>JAGMVL010000317.1:0-1200000 GCA_019202695.1 Populus x sibirica
AAGAATGTGACTTCAGAAGGTCAACAAGTATGACAATTTTTAATCAAGCAACTAAAACTCTAGCTTTTAACTAGTCATACCTTGAAATCTTTCATCTTAAATCATTGCTTTCTTAACTTAGATTTCCAAGTTAAATCATGTGGGGATTAACCTAATATGACTAAAGGTCGGTAGGCGTTAATAAAAGCAACTCTAGATTGGTCGATAAAAATGTGACTTGACTTTAAAAGATTTCAAGACAACTGTATCATTTAAATATTGAGACAACAACATATGGATTGATCTAGGTGGAAAGCTAACCAACTTTTGCCACCCAGTTCATAGGATTTAAAGGTGGGATTTAATAAGCTTGTTTTTAAAATTATTTGTTATTTAATTACACATGATAGCAAAAAAAAAAAAACACAATCATAACAAGCAATCGAATAAAATAAAATATAAAAAAAAATATGATGGATTGCACAAAAAAAAATTGCTTATAACATTTCTATTATCTTACTCGAGAACAAAGCAAAATCAAGCTCAATTTAATAAAAAATAATATAAAAAATATATTATTAATTAACTTAATAATTTTAAAAAATAACATATATAATATATTTGAAATTTATTAATTTTTAAGAAAATAATTTTTTTTAAAAAGCACGCAAGCCATATGAAAAAAAAGCCAAGATGCAAGGGGTTGCCAACTAGGCCCGTGTCTAGGTTTTTTTCTCCACGTTATTTTTTTTAAAAAAAATGAACAACATGTCATCTGCAAACTCAATTTTTCCCACCAAATAGGTCGTTGGAAAATTGATGTAGGTGTTTTTTCACCTAAAAATACCTATATAACCTCAAAAAATTAATTCCTCAACTTAAGAAACCCCAAGAATGGTTAAAAAACAAAACATAAAATGAAAAAAAAATATTTCTCATTCATAATCTACTTTTTGTAGCAACTTGAAAGCTAAAAAACATCTCAATGAAACTTTTATCACAAAAAGAGGGACACTTTCACACCAAATTTCATCGTTTTTGTCATCGAAACACGATCAATTGACCTACCTCTCTCTCATCCACCATTTCGAATGAATCTTTTTCTCATCTTTCTCAAACTCGGAGACTAAAACATTAACAAAATAAAGTTTTGTACTATATCGTTCAATTGCAAAATTAAAGGGACTAAAAAGCAAAATTTAAAAATATCCTAAGGCAAAAGTAAGCAAAAAGGTGCTAGTACAATTTTTTTTAAACGGGAGCTTCTATATTTTATTTGTTTTAATTTTTGTCCTCTCTTTTCAATTCTTTTTAAATAATAAAATCATTTTATTTTTGTGAAATTAAGCATCAACTCAAGGATATTTGTTTTAGATCGAGACAAACACATATAAATTAGATCGAAATAAATTTTCAACCCCAAATCTCAATAAACATTATATTAAATAATAAAATTGAAAAAAAAAATATATAGACAAAAAGGGGGCAAGAGTTGACACCACACTTTTTAAAAGATAAAAGAGTTATAATTTTTTTTTTATAAATTTTGATCCTCTTATTTTTAATCTTTTGCAACAATCAAATCATTTTTTTTTAAGGTGAAATCAAGCACCAATCCGGAATATCATTTTAAGACCACAATAATTATATAAAAAATAAATTAAAATAAATTATTAATTTAAAATTCCCATCAATACAATAAATAAAACCACTCTGTAATCCACAATGTTATATACGAGGGGAGTAATGTTTTCTCCACACGCCTTATTTATTTTTTAATTTCGTACTAATGTGTGTTTCTAAAGTTTAGTTGTCGGAAATCAATATTTAAATAATACTAGTTTGTTTTGAAACAAAAAAAAGTGTATTAAAGAAAATTGTTTTGTTTTTAATGCATCTTACTTTTAACCAAAAGCATAGTGAGAGAATCAGAAAAGAAACATCAAGCCTAAAACTTGAAATCCAAGGAAGATGGAGATGGAGATACCAATCAAATGGGAAAATTCGAAATCTTAAAGCAAAGAATTGCTGTACTCTTGCAAAATTTATCTGGGGCAAGGGCTATTATGATTTCCAAGAACCAATTATATTATTGCATCAATGAATATATCACCACTATTACATTTTCCTAATATACAACAAACAAAAATGGTAAAAATTAAATAGCAACCAAAAAACAACCACCATCAATTCTCAAACCTTCTCCTCGTGCATGAATGATTATTCAAATTGCAGAAAGGCTAGCCCATTTCCCAAGTTCATAAGGATCAGCAAAGTAATATAACTTAATTCTGTTTGCCAGAGACAACCCTGCTGCCAGTGAAGTTCTTGTACTGGGGTCGTCCACTTCTGCTGGGTCGTCTGTGAATGCTGTAACATCCCCTAAAAGTTTGATCGAAACCATACGGGTTTGTATTTGTCTGGGAAAATCAAAGTACATTGCAGTTCCAGCCTTGGCTTCTGGTAGTCGGTATTCACCAATGATAACCATGTTGTTTGGTTCCTGTATAATTATTGTTTTAGTTGATCGCTCAGCAAAGATTCTAGTAACTTCAGGACCAGACTTGTATTAATTTAATTAAACATCTGAATGAGTGTGCAATAAAAGGAAAGAGCAAAGTAAAGCAATCATAAATAAATGCAATAAGCTCAGGCTTTTGAATTTATCTAATTTCCAGTTCAATGGTTTGTCCAACATCTTGACTTCATCACATGGGTATTCAATTATTACCCGGTTCTTAATATTCAGACTATTCAAGCAATTATATTTTAAAAATTGTTTTGGTTGAAATAAGTGATCATAAGCTCTGATTTCCACCCTCTCCCTCCAAAGTTTCAAGGATCGCTTTGGTATAGAATATTATAATGTCAATGGCTACATAAGTCACTTATTCCTCTCAACATGACCCTAGCAAACATAAAGCAAGTGAGCAATCCAACTCTTAAAATGCTAAAGATAGGTTGTTTCTGTAATGAGTACATTCTATTAGCATATAGTTAGGATCAGATATACTTAGGCCAGGATTTATTGTTCGTAGGGTAGAATTCTTATTTTGCAGAATAGAGAAACCATACACAGTTGTTTTTTCAATTATTAATGACGTTTTTGTGTGGCTTTCAAGGTCTTTTGACAACATCACAGTTGCTCCATTCAGAAGCCAACCCTTTTTGGTAGGAGGAAAGGACCGGATAAAGATGTAAAATGAAAAGGGTAGGGGAACAGAAAAAATGCTATTTCTTGGTCAGAATAAGAATAGTGAAGGAAGCCAAAAAAACCCCAGAATCTGTTGAAAAATGGCGGCACTCTATTTCCTCCATAGAGTTAGGGTTTGTGGGGTTTTTAGTTGCTGCTGCCTACTTGCATTTCAAACATCAATCAATAATATTAGTTAAAATAAAGCTGGCATGACAGATGATACCTGGAGTGCAGATACTTGTAAATACAGCACAGAAGGAGAGATGTGTCTGTCTTCTAAAAATGTGACTGATGTATCCCATATATCAATATCTGAATATGGAGAATGGCTAACTCGAGGCTTAATTGCACTGAAAGCATCTAGGCGAAATCCAGCAAGCAAAGGAGAAGCAGGAGGCAAATACTGTTCCAGGACAAGATCATTGTCAAAGAGTCTCTCGACCTCAATTGGAACCTGGAAGACAAAGGGAGGGTTAATTGACAAATATCCCTGGCACAGGTTTCAAGATTAATCTGGAGTTAAAAATTGGCCAAGCAAACAGTTTTGCACCTTGAATCTACTCAGTTGTGGAGCCCTATCAAGCCAGCTATTGAAATTCATCTGATCAGGGCTTTGCGATGTAAGCCCCATCTCGTTTTTCACTGGAGTTCCTGCCACTAGAATTCTTCGGGCATGAAGACATGGATCATTTTCAACTGCTCCACCAAAAGAGGCACGTCGATTTGCTTGTGCAAATGGGTTTTCATCAAGGGACAAAAGATTGAAGTCTTTCTCAAAATTAACAGAACTTGATCCAGGTCGCTGAAGTCGCAGTGTTATCCAAATGATTCGACATCTAACAGGATTCTTAAAGGTAAATTTCACATGCCTAGGTACTTTATCCTCTGCACCTAACTTTTCTGATCCATAAATTTCCGAGGAAGAGGTGGCCAAGGACTGGACGTCCCATTTTCCCATGCATGACCTTTCTTCCTTCTGTATTTTATTGCTGGCCCAGATTTGAACCTGTAGTAACAATAGAAGAGAGCTTGTCAAAAGCTGTCTAACTTCTCTAAGCCAGTTGTTGACTAAGTTTGGTCTTTCCAAGTCCAGGCCTTCTCAATTTCATGCATTTAAGAGTTCATGAGCTAAAGCCACATTGCAATTCCTGATTTGAGAGTCCTGTTCTCTTTTTAATTTATAATGGGCAAGGAAGCAATCAAATGGATGTTTGTTACTAGAGGCTAAAGGTAGCATCCCTTGATAGGCTGTCTATGGCAAGTGCGCACACAATGAAAGCGAGAACTATAATAGCATGTCATACAGAATACAAAAGTTGAGTACAACTGACTTTATAATTGTATCAAAACAATTCCAAGCAAAAAGGACCATCAGGACACAGTATGATGCAGGCACAACTAAACAGCAAAATCCAACTCCATCTCAACCAACAGAAGGACATGGGTACAGCAAGGGCATGAGCAGTGTTCCAGTTACATCACAATATTGTTTGTTACAGATATGGTAATATGGCAACTTATTGCGATCTATCTCCGAGAAACAATCTCCAATTTAATGATAGCAATCCAAAAATTAGCGCAACTGATTAAGTATTCAAGATCTAGATAAAAGAGAACTAGCAAATCTGTTAACCCTAGCAAACTATAGTCATAACAGGAACCCATTACCCCAAGACAGGCACAGATATCAGTATTTATTTAATGCCAAAAACACCTAGTCACAACAAGAGACGATTTCTAAAGACTTTGGATGCACATCAAACCAAACAGGTGCTACCATGCTAGCTTCTGAAGAAAAACATTGCCCAGTCTCCAGTAAAACTATTTGCCAAAGGACAACAATGAAGCTGCTTAAGAGCAAATACAAACACAAGCCCGCACAGGTACACACATTTTAGTATTAAGGTTAGAGCCTTCATAGCTTTATGATGTGAGGGGAAAGTTAAATTTCAATTTTCAAAGCCAAGCACTTGGTTCCACCTGACTATCTATCTCTCATCAATCATAATAGCAAGTATCTCTAACAAATCTTCAAAGTTAAGAGTACAAAATACAGTGTCTGCAGCATGTGCTTAAATCACTTCAAATCAGGCTTGTTATCAAGCTTCGACAAACCTTTGTTAAAAAACTGACCCTTGAATGTGCTTATACGACTTCAACTCAGGTGTGTTTTTAACTGAAACAAACTTTGTTTCGAAAACAGACCCTAATTTTATTTACCGGAAACCATGTAAATAGATGAAAAATCATCACATGCAGGGCTTTTGTGGAGAAAAAAAACAGAACTTTTACAAACTTAAAGCGCAAATGATAGCACATTGAAATTCATTGATTTAAAGAGTGTCCTGCACTTCAAGTGCATTTTGCAAGCCTATCACCTGTGACTAAAGAATTGAAAGTCAAGGAAACTTTTTCCAAGCTGAATACCATGAGAGAATTGAAATTCATTGATTTAAAGAGTGTCCTGCACTTAAAGTGCATTTTGCAAGCCTATCACCTATGACTAAAGAATTTAAAGTCAAGGAAACTTTTTCCAAGCTGAATACCAAGAGATAATCAGGGACTGTTTACATGGCAGGAAAGCATACTCCTTTAATGCTAAATAAGGATTTTGAGAAGATTTTTTCCATTCAAGCTCAAAATTGACCGAATGAAGATGGTAACATCTGACTGGCATTACATGCTCATTTAGTGATATAGGCTTTGACACATGCGCGCGCGCGCACTAGAAGAACATATATACACCATTTATCTACTCCCTAATCTAACTAACGAGAAGGGGCAGGAGCACTCACTGTGGGAGCGTCAGTTACAGAATAGCCACAGGGACTAACAAGCAAGATAACTCCACTGACATCAGAGAGGGTGCCAAGAACAATAACAAAATCAACAGAGGTGACAGTTGGAGGAGCTTTCCAGTATAACTGCCGTGATCCAGAACTCAATGGAGAAAGTAATGACAAAAATGGTGCTGAATCTTTTGCTGTTTCAACCTACACAACATAATCAATTGTCAAAAACCAAGAAAAATGTGGAGAAAAGAGTTTAAACCATGCCTAGAAAAAAGCTACATAAATAAATAGAATCATCATCAAAGAGTGAAACTTGGATAAAAATTTTGTGTGGCTTTGAATCCTTGGTCATGCACAGCAGGCTCTCTATTATTTTATGTATTTCTTTTCTTCTTTTTGTTTGATTGTAGGTCTAGAGAGATGGGAGGAGAGGGATGTCATGGCAGGCCCATGGAAAACTAAGATAGGGAAAGTGAGGCAGAAGAAGGAGAATGCATCCCACTCAAAAGAGTTAGCAAACTACT
This sequence comes from Populus x sibirica, assembly GCA_019202695.1. Taxonomy (NCBI): domain Eukaryota; kingdom Viridiplantae; phylum Streptophyta; class Magnoliopsida; order Malpighiales; family Salicaceae; genus Populus; species Populus x sibirica. The sequence continues at coordinate 6,492 of JAGMVL010000317.1, forward strand.
ACAGCAGATTATGAGACATGGTCTAAGACATAACAATTCTGTCAGACAGAAAAGGCAATGAAGACATACAGATGATAGATTGAATCCAGAACGTACTAAGAAACTAAGTTAGTAGATTGAATCTAGTTAGAAGTAGAAATAACTCCATTAGGTATCTTTCTTGTGAAATTCAAACATAAAGACAGATATGGATACACAGAAGTATCATGGAAATATTTAGCAGACTAATTTGACAGGCCACTCAAATGCTACAGGAAAGGAACAAAATGAGAAGAAAATAATATGATATGTACTGAAAAATGAATTTGACACAGGTCAAGTGCATACCGAGTGTAAGAAACTAGCGAATGGAAATTCAGCAAGTGATTCCAGCCCAGAAAGCAAATGGTGTAGGATCCTAACAGTTTGCTGACGATTAGAAGACTGACTTTTTTCAGGAACAAAGTCCCTCAAGGAAGACCCTACAACCTGGTCCAAAGCCTTACATGCAGCCCTATCGGAACGGTCTCTTCTTCGCAAGCTAATCAGAACCCTTACATAGTCTAATATCAAAGCATGGAGTACTATATCACTGCAACATTGTTTACAAACAACACTATCCAGTGTTACAGAACGATTAGTGGAGCTGTCAACCTCCCCTGAGTTATTGAGCAAAAGAGCTCCTCTCCCAGCACAGCAAACTTTACAAACATTTCTTTTGCACTCAGAACACGACAAGATAGATTTTGAAGCTCCCACAGAAGAAACTGCAGAGGGTGCAGGTGCAGGTGCTGTTGTTTCAGCACGCACCTCACACATGCGCCCAGAACAGTGGTCCCCAATTCCATTAACATTCCAGAAATCTACCACATTACTGTCAACAGTCCCAAGACCAATAGAAGCATTAAGTTTGTCTTCCAGAGAAGCTTGTCCAAGCAAAGCAAGGGTGTTTGAAACTTTACACAACCTATCCACATATGATTCATCCATCAAAACATTTGGATTTATCATAGCAGGATCAATTCCAAATGGCAGCAAAGCTCTATCCCTTTCAGCAGCAGAAAGATTAAGCCGGAGTCTTTCAATTTCAAGCCTCATAGCTTCCACAAAGTTCAATTTTTTTCCCTGCAAAATTGTGTTGAATTAATTGGGAGCAGTCACTTTATTGAGTCAATAAATCAAAACTTATTAGCTGACCATCTTGAGGAAATGTAAAGGAAGAAAATTTATGTAATTTAAGGACATAGCCATTACAATAAGTTAAATGGAGGTAATTTCACTCCTGTAGTAATGTTTCTTATCTGAATGAAATACTGCAATTCAGTTGATCATGTAATAGCCTGGGTTTTGACACTTAGGATCATGTAGAGTTTACAATTAGGAAAAGTTTTTGAAGCTATGCCAAGGAGAAACATTATCACCCTATGACAAAAAATGGCCTGTAAACAAGAAACTGATAAAGCTCTAAAATTGCACATTAAATTCATATCTAATTGCTTCGCTACTGGTTTTGCTTCTTCAAATACTCAGCTATTTCACATAAGAAGTCCCACAACCCAATGCTAAAAGCTACAAATTCCTCTCAACATCAGTATGCTTTTCATGTGTGGTTGTGTAGTCAGATGGGGAGACCAGAGAAAGGGCCTTGAAGCAAAGCATGCTGTTTTATCCGAGTATTACAGCTATTTTATAGTACAAGACCTACACTGAGACTGAGCTCAAATATCAGGCATCATACAAAAATTTCAATTTAGGGTTCCAACGTTAGTATCAACATGTCTCAAATTTCACGTCTTACATTTTTAAGTTTATCAGATCATATCCTCAAATTCTCGAAGGCTTCTGGTATGAGCTCATTATGATTTTTCTTCTTCTACAGGAGACATTTTTTCTACTTAATTATCTCCCTGTTTTTCTCTTTTTTGTTATTTATCTGTCATTTCTGCTGCTCTGTATACTGTTCTCAATCCTGCTCTTTGTTTACTGTGTTCCTTTAATTAGCTCACAACTACCTCTCACATACAGATTTCTACGAATCCTTTAAAATTATTTACCAAACTCTACAACAAAAGTTAAGCAGGCAGATTTCTCCAACCTATCTGACATTGATAAGTACGCTTTTTTTGCTTGGAAATAAAAGAAGTCCCTTAAAATCAAAGCTCAAGGAATAACAAATTTTTTTTGTAAGTGATCTTTTCAGAGAATCCCACATGCACCCAGTTTGGAGTTTGTTTCCAAACACCAATTGATCTTTCTCCATCTAATAGCTTTTGCAGTGGTTTTCAGGTTCTCCTAAAAAATTTTACAGGATATGATGAAATACTAAAAGTGGCTGCAACTACACTAACACAGAATGAACACACCAGGCATTTGATCAACCCAAAACAAAAATGATCAGTAGACAAACGGAAAATTTTGAATAAGAAAGAAGGATGCAATAACATAGCAAATGAAAGAAAACACAAGAGCAGCAGCATACCATTTGTGGCCCTGCAAATAATTTTAGACAGTTGATGTACTTCTGGGCACTGCTATCTTGTGATGAAGAGAGCTTATCATCAGCTACAGTACTGCGATGTTCAGTTACAGCTTGGTCCAAAAAACCAAGCAAGTCATTTTCCTCATGTAGATTGTTTTGGGTTACTGGTTGAGAAAGAGGATGAGAAAACATGTTGTCACTCCCCTCATGTACATCGTACTGCATCACTGGTTGAGAAAGAGCATCAGAAAACATGTTATCTCCAGTCAAAAGATCAAGCCAGTTTGTAGAATCACTTTTTTGAATTGATGGGGTTATATCATTGGATAGAGAAGCGCTGGAAAATGGATTGGTTTCGGTACTGGACAGGAATAGGTTGGATTCCTCATGAGTTTTTTTTGGCAAGTTCAGTTATTCTTGCACCAGGGCCTTCATTGCTGAAAACTCCTCTCCATGGAAGAGAAACTCCAAGGATCTCTACCTGTGAGAAAATGTAATACAACATCATTGTCCATTAACAATTAAAGCAAACCCGGGACACTGGAGAAAGTTAATGAACAGAATAAGCAAAAATCCTTTGACGGAAGACACTTTCAAATGAATGTCCTGGGAAAACATGGCTCCACTATCCACAGCTCCATGGCATGGACAAATAATGGAAAGAAGAGCATACAAATAAATGAAGGAAAACATGTTTCAACTATCCACAGCTCCATGGCATGGACAAGTAATGGAAAGAAAAATGTGCAAAATAAATGAAAATTTTCTACTTTAGTGGAAGCCAAAAGTGCTTCTCCAGCACATTAACCTACCCAATAACTCAATGACACTACCAGAACTTGCTTAAGAAAAGCTAATTCTAAGTAGCACAGGTGAAGCAGTAAAAAGCCCAAGGGCATCAGCGAGTTTGATCATCACACCAGAGCATCTAACTAGTATAGCTCCTTGAGAGCATGAAACTTTAATTCTTTTAGTCAACTTGAATGTTCCAAATGTATGCATTCATGTGAAACATGCATCTAGCTCAATGGGGATATTTTTGAAACTGTCATCACGATATTTTAACTTTCATCTCTCTCAAGCTATAATTTCTCTTAATAATCAATTTTCTCTTATCTATAAAAAAATCTCCCAAACCAGTCATGTCCTGATGCATTTATTTCTGTAGAGAAACAAAGAAAGTCATCCTCCGAGAATATCATAGTACAGAATATTTCTGTAGAGAATGGCAAATTCCGTTTACTATCAAGTTTTCATCTATGAAGTCTCAGAGCAAGGCAATGCATGTCACCATGTCTAGCTTAAAAAACAATGGCATGACCAAGCAATAATATTAACATGAAACGGGATGAACGTGAATTAGATCGAGAAATATTCATGAAAAAATGGTTTTCACCTCGCCAAGAGTCAGAGGACTCCTTCCAGAAACAGCAGGATAAAATGTAATTGCCACTATACGAGTTAGGAAGTCCAGCTCTCCCTCTGGTTCTTCAAACTCATACAAAAATGGCAGGGTTGATGTATTATGGGCGTGAAGGCGTGCACCAGCTCCAGTAACAGCCATATCCTCAGCATTAATTGGTCCTGGCAAGGGTATCAAAAGGTTTGTCCCCTTTACACACTGAGGTATGGAAGCACCCTGTAAAGAAAGTCCAAAGTAAGACTAGGAACTATAGGAGATTATGTTATGTCCATATGAACATGCATGCTTTCCTTTTGCATCTAGGTGTGCATATATATATATATATATATATAGCTTTTCCTTTCTTTGGCTGGGTAGCATATAGTGCATGTTTGTAATAAACTGAAGTAGCCTCCAAATGTTTAGAGATAAATACAGAGTTACTGGTACCCAAGTAGACAGCAGAAAGCATGTCTTCCATCAGATCACACACCAAACATTTTCCACTTCAAGCTCAAGAATACCGAATAACTAGCCCTTATTCCATCTATAATCTATTTCATGATGTAAAAACCTTAAACCAACATGCAGGAAAAGAAAAGGCAAAAAAAGGAAGAGCAATGATCCATCCATGGCCCTTCAACATATTATATTCAATAATCAAGGCCATATTTTTACATAGAAAAAAAAACTATTCACAAGGTGCATTTATCAATGTAACGGTTAAGAAGCACTCTGTATAAGCATATACTACAGACCTCCACAACTAGTTTAAGCCCATCTAGGTAGCGTCCCGTCCTCACATCAACAGTTGATGGGTAAGTGGAATCATCTGCCCCATGAGATACTGTTAGAAGAAGCTGACAGATATGGCAAGGCTCACCAAGATAGATAAAAAGTTCAACCACATCTGCACCTTGTGGGCAAACCTGTTAGATGAATGATGCATGAAGTTAAACACAGTTTATAAAGAAAGTGAAGAAAAAAAAGTCGAAGAAAAGTTTCCAACTTGTGAGTTGAACCAATTCAAAACTTGCATACTAATTCCATGCAAAGACTAAGCAAAATAAAAAAGGTAATTACCCATATCAAGTCTTTTCTCTTGAAACTCAGAAGACTGGACCCACCATTGGAACTTGGAGTGATGTTGGGGACTGGCTTAAGAAAGAAACCAGAAGGTCGAGAAGGAACCTGGAATGATTCGCTCATTACATACTTGGAAGTAAACAGCTATCTTCAATATCTACTTAGACCAAAGGTCTGCATTTAGCAATCACCTTATTTCATGTCAATACAATAGTCAAGAGGTAATATGATACAACAGGATGTTCAGTTTGAAATACAGCAAAATTGAGTAATTGATGAGCTGATTGATAGGAATCTTGGCACCAAACCATAAATCTGGTATTTGAATTCCAGAAACGTTTCCAACACAAATCTTAAGGTTAAAAAGAATGATAAGGCCAAGCGATAAATGCGTATCTCACTAGTCATACATGATAACCCATTAAGACATCAGAACAAAAAGGTAAATATCTAATAATATAGTAACCAAAAATCCATGCAACTATGTTTAGAAAGGTTTTCGAACTTTACACTCAATTTGTCTGAGTGAGCTCAAGTTAAAAAAAAAAAATATGAAATGCATTAAAATTAAAGAAAATGGATTCAATAATTGGGGTCGATGGAAAGTATGGCATGCAAAATGGAGCTAACCAACCAAGTGACTTTATGGTACTATGAAATTGGTCTTGCTGCATTGATAGAGCAAAATATTTATATAAGAAAACACAGCTTGTGATAAGGAATCCCAGAATAAGTAGCTGATATAGAGAATACAGAACATACATTTAGAGGTTGAACTGGAACTGATGGAAGATGCTTGAAAAGTCTCAATCCAAGAAACATCTCCAACTGCTTCTGACGAGCTATCTACAAGTACATTTTTATATCTTCTCTGTAAAGTGATTTGAAAATTCTGAGCTACAGAAAACTGTTTAAATTTTCCTCCTGCTTCTTCATTGAATATGCTAAGAATTTGACTGTGCATAGCTTTAGAACCCGTATAAAGTGTTGCATGGATATCACCAGCAAGAAGGAAAAGATTTGCTAGCTGAGATAGAGGAGATAAAATTGTTGAACTCTTGAACTCCTCAAATGACATGTCAAATCTCTTCCAAGGTTTATCTGGACATGGATGCTTCCATGTTGTAGTTCTAGTGTTGTGATCAATATAATATGTTTTCCCTGTGACTGCATCAGATCGTTTCTCCCAGCCTGGTGGCAAAGGAGCTGTATATCCGCCATAGTTATTGACTGACTGATAACCATATGTCAAATCACTATCAAGTGATATGGCCAACCTCCTGCATTGCTCCACAAAACATTGTAGAGCGCCAAAATAACTAGCAGCATTGGTTCTATCCAAGGAATCTGCACAGTTAAAACGGAGGACTCCATTTTGATGTGATCTTAAGCAGAAGGCACCTGCAAAATCATCAGTATAGATGATTTCACCCCTGCAATCATTAAGTCTTTGTCGTGAAGGTAAATAATCCCCTTCAGAAATGCCAACAGCCACAGTGGGTGCTTTGAGAAGTTTCCACAGTCCTTCAATTGTTTGTTGTTCACCATTTAGTTTTACACTGGCATGCCAATCATAATTTATAAGATGTATTCGCGTATAGGGAAGTTTTCCAGTTGATTTTACATAGCTTAAAGATTTCTCAAAATGATGAACTAGAAGAGCTTCTGACTTTCCTGCTCCATTCCTAAGCAAGTTGATGCATGCAATTGGAACAAAAGGTTTTTTTCTTCTGACCTTCCCCAACAGCTATATCAGAACTGCGAGCATCATATCGTTTACTCAACCTCTGATAGTACTGTGAACTTCCTTTATAAGGTTCCCGATCTGAAACATAAATCTCTGCTTCTGCAGAAGTCATCTTCAATTCTGCACCCCACCAAATTGGAATTGTTCCTCGTCTCCAAATGTATGTGTTGAAAGGAACACTCTGACTAGTCATCTTTGGCACCCATACAAGTTGCTCACATTCCACTTCATTTCCTGTTCATTTGATCAGTTATGCAAAACTCATTTCAAAATCATGCCCAACTAAGATAAGAGAAAGAAGTAATAAAATTAACAACGTAAATGATTTAGAAATCATATAGAAGCATAAATAAATATATGCAATAACATTGTTATTCATACATGAGAAGGGGTCTGGAGTAATAATGACTTCTTCAACAGATATAACCAGATAAATATATGCATCTAAAACCAATTCATTTCTTTATTGCTCATTGTTCTATGATCATACTTTATTTCTACAAAATAGGAACCATGGCCCAGAGAAGCCAGTATATGCCAAACAGGTGTATATAAAAAATTTAGTAAATGGTTGTTATTTATGAACAGTAAAAAATAAGAGGACAGAAAATGAGAAACACAAACAAATCAAAACCAATGCCATCAATCAACCAAACGCATAACCTAGGGAATTTCAACAAGAAAAATGGCATCAGATTCCAAGAGATATTTTGGTCATCTAACCTGTGCTAAAACATGAATTTATCCCCCTCGCCAAGTATCGAGTACCAGGATGCAGTCTACTACGGCGAGCTGTTAGAGCAACAATCCCTTCTGACTGCCCTGAGCTTCCAAAAATTCGACATTCTGCAAAGCCCTATACATTAATATCAACCAAACAGTATCAAATGTAAATTTTATGTTGTAGCCATGATATTACTCTTAAGATAGAATAAGAATCCAGTGCAAGGTAAATCATTGCGAGCTAGGGATAGAGAGTGGTAACCAGAGGCAGACTAGAAACTGGAAGCACATGGACAGTTACGACAGTGGAATTGCCTCTGGTTAACACAACTGAACCAACTCAAACAATAATGATGTTTAAATGGACTGTACAATTTATTTTTTCTTCCAATAATGATGTTGACAAGAAAATGTTTAAAGAATTTTAAGAGTTAAAATAGTGCCAACAAAACCAAACACTGTTCAGCTTGTTTGAATCAGTTTGATTCCAATGGTCAATGGATCACTCTTGGTTGAAAACTTGAAAACAGAAAGTCATTTAAATTGGTTTCCTCTGGAGAAATTATAACCTCATATGCTCAATTACAGGCATTATAGCACACAAGCATGGCATTGGGGATTGCTGGACTAAATTCAGTGGTTAGGGAGACCATAACAATGGTTAAAACAATACCAAAATCCAATCCAGACATTCTGTCCTCAATTCTTCATGGATGAGCCTGAGATGTCATACCTCAAGGAAAATAATTCATTCTCCATTGCTTAGGTTTTTACCCGGGAGCCAACAAGCTCACTCATAAGCTTTTGGCCTTACTCTCCTTCATTCAATAATTTATTGTCACTTAGTCAACATCACAAGTGTGCAAGTGCAGGCTAAACATTAAGAATGACAACTTTTAAAATATTTGACAATCAGATATGTGTTAGTAATAAGACACTGAGCACAAAGCAAAACCTGCAGGAGTGTGACACAGTGCTGTGGAAGCCCGATGTTTTTGAAAGGCATTGAAAACCATCCGTTCCAAACAAATTCATCATCGGGATTTTCCAAGGGCATACGACTTGGAAAAGGTCGAGTGATATCTCTTGTCTCGCAGAAGTAGTGCTTCCCATCAATGTCAAGCTCGGTTAACTCTAGAACACTTTTCACCTCCCCTTTACCCTGCTGCTGAGGATTTTGAAGAGATATTTTGATCCATTGGCTCTCTGTTACTGTATACACGGATCCTCCACCAGGCAAATTTGGAATGCTGGCAGTCAACTTTGTAGCTACAAGAAGCAGCCCAAAGCTTCCTAAGGCAGCATATCCTAATATCGCCTTCGCATTTGTAGTACTCCTGCAAAGCCATCGTGATCCATTTGTAATGTAATTTAAAGCTTCATCTTCAGATTTAAAGACATCAAAACCTAACTTCCCACTGAATCGAAGCAACCCTGTTGTTGGGTCAACATATATCACTTGAGTATCAGTTCTAGAAGACAAGCTGGCAATAATGTACACTTCACCACTATCCAGGGTTGCAACAACCACAGATGTGAGTCTTGAACCACCAACTGCAGTAAAAACCAAGGAGCAAAAATGCATGTAAATATTGGCTAAATTAAGGTAAAAGCGGATGCATTCCCTATTAAAATTAATCTTCCTCTAAGCAGACAGCCAAACTGAATTTTGTCGGTCATATAAGAACAGAGAAAAAAAACATATGTAACAAATTGACATCAGAAATGACTGAAGAGCTCCAAGAAATGTTTATCATCAATCATTTTTCCCTCGATATGGTATAATTGCGATCGTAGGTCTTGCAATCATATACCATATGTCCTTCGCACCCTCTCTATAGTCATTCATCACCGAAACCTAGATTAACCAGAAAAACCCCAGTGGCCACTTAAAAATGCATTAATCTAGTTCTCGAATTGACACTAAAATGACAAAACTACTGATAATCCATTATTCCCTGCATATGATAACCCTAAAATTGATCGTCGGTTTCGTGATCGATACACTCCATAATCCATCGGACAAGTTGTTTATCAACAAAAACTAAATGAAAGAGTCGAGTCAAATCGAATTCAGCGTAACAGTACATATCCAAGTGATCCCATAAAAAAGACGCATTCATCATCTAATTCTCCAGGCCACGTAACTACCTAAAGAAAACTCTCGCGTGCATTAGCAAGAAAGCTACACAACGTCGCCGGTGTTCTAGCTAGCCCTCCCATTGAAACATGATGAATAATAATAATAATAATAATAATAATAATAATAATAATAATAATAATAATAATAAAGCTAATGCAAGGGTTCTGTATGCTCACCGGGTGATTCCATGCGCCCTTAATCAATAACCTGGTGATCAAATGCCAAAAAATAACTCAAATAATTATAAAATATATGCAAAATCGCAATTTTAAAAAAGAAATGCTCTAAAATATCAGCAGATCGGAAACCGTTAAGATCTGAATTAAGAGATCTACAAGCACAAACAACTGCTTTTTCCATTTCAAGAACGCTTAAATCACCTAATTATTTCAATGCGCGAGTTTTTAGAGAGAGACAGTAGAGAGAGAAAGAGCTTACCAGAACGGAAATTCTGAAGCTTTGAAAAAGAACGCGAGAGAGAGAGGAGAAAATCATGGAATAGTGAAGAAAACTAGATAAAGCTTATTGGGTTTATTCAGGAAGTCACACATGAGTCCCCAAGTTATTCATTCATTTCCAATTGAGTTTTTAAACTATTTTTGTTTTCAATTAAGTACTTAAAGTTTTCCGTTAAAAGCGCTTATTCCATGCAATAACAGGAGGCTCAGTTTGGTTGGTACGTATAATTTTGATTTTTTAAATTATTGTTTATTATTATATCTAGGGATGAGAAAAAAACTGAAAAACCGATTAAATCAGAAAAATCAGAAAAAAAATAACCGAAAAACCAAATTATGAAAAAAAACTGATAGAACTTATTATAATTTTTAAAAAACCGACCGGTTCGGTTTGGTTTTGGTTTTATAAACTTGAAACCGAAAACCGAACCGAACCCAAACCAGGAAAAAACGGAGCCAAACTGGAAAAAATTGAGTCAAACTGGAAAACCAAGCAAATCCGAACCAAACCAGAACCGATTTCAGTTCAGTTTTTAAAAAAACCGGTTTCGTTATTTTTTTTTATAAAAACCGAACCGAAAATGACCACCCCTAATTATAACTATATACTTTATCCTCACTTTGTTAGGGGTTAGATTTTTTTTTAATAAAAAACTTTATATATAGAATTTTTTGAAATGTTTTTGTAGTTAAAAAAATTTTAAATGAAAATAAAAAAATTTATGAATACATGATGTAATCAAATAAATTGAAAACTACATCTGTTAATAAATAAAAAAAATCATAAATGATAACTAAAAACAAAATTTAAAAAATCAAGAAATAGTTGTAGATCAAAATATTTAATTTTGTAAGACATGGTATTTTCCCCGTTGTGTTTGCTAAATTTATTTGTTAAAATAATTTTATTATTCAATTAAACAAAAATAAACACACATTAAATTGATTGAGTAAAATAAAAGTAAAAAAATATCATGTAAGGCTGCACATATTAGAAATATTATCATAAAATAATTTTTTTGTTTCAAAAAACAAAATTCATTTATATAAAAGATAAAAACAAAATTATAATGTCATTTAAATAGACTCTTTAAATAAAATAAAATAGAGAATGGATATTGATCTAAATATAGATAAATGAGATTTGAAAAATAAAAAACATAAAAAAAAGCTTTGATTGAAAAAAAATAGAAAAAAAAAGTCGGAGACCGCTTTGAGCTTGACGCGCTTGACCCAGCCCACGTCGACCCATTTTGATATGGCCCAATGCAACCGAACCCTTTTTTTTTTGTTATTGTATATGGGGCGGATGACATATCGTCGTTCCTAATTTTTTTTTTAAAAAAAAATAATAAGATAACATGTCATTTGAATTTGCTCAGGTTCTACCTATTATGGTGATTGGAAAATTAAGGCTCAAAGTTTTTTATCCAAAAAACCTATAAAAACACCTTAAAAACTGTGATTAACCTATTCATAGCCTAAAAAACGGTCATGAAAATCATAATCAACCCAACCTCATATCTGTTTTTTCACAAACTTTAAATGTAAAAAAACACATAATATAAGTCCCCTAATCAAATAGAACAATTTGACACAAATATCGATCATTTTGATGGTCTGGGTCGGTGTCAACAATATTTTTCTCTCTGTCATTAGAATTTGGCAACCTTTCTCTCAGTTAGGAACTGCAAAATAACTAAAATAAATTTTTTATATCAAAATTGAATTGAAAAAATATTGAGTTACCGAAATTGTATAATTTGTGTTATTTTTAAAGTTCGAGAACCAAAGTGTATTTTTCTCAAAACTCCTAGCATGTCATCCATGTTTGGAGCCTTTTTTTTTCGGTCCCTTTTCTTTCAATTTCACAATTGACTAGGAAATAAGAAGCAATTGACCTTCAATTAGGATCAAATCACACAAAAAAAACTTTAATGACTAAAATGAATTATAAAAAATGCATAGTGCCATCCACAATGTTTCGTGGATGGGTAAATAATATCAACTCTATAGTTAAAATACCACGCGTTTAAGTGTTTGCTGTATAATTTTAAAAATATTTTCTATGAATATATAGTTATGGTGTTCTAAAGCTGGAAGGACACTCTTGTCACTGAGATTGAATGGAAGTAATTTCTATTTAAAAAAATGATAAATTCTTATAGAAGGGAGATTTAATTGAAAAATAATAATATATTGGATTTAATTGATGAAAACATAGTTTTAGGACTTGATTGAAAATTAGAGGATGAGCTGAGGACAAATTTGAGGTTATCTCGTCCTGCTTGGATAGATGACTATACACGATACGGTCATTGAAGGCGGCAACCAATTGTATTCTGGCAACCCAGCATAACATCGTAATTAAGAATAAATAAATATTGATCAGAAAAATGAAATAGTGGAGCCCGCGGGGCGTGTGATGGAGGCCGAGATCTTGCAGATGGCGCGTGAGCGTTGATTCATATGCAAATTTCATGTTAATACAGCAACATTCAACACGTGGCAATAAAAATAAAAATATTGTTTCGATTTGAAAAAAATTCGATGATTTGACGTAGCAATTTTTGCGATGCTTAATAAGGAAGATAATTTTTGTTATGATTTTACCACAAAATTTCAAATAAAAATATTTAATAGCTCATAATTCTAATTACTTTTTTCATGTAAAAAAATCACCAGTAATGTATAATGTTTGTTTTTATATTTTAAAAATGCATTTGAAAAAATTAATTTTTTTTTTATTTCAAATTAATTTTTTTTTATTTTTTTAATTATTTTGATGCGTTAATATCAAAAATAATTTTTAAAAAATAAAAAAAATATTATTTTGATATATTTCTGGATGAAAAACACTTTGAAAAGTAACCACAACCATACTTTCAAGCAGAAAGCAGCACAAACACGAAGTGATTTAAAAATAAAATTTTACAATAAAGTAAGTACATGTACTTAATACATTTTAACTTGAATGCATTATTTTTTAAATAATTTCAAATGAATATAAAAATCCCACAATTGTTATAGAAAAAGTCTCAAAAAATATTATAAAAATAAAAGATTACCGGAAAATAAAATGATTAGTTCATGGATCTTTAATGTGTTACTTGTAGATTTTAATATTTTTTTTTGATGATTTTAATATATAGATGTTTTAAAAATTTATTTTTCTTGTTATTAAAAAATATATCAGTTTACTTGTTATTAAAATGGCTATAATTTAGTTGAAACAAAATATTTTTCTTCCTTTATACACGAGAAATTCAAGATTTTTCTGACCCAGAGTTATTTAAGAAGCACTAACCTGGAAACAAGTTTTTTCCCCTTTATCTTTTACCACAAGGCTACATGTTCAAGAACTTAGGAAGACGCACATGCATAGTTTTTAAATTCGATAAAAAAACGAGCACCGAGTTATATGAATCAGGTAAATCGATTTAAATTAATTTGGGTTGATTTTTATTTATAAAAAAATAAAAATAATATCATTTATAAAAAAAATAAAGATAAAAATCATCACTATGGGTTAGCCCAGTTTCTAATCGGATTGCACCAAATTAATTTCCTTCTATTTTTATTTAAACCCGACCTAACTTGGAATTCTAACTCATCAAAATCGGTGAATTTATCAGATTAAATCAGTTGTAAAACACTGTGAATAAGGTCATAATAGCATTTATTATATTTTAAAATAATAAAATAATTTATTACAATAATATCAATATAAACTTATAAATTTAAAATAGATATTCGGTTTGAGTTTGAGCATAGCAAGTCGAACTCGGTCTTTCCTATAAATACCTTATTGTCGAGTCAAACCGAGTAATAACCAACAATCCGGTCCAACCCTAACTGGGCAGGCGAGAATTGAGAAGAGTCACAACATCTTAAGCAACAAACAGAAAACACAGAAAATGAAGGGGGAAATGTTAAATACCAAACAAATAAAGGGCAACCATATGAAAATAGTATTATAAATAATAAAAAAATCAAATCCAAAACTCGTCCCCACCAAAAAAACGAGAGGCAAAGAGAAACCTTAGAGATGAGCTAGAGGCATCGACAAGCCACACGATTCGATTCTCTAACTTGATATATACTGTTTCAGTTGACAAGTTGCCACACAAATACATTGCCCATTCTCAGTTTCCTAGAATTTGAGTGAGTTTTAGTCCTTGTCCGGAGCGGGTTTGCTTTAGTTTAGCTTGCCGTGTTGTAATTTGTCATTTTTTTTGTTGAACGCTGTAGTTGTATGTCACTCTTTGTAGTATTAATGCTTTTAGTGTTTGTATTTCGAGCAACCCAGTTGAGCAATTGGTCTATTTACGTTGAGTCCCTATGGGTTTGGTTATAGCTTTAGCTTTGTGTGTTATCCATCCTGATGATTTACACACACACACATGTTTTGTGAAATGAATTCTCTGCTTTTTCATGGTTTTGTTTGAAAATGGAACTAAAGCTTGATTTTTTAGAAGCCAACTTAGAAGGGCTCATCATGGTACAATGAATTAAAGTGGTCATGGTTGAATTCTGCTTATTTGGATCCATTTCCCACTTTTCTTTCATAATTTTTATCCACATTGATGTCATTTGTTTTCACTATCCAAGAGAAGGAGTTTGCTCTTTTTTTTCCAAAAAAAGGAAGGGCTTTAGAATTGAATTCCAAGAAATCCTCTTCAAAGTTGATTACTTGTCATAAATTGAGATGATCCTCATTCAACTTAGCTTGGTGTGATTACTGTTCATTTTTTTCAAGGGCGAATTTGAAGATTGAACTGCATGTTAATTTGTAAAATTTTTACCTCCATGCAGAACATGGAAGCTTGGTGATTTTGATAAAGGTTTATATCGAGTAAACAAAAGATGTTGCCTGTTTGCTCTGCCACTCCAAGTTGTTCCCCTCATTCTCAGGTGAGATTCGCTTCCTGCACTGTAATTTAAATCATGCTGTTGAGAAGTTTCTATCATTCTTGTATCTCATGGTTTCATCTCTGCCCTTAGATTTGGAGATGCATAACCTCCAACAGGGTGGAGATTAATCCAGGACTATAATTGAAGTCTATGCTAAAAGAGAAAAATCTTGGTTCAAAAAATAAAAGAAAAAAAATTTATGGTGCAAGTCTATATGTGTGCTTTTGTATAAAATGTGTGATTTATGTGAGATGAAAATCCGGGGTGCTGAAGTGAAGGTTTTGAATTGATGGTATCAATTAAGCCTCAACTGGTTAAGCATAAAGTTCAGTACCGCATTATGTAGAGTGCATGCGCCTAAGTGATGGTTTTGAACTGAATGCATCAGCTGATACCCATGCTCTAATATGGTATCATAGTCCAGTGCAGCGTTCTCTTTCATTCTTTTTGTTAAGCCTAGACATCAGAGGGAGGTTGAGTAAATTCCTTAACAATCTAGCAGAAAGTTTGGTATGGCCTTATAACCTGCATGCACCTTTCTATTTAGCAGTTAAGCTTTTGGGTGAGATGACATTTTCTCTCCACTTAATCTAATTATTCCCATCAGAATGAAAAATTAAGATATGACGTCTGAGAAACTCTTCAATATTCAAATTCCTTTTCCACCTTTAAAGAACAGAATTTGAAGCATCCGAGTGAAGTCTTGCAGGTGGTAGCTTCCATGCACTCTGGTTATTAATTCACCGTGTTATGCGTTATTGTGTCACATCTTTCTTCATATACCTGTGAAATAGTATTTCTATTGTCAAGCATGTCATTCATGTATTTGAAACAACAAAAACTGTAGATTCCATTACATGGAGGTCTGCAACCATTTTGCTCAGTCTGGAAGGATATCGAGTCCAGATTTTATGTAGAAGACAGGGTACTTTTGGGGATGTCAAATGGAACACATTCCCAAAGAATGTCCTTCAAAACACAAGCTGTCAAGTCTTTCTACTCCAGTTTTGTTGAAAGCAATGAACAATCAATATCCTTGGCTTTCATTAATGATCATTCCTGCCCAAATGAATTAGGCGACATTAAATGCAAGTTTTATAATGATTGGATTTCTTCAGTTGGAGCAATAGATGAACTGCACCCTATGGGAGGAGGGGGGAAACTGAAATCTTTTGAAAGTTATAACATAGCTGATGTTGAAGAGGAACTTATGGACTCTACAGACCAGTTAACTGAAAACACAGATAGTGTTATAGGACTTGTGGAGCCCCAAACAACATCAACTATCGATATAACACCAGAGAAACCCAGCTTGGGGTCTGAATCCTTGGAAATGGATAGTGATTCATTATCTAGTGCGAAGACTAGTTTGGATGATTTATTGGGCGGGTTTAAGGACTCCATCAATACTTCAGTAAATCAGGGAGAAAATGCTGTGCAAAGCTCACTAAACACAATTACTACTTCAATAACCTCCATTAAGAAAAGTGCTTCAGAAACAGCTGATAGTGCCTTGAGTAAAGTATTCTCAACTTTCAATCAAACAGGAGAACTGGCTGGTGATAGATTAACTAGCTTTTCAACTGATTTGAGGGAAGCCATAAAAAAAACTACTGGCGCTTCTGTTGAAGTGCTGAGAGGTGCAATTGTTGCAGTTGAGGAATCTATAGTAAAAGGGGCTTCTTTTGTTGTTTATTCTTATGGGTCTGCCAAGGAATTGCTTCCTCCAGAGATCAGGGGTGCACTGAATCTGTCTGAAGAAAGGGCAACAAAAATATTGAGGCCAATTGGTGCAACTTTGCAACAGGTATATTATACTTGGCACATTTTATGAAATTAAAAAATAATTCCATCTCCTGAAAAAATTTATTAGGTTCATTTTAGAACTCTTTTTGTCAGGGACTTCAGTCACTGCTTTCACCTTCCAGGTCTTCTAGTAAAAAAATCAATTGCATCCATGTCTGTTACAGTGCTTAATTACGAGCTGACCTAACTCATTTATATTCCCAAACCAACACTGAATTTCATATGCCATAAGCAGGTTTACATTGCTATCGAGGGGCTAGAAAAAAGCCTTGGCTTGGATCCAAATGATCCAGTTGTACCTTTTGTTCTTTTCCTTGGAACCTCGGCCACTTTGTGGTATGGATGTCCTTTCTTGCATATAGGGATTTGTTAATTTAATCTGCATACATGGGAAACTAAAGTTTTCTATCGGATTTGTGCAGGGGTTTTTATTGGGTGTGGGCATATGGTGGTTACTCTGGAGATTTGTCTCCACAATTAACTCTGAAGCTCTTGGCAGAGAAGGGAGACACCATACTCATTGATGTCCGGCCTGAGGCAAGAGAGTAAATTTTTCTGGCCTTTCATGTTCTCAAGTTCTTTTGTTAAAAATCCGAGTACCTCAATGAGAGAGGCTAAAACCTACTGCTCTCACTTTTACTAAAGGATTTCTACTGTTTTTTCAACTCTCTTCATTTATAACTTCTATTTTTTGGTGACCCCATTTCATATTTTCAATACTTATTTATTTTTCCTCTAAGAAATATCATTTACATTACACCTTTCACGGTTTCACCCTCATTTCTTTTATTTTATAGTAAAAACAATCTCAAATCGGGTAACTTCATTAATTTCCTTGACCTGGAATTGAATTTGTTGGACATTATTTATGTGAAGGTTCTCAGAGAAAGAGATGGCATTCCTGATCTTCGGCGAGCTGCACGGTTTCGCTATGCAAGTGTAACTCTACCACAGGTTGGTTTTCTTTATAATACTGTCCAGTGTCCACAAGCTATGGTTGGAGGAATATTGCTATTTGTTACAAGGAAGATCAAAGTTTAGAACAATTACTTTGTTTCTAAATGTTAAATAACTCTTTGAACCAAAAAAAAAAGAAGATGAAATAAAAATAAGCATTGGAGCTTGGATGCATCCTTTCTTTTTGTAACTCTATGTTTTATATTCCTCAACTTTGTTCAGGTTGATGGCCCAGTAAGGAAGCTGTTAAAGGGTGGAAAAGATCTTGATGACACCCTAATTGCTGCAGTCATTCGTAACTTGAAAGCTGTACAGGTACAGCTTTATGTTTTAAGACATTTGATATAATTATTGTTTATCCATGCTGAAGGTTTCAGAAAAATGAGAATTCTGAGTAGTGCCAAAAAGAAAAGAAATTTTTTGGGGAGGGGTGATTTGGGCTTGGTCTAATCAATTTTTTGTGTTTTATCATCATTAGCCTCTGAGGACACAAGAAATTGTTTCACACCTTTCCATTCTCTAATATTTCTTTACACAAGAAATTGTTTCACACCTTTCCATTCTCTAAGATTTCTTTTCACCAAGCCATGCTCATGTGTGAAGGACTATTGGACACATACTATAGCAATCCAAATGACATGCACAAAAATTCAAGTAGAAGATGCATAAAATTTAAAGTGTTCAAGGCATTGTTTCGGTGGAATTACGTACACTCATACTTTTTCTTTGAATTGTTGGTGGCATCATGGGTTCAATGTGCCTAAGCTGGAGGTGCTGATATAATTTGTTTTACAGAATTTTACTGGTGAAATAACTTGTAATCACACTTTCCATTGAATTTTGGGTGGTAGGATTGGTCCAGCAGGGCCTAAAGTAAATTTTTGGGGTGGCATGGTTGGTCCCGAAGTACCTAAATAAATTATCAGGGACAAGTGATCAGTTTTACAAAATGTGTTGTTTGGTATTATTATTGAAGTATGGTTCCTACATCACAAACTCCTGTGTTTTCCATGTTTAAATCTGGCTTCAGGAATATTTTCTCAGAACTTTGTTTTTCTAATACTTGTAGGACAGGTACCAGGTAATAGTTATGGATGCTAATGGTTCTCGTTCTAAAGGCATTGCAAGATCCTTGAGAAAGCTTGGGGTTAAGGCAAGTATTTGAAATCTCTAAGATTTTTTGTTGCATAAATGACTAAGCATTTATGCCATCATTGAACTAAAAGGGGAGAAAGAGAATTTCTCCACTCTTCTTTTGTCGAGCTTCTTGGGGATTAACATTTCTGAGAGTTTGCCCCTTATCAGTTACCTTTTTAAAAAATAACAATCTTGATATTAACCAGATTCTGGAAGAGTAACTTAATGCCTTTTGTTCATTTATAATGTTGTTAACCAAAACACTGTACTCATGTATCTTTGGTGTATAAATGCTATAGATAGAACCCATTTTTCATACATGTTATTCTCAAGATAGTTTCTGCACATGAGTTTGGCTTGGGGATCTGAAGAGACTACTTCAGAAAGCACACTAGTTCTACATCTCATTCTTGTCTTTATGAACCTCTGAAAAAGGGAAACAAAAATTGTCTTTACCTTGCCTGACTTGGTAAGTTGCAATGGGTTAATCAATTTCAATATTCTTTTAGTTCACTCCATGGCTTGCTAAGCCATATGGTTCTGTATATTGCTCGTGAAGAAAAGAGTTAAATGTATGAATACAAGATAATACCATGGTTTATTCATAAAAAAATCATATAACTTAGCTTTAGAAGTTAGTTGTATTTTGCAGTATTAAACTATGTGACCTGCAATATAAGAAAATTGCCTAATGCCAGGTCTGTATTGTTAATCTGGAACTGCAAAACATTTTAACATATTCCTAATTGTTTGTTTGCATTTTTACATGACAGAGACCATACGTGGTCCAAGGTGGCTTCCAGTCTTGGGTAAAGCAAGGTCTCCGTGTCAAGGAGCTCAAACCTGAGACAGCACTAACTATACTTAATGAGGTAAAGTTATGGCATGACTATTGTATTCTCTTAACTAATTGAAATATCTAGGAATGAAAAATTCTAATTGCTGCAAGCCATTGATCAACTCAAAGTATATGTGTGGCAGACGACATGCTGTAGTATTACTTCCCTACCTTGCAATAATATATTCAGTCAGCTCAGATAAATCCGGGGAAGTTCATTAATTTGACATTAATTTCAAAAACACATGATAAGAGTAAATTCTTTTGCTGGGTGCACTTTGATGCCCCATGGATATTATCAAAATGGTATTCATAAGGCACTGAACAACACAAATACACACAGACATATGAGGCATATACGTGTCTGTGCATGCAAGTATATAGATTCACATGGAAACTCAAACAAAATTTCTGTGTGTGTGTGGACAGTGTGGGGCACTACATGCAATCACACATGTCTGGAAATGTGTGCTGTGTGCTTGTATATATGCAATGGATGGGCTACCATAAACTGGATAAGCAGGCCATGGGGGTTGTGTATGTTTTGAAGCATGACGGCGGTCAGATCTATGAAATTATACTATGCACATTATCCTAGTGACTAATTCTTTTCATAAATATGCGTCAAATCTGAAGCAATTTTGAGAAAAATGATAATCTGCCCTGAATACAATCTAATGGTGATAAAATTGGTAGCTCTTTGCTAAAGACTATTGGTTCAGATTGAATTATTTATTTAGTGCACCAGATTGAACTGTATGGAGCTCCGTAGTAGAGGTAATGGTTAGTTTAGCTGTAGTTTCAATAAATCCAACATGTTAGGTGTTATCAATTAAATAACTCTTGAAGCTGTTGTGTGCATAATAAAAGGTCCTGTCCCAGATACCTGAGCCCAAGTCTATATGGGCATTATTCAACATTCAAACAAGTTGATATGATTATTTTACTACTCAGAAAGCTCATATGAGCTCAAAAGTTATTTCGATATATGCAACAAGCTGACTTTTTGGATAATGTTACAATCCGGGATCTCCTTGTTCATGCAAATCAACAACCTTCACCTTCAACCAAAACATTTGTCTTGTTGCTAAGACCATTCAGTCATGTAGGATTTATATTCACTGTGCTTTGTCAATCTGTGCTGTTCTTTTTGATTGATTGAAAATTTTAAATACATGTACATTCTGGAAGTGCTTGCCTTTTCTAGTGCCAGATCTAAGTTTTTCTCCAAAAACTTGAGTTTTGACAACTCGGCATCATTTCAGGAGGCTGAGGCAATTCTAGAAGAAATCAGACCTTCACCAGTGCAAGCACTTGGATATGGTGTGGTAAGACTCAGATTACTTTTTGTGGTATTACATCAGGTCTTGGTTAATCATCAAATCATGATTGAGAAATATTTATTTCTTGCCTTTCAAATGTCCAGTGCATCCTTTGCTAACAAAAATATTAATGTTGTGAACAGGGTTTTGCTGCAGCATCATACGCATTGCTAGGTGTGTCCTTTTTCTTCCTTGTGGACAGGCTTTCTGCTACTTTCTAAGAATGATCCCCCAAAATCCGGAAGAGTTTGAAATTTTTTAGTTCTATTATATAGAACCAATGCTATAGATTCTGTTTTTTTTCCTCGCATCCTTCTTGCCAACAAAACTTGAACTTTGTTTCAGAGTGGGAGAAGACCTTACAATTTATTGCAATTGTTGGCCTCGGTCAGGTATACAATTATTAGTTGTAGTTCTCTGGTCTCTGTTTCTTTCACAGCTACACACACACGCACTAACTGATATTGATTCTAAGCTGATAGTGGTTAAAACAAACTTGCACTTTCTGAACCTGAATTATTGTGCTTGTACACAGATCCTTTGATGCATTCCATAAAATAGTGTGGATTCGACCATTAAGCTAGATGCCCCTCTGTCTATTTTGCATGTGTTTAACCATAAGGAAAGTTTTATGTCATTGCTAAATTTAGTTTAGTGATCCTTTTGTTTCTCTAATTATTGGTTTGTCACACTCCACCAGACTATTTATCGGCGGGTTGCTTCTTACAATGGCCCAGAAGATTTTAAGCAAGATATGAGGTATAACCTACTCCAGAAGTCTTTCTTCATTCATGCATTTACCATATCAGACACAATTGTATATGGTAAACCTATATGGAAACAAGGTTTGAAATTAAGTCCCTGTTTGTTCGTGCTCAATGAGTTATGCAAGGTGCATTCTGTATAATGTCAGATAGATAGGTGTTATCTGTTGTACTCTTGAGAATCTGATCAGAATATGCTGGTGCAACATCATTCGCCACCCAATTGACATGTTTTACTTAAATAGACCTTGGTGTTTGCACTGGAAAAGGCATGGGAAATTTTGTATATAGCAAGTCTCGTTGGCTTTAAATGTTCTACCAACACTAGGATCTTGACCGTGTCAGCAATCTAAGTTGTGTAGATAACCAAATTACCTATGACGTTATCAAGGTCAACATTGCCTAACCTCCACAGGACTTTTGAGAAATCATTTATTCATTTGGCAGTTGGATTCTTTTTGCTAGTGTGATCATGTATGACCAAGTTTTTGGATTGTTGAAGTCTTGATTAATTGGGATTTTAAATGTTTCTTTGAAGGCTTTTGCTCTCCCCTGTTAGAGTTGGAGCTCAGGCATTTTCGTGGGCTACTGGAAAATTAGAAAACAACCGCCTTGGACTACCCACATCACCTTCGTCTTCAGATGTTCAAAACCGGGTGCTGCAAGCTGCTGCAAAGCACGAATCCCAACCATCCGAAACTGGAGTTCAGAATCCATCACCCAATTCGGTGGCGCCATTAAATGAGAATGCAGATCTCTCAGAAGCATAGGCATCGAGGAGGAATTTACTGGTTTGTGGCACATCAATCTGAGAACTTAACCGAGCTGTACATATAAAGAATAAGAATCATTCTACCTATGTCTACCGATGCTGACCTCTTAGAGAACAAATTTTGTATGTTAATACCAGATAAATGAACAAGTTCTTGTACATTTCTCTAATCAGTGCGTTGATTTCGTGTGCTCATTGACGCCAACACAGACTCATGAATACCATGAAAGGGCAAAGAGCCTCTTTGCCTAATTCATTCCCTAATTTTCTATGCCTTGCGGCCACTGGATGATACCGGGGCTTTTGCCAAGTAGCACATGACCATCATATGAAGTAAAATAAACATAAACACATAATTACCAGAATCTGCACTTCATCCAACAAACTATCAAGTCTGAAGACCGAAGGCAATTCAGCTTTCAGCCAGCCATGTATCATGCTTACAGGAACCAGGTTCCTTCCCAATTCATGTATTCTTCTGCTGACAAGACCCCCACAGCTACCAATGCAACACAGAAACCGATAACAGCATCCATTGCATTAACAAAGCATCAATGCTAACTTATACAGGGTGATAGACAGATAGAGCCATATAAAAGATGAATATAATCCGTAACACGTGGTCCACCTATGCATCCCCGTAACCTCCAATTGTGGTAGGGGCAGTAGACCAGCCCTCACAAGTCACAAGAATGCGACGTGCAGGGTCTGATGCTTGAGCACCAGCTGGTAACCAATGCCTGACAAAACAAAGGAAAGAACAAGTGAACGAACAATGCCATTTGTAGTTATAGAACAGCTGAAAATTCAAGATAATTAAATACAACTTGCAAATAAATAAATAGATAAATACCCTCCATTTTTTAAAGTTTTAAACATAAAATATCAAGAAATGTGAATTTATAGCATCAGAAGAAAATATAAAAAGATAAGGACGACCTGCCAAGGGATCATAGAAACCATGGACATGGAGATGTTTGCCATCTCTTGAGTTTTTGCTATCTGTAGAAATTATTCGATAAGGTGGCCCGCTCCTGCTCCCGAATGTAGCTAGGAGTACCGAGAGAAGGGAGCAGAGAGAGGGATTCTCTTAAAACTGCACCATATTTTGCATGCCTAAACCGCTTAAATTGACCAAGCTGTGAACAAATCAAGTTTGGACATGCCTGTTCTCTGCTTGAAATAAATGGCTGAATCTTCCACTGACTCGTCAGCCAAAAGTAAGATGTAAATAAGAGAATCATCTGGCAGAAAGCAAGTTCCTTGATGAGCTGATGACAATTTGAGGGAAACTGTATGGTAACTGAAGATCCCACTCCTTGATCACTGATCCATTTTTGGTATTTCACTCCCTGGTAAGACCATTTCAACGAGTGAGAAACTGTTATGAGGCATTTTTCAATAAATGAGTGTGCTTATATCCGAAAGCACAGGTCAGGTCAAACATAAAAGCCATCTAATACTCTTGAAGCATGGTTTTGTTTCCAATTCGAGGAGGGTCTAGAGCTAATTTTTTCAATGCACTATGCCACTCTTCTTTGCTTTTACCTTCGAGAGCACAGTTCAAAAATAATAAGAGCTAAAATGCATCTCTAAAGCTTCCTGTTTAATTTCTGACGTGAGATGGATCAACCAAGTAGAAAACCGGAACAGCTTTCTGTCGATTATTTTTTCTGCATTCAAGAATCTTTACAAGCTCCTCTCAGCACCATTTGGAAGATGCATGGTTTTCAGCAAAAAATAATCACAGAAAGCTTGGACTCTTCAATTGCTTTCAAAAGTGATGGAGAAATTCCTTCTTCTCTCCAAGCTCGTTATCTATGAAGGTTAGGATTTGTTCACGCTTCAAAGCATCATAGAGGCAGCTAGTATAACCAGAAAGAGGGTCCTCTCCTCTTAAACTAAAGACATCATATTTCTTTGGAGGGGTAGGGGTTGATGTTGAAGAAGAAGCCATGAGAAGAAAACATTCACATCATAATTGATCTTGATTTCCTTGTAAGGTGCTCCAAGTTGCATGCCTTTAGTTGAATTGAACGTTCTTGACACCAGATCCTTCCACACCCAATCTCCTGCTTCTTTACCCTCACTAAACCAAAGTAACTCAGAAGAGCTCCCATGAATCTCAATCCAAAAGTCCGCAAGCGTGACCTAAATATGAGGTCGTTCATATCTAAGAAGCAACAACATGAGAAATCACGCTGACATCAGGTGCTTAAATTGCACGGTTTGAGCAAACGCTCAACAGTCGAGAGACACCGTAAACATGTCCATTGCCTACTTTAAGGTTAAAGTGAATGCCTATTGCATTAAGCCCGTGACAGAGGGAGTCTCTAATCTTATGCCTACATGTCACCATTTATGTATTGCTAAATGCATTACTGCAATCAGCTAAACTTTCTCAAGCAGAAGCAAAAGGACATACAGGAACATCACATGACAGATGCTCAATATTAACATATATCGAAGTCCAACATTTAACAGCATCCATTTGGCCTTTTATCAGTTACCTTCACAGTGACGCGAGAAAGGGAAATTGGGAGTTCGGAATAGGCAAGGAAAGATGACAAGAACGATATACAACCTATTGTGCCCATTCATGCTTATGTATAATAGGCCAATCAAGACTGTAAAATGAAGTTGTACACGAGGAAGATGATCTGCCAAATACACAAGAAATAACATTCTCTGCCTTGTGAGCGGCAAGTGCTCTTACATCTCCTATCCTACGTTCTAATATTAAGTGCTTCATTGCTTGTGTAAACTAAAAGCAGGCAAGATAAGATCTCTAAAGTGCATTCAAGTATGTGCTCAGTAATGCTAACTACAGGCTTCTCATACAAAAACCTAACAAATGAATATAAACAGCAATACGCATCATGTTTGCATAGCATATAAGTGGTTGAACATATGCATTAAGAGCAGATATAATGACACAAACACGAAATAAAAGCAAATATTAAACTCAAGTTCATTCAACAACCTGAAAAGGGAATTTTAGCTTTCAAACCATTCAGTGCTGGATCAAGCTTACAGGTACAAAACAGAACAGAAATATAAAACTACAGAAATGGCAACTTTTACTGGGTGATCATCTTCTCTGGGTTTGAGGTATCACCAGATGGTCCCTTTTTCTGTCCCATCACAACCATTGGTGGTGGGGATATTAAACCAGCTCTCATAAGAATGCCACGTACGGTGTCTGTAGGTTGAGCACCGACCGATAACCAATACCTGCAGAAGCAAGTAGAAGAGTAACTCAAAAGCAACAAAAGCAAAATTACAGAGTACCAACTCATTTTATCAACCATGCAACTAGATGCAGCTATCCAAGAGGTTTATGTGAACTAAAAACCGATCTATCAGTTTTCTCCTTTAATTCAGAATTGACAAAAGTTGACACACACCTTTCTCGTTGTGAAGATATCTCCTACATGAAATAAATGTATAGCATGCATATTGATCTCGTATACAGTATCGTGTTTTACTGAATTAAAAATCAATCTTAAACACTATATCGTGCTAGAATCTCCAGGATTATCTACTCAGGTTCAACTTAAACAGCGCAATCTCCTTTGATTCAGCTAAAACATAAATACTTGGATAAATTTACATAACCGCATAGACAAGAAACATAAACAAAACAAAACAAAAACAGAGTGAGAGAATATAACTAAATGAGATATATTTTTTTTGTAAAAAAAAAACTTACTTCACAAGGTCAACATTAAGACCCAATCTTCTAGCATCGCCTTTAGCTACAAAAAGGAAACGCAGAAAGGTTTAAGAATAACTAAGCAACTTCATTAAGTTACAATATTGAAGCCATTGCAAAAGCTAAGCTCACTAATCAATATGTATCTTCCCCAAACAGCGAAACGAAAGATTAAGCATAATTACTGCTTTGGTGACTATAATAGACTAAATACATCTACTTTATTTGATGATATTTAAGTAATTGTATTAGTCCTATGAATAATGTTGGACCAAACCTTAAAAAATAGTTTTTCCCTACTCCTGATGATCTTTGTGCTTAAAATTTTCAGACTTCAACAGAAAACACCCTAAAGTATAAACAATCATTGCTATTAATGGTTATGTTAAACTATATACATAACAAAATGAAATGAAATGCATCCCACTTTGCAAACAATAACCCCACAAATTTTAACTCTTTGATAACAACTTTATCTACAGAGAACCTATAATGATAGTACGAGAACTTCAAAATGAACCCAATTGAGAAAAAGTTAGGTTGAAACTGAATAAGCCTTCGAATTTCAAGTCGTTAAGAATATAAAAACATCATGTAAACTGACCGTACAAAACTAAGAAGAGAAGGGTAAAAACAAATGGAGGGAACCTGCTAAGGGGTCATAGAAACCAAGAACTTGAAGGTGCTTGCCATCTCTTGGTGTATGGCTATCAGCAGCAACGATTCTGTAAAATGCCCTGTTTTTGCATCCCAGTCTAGCTAAACGAATCTTCACTGCCATTTTCTTGAGTTCTTCAAGCGAGAGAGAGCAATACAAGAAGGGAGTGTGGATATGGGTTTTTATATGGATAACGAGGATGAGATGGTTTGTGGATACGGGTTTTTCTAGTCGTTGATGATAAGGGTTTTTCTTAGTTGGGCTTCTCTACTTCTTTCCTGTCAAAACTACGCCGTTTGGAATACATATTTTCTTTAGAAGCTTAAAGCCATACAATTTGCCCCCACTCTTTTCCACAAACCTTCAGAAAAAAAAAAGAGACAAGAAGAAATTATTTGTGATAAATAACCATAAATAAAATACAATATAGTATTGATAAATTAATATTTAATAAATTAATAACCTCAATTAAATAATATTTTTATCAATCTCTACTTGAACTCAATATAATAAATTAATAATTCATTAAATTAATAAGATATATATATATATATATATAGAAAATAAGATCTCGCTTGATATATAAATTAATAATCTTCTATACATTAAAATTATATACATACATGACTCAATTAGGAGGTTTTTGTAAAATATGGTTTCAATGTTACATTTTTTTTTATCTCTAATTTTTCTTAGTACATTAATAAGTTTTGGTATAGTGTTTTTATATTGTAAGAGAAAATTATGTGATTATTACTTTGAATGTATATTATGGGAGATGGACATATAATTATTGTCATCAGCTTCATCTCACATGGTACAAAATTATTGTTTTTAGCTTTATTTTTATATTATTTCTCATGTCATTCTCGATAATTTACTCGTCATTTAACAACTCTGAAGTTATTATGTTTAATTTTATCATTTTATAGGACTATAGTTGATTTCTAGTTTCCTTTTTGATACACAAATAATTTGTTGTAGTGTGCAGTTCTCTCTCTTTTTTTTCCTTTCATTTTTGAGATCTTGTTAGCTAAAATTTAATTATAGAGGAGATTGGACGAGAAAAGTTTAACCATCTACCTTCAATTATCATGTTAACATATAAAATAATCATGTTCTTTAGTGAAGGAGAGTGTCCCTCTCGCTTCAGGTAGCCCTAAGGAAAGATCAAAAAACAAATCAATTAAAGACTGATTCTTTTGCCTTCTGTAGTAGTGTCCCACTTGCTCCAGCCAGTAACAGGTAGAGATACCTGAGGAGTGAGGACTGAGAGAAAAAAGAAACCAAGAGACAAAACATCTACAATCACGTCCTGGGAAACAGAACAGCTCTTTCGTAACCAAATATGTTGTTTGTAATACAAGTACATGATTCTGTTCGCAACTATAAACATTTTACATAAAGCTCTTAGGCTCCCTAGCATGTTAATTCAGAACAATGAGTTGTTTCATTGCTTGCTGCCTCATCGCAGTATAAGCAAATTGTGGGAAAAAATCTACTAGAATTTTCACAGTAGTTGGCAATCGACTTTACCAATTGACCGGGAACTCTATCCTTGCCAAAAATCCAAAACTTCTGAGGTTGAACTTTTGTACAAGAAATATTCTAGATGTGAATGTACATTCTCCCGTTGCACATATGTACATCTACGGTATTTTTTTCTTCTTCTTTTGCCAGACTCAGCAGAAACTGCAGAACACTTGCTGTTGCTGTTTTCGTAGGTGCCCATCTGATTTTTTTCAAAGAATATATCCTGTTCAGGGTGTGTGAAAACAAAAATGTCTCATTCCCATTCCTTCTCTGCAATAACCACAAAAACATCTTTTAGTGACCACCTCCTTCTCTCACTTTTGGCGGGTGGATTGATAACAGCTCTTTCAGCATTAGATACACGGTATCCAATGACAATCTCTCTTCTCTGTCTGGCTCGTATGAGTACTTCATAGAAACTCAATTCCTCGCCTTCAAAAAGGTAAAGATCCGCTTGCCTTATTTGTAGCTCATTTCCCTGATGAACACAAAATGTTTCATGAATGATGAGTAAAAATGATCAGAGGATCATAAATTTCAACATCATCAATAGCAACAAGTTTACCAGCACAACCAGGAATGATGCTGATCGGTTGTGGTGGATTGCCTTAGGCTCTAAGCAATAAAGACAGAGTCCACTAGCAAAACCTTTGCTGTTGTGGCACAACATATTAAGTGGCTAAAGTATGATTCAAAGGAGTGACCAACTGAATGCACTAGGGAAAGAGGCTGATGGTCACCCACCGTGTTTAATTATAAAAAATGAATCCTGTAGTTTAGCTGTCTTAAGCCATTGAAGCCACAGAATGCATTAAGAAAATCCAACAGAATCATGAAGACAGTACAAAGGATGCAAGCTGATTCAGATCCTTATCGAATTATGGAGAGCATAACAAAGAAGCTTTCTAGAACTAGCATACAGCACACAGGGTGCAAGCTGCTACTTGTGAGGGAAAAAAGGGTTGAATATTGCTAAAAGGTGTTTCAATTTCTCCCCACTTGCAAGAGTTGGCCAAAAAACTATAGCAATCCTGTAAAAACTGTCAAGTGATACATCTGTCAAACCATCTCCTACAAAGAATTTCCCCAATTTTCATTGAATTGAGCAAGATTGCAGGATCTCAATTATTATGTTTTTTTTTAACCTTGAGTGCATTTGAATTAAACAAATAGATTATGCACCTGTTGGGATTTTCTATTGCAATTTTGTAAGTCATTTTGCCCTTCGAAATTTGGGTTTGCCATAGAATGTAATCAGATCTCAGAATTTAACAGAAGAGAGACAAAAGAATACCTCCTCTGCGAAGAGCTCTTTTAATACATCATTTATTTGTTGATCCTCTGCAACCATGGCCAACGCCATGCTGACAAGCTCATTTGATAGAACATAATCGCTGATCTTTGACATGGACAGTAAATTTTTAGTTCTTGGGTCCAGAATTTCACTTATTATTACTGATTTATCTGAAGCCTGCTGCATCTCCCCAATCCACGTGTCTTGTGAGAAGCTTCCTCCGTGAACCTGGTTTGACATTGGGAGACGCTTCGACTGCATGGATCATGAGAATAAGAACGAATGATTACAAAGATCAAAGAGCGCTAAATCTCACAAGTGATCTCCAATGTCAGCATATTAGTCAACACCAGGATTCTGTACAACTATCTTTTCTTGGGTTCTGGAGAGAAGAAACAAAATTTTTTCTGGCTTTTCCTTGATTTGATGAAGAGCTGACCACATACTCTTCAGAAATGAAGGCAAAAACCCCTCTGTTCGTAAGATCACAGGGCATCTTGGAGGATGGAATGCAACAATAATTGTTCAAAAAGGGATGAAAGGTGACAAGCCCATGTCGAATGGAAAAGACTCTAGCCACCCTACCCCCTCCCAAATCATTGACTCAGTTTCACAATTTTTAAATTGCAGTTTGTGTGGCATAAACCAACTGTCATAGATGATACATGTCTGTGTCATAGCCTATCCACCAGAACTTTAGTTAGATGAAGTACCTGAATATCACGAATCAATAGTAATGTGGCAAGAGATCTGGAGTCTGCTTGCATGGCTGAATCTTCAACTGACTCGTCAGCCAAAATTAAAATCTAAACAAACCAAATACTTCATCAAAATCTTTTTAACAAAGAATAACAATACTTCAAAAAATATAATCCCGGTCATCATATAATTACATCCAAAACCCAATGATATTAAGCATTATTCTACTTACCGAATCAAAAGATTGCAAAGGAAGGCTTTCTAAATGACGTCTTATGACTGTATTTCCCTCTCGATTAACCAGTTGTATATTTTCCAACCTACTCAAGTCCAGGCCACCATCAATAAGCTTCCTTTCCCTCTCTTTTTCAGGAACATCATTGAACATCCAGAGCTCTGAACCTTGTGCTAAAAATGCATCCAACACCTAAACTTGCAATGATGAGTAAACCTAACATTAATATTGTTTTTAGAAAATGAAAAAGTTTAAGAGAGAAAAAAGAGAACTCCAAATTGTAGCAAAAAATATTAAATGTAGAAAGAATAGTTCCAGTGAAGAAACATTTGTTGCAACTACAACTGAAAATTCAGTAATGACAGAAGTATTCTGAAATGTCTACCACCACTTTGCCGCAACGGAGAAGTTATGATTTCAGAATCCTTATAACATTACCATAATCATATCTTCCATGTCTCGTCTCCAACCACAAAACAGTATCCTTTCTGCAGGCTTTGGAACAATGGAGTCTTTGGGTAGACTTCCTCTCCATACCTGCAGCATCCAGGCGAAGAAAAGAAAAGATTAGGGGCTTCACAAATGAACTTACCACAATCATATCATCAATGTCCCTCCTCCATCCACAAAGTAGAATCTTCTGTGGCATTCTTGCAGGTTGGGCAATGTGCATGAATGATGCTTCTTTGACCTGATGATGAAATTGATTGTATTATGTAAGTTTTTTTTATGATGGTCTACCCACTTACCTAATTTCCACCGAAGGAACCATTCTAGTGTACACATCTGAACTGGTTCTTTATATAGAACAACCAACCTGACCATGACCTGCTGTTTTAGTTTTCATTTTGTTTCCTTTTCAATTTTACTGATTTCTTTACATCATATCAAAAGCACACAAGATATCCTTCACTAAATTACACCGATCTATTATTTAGTGAAAAGAACCATCCTCAAAGGGTCTATGGTAGACACATCAGATGCAAAGCGATAGTATCCCAACCACACTGCAACATGTACAACGCTAAAGAGTTCATGCATATATGTGCAACAAAATAATTACCTAAAGGCCAACAAAATGCTAAAACTAACTAAAGTGAATCTATTTATTTATGGGTATGCTCGGGTATCTATAGGTAGGACTGACCTTATTTTCCTCTATGCAGATATCTGCTGCATTTACTATGGCCTTTTCTTTCCCTTTTCATTTTGTAATTTTATCTTTGATATAAAAGCATCTTGGCTCAGGCAAGCTAAGACGACTTTCTTTTGCTAATTGGGTAAGGCACAAGTCCCGTTTCTTATTATGCACATACCACATAGGATGACAGAACAAAGACAGGGAAGCTTGGATAAAAGAATGCGAGAAATCTATAAGAAATCTTTATTTCTGAGTGAAAATGAAAGCACCGTAGGTAATGCTGCTGGAGCATAGCTATCATCATCTTCTGCTATGACAAGGACTTCATCACCTTCTTGTAGAACATATGAGTCTTCAGGATTCAGGATAATTTTACCCCCAAAGGAAGCAACCTTGATCCCACAAGGTATAGCATCAGGAAAACTGATTAGTATGTCCTCAAATTGCATGCCGTGCAACTGTGGCCATCTTTTGATATAAAACTCACAATTTTCAAACCCGAGTATGTCTTCCCAGATCTGTCATAAGCCATCCATATTTATCACATGCAAAAAACGAGCAGGGAAGTAGTTTACAGCATAATAATGGAAGTAAAAATCAAAGTGAAAAAATCAGTAAGGTAAATAATGCTCACACTGATGTCAAAGAATGTGACTAGAGTATTAAGAGTGCAGCAATTAACCTGTGCAAGTCCTGGCTGCCGAGCACATTGAATCATCAAGCGGCCAATAACATCATGAGCTACAACAGTTTCAACAAGATCTCCACCAACAAGTTTCAAAAGAACCTCATTATCAAGATCACTTAGCTCCACGACAATGTGCCCTTTCAGCCCTTCTTTCACTCCTATAAGACTTAAGACGGTTCTCAATGCACGAGCATCACTCTGTAAAAAACCATAAACGAGTTAACGGTTATCAATGCTTATCGGATATCAGATATGAAGCACATCACTTCTTCACTCAAGTAGCAGACCTGGTCAGCATTTCCATCTTCAGCAAGGACAATTATTGCACGGGCCTTGGAGACAGATACCTGAAAACTTAAGGCATTACTAAACCAAGAAAAGTAACAGAGAAAATAATGGTTTCACCTTTCACGACAAAGTAGATACTCCCATCATCAGGTTTAGAAGAAGAAGAGAGAGGAAGTTCAACGTGGACTTGAAGAGTAAATAATATTCACTGAAGAAACCATGACAAGAAATGTATGTGCAATCTTCAAGAATACAATGCAATATTATGCATTAAGCTGCTTTAAGAAACAGTTAATCATATAATTCTTGGGAACTGGCATGCTTTAGCAAAATTAGGTACGTGCCCTGAAACTAAATTAGACAAACATAAATTTTTGATAGGATAACTAATCAGGCCATTTAGCATTGATGAATCACTTATTGATTGTACGACTGAAGAAGATTGAATCTGTCCAGCAACCACAGCTTTCAGCAGAGAAGATATATGCTACAACTTGTAAGCAATATCATAGAATGTACACATACCTTTTTCAGGTCAGCCAGAATTAAAGGGCTCCCGCTTCTGCATATGACAAATGTTCCTTTGAAGTCGAACTCCATTTTAGCAATATCCATTTCCATCTCTTCTTTGTCTCGTTCAGCCATCACCACAACAATTCCTCCCCCCAAACTCTCATTGGCTATAGCAAGCTGATTCAGCAGCGATCCCTGGTTTCAGAACAAAATGATTGGTGACTGAGGAAAAATTTGCAAAATATTCTGCAAACACCTAAATATATTTATTTTGTGTTATCCATGCACTTTTATGAATTTCTTCAGAGATTTTTATATTAGGAAGGAAATAACTGTTCCCAGTTTATTTAAAGGTCTTTGAGATGAGCTGTCTACACTATTCACAACTAAACGTCATATAACATTGCCAGCAAATGTATAGAGCAAACAAGCTTCACACTAACAAGATGTGGAATCAGAATCTTACTAATTTATCACTCCACCCAAGAATTAGAGTATGGTTTTGCTCAACCACTTTGCTTCTTCCTTTCCTTAACGAATCGAACTTCTCAGAAATAGCGTCAGACACAAGCCCAAGCATCATAGCAAAAATAAGCATCCCACCAAAGCTAATAGAAACAGAAACAAGCCTTGGACCAATCCCCTCTGAATTAGCATGATTGCCCGAATCAGCTACAAATGTCCAAGACAACCAAAGACAATCCGCTAAACTATCATTTGTCACACCAAACATTGCCAAGCCACCAAGACAAATAACCAGCAGTGTCGCAACTAACAACGCCAAAGGCTTCGCATATGGACGAACCGATAAGAAAACATCCACCCGATAGGCAAGCTGCTTATTCAATAGCACCGCTTCCCAGATATTACCCGACGATCTCGATGTTGATACAAAATCAATGTACTTGAAAGCAAGAACTGGAATAGACAATAGCGTAAGTGAAACAATCAAAGCCAAATTCTTTAACCCATTATCACCACCATAATCATAATCATCAATCTCCTGCATTACTGAATCAGAAGCATCTACATTGGAGAATGAATTACACGCTCGCAATGTAACATTTAGTTTCAATATTTGATCCTGCAATAAAAAATACAAAGAATCCCAGTTAAATAACAACAAAATCCTGCATTAAGGTCAAAGTCACTAACAAGGACTCCAAATAATCAATATAACCATAGAAGACTTAAAAGCACTAATCTTGATAATGAAAATCAAAACTTAAAGAGAACGACTCACCTGCAAATCAATTACTTGGTTATGTAAGGTAAAATTCTTGTGTACCGACGAAGCCAAAGCAGTAATAACAATCTGCAACAGCCCGAAAGAAAGCCACTTCAAAAACCATTTCTTTATTACTTTCCCAAAACCAAACCAACAAAAAGGGTACTGTATAAACACTTACAGCTACTGTGATGGTCAAATCCCATCTGAATCTGACCCGATGAACCGATGGCCCGGAAGAAACCTTCTCAGTAGACTGCTTCTTCTCACTGGGAACAACGGGTTTCCGGTCCAAAAAGGAATCATGTTGTTCTTGTTTTGAAGGTTTAATTAGTGGTCGAGGGAATTCCACGCGCCGGCGAAGTATGCCGTATTTAGAAGTGGTTGGGGGGGGAATAGAGGAGGATGGTCGAAAAGACTGCGATTTAGAGAGGATGGGATCAGGAGAATGCTTGGGAGTAGTGGAGAATCTGCGGTGGGATTTTGGAGATTTAGGAGGTGACTCGTGGATGAAAGAAGGTGAAGGGAAGAACCAGTCCCTGTCGAAGGAAGGAGACGGTGAGTCTTCGGAGTCGAGGGACATGGTGGGTTTTTTTATTG
This sequence comes from Populus x sibirica, assembly GCA_019202695.1. NCBI lineage: Eukaryota > Viridiplantae > Streptophyta > Magnoliopsida > Malpighiales > Salicaceae > Populus > Populus x sibirica. The sequence continues at coordinate 41,611 of JAGMVL010000317.1, forward strand.
AAATGTTTTCTATTTTTTGTGTTTGATTAATGATTAACCATTCTTTCAGTAAGTCTTTTTTTCTTTCCTTCTTTTCAGTTTAGGACCGCAACTCGGTGATATTTCGAGCATGGATTTGTGGCCCGTGCCGTGCGGGTCAGAATTTTTACTTTCTTTCTATACATAAATAAAAAGTAAACGTGTTGCTTATATGCTTTCTAAAAGAAAAAAAAATTTGATTTTAAAATCTTATTTATTTTTTAAAAAATATTAATATAATAACATAATAAATATTATTTTAAAAAAATATATTAAAACAATGACAAAACTAGATTTATCTAGGCCAACTTTAACTAATTTGCAAAATTTATTATAAGATAAATAAAAAAATTAAAAAGCTTAATTTTTAATAAACTAAATACTGAATGATTGAATTAAAAAAAAAATTATAAAAATAATAATCAATGGACAAATTTGACACCAAGCTTGACAATCCTTTTTAGTATTTTTAAAAAGTGCTAGGCATGAAAATTGAGATAATAAAATAAAAGAAATAAAAAATAATAGTTCATTGTAGCTAAATTGAAGAGTCATCATTAATACGAGCCGTACATGGAGGTAAACCATGACGAGGTGAGTCGGATGACACCAATGAAGGGTAAAATTGGATATTAGAAGTTGCTACATTCATCATTAAAATGTGGCGGCCCTTCTATATATGTGCCAATAACTTCTTCTTTTTTTTTTATTAAATTCAGTCATTGAATTGACAAGTTTTGAATTTTTTTATGAAACTTTAATTATTTTAAATCAATAAAATTGACTTTGTTTTTTTCAAGTCAAGCACCAAAATTTACTCCCACCACGCAAGAACATAATGCAAAACAAATAAAAATCAATCATAAAATTTAATTTCAAATCAATCACACATGGAAATGATGAAATTAAAGAACAAAAACACTATAAATTCATTATTATAATTCATAGTGCGCATAAGTCTTGAGCTATAATTGTTTTTACTACAATAACTTCACCCTTTTTTTTAGTTTTTTTAATGTTGAAATGGCTTGAGATTTTAGTTACCACCTAAGTAGATTGACTAGTAGGTAATTGGGTTAGTTAAATTAAGTTGTATTTTTTAAAAGAAAAACTTTAAAATGAAATTGCAATGACATCATTCAAGTTTTGTTTTTTCAAATAAAATAATATTGTTTTGATTTAAAAAAGTTTAAAGAAAACAAAGCCAGGCTTGAGACCAATAAATTATTGAGTTAATATACGAGGACTGACCGAGTTAAACTATAATTTTGAGAGGTTTTATTTAATCTATGTTGAGATTAATTATTATAATCAAATCTATAAACTGAATGAATGATTTAAACTCCAATTTCCCACTAATGAGTTCTTTTTAAACTCTCTAATTTAATGAAGTTTAATGCTTGTAATATTATAATCAAGAGGTTGATTAGCTTTGTACTCGGAAGGTATTAGAATAATCAATGCGTGGAAATTTGTTCTTCGAAAGTGAGTGGAAGAATTAGACTTTGATTATTCTTTGAATATTTTTCCCCTTACAGTATGATTACCACTGCTTCTCGTCGTCGTCATTATCTTATGGCAATTTCATGTCAACAAAATTCAGCTATTGTTTTCTATGGTTTGAATTAACAATATAGATAATTTAGGTGTTTGATGTTGATTGGACTGACTTGACTAAATACTTTATTTTATTTTTTGTTTGGCAGAAAATTAACAAAATAATAACATCCTTATCTCATCTAATGTGTCGTAGGGTATATTAGTCAGGTGGCTCGTATTAATTAGGTGGTCCGTGCTATGTCTAAGCTCACCTTTTATTTTTATAAAAAAATTTGGGTCCGATATATTATAGGACCAAGGCTATTTGAATGCTACACGGCACGATCTAAATTTATTTCGGGTCTTGCACGGCCAATAACCCAAGACTATTTTGGATTCTGCAGTTTGCGGGGCCCAGAATAGTTGGGTCTTGACGCATTCCAAGCGCCACATGTGCACTAGGGTCTGCCCGGCACCAAGCGCCATGTATTCCCGCGTGGTTTTTCTTTGATAGTAACAATAGTTTTTTAAAATTTAATAATAATAATAATTTTTAATTTTATCTTTCAAATCAAATCTATGATTGTTTTTTAATATTAATAATAATTTTATTAATAATATTAATTATTACAAAAATAATAATATTTACTACACAAAAGATAATAATTTTAATATTAATACTTTTGATTATACTAAAAATAATAATATTCATAACACAAATAATATCTTTTATATTAAAACTTTGAATTATTATAAAAATAATAATATTTAGAACACAAATAATAATATTTTGTTATGATTACTTTGAATTAAAAGAAAAATAATAATATTTAGAACACAAATAATAATATTTTTTATATGAATACTTTGTATTATAAGAAAAATAATAATATTTACAACACAAATTATAATATTTTTTATATTAATACTTGGAATTGTTGAATATTTTTAATAATACTACACCACGGGCTCACTTTTTATTTTTATAAAAAATATCATAAAAAATTATAATATAAATAATAATATGTTTTCAATATTAATAATAATATTTTCTTTCAAATTTATTAATTATTTTATTAATTATAATAAAATTAATAATATTTACATTACAAATAATTATATTTAAAATCCTAGGATCCAGAAACCTTGGGTCTTGCGTAAGAACCCAATAGAATTGAAAATCCATTAAGCGTGGGTCCTGACGCCGGACCCATTCCCCTTGGGGGGGCGCCAGACTGGCTCATGTCACCGCAAAGCAACCTAAGCGCCACGTATACGTCGTAATCCGCCCAATACACGGCGGTTAGCCCAAGCACCACATGTGCGCCGGGTCTGCCCAGCATATTGGTAGGCAAACCGAGTGCCAGGTGGCTGCAACCTGGGGCATGGCCTGCCTAACGCCCAGGCCTGGCAGCCAAACGCCAAGTGTTCGCAACCTCAATGGGCGCGCCTCTAGCCTGACGGTTGGGGCTTGCTGACTGCAGTCTCACCAAACAATATAACACACAATAAAAACACTCACAGTCTAAAAAAAAATAAATTGTAAAATCATTGAGAGTTGAAAATCTTGAGATGAAATCATTGAGAGTTGATAATCCAATGCACCCTTGCTTCAAAGCCATTTCCAAATCCTTTTTTTTTTCTACACTAACTAGAACCTCCCTTTTCATTTTTTTTCTCAGCATAGCCTGACCAAAATGAGAGTGAAAAAGAACAATAGTAACTTTGTTTTTGACATCACCCACCACACAATTGATTCTTCTTTTAACAATAACAACAACACAACTAGCATCTTTGGCTCTCATTAAGAACCAACTTAGGATGAGAGATATATAGAGAAAGTTAATAAATTAGTTTTTAAGAAAAAACCCAAAAAAAAACTATAAATTTTGGAAGAACAAGAAAAGGAAGTAGAGGAGCAAAGGACTAAAGCTTTGCTTGGGGCGGCGCTATAAAGACTTGGTGAGGAGATCATAATTCCTTTTTTGGTTGGGATTATTGGTGCTCCAAATGCTGGGAAGTCTGCCTTGATTAATTTTGGATGTTTCTCTACTAGTTCATCTTTTTCTCTTCTCTCTTGACTTCTCTCTTCATCGTGGGTTTAGGGGAATCATCATAAAGTTGTTGGCTAATCTGTTACACCCCTTGGCCCAGGTTTGGTATCCCGAACCTAATGTACAATAGGGGCCCGCCCGAGGAGAGTAGACTCTTGTGTAGTAACCTGAGCCTAACTCCCTAGAGAGCATGGGCTCAAACAAAAAGACCAGGCCTACACCCTGTTAGGCATGCCATCACGCCTAGCGTGAGTGTGCACCTCAACACCCTCATGGACTCAGGCTCGAGAGTGCACCCCAAGCCCAATATTCTTGGGTCCAAGTTGTGCGCCTAGATCCATTTGTGGCCTCTAATGAGCCTAAATTCAATACTCACCAGGGAAATTTTCTCGGACCCCACGCAAAATCCCTCAATATTTTATATTGATGCAATACTTATTATCTGGAGTAGAATACAACTCAAAATATCACAAGGATAAAATTACACTTCAATCCCTCCTCTCCACAAAAGGATAAGATTCATGAACTATAAATACATCATGAATCCTTCAAGTCAAATATTCACAATCTCTTCATTATAAAACATCTCTTTTTAGAATATTATTTCATTTTCTCTCTTTATAAAGTTATTGACTTTACTATTAGAGAGTCTCTATATCTATTAAATAAAACCTTTTGCAGTTACTAACTACCAGTTAACTGACTAACAAGATATCGCCTGTTATTATCAGAATTATCGGTCACCTAACTTACAAGACATTACCTGCTAAATTATTCCTAAGCATCTTAAGATTTTTGGACTCATCAATTAGTGGTTCTTGGCGAGAGGTTTGTAGTTATGAAAAGAGTTTCTTTTCGATTCGGGTTAAATAGAGGTTCCCTGTTGGAATGGGTGTTGATGAGAGAAAGAATAACGTTGGGAGAGAAACAATCGGAGGTGGTTCGTGATGGTTGAGCTTGGCAACACTGATAGATGCTAGAGAAAGCAGTGAAGGCGAGGAAAAACTGTAGAGAGATTCATGATGAGAAAAATATATTTTATATGAAGTATAAATTAGTTATTTCATCATAATAACTATTATGCGAGGATGATGATAATAATAATAATAATAAAATATATCATCAGATTATTAGAGTGCTATTGATTTTGCATCCAAAATATTTTCTACATTAATTTTACTACTAAATTATTATTTATTTTTTTTATTTTTTTCCGAGCATGCATCTATGGAAACACACATCACTCACTCCGTTATTCCTTTCTTGGGCTCACGTCTTATTTGTGGCCCAAATCCTGAGGCCTGGTTTGGGCCAAGCAGCCAAGAAAAACGGGCTCTTCGATTAAACAAATAGAAGAGAAGAGATCCACGTTTCGTTTCGCTTAAAAGTATCAGAGATCAGAACATCCTTCAAATTCAATCCAGCAGGCCAGGGTTAAGCAGAGAGGAGACTCTCACCATCATCACATTGCATCACCAGGTGCTTTCTCTCTTAAGACCTCTCTATTTCAGCTAAACCTGCAAAAAAACCCTAGACTTAAACTAATTTTTTGCTATGTTTCGAATCAAATCACATTCTTTGATTACCATTGAGATTGACTTTATGGGATTTGAGCTAAGTTAATTTAAGTCCTCTTTTAGTTTAAGAAAACCCAAAAATATTAACCCTAGAAATATTGCATGCATTTTTTACTGTCATTTTACTGGTGTTTTTCTCTTATAATTTCTTATAGTTATTTAGTTGTTGAATACTTGAATATGAGAATATGTAGTCTGGAAGTGATGTTTGTTTCCTTTAAGAATTGCTTGTAGTGTTGTTGAAGACAAGAGAGAAATATGGCTAGGTGATGGATTGATTATGTTTCTAGAAAATGTTGCTATTAGTTTTTATCCCAAAATCTCCTCAGAGCCGTTGTTCTTGCTGGTCAATGGTGCTAAGCAGTGAGCTTCCACTGTGTTGCTGATTTTCGCCTGCTTTGTTTTAGAAATAAATTCATGTTTCTGAAGAATAACACTGATTTAGTTTGCTGTTGGAGTCTCTATTTGGGTATTCGAGTTGATGAGTAGTGTGCATATCATTACTTTTGCTTCTTGTGTGATTCATTTCCATTTTGCAATTTTGCTTCTTTGATTTTCAACTCTAATGCGCCACAAATTACATGTTACATGTCTCCGAGGCCTTGACCAGCTTTATTTTTCTCTAGCTCGTTCTGTCTTGTGCCAACATGTGACTTTGTCACTAGTTGAATTTCATTTGATACATCTGTTATGTCTTTCATTGCCCTCATGGGATTTGTTCAACTTCGGAAATTTACACAACTCCTTAGTCTTTTGCCCTACCTAGTTTGCAGTTGCAAACTGATATTCAAAACAGCATGCAAAAAGAAATATGGAAGAGCCTAGTCATTGTCTTTCGAGGGGTTAAATATGGTTTCTATCAGTTGTTATTAATGTATAGCACTGATCTTCTCTTTTCTCATGGTTGATGAGATGGGTGATTCTTGCTGTGAGTTTTGGTTGTGAGTTGTTCACTGGCAAGCTGTGAGTTTTGGTTGTGTTGCTTTGAGCATTAACTGCTTCAACATTTATGATATGGACAGTTGTATATTGGAAATATTTATGCTACTATGTTTTGTTGAAACTTTGTACAGTACAATGCTTTGCATTTGGGTGTTAGAAGGGGGTTTTAGTTTGAATCATGTTATCTTTGTGTGAGATTCATACCCATTTTGCAATTTCAATTTTGGTTCTTAGCTCCATTTCATTAGGTCTGCATGTAATATGCTTCAAGGCTCTGGCCTGCCCCTGGGAGTCATATATATTTTTTCACTGCCTTGATTCTTTTATCATATGCTGACATGTGATTTTGCCTGTAGTCCTACTTCAGTAGGAGATTGGTTAGCTTGTGTTTGATGTGGTACGCTTTTTGTTGTACTTTCTTAGCTTTTATCAACCATTTTTGAAAGAAGAAAGAAAAGAGGATTTTTTCAAGTTCTGAAATATTCATAAATCTTAGCTAACAGTGCCATAAATCTAGTCCTTAGGCCTGCCTGGTTTGTGATTTCAATTAGAAGTTTCTCCTATTCCATATTGCTTATTTTCTTTGGCATGGATAATAACTTTAATTTTGTATTCCAATTCAGGATTTTAGTCCTTTGAGATAACAGAAGTCAAGATGCAAGTTGTTCCTAGAGAGGGTGAAAGTGCTTTGTCCGTCTCTGGTCCAAGGCCTATGGAGTGGTCAACTGTTCTATATGCAGGGCCACAAGGACCTGGAAAAAATGGAAAACAGCATAAATCTAGCTTGGAATCACCTATCATGCTACTCACTGGTCACTAGAGTGCTGTATGTACTATGAAGTTCAATCCAGATGGAAATGTCATTGCATCAGGATCTCATGACAAGGAAATTTTTCTATGGTACATTCATGGGGAATGCAAAAACTGCATGGTTATGAGAGGGCACAAGAATGCAGTTTTGGATCTTCACTGGACTCCTGATGGGTCCCAGATAATATCAGTCAGTCCTGACAAAATTGTCAGGGTGGGATGTCGAGGCTGGAAAACAGATAAAGAAATTGGCAGAACACTCCTCATTTGTGAATTCATGCTATGCTGCCTTTCCGCAGGGGGCCTCCACTTGTTGTAAGTGGATCTGATGATGGAACTGCAAAACTTTGGGATATGCGCCCAAAGGGTGCCATTCAAACATTTCCAGATAAATACCAAATCACAGCTGTCAGTTTCTCTGATGCATCAGATAAGATATTCACAGGTGTTATAGACAATGATATTAAGGTAAGGGGCATCCGCAAGGGTGAAGTGACCATGACACTTGAGGGCCATCAGGATATGATTACAGGTATGCAGTTGAGCCCTGATGGCTCATATCTGCTTATGAATGGCATGGACAACAAGCTCTGCATTTGGGATATGCGCCCCTTTGCACCACAAAATCGTTGTGTGAAGATTTTTTGAAGGGCACCAGCACAACTTTGAAAAGAACTTGTGAAAATATAGCTGGTCACCAGATGAAAGCAAGGTTACTAGTGCAGATCGCATGGCTTATATATGAATCTGTCAATGAGTGTGTCTTCCACCCTACCGAACCTATCTTTGGATCATGCAGCAGCGACAAACAGATTTATCTTGGGGAAATCTGATTACTATTTTGTCAGTTTGCTTAAAATGAGTTGTTAGTAACAGTGAGGATATTTCGGGGCCTGCTTGTGAGTACCCAACAGAAAGATTGAACAGGTTGTAATGATACGATGTTACATTTTACTGAACTTTCTCATATCCTGCTGACATGTTTGCAGTTCTATTTGGCTTGTTGGCCATCCTTTTCCACTGAAGTATGTACGCATGAATCAATTAGCTCAAAATGTAAGTTCGAGCAATATGCCTGTTGAATGTTTGTTAGATACGAAATTAAGTTACTGAACTTGTACTCTTTGATTTTGAAGCAAGTTTCCGACCATGTTCATTGTCCTAGCACGGTTATATTGGTACGTCGAATTTTCAACTATTTTTGTCTTGTTTTCAACTATTTTTGTCTTGATTTTCAATGTCTTTTTGAAAAATAAAAAACCCAAAAATATGTTTCCAGTGTCTTGTTAGCTAAATCTGTTGTACAACCAAGCCTCCTGACTTGCTTTGTGAAAAAGAAAGATGGGAGCTGGGGGTTTTGTGTTGATTATACAAAACTTTACGAGATAACTGATATACAAGGAAAAACACCCTCATATTATTGAATCTGCGACTTCTACAGTTCATTTCTTAGGAAGAATTAGATGACTACTTTTTGGACTAGATATTTCTGTGTTCAATGCGTCGCAACAATTGATTTGTTGGCTGGAGCATGAACATGATAATGACACTATAGAAAGACGACAATTATGTTTCAAGCTATGGTAAGGAATGTTACCTGCTCGAAGGTGAATTAATCATGACGCTTGAAGACCAAGATATGATAACAGGTATGCAGGTAGTCCGGATGGCTCTTGTCTGCTTAATGGATAGACAACAAGCTTTGTACTTAGGATATGAGCTTCAAGATTGTTGTGTGAATGGTAACCCGCACAGCTCTGAAAAGAACCAACTAAATTGTAAAATTCTTTTTTGTAAAATTATCAGCATTGCTATTTTTTTTTGCAATTTCATTTAAATATTGCTATTGGGTTAGTAGTTCAGCGCAATAAACTTAACTGGCATTAACTTCAAATCATATCACAACGTTAAAAGTAGCCGTTGCAACTAGTCAGCCCACTAGCATTGCTGGTGACCAATCAGATCATAAAAGGAAAACTAGCCGTTGGCAAACCCTCTTTCAACGGCCATCTCCCTGCTGCATGATATATATGCTTAGATATCCCAATATCCCCTTCAACAAATTATCTCAATCTTCAAAACCCAGTCCCCAGTTACAACAGATCATCAAAAATCTCAAATGGGTCTCATAAACAATCACAAATCTTGCCCAGTGACTGAATCCCACCACTCACTCCACAAATTCTTCGTTATATGCAACTACATTCTCTTATGTGCAGCCTCTAGTAGTATATTCCTCACTCTTTCTCTCCGCCTATTCCCTTCCCTCTGCGGCTTCTTTGTCATTCTCCTCCACGTGGTCACCATCATCGCAGCTGTATCGGGCTGCTCTGCGACCTTAACTGGGTCCAACAAATGGTATGCAGCTCACATGGTCAGTACTTCTCTAACAGCAATATTTCAAGGATCAGTTTCTGTCCTTATCTTTACTCAAACCGGTGATTTCTTGGGCTACTTGAAGTCTTATGTGAGAGAAGAAGATGGTGCTGTAATCTTGAAGCTGGCTGGTGGGCTTTGTTTGTTGATTTTTTGCCTTGAGTGGGTGGTTTTGGTTCTTGCTTTCTTGTTGAGGTACTATGCTTTTGTCGAAGGAAATGGGAATAGTGCTGGCGATGGTTCTTTTGATAGAATTGGGAAGGTTTGAGAAGCAGGTTGTGAAAAACTGGCCTTTGGCCCTTGCGATTTCAGAGACGTTCTAGTAATTATGTGGATTTGATTTGTACTGTACCAATCCTATTCTTTGTAGTTTTGGCTGTGTAATTCATGTTTGTAACAATCCTGTTCTTTATTTGTTAACAGAAAATTTTCCTATTCATTTCCTTGGTAATTACTAATTTGCTTTCTTTTCATCAAAATAGTTCCAAGCCAAATTACTATATCATAAACATGAACTAAAAGACTTGCCCACTAATTTAGAGGATCCTCTCTTGGATTAATTGGTCGATTATGGGGGCTTGATTGTGGAGCATTTTGCTCATTCTTATTGCCCCAATTGAAAAACTCTTCTCCTTAATTGTATAATAATGTCATTTTTTTTTGGCATCCATTATGCATATAAAACTCACAGTTTCTTAATACCCAATATTTTCGAGTTAAGTTTCTTGGTAGCAAAGTCAATATTTATCACCCCTTCGTGGAATTTGAGACTACTTACCATTTTTGTCAAAATTAAAAGAATAGGATTAAACACAGAATGATAAAATCGACTAAAAAAAATTAATTATGAGTTAACTTGAGTTAAAATAATAAATTTGTAAAACGTGTAGGTTGAGCTAACCTAAGTTAATCGGTATGATCAAACCTTATGGTGATCATGAGATTATGATAACTCGATATAAAAAAAAACAAAGAAAATCAGGAAGCTCACTTTAAAAAAAAAACTAATGTTGAATGATGAAATAAGAAAAAAAAATCAATGTCAATTTGCGTTAATTTTTTAAACCCATGACCTAGATCATTAGACTAAAAGTACTATATATGAAAAAAACCACGAAGTCCAATTTTCAATGAATTAAATGTTAAAGGATAAAATTAAAAAAAATAATTAGACAAAAAGATCCAAAACCAAAAATAACAATTAAAAGAATGAGAATCAAAACTGAAATAAATTAGAGGACAAGTATAAAATTTTGATCAAAAGATTAAATTGAAAAGAAAAATCATTTTAACAAAAGAACAAAACAAACAAACAAAAGAATGAGGATCAAATTGAAAAAAATACTATATCACAAATTGAGATTGAATGATTAAATTGAAAACAAATTAAAATTTTACAAACGGGTCAATAAAAAAAAAAGAATAAGAATCGAAGTTGAGATGTCAAAAAATAAAATAATAACTTTGAAATTTTAAATGACCGGCTTGAATTTCAAGAAGATGAAAGACGGCAAAAAAAAAAACATTATCAGTGACAAATAACCCACTATTATTACCACGTGCCGCTCCACTAGAAGAAGATGGCACAAAGATTCCAACCAAGGTTGTTAAAATCGCGATTTTAACACGGCACGGAAAGCCGTTCACAAACTCGGATCGTAAAAACGGATCGTAAAATCGTAAAATCATAAGGAATTTTAAAATATATTAAAAAAAATTCATACTTTAAATAAAAATTCATACATAACAATTCGTCCAATTAATTCAGTCCTATAATACTGAAATGACATTAAATTCAGTCAAATTCAACAATTTTCAGTCCAATTTTCACCCCATTAATTCGGTCAATTCAACATTTTTCAGTCCAATTTTCACCCCATTAATATTCAATATGTCCCCAATTCAATCAATTCAGTCCAATTTTCACCCAAATTCAATCAATTCAGTCCAATTTTCACCGAGTAATATTTTGCACAATTCAGTCATATATAGTATATCTTTGTGGCATTCAATTCAACAATTTTCACACCCAATCAATTCCATTCAATTCAACATTATACATATATAATTTACAGGACCGGGCAAAATGAATTACAGGACTAACTAACAATTAACAGGAAAACATACAAATCTATTACAGGGGCAAAAATAAAGAAACCTTGACTCCGGTGATGATGACGAAGGTAAAATTAACTTACGATGGCGCCGGCTGCTGTTGAAGATGATGATGGTAAAAGAGGCAGAAAGCTGAAACCAGAAAGGAGAGTAAAAAGGCCCTCTATTGTCTATGCAAACAACTTTTAGAACAAGGATCAGTGTCATCCTAACCATTTGATTATTTCACCTCACATTGTCTCCTCACTCTCTGATCATCTTGGAGTTTTTTGTTTTTACTCTAATCAATGGGAGCCCGCATTGCTCCAAATTCTCTCTCGCTGGTTCCACTCTCATCTTAAACCTTCAATCCTCGAATCCTCCGATCTCGGTAAATTCATCAAGCCCCTCTCTTTCGCGCGGTCTCTCTCTGTCTTTTTCTTTCTTTCTTTTTTGGGTGTAAAATGAGGGGTAATAGTTTGCGTAATGGCCGCTTTTGTGGAGGATGGAGAATAGATCGTTGTCACCGCCCGATTAGGGATTTGTTCTGTTGGAATTGGAAAGAGTATTTGTGAAAGAGTTTTTTGCCTCAATTGGAAAGAGCAGAGTGAAGACAGTCACGTGAGTCCGTGACTGTGCAGGAATAATCCAATAGGCATCGACAATTGTCCGGGGAGGGGGGATTTTGTTTCAGGGCCTCATTTTGTCAAAATCGCAAAATCGGTCTTGAAATCGCGATTTTGCACGATTTCATCCGATTTTTGCGATTTCACTCGATTTCAACCCGATTTTATCCATTTTTGATTTTTTCAAGCGATTCAACCCGTAATGCATGTTTTGACTCGTAAAATCGTACGATTTTACGAGTCAAAACGCGATTTTAACAACCTTGATTCCAACAATTTAGCAGAAGGGTTATAAGACCGTGGTCGTCTCCCATGCAATAATAATTTTTTAATTAAATAATATTTTATATTTATTATAAGACCAAATTATCTTAGTTCAACTTAATAATAACAAAAAAATTATAATAAAAGGATAGATAAGCCCTTGAACACAAGCTATAAATTTTGTTTTTAAAAGTGATTGAATTATTTTATTGTGCTTAAAAAAATAAAAAGATGAAAAATCTTAGATGCTAGGTTTTAAAATTTTACTTTTAAGAGTAATTTAGATATTTAATTATATTAAAAAAAACAATTCTACATACAATAAATCTAATTTAATAGTGATGGATAAGTCTTGAAAAAAAGACCGAATTACCCCAACACTATAGCTATTTTTTTTTTTGAGAAAGGCAAAGTGATAATTATATTATTTTTAGTGAATGATATGTGTCTAAAGCTATAAATTTTGTTTTTAAAAGTGATTGAATTATTTTATTGTGCTTAAAAAAATAAAAAGATGAAAAATCTTAGATGCTAGGTTTTAAAATTTTACTTTTAAGAATAATTTATATATTTAATTATATTAAAAAAAACAATTCTACATACAATAAATCTAATTTAATAGTGATGGATAAGTCTTGAAAAAAAGACCGAATTACCCCAACACTATAGCCATTATTTTTTTTTTTTAAGAAAGGCAAAGTGATAATTATATTATTTTTAGTGAATGATATGTGTCTAAAGTTAATAATGAATCTTCTTCTTGTCTTTTTTCCTTGTATAATGCGTTCATGTTATTTTTGTCTTGTTATAATGTGAATTATTATTAAACCTAGTATACATCAATTCAAAACTCGAATTTAGCTTGTTTTAGAAAAATTGAATAAGAGTTGTCCCGATTAAAATATAATTTGATTTTTTTAAAATTTATTTTTTAAAAACATCATTTTAACTTTTTTTTTTAATTAAAACAATAAATTAACCTCTAGAACTTATAACTCATCACTTGGATCGAGTAATGAATGAGCCGGGTTGATTTATTAATAACTTCGATAACAATGGCGCTGGTCATTTTCCGAAAAAAATATCAAATAACAGAATGCTTCGATGCATAAAAAGAAATGAATTTGGTCGTAAAGCTTATCACAATTCCGAGTGAAAGAATACCTTCACACATGCTATCGACGACAACAACAGCAACATAAGCAACACGCAAGTCAAAAGACAACAAAGATTGTTAGGCAAAGAGTCTAGACTTCTTGTTCTCTCCCTCCCTTACCCAAAAAATGGCGTCCTCCTCGTCTCTAATGATGAATCCGTTGACCTCACCATTCCACAAATCCCTAAAACCAGAGTCTCTCCTCTTGGCGGGCCCTACAGCATCACCAACAGCAACTCAACTGTGGTTGCTGACACAAAACAAGAAGCTCAAACAGAAGCCAAAGTCAGTGTCTTTCTCTGCTTCTTCTTCGTCTTCTCCTGTGGTGTGCAAGGCAGTGTCTGTTAAGCAACCAGAGACTGAGATTGAAGGTCTCAACATTGCCGGGAATGTTACTCAGGTAAGGCTTGGTTGATTCTTTTATGTGATTTCTAAAGTGGGCTTTCTTTAAAGTCTACAACTTTTATTTTGTAGTTTATTAGAATGGGTTTTAGTTTGATTCTTAGTGGAGGTAAATGCAAGTGGTTTTTAGAGTAATTTAAGGGATCTGTGAGGTGGGTTCTGTTTTAAGTTTATTTAAAAGAGTGTTGATTTTCTTGATGTCAGTGGTTATTGAAATTGGTTTTGGAGTAAATTAAGAGAATTCTGATCTGGGTTCGTGTTTTTCCTTGAGAATTGAACTTAACGATGAAAAACGATTTTACTGTAAGTGGCATAATCAAGTGTATTTTGCAATGGTTTATGGGAATTGGGGAATTTGGTTGGCTTTATTTATTTGGAATTTGAGGTTGAACTTGCTTAATTATGGAGATTTGCTCAATGAAATGCTGTTGCTGTATGGCCCGTGGGATTATAATCTGTAATCATTTCAATTTGAATTGGAGAACAGCTTTCTCTCCCTGCATTCCAGTTAAATGTGCTTTTCAATTTAATTTTCTCATGTTGTTTTGTGCTTCACATGTATCGCAACCAGAGTTGATCTCTGGACCTTGTCTATACTCTCTTGATTTTAAGAAGAACTCGGTTGTTCCTTACGATAAATTTCCTTATTTTAGTTCTTTTTATATCGTATTTTTTAATTACCAACCATCATATGTATTTTCATTTCTTTGTTTTTTTTTTTACTAACTTATCATTGCTGCTCGCGAATACGGGCCAATTAAAAGCTCTTAGTTTACTGGTATTTGTCAATTGCTTTGTGATGCAGCTTATTGGGAAAACTCCAATGGTTTACCTAAATAATATCGTAAAGGGGTCTGTTGCAAACATTGCTGCCAAGCTTGAGATCATGGAACCATGTTGCAGTGTCAAAGACAGGTGAGGTGGTGAAATCGCAAGTCTAAGAACTCAAAATTTTGCAATATCTTTTATCTTGCATAAACATAATTAGCAAGCTTAATGATTGGATGAAAAGGTAGAAGCCACACTAAAATGTCAAGCATAATCAGGTGAAATATTCCTGAAATCTGTTTAAACATCCATAGTTCATAGTCAATTAGCAAATGATTCTATTAATTGAAGTCTGAATTTGCACACTTTATGTTGATATTTGACTTCTGTCCCAGATCTCTTGGGATAGGACTGCAATTATGCCTGTATCCTCATTAGCGTTTCTCATATTTGGTCATTGTTTCTTATGTTGGGTTTCAGGATAGGTCATAGTATGATAGCTGATGCTGAGCAAAGAGGACTTATAACTCCTGGAAAGGTAATAAACCTGTGCATGCATCTGGAAATTGCAATCCACTGTGGATTTCTCAGCATTGATTTTTGCCTCTTTCCATTTTGTTTGCTTAGCTCAGATGTGGTACATCTTGCAAAAGATTGAGTGAAAGGTGCATCCAAACTATTGGTTACAAATTTTATATGAATGAATGGTTTGTTGCAAGGTTTGACCAGACAGAACAATGGTTAAATCTTTGTTTAATTTCATGTGCTCTCTCTGTTGTGGGATCATTAAAGGGTTGGGTTATCCTATTGCATTGGGATGAGACTTGATCAATACTCTTTATCAAAATGCATGCTTCCCTTGCATAGCACTTACATTTATACAAGCAAGTGGGCATCTTTTGAAGACGGGTACCTGTGTCGATTACTGGTCATGTACTCTATCTAGCCATGTGTGCATTTCAAATTGTAGTCATTTTCTCTAATTTTTCTATGTTCAATTGATGTGCTGAAACATCTAGTTGTTAATTTGAAGCTTTTGAATTGTAATAAATATTTGTTCATATGTTTATAATTGTGGTTTCTTGCACAAGCACAAGCACAAGCCACATTTGAATTGTTTCATTGCATCATTATTATGGACCAAGCATGGTAGATCGGTAACTCTATAAAATATAGTGTCTCTTGCATGGATCTTTTAATCATTCTGATGGAATTATTCTCTGTTTTCAGAGTGTTCTTGTGGAACCTACAAGTGGAAACACAGGCATAGGCCTTGCATTTATAGCTGCTTCAAAAGGATATAAACTCATCTTGACAATGCCAGCATCAATGAGTTTAGAGAGAAGAGTTCTTTTTAAAGCGTTTGGAGCTGAGCTTGTTTTAACTGATGCAGCAAAGGGCATGAAGGGTGCAGTTCAGAAAGCTGAAGAAATTGTGAAAAGAACACCCAACGCTTACATGCTTCAACAATTTGATAATCCTGCAAATCCTAAGGTTACTGAAGAGTTTTGTCCATTGATAATCTGTCTTCCTGAGGATCTTTATTAAAATTCACTGATTTATTCCTGTTGAGTCAGTTTCTATTGTTTGCTGCTATCATGTGGGCACGGTTTCATCTGGTCTGCACTAACCCAGGGGGAGGGAAAGATCCCTAATCATGAAAGAAGGATTTTTTTTTCCTTGGTTGGACACATCTTTCCCATTAGAATTCTTCTTAGATCCTCGGAGTTGTGCAGTTCATGATTGAACCTTGTGCAGTTCATGATTGAACCTTATCACTAATTATCTAGTTATTGAAAGGCTCCATTTTTTTTTGCCATGGACTTGATTCTGTGGACACCTTCCTCGAGAGAACTTGTGGAATTAGAATGGGGAGGCACATAGATCAGAATCCCAAAATTTGGATTTAAATGAATGTTCTATTGCAGATACACTATGAAACAACTGGACCAGAAATCTGGGAAGATACAAGAGGCAAGGTAGATATTTTTGTTGCTGGTATTGGAACTGGTGGTACCATTTCTGGAGTTGGTCAGTTCCTCAAGGAGAAGAATCCCAAAATTAAGGTACTTGTATTTCCTGTTAAGCATTGTCAAATGACATTCCTTGAACAAAAAATAAAAGAAAAAAGAAAAGGACAAAAGGCAAACCATACGTGAACACCATTTTCTGTTGATACCCTTTTCAGCTTGTTGACCAACCAAATTTTAAACTTCATAAAGCATGTAAGATGGAGTGAATTCCAAGCATATGTGCTGTAATTTGGTCATCTGGTTGGCAGTGAATTGTGTTCAAGAAGAATTTTGTAATATGTACTGTTTTATGTGTTGTTTCCCACTTAACATTTGAATAAATTAGGTTATTGGTATAGAACCTTCAGAAAGCAACATTCTCTCAGGTGGAAAGCCTGGTAAGTAAAGTCTACTCACTTCCAATTTATTGTGATAGGTTCTACTGTTTTTAAAATAAAAGGACTGTATATTATTTAATTAAAAACGCAGGTCCTCACAAGATTCAAGGGATTGGAGCTGGTTTTGTACCAAGGAATTTGGATCGGGATGTGGTTGATGAAGTAATTGAGGTTGAAATCTAATCATTCTTCTGTCTCACAGTTTGAATCTCATTATATATAATTAATTGATTGCCCAAGTCATTTGGACATTGATTACTGAACTTTGATAAATCACGTTGTATCATTATGGACTGTGATGTGAGTTGGTAGGCATATAAAATCTTAAATTCAGATCTTGATACATACATGTGTGCCAAAGAACCACTCAACCCCAGCACTCAAGCTATTAGGCCACAAAAATGGTTTTGTATTGTACTTAAAAAAATATGTGATATATAGATGATGCTTTGCTTGTTTGAGAAACTGCCTCGTGTTTTTAATTTTGATAATTAGTAACTTCATTCATTAGACATGTATTGCTGCTGCAAAATCTTAGTTTCCCATCATACAAAATCATTTTTTATTTTTATTTTTTATCAATGAACAACCATGTTTGTGTGTTATATTAATTGAATAGGATTGGTTTCTTCATCCTGCAGTATAATTATAGAGATGTGACCTATTTATGGACTTAGATTGGAGCACAAGCTTATTCCCTTGGTGGTCCTGCTGAGCTTGATATATCTATCAAGCTAACAATTTTGATAGCACTTCGGTTTATTTGTTCGTAAGACAATAAGTGATTGCATGCATATTTAGTGTTGACCAAACCCATGCCCACCATGCCTATGCAGCCGAACTGCTAGTTTGTTTCTTTTGAAGGCATCAATGTATGTTTTAAAATGCTATTTAAATCCCTGTTTGCACTTACAGTTGGTTAGTGCATTTACCAATCTTAATTCTCACTGCTGGTTATTTTGCAGATATCAAGTGATGAAGCTGTTGAAACTGCAAAGCAAGTGGCACTCCAGGAAGGCTTATTGGTTAGTCCTTTCAATCTAACTTTAAGCCATCTGAAACAAAAGCAAAGTAGAATTTCCTCTGAACCCCAATTGCATTTCATGTATATCCACACGCATGCAAGCCCTAAAAGTAAGTTTAAAGCTAATATGGGAGACAAAAGAAAAATTGATGGACTACTAAATCATTGTTCACCTTAATTTTATGAAATGATTAACTACATCGCATTCTTTGCTATCAAATATACTTGGCCATTAATTATGCTTTGCTTATGAATTCGCCACTGGCCACATCCTGCTCCTTCTCTGTTATTTTTCTGAATTATGAACCAAGTCTTCTGTTTTCACAAGTGGTGCATGAGTCCATCCCAAGACGGACTCTGGTAACTAATATGTGGGATGTTATCATTTACCTAGTCTTCATGATGAGAAGTGCTAGCACAGTGTGCTGCAGCTTCTCTTTTTTCTTTCTACTAGTGATGATATACCACTACTTTGTTCTAGTTTAAGCTCTCCTTTTCCCTGTCACCTCCATCCTACTCTCTCCCTCTCTCTCTCATATTCATTGCTTGGTTTCTTTTCGTACACAATTTGATGAATGCTTTATTACTAGGTCGGCATATCTTCCGGAGCAGCTGCAGCTGCTGCAATTAAGGTCGGAAAGAGACCTGAGAATGCAGGGAAGCTGATTGCAGTAAGTCCTTTCAAGTAGATTGTAATGGATTTGAAGTTTAGTTAGTATTGTTTTTCCTGTACCTTTGAAAAATAATCACCTTTCATGCTTCAAAGTAGCCTACCTTACAAATTGGCTGAAATATTTGGAATGTGGGGTTTGGTGGAAGCCCTGCTATGAAAGGGAAAAATGGTAATGAAACTTTTTTACATGTCATGTCTCTTTCTGAAAGGAGTTATTGCATATTGAGCAACATTTATGAAAACAAGAAGACATTCCAAGTAACTTGTGGGAACCTGTAGTTACATATTCAATATAATCCATCTACACCAATAAAGGTGCCAAGAAAGTACTACCAGGAAGCTTTGGAGACTGGAATATTCTTAAGAGTTTTGCTTGTTACACTTGATTTCATGCAATTGTAGTGTCCACTGGCACAAAAACAAACAATTCTAGATAAATTAAGGTCAAAATGTGAGTGATGCTAAGAAATTAATGGCTGTTGTCAAGTGATTTGTTGAGGGAATAATGAAGAGACATGCATAGAAGTTTCAGAGTCACATTGGACCCAGAGTGACAAGGTAGTGACATGCATTTATTGGTGTGATTCTAGCTACTGTTTTAGTCATATTTGATTACTCCTACTAAATGGACCTCCCCTGTTTTTGGTGTGTGAAATTTAAGCTACAGGGGGGTCCTACTTTTATCTGCGTTGCTTGTGCCAGAAGACGAACTCCCTTTTCTTTTTATGCTTTGGCACCTTGGAGGCATGAGTTTATGAATTGGAATGATTTCTATGATGATTTGTTTAACCTTGGTATTTGATGGATGCATTCAGTATACTGGTCTGACCAGTATACTTTAAAGATGCTAATCCAATGAAAATTAATTGCTGGGGGCTAATATATTTGGCCAATATTCTTGTTTTGGCCATCAACTTGTTGGGGTCTCGTAAAGGTTTACCTTCCAATTGGAAAAAAAAAAGGATTGATCCTGGACCACTTCACTAAAACATACTAGTTAGTTTATACACAAGCAATTGGCTTCCACTATCTTCACTTTTTGACATCAACAACTAGAAAAGCTAGTTTGCTTAGATCAGTGTTAACAAATTATAAAATCTGAGCCTGTTGTCAACCACTTCTAGACATGCAATTCCCCTTTGCCGTTAGCACTTAAAAGTAGTATGAATCATAGAATGTGCATTTCTACCTTACTGTTGTTTTTCTTTTCTTGAATTCCATACACGTGAACTGATTTCATATTGTGATGTTCTCAGGTTGTGTTTCCAAGCTTCGGCGAGCGGTACCTCTCCACTGTTCTTTTCCAGTCAATTCGAGAAGAATGTGAGAAAATGCAGCCTGAGCCATGATAATCTCCTAGCTTTTGTTTGTTTTATTCCTATTTCTTACCCGTTACACATAATAAAAAAAAAAAAAATGTTTTCCTTTCCATGTCTCCTGTGTGCATCATTGATTGGATCTTAGCTTAACAATCTTCTTTTGTAACTGGTCGTAGAATGGTTTTTACACGTTTTTGTTGAACTTTTGAAAGGGGAAAATATATTGAAATTGGAAATTTTAGATGTGCTTGTGCCACCTGAAGCTAAGTTGATTGGTGTTCTGAGAGAAAGCAGGTTTGCCATTTGGAGCAAAGTCTGAAGCTCTTTGGTTGCGAAATGCTAATCCAGCCGAAGTTATGATATTATACAGGTTTTTTTAACCATATAAATCCTTCTTGCACCTTAAACAATTATAATTATGGTTAGTGCCTGTGATGTGCAACTGACATTGGAGTTGAAAGTTTAAAGCCATTGAAGGTTGAAATGGTGTTCATGGGGCAACTGCTTTTCCATCCTTTTTATCCTTTTAGTTTCTGGGATCAAAACGTGGCATATTTTTAATGATTATTTCACTTTCTCGAACTTTTTTTATTATTATTTATTCAGCGACGGTTGGAGAAGGAAATGGTGGAGGAGCCATAGTGTGTGTTCTGTCTTTTTAATTATTTCTTAACATGGAAAATTTATATTTGCATCAAGACAAACAATTTTAGTAGAGGTTTCAAATTGGGAAACGTATTATATGCCTTATATAATATATATTTTAGTTTTGGTTAAATTAGTTTTTAGAAAGTATTTTTATTGTCAACAAAAATATTATAACAAAAATTAATTAATTTAATCTATAGTTTATCTCTAATGTATCCATCCACCAATATATGTTTTTTTAATCAAAATTAATGGTGATATGTATTCTATATGATAATTTAGTTTGCAACTTAGATTTATGTGCATGTGCTATTCCGCGGGCCGGAACAAGTTTTTTTTATCAGTAAAAATGAAAATTTAGTCGATTCAAGGGTTTTTCAAAGAAGTAGAAAAAAATCAAGACTTAGGATATAGACCCAACTGTGCTAAATTAATTGATATAATTTAATTAGATAATAGAAGAATAAGCAAAGACCATAAATGAATTGATCTAAATAAAAAAAAGTTTTCATGAGAACCTAAACAAAAACAACCGAAATGAAAAATACAATGGAGCTTATATTTTAGCTAATCCAATGCAAATAGCAAAATTAAAAAAATAAAATTAAAAAATAACCAAGCCAATCAAAATGAGTATGTCAAATCTACAACTCAGGTTATGATACTGAGGTAAACCAATAAAAAGTAAAGAAAAAAAAATGATGAAGTCCAATTTCGAACAAATTCAATGTAGAAGAATAAAATCAAAAGAAAATTCAAATAAAAAAAGAATCTAAAAAAAACCAGCAAATCAGGCAACCCCACCAAGCTATCCCCAACCTAGATCATGCAAATGAGATAACCTAATAGAAAACAAATCGGGAAAAATTACGAAGCTTAATTCTAATACAATCGAATGTTGAAATATGAAACATAAAAAATATTAATTTATTTTTAAAAAACCCCTAAAAAAACCCGAGTGAACCTGGGCTAACCCGCCAAACTTATAGTCCAGGTGATAAAATCAAGAAAATCGAATAAAAAGAAAATCATGAAGCCTATTTTTTTAAAAAAAAACCCAACGTGAAAGGATGAAACAAACAAAGAAAATTAGTGTAAATAAAAAACCCTCAATTTCACAAAAGAATCCAAAACTAAAAATAACAATTAAAAGAATGATGACTAAATTTAAAAAATAAAACACTACCAGAATTTTTAGATTTATTGATGAAACTTTATGTCGGTATTGGACTCACAGGCTGTCCGTATAAATTTTACCAATGGGCTCACGAACGAAAATACTCCATTGGAAAAACTCTCGTCGTTGATTTGTAGTCTGTTAGTAATAATTTTACTAATGGATTTACTTATGGCAAAAACACGCAAATTTTTTTTACCTGCTTTATTCCATCGATATTTCCATCAATGAATATAATATATCACTGATAGAAAAACTGTATGTAATTCTATCGGTGATTTTTTTATTCGTCAATATTCTCCTCGATGAATTTTACATATAACCATCAAACAAACCATCTGTAATTCTAGCGGTGAGTAAATAGTGGCAGTGATATTTATAGTAATTCTTTTCCAACTCTTTGGAATAATTTAAGCATATCGTTCTCCGTATGCAAATTAACACAAGTATCTCTCCATGAATTTGTTTTTGTAGAAGATGCATTGTTACAACATTTGGGTTGAGAAACTTTTTATTTTTACACTTCTTACATGGACATCTAATATCGTCTTCACTACTATTTCTCGGATTAGATAGTGCCTAATTAATAAAACTCTGAACCCTATTACAATAATCCATCATCTGCAACCCTTTGAGTGAATCTCGATATATCCATAAACGATTATCCATTACCTATATTAAACTTATATATAATATTAATGACAACACATATTAATTAATTACGTAAACGAAATAAATTTGCAAACATTGGTTTAACTCAAACTTTTCAAACTATTTTAATAGTACAACTAATTCATTATCAATTATCTATATAAATTCAATTTTTTATATATTTACCAAAAAATTTCAACTCAACAATAAAATTGACAAAATATAAAACGTACTCGTTAAATAATCCATTATTTATTTCATCACAAAACACCTATGTTACAAATTCAAAATAAATTTAATCAATTTACAAACAAATACAATTTTACAAAATCTCAAACAAATCCTATCAAGTACAAATCATATATTCATACAACAAATTTCTATGAGAAAAAGTTATAAAACAAGTAAACAAAAAAAATACATATACTACAAAAATATACAAAAAAGAAATAACATTTTAAAATTGAGTTCAAATAAAAAATGGTAATTTTGATTACTTGAAGTGAGGAATCCTCAACAAGAATGCTAACAAGCCAAGTGTTAAGGTGAGGGGGGGGGTGTTGTTTGTTATAGAGAAAAATAGAGGGAAAAAAAGAAACAGGAGAGAGAGCGAGGAGGGTTGCTCGTTAGGTCATAAATTAAATATTATAGACGGATTTTCTAACAAATTTAATTAATAGATTTAAATCCATCAATAATTCTGTCTATAAAAATGACACATTATTGTATTTTTTTTGCTTTTTTTTTTCATTCTTTCTTTTCCCACCACAATGCCCTCAGTATACACCAAGGAGATATTTTCATAGGTGTTTACCGATGGATACTACGAGGACATATTCAGTTATAAAAATTCACCGTAATCTACGAATAGATAAGTTCCATTTGTATTTCCGTTTATATTTGCTAATTTTCTAGTAGTGAAATAAGAGTACAACCCTCAATTTTTTAATGAAGGGTGAAATTGATAAAAAAAAAACTTATAAATTTTACAAAATAACCCATAAAAGAAATATAGCAATCAAAGAAATAATAATCAAATATAAAACAATAATAGGATAATTTATTTTTGATAGGCCAACATGAATTCCAAAGAGAGGAGAGAGAAAAGAGGGAAAGAAAAAATAAAAAGGTTTTGATGAAAAACCGTCGTGGTAAGGATTACATGCACCGACCTATATGGAAGAGTGCGACGCGCAACATCTAAAGTCACCATGGAAGGCCATGTTTTGCTACTTGAGAAGGCCGCATGTGCTGCCAAAGCAGCCGCCCTCACTCTTTGTCGTGTGAACTGCACGCACCAACCAGACTTATACTGCTCGTTAACTTCAGTCTCTCATATTTGTTTCAAAATCCGATTTGGTCCTTGAACCCTTAATTGTTCTAAATCAACAGAATTTAAATATATTTTTGACAAATCAAGCACTAAGCCTTTTCCTTGACATTGCAAGATCCTTATATATATAGGCAACCAAAATAAAATATTAAGTCAATTTTAAAAAAAAAACCAAAGTATCGTATTAAAAACAAAAGAAGAACAACAATCAAAAGAAAAAAAACAAAAATATTAGCCCTGATCGTACAACTCAATCCCAAATGGGACAAAATTAAAAGGGCTCAATATTTATCAATGTCTCAAATTCAATCCCCAAAGCTTTAATTGCTATATAAACTAATAAAATTAAATTTTATTTTGTAAAAATAAATAATAAAATATTTTATTGACACCTCTTGGTCTCATTCGAAGATAGACATAACAATCCCAAACCAATATTATTGCAATGTTAAAGGGGCAAATTGAAAAGAATATTGAAGGAAAAAACATGAATAAATCATTGTAGATTATTATTATAATTCATAGTTTTACCAAAGGAAAAGGAAATAAATAAATCTTGTAAATAAGATAATTTCAATAGAAAAGATTAAAAAATAAATATATTAGAAAATATGCATAAACTAAAAATTATAATTGATATATATATATATATATATATATAAGTTTTTACTTTCAAATTTACAAAACCACATTACTTCTTAACTGAACTGATACATTATTTCAATGAAATAATATTATTTCAAAGAGATGAACTTGCAAATCCACGAGTCAGTAGTTATTCTGAATCAATAAAACCATTAACAAAGGACTAATCAAATCAATGGTGGAGCTAATTAATGTCAAAGAATCAAATTCCTTTTCAGCTGTTTAATATAATAATTACAATTGATTTAAACAAATTAACAAGCTGGTGCGCTTTGCCCTAATCGCTGGTGCGACATTTCTGTCAAACGAACAAGCACCTAGCTAGCTATTTCTATCAAAGAAAAAGATGGATGTTAGGTAAAATGTCAGCATTAATGCTCCACAATTCCACTCTCATGTCAAAGGCTTGATTCATGATCGATGGCCATAAATCAATTATGTAGATTAATTATTATATTGCAGCATTAACAGTACTCATGAATCCCTTTAAGACTAGGGTAAAAACTTTCATGTATTTAATTAATTCATTTGTATATTCACAGTAGTTGTTATTTTATATATATTTGTTTGTCTTTTTCCAACCAAAAATTATGTTGACTGTGTCATCACAGTCTTGAATCACATGTCTAAATATTGTAATTAAGTATCTTTTTATTATTTATTTACTTTTAATCAACTTGCAGCTCCTTGAACATAGAAATTAAGTCCAAACAAAAAAAAAAAGTTAACCAAATGGGTTAGAGGTCCCCCTATCCTACTGTTCTTGCAGTCAAGAGATGACTAAAAAGAGTGGCCAGGAACAAGGTTAATTTAGAAAGTGTTTAGGTTAATATTAGTTTGTGTGCTTTTGTGTCTGCTGTCTACCTCATCTTTTAAAGCATGAGAAACCCACTATGTTCCTGTCGTGGATTCCAAGTATGCAAAGCATAAACAGTGATTGATTATTGTACGTAAAATTGCACCTGCAATATTCTTTAGGGTTTTCCTTAAGCCTTGAAGAAAGCGATCAAAGGGCTGCATATTGTCTTTGTATGTACAATAAAGATGAAAGGAAGATTCCCATACTCTTCATAGCAACAACGCAATGATTAATCCCCCCCCTGTTCTTGCAACCATTACCTTAATTCTCTTGTTACCTGATGAAATTCAGCCATGGAAGAACTGGAACATCATATACATGTAAAAATTAAGAAAATATATAGAAAAGAAAGTGGCTAACATAGATTGCGTCTGGTACAGAGTCGGCTTAAGATAAATAGAGATCTTACAAAAAAAATATAAATGAAAATGGCTTAAATCGTTGCTCAAGTGGTTCTTAGCGCTTAAACTGGCTCTGGTCACAAAAAAACATTATTGTTTATTTTATTATAGTGTTTCTAAAACATATTTAATAGAGGGATGAACATTCTTTGGATGATTTTTTTGTCCAAGGATACGAAACATGAAAAAATAAAACATTGGCTTATATTTTTATTCAATACAACTCTCCATGTTGATCGATAAAAGCTCTCGTCATGCTGTAAATATTTACGATATTGATAATTATATCTTGTCTATGATTTTCGGGTCATTCTTATAGTAAAGGCCCAGGAGAATGTAAATCAGCCTTGGTCAATGGGAGTTAGAAAGAGCTTCGGTTCATTGGTTTATCCGATCAATTGATAGAATGTTATCACATACTTGTTGATTTACAGTGGGGATAATCTATTTTAAAAACCAATTCGACTTGAGTCTAGGCTTATTGGTTCTTATTGACAGGTCCGACCAGACCAGTCGGGCGCCGGCGGAGCCAATTCTTATAAGTTATAACAGTAGCTAAAACCATAAACCATGGACCACGTTTGTTTGATTATTTGAGTCCCTGCATTGAGTTCCTTCACAACAAGCAAAACTACCGCCACTTCTCCCATTACAATCATATTTAACAAAAATACATAGCTAGTGGGTTTTTCATTGTAGCGTAAAATTACTTTTTTATTATTGAGTTGAAATAAAAAATTTGTTGATCCGGGAGATAATTTAGTCCTAGGTTTATTAGTCATTAAAAAATTATTTAGAGATGTATTTATAAATTTTCTTGCACAGTTAAAATATAATTTTACCTCTTGAAGTTAACAATATCTTGAACCGTTGATAAAGGGTGATTCGGTCATTTTAAAAACTTTGAAATAATTAAATTACTTATTTACCTTTGAGGTAAAAAAACTAGAGTTGTTGATTAGAGTTTTTTTGATTTTTTACATTTTAGAATACAGTGAAATATGATTATCCCTTTAGAAAAAACAAAAATCAAGGCATGTGTTTAAGGGCATCTATGTACTTTCATTTATTTTGTGATTACCAAGTTTATAAAGGGAATTATGGTGTTTTTAAGTTGGGAAACCATTTTCTTACTCAAAAAAATAGTTGGTGTGTGCTGTTCACGCTCCAACAAGTGGGTGTTACTCGTGGTGTTTTGATGGCACGTGTTGCATCATCCGGTGGCTAAACATGCTTTTCCACCGTATCTTTGCATCCACTATGTCATTTTCTCTTTCTTATAAGGTGGCGCGTGATAACAGATGATGGTTGGTTTGCTACCATCGATCATTTATTCTTTTTTTCCTCTTATTTAACAAAAAAAAGTTTGTTAATAACTTTTTGTACTGTTTATTTATATAAATAATTATCAGTTTATTTGATTAAATATTTACATAAACTTTTATTTGTATTTTAATTTTTTTCAGAACCCGCATGTCAAATAGCTATTGTATATATATAATTAAGGGGTGGGTAATATTATGTCCTAAAAAAAACTAACTTAAACTTTTAGCACCAAAACCAGTAGAATTTAAGTTCTGTACGTCCTCTCTAAAACAATCATTCTAGTCTTGCCCGGAAAAAAGTTGTGCTAGCTCCGGCCATTAACAGTGAGTTAAAGTAAAAGATTACTATTATTTTTTCTTGGTTCTCTAAGCTGGTATCCACATGCTCTTGCGGACCAATTCTTCAAGGATCTCTTCCCATAATAAAGCTTACTGTATTCACAAGTATATTCAAACTCGAGATTATATAAAAAAAAAAACCCCTTCCACTCAGGCCAACTTTCACCGGTTATTAGAAGACTATTTGTCCCAGCACAGCAACGATAACAGGGAGCAAGGGCGGTAGTACTGTAGAAACCATTGACTTGCTATACTGTGGAAGATTTGAATAATGAAAGTGGAGCAGAGATGTTAATTTCACACAGTACTACAAGCTAGCTAGCGACACAAATTAGTTAAGAAAAAAGAACCCCACGTTTCGTTTTATTTATTATGATGTTATCGTCTCCATACTTTGCCTTTGTTTTTCTATATAAATACCACTCAAGGCTCCTCATACTGCACTGATCTCCTTCCATTCCCAGACCAACTCCTGCATCTCTCAGCCATTCAACAATGGAAGTAAACAAGGAAATAACACAGCCCTATTCTTCTTCTTCCTCTCCTATCCCCACATTTACTACAAGGTAAGATCAGACACAAATAGCTCATTATTAACTGTATCTACACATTCAAAATGTTTGTTTATTTGTATGGTGTAACAATGCTTATGTATGCGTAGATGGTGGTCTAAGGACACAGTTGCGATGGTCACAGGAGCCAACAAGGGGATAGGGTTTTCCCTTGTAAAGCAGCTTGCTCAACTTGGATTGACTGTGATCTTAACTGCTAGAGATGTAGAGAAGGGAAACAGAGCTGTTGAATTGCTAAAAAGCCATGGTTTACATGTCCACTTCTACCGCCTTGACGTTTCAGATCCTGCTTCTGTCAAGACCTTGGCTTCGTGGTTTCAAAAGAAATTTGGAGTGCTGGATATTCTTGTAAGCTATTTTCCTCTCCTTTTTGTCATAGTTTCTTAATTCTTAACCTAGATATATACTGGTCTGGCATGAATCCAGACTCTGTGAAGTTGGGGAGGGCAGAAATATTTTTATAAATTTAGGGAGGATTTTCGAAGTGTTTCAGACTTCGGAGGACAATCCCCTTCCCCTGGCTAATTCGCCATAGAACACCAGTCAGCAGGTGAATGATGTAGAATTGTAGATGAGCAATACACGAAACATACACTTGCCAATACAGATTAATCTCATAGGAAGCATGGGTTGTTAATTAGGATATTCTAATAAATAATTCATAGCATAAAAAAAGCTGCAAAAGTTGACCAATAATTTCCCCCCTTGTATTCAAGGTCAGCTTTTCCGCGTGAAGTTGTTTGATGTTGTAATAATTATTATTTTTGTTAAAATATATATTAAAAAAATATTTTTTTAATATAAACATATCATAATTCATAATGATTTGAAAATAAAAAAAAAATAATTTTTTTTAAAATATTTTTAAAATATAAAAATAAACAAATTTTATTTTAACAGCTGTGCAGTATTTCCATAATGAGCTTTATTTTCTCCTGGACCCATGATTTGAATAGTAAACTTAATTAGCTATACAAAAATCCAAATTGAAACCCATGAAACTTGGAAGAATTAGGTTTCTTTTTCAACACTAGGCTGCTTCTATTTTAAAAAGCTTTTCAAAGCATATGAATCTGTTTATATATATATATATATATATATATATTTCCACGTCAATCTGAACAAACAAGTTGTAAGAAAATACAAAAGATATATAGCTAGTTGTACCTGAAATTTGTGGAAGCTGACGTTACTAACAACTATAAACTGTTACAATATCAAATAAAATATAAATATTTTTTTATAAAATTAGTTAATTTACACTCAAATTGGTTTGAATATCTACATTAATAAAATATATAATATAAAGTCCCATTTTATATTTCACACTCATCAAGTTTTTTATTGTCAATAATTGTCAAAGATTATTAATTAATTAATTAATTTATTATTGATATTCTCCAGATAAACAATGCTGCTGTATCATTCAATGACATTTATGAGAACTCAGTGGATCATGCAGAAATTGTGATAAAAACCAATTTCTATGGAGCCAAATTGCTCACTGAGGCTCTCTTGCCGATGTTTCGTCTATCAGATTCCATAAGTAGGATCCTTAACATTAGTTCGAGGCTTGGTTCAATTAATGTAAGTTAATTAATTTATTATTTTTCTTAATATTAGTCGGGTTTGTTTTCTTTTTTTTATTATTATTATATATATATATATATTATCTAAGATTTGGTATCCTTAATTTTCATTTTAAATTTTAAGATAGAAATAGAGAGCTTTTTTTTATTTAATTTTTTCAGAAACATATATAAAAATCAACAATCAATTATCAATTTATTGTATAGACAAAACATTTATTGCACCAAATTAATTAACCATGCATAAATACATTAATTTCTTTCTGCAGAAGATGAGAAACCCTAAGATGAAAGAGATGCTTCTAAATGAAAGATTATCTGCACAGGAGATTGAGGGAATGGTGAATTTGTTCCTTGAAAATGTGAGAGATGGGACATGGAAAAACCAAGGCTGGCCTGAAATATGGACGGATTATGCAGTATCAAAGCTAGCATTAAATGCATATTCTAGAGTTTTAGCCAAACAATATGAGGATTTTGGATTAAGTGTGAATTGTTTCTGCCCTGGCTTCACTCAGACGTCAATGACTGGCGGCAAAGGCACTCACACCGCAGATGATGCTGCTGAAGTTGGTGCTAGGCTGGCCTTGCTTCCTCCCGGGGAGCTGCCCACCGGAAAATTTTATATAGGGTTTAACCCCGGAGTTATTTCTAAATTATAGAATATTGATGCATGCACTGTAATAAAACATATATATTTTTGTGAATCCTCGTTTTATAGATGCTATAATTGGTATATGCTAGCTAAGAAATGTTTGAAACCCTAGTACTAATCTGTTAATCTCATATATACATGTAGAACCCTCAAGTAATCGATATCAATATATATTAACATAAGAACAAATTATTAAACTTGAATCACAAGATAATTAAAACAATGTTATTTTCATATTTTTTTTTAAAATTAAACCAAGTTGGCCTGTCAAGTTGCTTGAACTTTACTATCAACTTCTATCTAGGTTTTTAAAACTCAATCTGAATGATTAAATTTCAAATCAACCTATTAAATCAAATCAAATTTAATAACATTGAGTAAAAGGATGATTTAAGATGCTACCAAACTATAAAAATAAAAGTAAAATAGAAGAATGTTAGGTTGCAAATCAAAATATATGCAATAGTTTAGCTTCGTGATAGTGAGATTATCACATATAATTAGGGCTTTCTTTCAAAGCCAATCGAGTCCCTATAAATAATAACACATACAAGAATATAGGTCAACAAGTTAGATACTAAATTTCTTTTTTAAAAGTTATTAATTCGAATTCTATAAATATTAGAATTATTAAAAATTTATATAACTATTAACTTTAAAATTCATAAAATTAATCAAAATACATAAAAAAAAATAGCGCGTAAACACTATAACTTGTACATCAAAAAGATATTCTGATTTCTTTGATACAGACCTAGCAAGTTTCAGACTGCATGGCGCCGAGCTCGATGGGCTTGGTTCAAGTGGTGGTGACAAAGAGAGAATTTATTCGATATAAAATCATTAATCTTTTTTTTTTTAATTTATGTGGGTGTCCGGGCCAGCTTGCGCGCACCACGACTATTCTCACGGCCCACCGAACACCCCGCAAACCGGTGGGCATGTAAGGCACCGCGGGGGTGACAGACGTACACATAAGGACTCGAATCCAGGAGCAGCAGGAGAAGACAAGCCCCTCCTACCGCCAGGCCAAGACCCTCGGTGCTAATCTTTTTATTTTTAATCAAGCATGCATGTGGTCAGATTTGTGCATAATAAATTATCCTTGTCGAGTTCCCCAATCCACTGTACTTTACTTGCATTATTGTTGTATGCGTGAGATCAGAGACTGAGCTATTCAATTAAGGGGCAGCCCTCAGCTTTATTAATTTGAACGAGTCAGGCCGAGTGTCTCATGGAATCTTGCCCAATACTATATATATATATATATATATCTTCTCCAAGTGTCAATACCAGAAAAGCATATGCAAGACGGTGGGATTAAAATAATAAATAGACATTAATTATTACTATATAGTAAAGTCGTCGTCTATATCAACACAGATGGTGCATTATTCTTTCCAAGGTGATGATGATGAGGAGGAGGAAATGGGAGCATTTATCTTCCCTTGTGATTTCACGTGAACAAGATACCATATTGAAGGTTCTGTTCGACAGAAAGGTGTCCACGATGGTAGAATATGCATCAACTTTTGGAATGATGGAGCTCTCGATCGAGCTGATGCTTGGTAGTTACTAGCTAGTGTGTGTGTTTATTTATTAACAAAAGCTAATATCTAGGTATGGAAAACACTATACAAATATATATATATATATATATATATATATATATATAGATCCATTTGCATTAATGATTACTAGAATTAATAGTTTAATTACGTCTTCACTTTTAGTATTCAAAAATATTAAACTGGATATTAAAAATATCAAGGTATTTTAATTAGATGTATTAATTAATTATTATTAATTGATCAAGGATAAATATATTTTTTATCATTTTAAAAGTACCGTACAACAACCAAAATGTCAAAACAAAAATTTTAAAACTTGCATTTAAGGGTTTTTTTTTTGTATTTTCACAATGGCTTTTTTGTTATTATCATATCGACGGAGGGATAATTTGGTATTTAACTAAATATAAAAAAATAAAAGTGGTACGCGCGTGTAGCGTCTCCCGATAGCCAAAATCCCCTTTCCGTTGTGTCTTTGAAAGCATCGTGCATGGCTTCCTCTTCCTGTCGGGCGGTGTGTGTTGTCAGTGATGGCACAGTTTGTCCTCACCGAAGATTTTTTTCTCGCTATTTTCTCTCACCTCCCCTTGATTTTTGCGCTGGACATGTAAAATTTCAAAGATGTCTTCTAATTTATAAGGATTTCATCGTTTTTATTTTGATTTTTAATTTTTATTATTAGCTCTTTTGTAAAATTTCAATATTTTTTAATTTCATCTTTCAATCCCAATTTGTGATATGTTATTATTTTCAATTTAGTTCTCATTCTTTTGATTATTATTTTTTTATTCTTTTATTAAATTAATTTTTCTTTTCAATTTTACCTTTCAATCAAAAATTTATTTTTATTTTCTATATCAATTTTGTTTCTCGTTCTTTTTATTGTTTTTTTTCTTTTTAAATTTGTTTTTCTTTTCAATTTCACCCTTCAATCAAAAATAAAATTTAATTTTGATCTTTATTTTTTTTAATTGCAATTTTTTTATTTTGAATCCTTTTGTATAATTAAACTTTTTTTTTCAATTTCATCATTAAATATTTGATTAATTGAGAATTAAGATTTGCCGTTTTTTTGGATAAAGTGCTTCAAGTATAATGACTTGGGTCATGAATTTAAAAAGTTAATGCGAGTTGAAATTGATTATTTTTTTAAAAAAATCAGGCTTTATAATTTTTTTTAATTTTTTTCAATTAATTTATCCTTATATTTAACATCTCAAATTATAGATTTAGTAAGATAACATGAGTTGACTCCACATATATTACTGGGATTACATGCCTTTCATGTTAACTCTTTATTGGGACTTAAACATCATTTTTTTACGTGGCGCCGCGGCTTGCGTGGATTACTTTTTATATGTAATCCTCTTGATTATGCTGCAGAATTAGTTGCAGTAACAGTTGCCACTTCTTCCACTGTTTTATGCTAAACTTCACTTCTGGCCTGCTGATCTTTTGCTTCTGTTGTTTTGTTTCCCATGCTAAACTAATGCCAGAATTACTGGGACTTGTAACACATAATTCATCATTTCGGAACTCAGTAAGCATAGTTTCTACACAAGGAGATCCACTGAGCAAGTAATTCAAAACTTTTGCAGGTATCTTCAAAGGGTTTACACTGTCTTTAAACTTCAAGGCTTCAATCTGCTGAACGGAGAAGGTTTACCCTCTAATGTATCCATAACCATAGCTAAGGCCTGGACAATTCAGCACCAAAATTCTATTCATGACTGTGTCAGATAAGCATCTAATTTCTGCAATTTTATTAGACTTTTTGAGAGAACATAACATAGAGGGGGGGGGGGGGGATCAATAAAACAAGGGAAGAAATCAAGAAGCAAGGCATAAGAGTGCAAGTGTTATATATTATCTGATTGTACCTCAAAAGAAGAAGTGCATAGCGCCGCGACAGATTCTGCATTTCGAATCCCTTGAAAAAATTTAAGCAAATTTTCAGAAAACAACCTCTCCGTACCCCACAGCTCTTTCATCATTCGAAGGTCATTTGATCTCCACCTGTTGCCACGGACGACATGACCCACTTCCGTTTGTTTTAGAGAAGGGAGGTTGATCATAGAGAAATTCAACTCCGTCTCTCCTTTAATCTTCAAAAACGTAAGCTTTGGTGCAGAAATTTCCACAATGTCACTATTTACCCAGTTCACAGTTAAGTTAACAAGTTTAGGTCCTGATATTTTCAAAATACCAAATATCCAAGCATCAAAATGGCTCAGGAATAGGTTGACCAGATTGGGACACACCGCTGAAAAGTCAAAGCATTCAGTATTGGAAAGGATAGCAGACGGCCACCAGCAGAATTCAAGATGCAAATTTGTCAATTTGGGCAACTCTAGTTTGTTAAGCTTGAGGTCTATCAAGACAACCCTAGACGTGCCTTTCACGATAAGATGATCGACATGGTGAGATGCAGCATATAGTGATCTATAACCATGTTGACGTGAGATGATGAATCCTTGTCTAAAAAAGACTCTAGGGTAAGAGATGCCAAGTCTGCTTACTTTGAGTACATTGTTTTCTTCACGTTGAGCCATGACTTTAACCAGGAATTGCTGGAAATTACTTGGACGGTAGGTAAAAGAATTCATGTCGAAATAAAGGTCAGGAAGGGCAATCCAAAGCAATTTGTCCATCTCTTGGAGAGGATTGAGGTTTGGACTGCTTGTGTAGTTTCGAGGAAGGAGAGGATGTGTTGGACAATGTGGTCTGGTAGATTGCTCAGTCTGTCCACGCCTCCTTCGCGCTTATCAATAACATTGTGGAATGTCCACATTTAGCACTGTAGAACGCAAAAAAAATGGTTTATGCTGCGATATAAAAGAAGGGTTTCCGGCATAAAATAAACTAAACAATCCTTTATTTGTATCAGTACTGGCTGCTAGAATTTATCTATTACTAGAATTCCTGAATTAAATAATAAAATAAATTAACCAGGGAAAATAAAGAGAATTCTGAATAACTTCTGATTTAATTTGAGCACGATCATGACCTCAACAGGCTAGGCTCAAACTAAACGCTAGTGTAACTTGCTCAAACTTCTTATTGAACTTGGATTTCTCCTTGAACAATCTATCGGATATTCTTGGAAGAAGACGACATCGATGGATAAGGCTCCATATTTATATTATAATCAATCTGGTCTAATAAAAGATAGTTGTGTTCAACTTGGATGCTAACTAGTCTTTATATTACAATCAATCAAGGGCTATCAAGATGAAACTGGGAACATTGGAGTGTAACTTGAATCTGAATCATCATTTCAATGTTCATAACTAGTCAACAACGGGGTACCTGCAAGGTTGTTAGAATAATGGTATTTTCATCTAAAACTTGGTTCCATAGTAAAATCATGGGACTTGTCTCAAATTTGTTTCTGGGTTTCAATATACTCATTTTCTTACAAGAGGGCTACACTGTTCATAAAATGTCGATGTGATGTTCTTCAATTCAGTTTCCATTCAACAAGGCCATTGGTAACAACACTCTCTCCAATTTTCTGATAGCATGTTACGAAATATGGAGTAATCACCAGAGGAGAATCTTGAACTTAAATGGCACTTAAAATTTGAGCAAGTTTGGATTCATCACAAATATCTTCGTTTACATTCTCTGATCATGCCAAGCAATGATCATCCGGTCATCCAATGTTCAATTCCCACAAGTGCAACCGGTCCACAATAGAAACGTTATAATGTCAGGAAAAAAAACTCCTAAAACCTGCAGTAAATCCTTAGAAAAATGATAAAAAAAAAAAACTATTGAAGATATTCTTTGGATAGCTTTCCAAATCCATCTCATAAAGCCTTCCTTTCATTACCAAAATAATACCAGTAAGCCCAATTCTCAACTCCTCAAACACTAATTTAATCACATAAAATCACCTTCCATGTTCATAAGCTCCAAACATCTTGCAAACAATAAATAAAAGGCAACATCAAACTAGCACTAGAAACACAACGAAGGAAGACTGGAACAAGAGCAGAGAAGGAAAAACAGTCAAGTTTTCCCAATGTATCCTAGTCTACCTCTCCTGCAGTTGATAAAAGAAATATGAACGATCTTTATCTCTGTAATTTGATGTGGTTTTGCTGTATTAGAATGGTGAGTGTATTTATGGGAGCTGTTAAGAGTTTTTAGCTTCAATGTCAGTTTTACCAAGCAATCATGCCTCCAGAAAAGAAGAGCAACACAAAAAATCAGCATTTTTTGGAATTGCTCAAATGAAAAATCAACAATCAACTAAAAGTAAGAGTACAAGAGTCGAGGAAATTAGAATGTTACTACATTCAAACATGAACATCCTTCAACTTATTTCATGCCTATTTAAGCAATAGAATGCTGCCATAATGCATTGAGTTTCAATCTCAAAACAATATAAAAAAATATATCTGTAACAGCTTTTTATTTCACATTGGGATACCTAATGAGAAATTGCTACGTAGACTTCCTAACTAATCAGTAAGCTAGACAAAGTAATTTGATTGGTTGTTTGCACAGGGGCATGGAGATAGAGCGAAGCTCTCACTCAAAGAAAAGGCAATAATGATAGAACAGCCACATCTTAACCTGAAAACAAGTTCCATTTATAACTACATGACGAGTTGTAACAAAGCCTTGGACTGCAAATGTTTGGTTTTAGACAGACAAGAGGGGGCAGCTTTTCGAAGTTTATCTAAAAATAAATTTATTATCTTATAACAGGGCAGTCCTGTTCAGAGAAAGTCAGAATGATGTTGTTCAGTTCCATTTTCATTCAAGGAAGATGAAACCACTAGTAACAAAGTTAACAACACAACTCCCTGTCTCATGAAACTAGAGTATGCAATAGGGAATCAATCATGACAACAGGATCTACGATAAAATGCTTACAATTTTTTTATCAGGCTTAGTGTTGATCTCACAGCCAGCAATATAGTTGAAACAATACAGTTTGGGTTCTGTGATGTTTATTATAAACAATGTTCACCTGTTCACCCAATGCCAATTTCCACAAGGGAACCAGGAAAAGAATGCATGCTCAGCAGGTTCCACAGAAGAAGCATCGATTGATCAGTTTTAGATGCAAGAACTCCTAGGCCTTCACTTCCACTTGTTTTGATCCACTTTCAGTAATCAACAAACCAAGCCCTTCCTTTGTGTCAGCATCCAAATAGGACTTGTGCTTACTCTGATACAAGGGATTTGAGGTCAGAACCCGTAAATCCGAATTCTGATTAATCTCCAAAACTTCAGGCAACCCATCACCACATCCTTTGGACATGCCCACATCAATCCTAACAGCTCTATTATTACAGGCCACGTTAATCCCATCCTCCTGAATTGTATGCCCCATGATCATCCTCTTCACCCCAGGAACCGTAGCAAGCACATGTTCAAGCATGGAACAATCACAATTCTTCTCCACATCAGAATACTTCCTCAACCAAACCACTGCATTCCTCCCTCTACAATACCTCGGCGCAGCTTTCCCCATCAGCCCACTAATCCAATCTCTAACCTCCTCATTAATCCTCTCCAATCCATACTCAACATGCTGCGCCAACAAGCCTCCATGAACAAAAATCGAATCCCCAACAACCAAAACTGTCACATTCTTTGACAAAAACTTATTCGCAATCGGCCCATTAGGCCGCAATGCAGCAATCCTAGCTCTAATCCCCTGAAGAACCTCTGAATCAACCCCTCGAAAATTCAAAGGAATCCCATCATAGATATCCTTTGGCTTTTCTAACCCAACACACAAACTTTTCATTTCATTACCTAAACAATACCAATAAGCCCAATCCTCAAATTCCTTTAACCCTAACTTAGTCACATACCTAAAGTCACCTTCTATATTCATGATCTCATGATTCCCATTCATGGTGATAAAATTACCCCCATCTTTCATTGCCTCCCTCTTCAACTTCTCCAAGAAATACAAAATCTGTATCTCATCATCACCTCTATCAAGAACATCACCAACTTGCACCGCAGTAGCTGACCCACCAGCCCATTTATCAGACCCATCAATCAAACCAGCAAGCCTTAAAGCCTGCTTGGATTTTTCCAAATCCCCATGAAGATCACCAATGGCAATGAGTCTATCAGGAGCTGGGTACCTTGTTTGTAAAGAAAGAGGTGTTTCTTGATGGGGGTTTCGAGGATCCAAGCTAGGGTTTTGTGAAGGTAAAAAGAGGCCTCCACTGACAGAGAAATCAACAAAGGTGTCCACAAAGGAGGAGAGGAGATCTGGGATGTGTTTGCATAATGCCTTTTGGTTTTCTTCTTTGTTTTCCATTTCCTTGGCTCTGGAAAACTAATGGTGGATTATATATAAATTTTGCAATCTTATTATATTATTGGATTGATTGTGATTTATTGAAATCAATGAATTAGTTTTTGTGATATTAAAGATAATTAAATAGTTCCTTAGCAGAGTTTTTTTCCCTTTTTTTTTTTTTTTAGAAAAATTGTTCTTCAATCTATTGGTCCATAGAATAAAAACAAGAAGTATGACAAATGGTTGTACTTTATGACAAAAGTTGGCCATACATAGCCATCAAATGGTAGAAAAAAACAATTTGTATGCCTAATTCTTATGTGATATAATATTGAAAAGAACATGCATCAATATTTCAAAAAACATTTATGATTGCTTGATTTGAGTAGTAGAAATTTTTCCCCCCTTTGAATTAATAGAATTAAAAACATATATTAAATAGAAATCTTGAAATGTTAGATTGACTTGGTATAATTTTTCTATATATATATAAAAAAAAAACAAAGTGACAAATGCCAAAGAAAAAGGATTCTTTTTTACAATTTATGTGTTTGAGTATGGTTGTGGTTGCTTCTCAAAGTGTTTTTTATTTAGAAATTTATCAAAATAATATTTTTTTTATTTTTTAAAATCAGCATCAAAATTATTTAAAAACACCCAAAAAAATATTAATTCGAAACAAAAAAATATAATAAATTTTTAATTATTTTCAAAAGCGTTTTTAAAACGCAAAAACAAACAGGGCAACATGTGTGATTTTGCAATATTCAAGTTCTTTTCTTGAAAACAAATCAATACTAATTAAATCAGACTTATTTTTTTTTAACATAGTTTAATTCATCTATTTATTAGTAACTAATTGAATTGATAAAATAAATTTTGTCTTGGATTGGTAAATTTATTAGCATGGTACTAAATAATTTAAAAGAAAATTATTAAATGATATAAGAATGAATAAAACTTATTCTAAATCAAGAAAATGGATTAAATTCAATTTAATTATGGTAACCAACTCGTAGAAGACAATAAAAAAAAGCTAATTACATTATTATTTGGGAATATAATACAATAAAATATTTAAAAAAATCTCATCATGAAAAAAAAAATCTTGGTATATGAAATATAATAATAAAAAAATCTCCAAAAACAATAAATCAATAATTATTATCAATCAAATAGTCTAGGGTTTAAAGTTTACCAAGCAATGTCCAAATCCAAGCCCATTATTTCTCATACTCCATTTTACAGCAAATGAAGGCCCACATCGGCCCGACTTGCTTGCTCCTTAAAAATCGTCACCAAGATTGTGCACTTAAACCCCTAAAACCCTATTTCCACTGATTGAATCCCTAAAATCCCCAAAAGCCTCTTGCTTTTCTTCACTGTGCAAAAATGGCAGATCATATAGCAGCAATGGAAGCTCAAATGGTATCGGAGAGAATGAGAAGGAAGCTCAGTGAAGTTAATTCAGCTGCTCAGGCTCAACTCTCCCCTGTCCAAGATCACATCAATTTCACTCTTCAGGTATTGCTTCTATGTAAATATTGAGGTGGATTAATGTATCAGTTTCATGCAGCTGTGGGTTCTTTATGGGCTTTCTCATGTGGGTTTTCTTTATTTTTTTAATGGGTATGAATTGGTTTGCTGTTTAGCTAAGGAAAGTGCAGAGATTTTTTGTGCTATTTTGGTGATTATTTGTCGTGGCGCTTTACTCAACTGTGCCTAATTTAGCTTCTGGCTGTTTTATTATTATTAATATTTGTGGAGATTTTCTTTTCATTTTTTGAAATAAAAAGATGAAAACTTTTCAAACTTTTTATTGTTTTATGGGTTTGTTTTTTGAAGAGACAATCAGAGAATTATGTTTTTTTATTATTGTTATTTCATGGGGTTGATTTGATTGTTTGAAATGATAATTTCTTGCAGCAAGCATACTTCAAATGTGCATATGAGTGCTTTGATAGGAGAAGGAAGCAAGAAGAGATAAGCAATTGCGTTGAACATTGCAGTGTTCCAGTTCTTAATGCTCAGAATCACTTTGAGAATGAGATGGCCAAGTTTCAAGTAAGTTTATTCTATCTTTTTAATTTTGACATGAGGCTTCATGTCATTACATTAAGGGGTTGGATGTGATTTATTTATTTGGATAGTTGAATTCTATATGTATAAATTGGAATAGAAAGGAATAATGTCTTGCATAGGTTTGCCTAGAAGTAACATAAATGTAGTCATGAGGATTAGGGGATTAGGCAAAGGGTTTGTTGGTTTGGCTTTCATCACTTTGATTACAAGGGACATTTGCTGAATTTCTTCAAATATAAGAGACACCAAACTAAATGTACAAACAAATGAAGCATAAACGCATTTGCTGATCAGTATTTCAGTTATTCTGCTACTAATCTGAAGCTATTGCAAAGGATGACTGCATGCTGTTGAGTCAAAGCTGTTTCTTACAATTTCATCAATCGAATTAAATCTACCAGAATGTTGCATTACTTTGATTACATAACAAATCAAACTAGAAAGTGATTGACAGTTTATAGTTGCGGATTGTGACATGATCAATAAAATTATACAGACGTGTGATTTTCTCAAACCCCATCTGCTTCTGCCAATAATAGAAAGAATCTCACCATCTTATACTTTTTTCTTTAAGTTGTAACTCTTATACTTTTTTTATAAAAGAAATGTGAAGATATGAGTGTTAAAGTTTGAGAATTACAAACAATTAAGAGGGTCAAAAGCCTAGCCACCCTGTTTAGGCTTGTCTCTCTATCAATCTAAAGCCAACTTTATAGTGCTTGGGATTGAAGAGCTCTCTCTAAAAGTATCTTGAGTTGAGAGTGTTTTAGAGAGTTAACTAGTTTTATATTTTCTTTTTCTTTTCTTTTTCAATTACCTTGACAGCATACTTGGAGCTTTCTCTCCTTTCATAAGTAATCTAAAGAAAACTGACCCTCTAAATACTCTGAAAACCTAATTCTATTTGAGAGGGTTCTTTTAGCCATCCATGGAGACACAAGCATATAAAAAGAGACTATGCTACGGACCGTTTTAATTGTTGGAAACTCAAACTAAATCCTCTCTCTTTTTTCACCTTCCTTTCATCAAAGAAGTGGAGTATAACAACTTTACAAAATTAGGTATTTCGTTGGCTACTTAATGAAGTTATTGCCATTATTTAATCACCCTGTTATGTAATCTAACAATAGAGATAGAGAAGGGCAAAGGCTAAATCATGGACCACTGTAGTAGCGTTCTCAAGTCACATATGCTTCAAATTTTCTTGTTTTCTGGTGAAACCTTTCAAAGTTTCTTCATTCCATGTTTTTTTTTTTTGTTTTGGACAGTGTTCCATAGTTTCTTAAAGTGCATTTTATGTTTGAATGTCTAAACCAGCGGTTAAGGTTGTTGTACACGATCCAGTCATGAGCGATTCCTAATGGGTTCACCATTCCCGTCTCCATCTGTTCCCGGTCCTAGCGATCTGTGAGCCTTTTGCGAGCAAGAACAAATATCAGATAGAGTATGATTCTTCTCGTATAGAAAGAAAGCACTAGTTGAGTTTCATATTTCGAGCGAAGAAAACCCTTTCATCAAATTCTTGTTCAGCTTCTTCCATATTGAAGTGTTAACAGTGCTTGGAATAAAAATAAAAACTAGCAGAAATTCTCATTATAATCAGGCTTGCTTGTTGTATGTTAAAAAGTTTGTTGATACTATTTTGTTGTCAAGCGTCAACATTTGTGTTGCATAACAATGTGCGACATTGCCCCTCTGATTGCACATCTTGTAGTTTACACCTGATCTTCTTACAAATTGCAGCCGGTGCATTGCTCTGTGCTGATACCTAATGTCAAGTTTATTCTTCAATGCAGGAAAGGTTGAACAGGTCTCTGATGGTCTGCCAAGACAGATTTGAGGCAGCTAAGGCTCAGCGGCTTGGATCTGATGCTGTAAATGTTTTGGAGTCGTGTGTTGACCAGTCAATCCAGGATAACATGAAGACACTGCCACATCTAGTTGGAAGAATGAAGCAATCCCTTGCCATCCGTGATGAAGCTAAATGAGCATTATGACAATTTAATTTTTAACCTTCAATTACTTCTGAATTTCTGTATCAGTAATGAGAATTGGCGTGACGTGAAGTTTTGCCGTATAGTCCTTGTAGAGACCGAAAGAGTTTGAGGAGCCAACATCTTATGTTCACCACCTTGTGTTAAATATTCTGCTCACCAAATCGATGACAACTTGAGCTTAGGCTTGGGGTTGCATCTTAGCAACAGAAGGTAATGGTGTGAATTAACACCAGTGAAACGTTCGACATTATTTTATTGAATCCAACATTTAGTTTCTGGGAAAGTAAGAGAACTGTTTCTTTCTCTGCATGCATCCTGTTCTCCTTGTTGAACATTGAACACTGCTGGTGCGGGAGTAAAAGCTCACATGATCAAATCACAAAATTGTATGTCTGGATTAATGCTAAATAAGTATTTTCAAATCAACTACCATGTTATTCTTTGATTATAAAATGAATTCTTATCAATATTGAAATTTGGATTCAAGATTTTTTAACAAAACACTTAGCCGTGAAAAAAAAAATAATAGCCTTTTGAGTTGGGTACCTAATCATCTGGAAAATTATTTTTCTCTTCTCAAAAAACTTCCATTAGCCCAATTGAATAATTCGGGCAACCAGAAATTAGTATTACTGTTTTTCTATTAAAAATAATACTATTAACTAGCCAAGATTTTGACATAAATAAAGTTTTCACTGGCCAAAAAATAGTTTTAGCAGAAAATCTTAAGCCTATTAATTTTGAATATGAATATGTATAAATAATAAAACAAGTTGGTAACAGTTTGAATTTCTGGGCATCCATTTCCCATGATTTTATGATTTTCTAGAACAGTGTCCCTTCATCACTTTTTTTTTATTATTATTAACGTGGGTGTCCGAACCAGTTTCCGACTAATTCTACGGGTCCTAAAGTTAACGACCATGTAAGCCTCCAGTGACCATGATATTAGCAACCAGTCTCTTCATAACACTTGTTATAATATGTTATAGGTAATTGATAATGTTTTTTTAATAAAAATCCAACAAGAAAATCAGAATATATAGAACTGTGAAATGCTTGTAATATATATATTAAAAAAAATCCCACAAAGGTGAAAAAAAAAATAAACGAAGATTGGTATTCTTAAAAATTAATTATCCTTTTGCAGCATAATCTTTCCAGCTTCGAGAATGAATACAGAATCGTGTCTTCCTATCTCTTATAAGAACAATACTAACAATAATATATATGAACACTGCCCATTCATTTCATTCAAAACCCTACACAATTCTCCTTCGTTTTATACTAGTATTTAAATCT
The DNA here is from genome assembly GCA_019202695.1 of Populus x sibirica. Lineage (NCBI taxonomy): Eukaryota > Viridiplantae > Streptophyta > Magnoliopsida > Malpighiales > Salicaceae > Populus > Populus x sibirica. Next base: position 85,089 of record JAGMVL010000317.1, read on the forward strand.
TGCTTTTTCCTGGCTATTTTTTGCATTTTTATTAAACTTCTAAACCATACAAATACTTTAATACCAATTATATTTTCACTCCATCCTTCTTAAATTACTATACCTTAGGCAGATGTGTTCTAAATACAGAAAGACACCGCAATTTAATTCCCTCCAATAGCTTATATGATATAATTAGTGTAGAGCAAAAAAAAATAATTATAATATACCTGTAACTCATGCAAATTGTCTCACAATTAGGTTGTAATTACTTCACGTAAAAAGTTTGCAAGAATATTTTAAGTATATCTCTTTTGTTTGGGCCGGCCCATATTCAAGTTAGGTAAAACTGGGCTGGGCTATGGAATTCCAATTAATGTGGTCTCATAAGTCTTTTCAGCGTCTAGGGTTTCCTCTCTTCCCTGCTCCCATCTCCTATATAAAGAGTTCTTGTCACTCACTTGGTTCATCAGCCTCCTCCTCTTTCATCTTCTTAGGGTTCATCTGTAGTGGAATATGTTATATTTTTATGGTGTGTTTGTAGATTTATTTAAAAAAAAAATGAAAAACGAGAGAAGCCAATTTGCAGAGCAAGGACGTCAAGAAAAAAGAGATGGCGTGATTTGCATTGAAGGTTGGCTATATCAATGATAAAATTGGCGATTCTCCGTGCCTATCAAATCTGTTCATTTTGATCATGGCCTCGAACAAGTCGCTACAAATCGCTTTAAATCTCTCTTGTTTTCTCGATTTTTATATTGAATCTTTGTTGAAACAGAGTTCTGAAAAACAAATTGAAAGATGATTTTTACAATGATTAAGGCCTGATTTTCGCTGATAGTGAAATCAAAATTGATTATTTGATTTTAGGTTTTTTAATTGATTTATGTTTTTGATTGTAGGTATAACGCTTCTTAGCTTTGAGAATCAGATCTAAAATCTGAAAAACAAAATGAAAGATGATTTTCACAATGACTAAGGCATGATTGCTGCTGGTAGTGAAATAAAAATTGATTCTACCTTTGATTTTTCATGTTTTTTGATTTTACGTTTTTTATTTGATTTATTTTTTTATATAAAAATTTATCAATAAAAATGTGGATCTCAAAATTAAACTGGAATTTCAGCTTCAAATTTTGATTTTGATTCTAGCTCAACCTTTTATTTTATTTATTTAAGTGAATAACAAATGATTTTATTTTGATTAGAGGACGCTGGGCGATATAAACTTGGCGGTCCCCCTTAGTTCTGCCCTTGGTTCGGTGATTTGAGAGATGTATTTGAAACTGTAGACCATGGCTCGTTACCCCTTTCGGCTTGAAGGAGAGAGAAGCATATGATGGTTTCATCTGGATTCGGATTAAACAAGGTTTCCTTTGAGGATATCTTTGTACGTTCATATTAATTTTATCTAAATAAATTAAAAAAACTATTGAAATAAAAAATTAAAAAAAAAAACCAAAATCAATTGCTAGATAACTACTCATGAGATTTAAATAATAACGTAAAAAGTAAAATAAGAAATAAAAATATTATGAAATTTGAATAAAATAAAATTTATAATCAACTCAATATTTAATAATAGATTGTTTATGTGATTTGAATATTAACATAAAAAATAAAATAAAATAAACTTAATATTTGATCCTTTGTTTTGGATAAAAATAATAATTAAGACCAAACCTGTTAAACTTGTAATGTTATAATTTTTTTTAACAAAACTCTATTTTTAATAAATTTAATATTAAATATTGAAATAAATAAAAAATTTACATGATTAAGATAACTTCACATGAATCAAATTGAAAAGTTTTGCAGTATAGTCCCTGTAAAGACTGAAAGAGTTTGTTGAGCCAACATCTTATTTTCACCTTGTGTTAGGTATTCTGCTCACCAAAACGATGACAACTTGAGCTTAGGCTTGGGGTTGCAATCTTAGGTCCAGAAGGTAATGGTGTGAATTACCTTCTCTTAGTTTTTGGTAAAGTAACATTATTATATTTTAATTTTTATATCTCTCTTTTTTGTTTGGGCCGGCCCATATCAAGTTGGATACAAATGGGCTGGGCTATGCAATCCCAATTTACGTGGTCTTATAAGTCTTTTCAGCGTCTAGGGTTTCCTCTCTTCCGTGCTCCCATCTCCTATATAAATCGTACTTGTCTCTCACCTTGCCTAATAGCTCCCCCCTCCTCTTTCATCTTCTCAGGGTTTATCTGCAGTGGTATGTTTGTATTATTATGGTGTATTTATAGATTTTTTAAAAAAAAATGAGAAAAGAGAGAAGCCAATTTGCAGAGCAAGGGCGTCAAGAGAAAAGAGATGGCGTGATTTGCATTGAAGGTTGGCTATATCAATGATCAAATTGGCGATTCTCCGTGCCTATCAAATCTGTTCATTTTGATCATGGCCTCGAACAAGTCGCTACAAATCGTTTTAAATCTCTCCTGTCTCCTCTTCTTTTTATTTCTTTTTTTTTTGCTATTTATTTCCTAGTAAAATGAAAAAATAAAGAGCATTTCAAGGAAAATTTAATCCATTTTCTAAATAAAAAGGGATCTCTGTCGACACAGAGTTCTAAAAATTAATGCTTCTTAGCTTTGAGAATCAGATCTGCAGGCTTTGAATATAATAGAAAAACACAGATCTCGAGCAATTGGATTAATTAGTAGCCTTCTCAAGCACTTAAGCAAAGCATAGTCGTTAAACAAATCATGGCTTCATGGGAATCGGATTGAAACATTGATCGAGGAGATGATTTTGGAAAATTTTACACTTTTTGTATTTTTAAAAATTGTTATATCAAAATTAAATTAACAAAAAGAATTAAAAAGATGAGGTTTAAAATAATTGAATTAATGATTCATGTTTGTTTGGATAGCTTCACAGCTATACATCAAAACTAAATTAAAATTAAAAGGGGTAAGGGTTTCTTTGTGCATCAATATTGATGAGCATTTAATTTTTTTTAATTGGTCATTGATGTCTATCTTTTTTTTTTTGTTTTTTTAATTATATTATTAAATTAACTAAAATTATTAAATTTATTTAAATCAATTACTAAATTCTAATTTTTCTTGCTTTTGAAAAAAAAAATTATCGTTGGAATATCTTTTTTTTAATTAGAAGTCATTGACATGTAGCATGAAATTTATTAATGGCAAGGAAAATAAAAACCTACCATATAATGTCAAGAAGTACAGAATTTGTCTTTCTAACATTACTTCATACATGTAGTAATACTGAGTTTGGTTAATGATTAATTATAAAAATAGAGATATTTGTCTTTTTTTATTTTCATTGTCTTTGTTTTTTTCTATCTCCATTTCATAAATAAACGCTATTTAAATATTGCAACCCAAGTAGTTCATTGTCTTTGTTTTTTCTGTGTTAAAATAGTAACCAAATATTACTGGTAATCAAAACAGTAATTAAGTTCCATGTTCAAATGTTTTCTTTTTCTTGCAAATAAATTAACAATGGATTCATATTTTTTTTCCTTTTTTTTTTCCATAGAAAATCATTTATTATGCTCATAGTAAGATCCTATATTAAAAAATATATATACTCCCCTTTTGCAAAGGAGTATGTTTCAAAATGTATGTCTCTTATGAAAAAATAAAAATTAAAAACTGAAATTTACCACTTTATCATTATTTAAAAATCAAATTCACATACTTTTTAATAAACACAATAAATATATATATGAATTGACATTTAATACATCTTAATACAATACAACCTCTATAATTTAACACTCGATAAATTAATAATTTTGATTAAATAATAATTTTAATTGATCCCCACATGGAACCAATGTAATAAACTAATAATTCAATAAATTTATATAATAATACATCTAAAAAACCACATAGGTTTCACTTGATATATAAATTGATAATCTTTTTATATGCAATTGTTGGATGCTTTTATCATCTAAGTGTTGATCCAAATACTTTGCATTCACCATATCTATAAACCTAATTTTACAATGTTGAAAACAATTTGCAATTAAACTTGCTTGAACATTTGTTTTCCAACTGAAATTGTAAGATTCATTGCAGCTAAAACATGCATGTTATTTAGAATTTGAATCCCAATTTCATAACCCTTTAAAAGACTTAGATAAACGACGATAATGCATCTTGTAATTTCATATGATTCCCAAATCATGAGGCTAAACTTTTAATGTTGTGTTGGGTGGCAAGAAAAACAATTTAATATTTTCAAACTTTCAATAGTTTTTGAATGAGTGAGACAATTATTAGCAAGCAAGAGAACTTTTTTATCATCCATTTTCTATCAAGTTATCAGAGATATTCTTGAAATAAAATCTCAATCATTCATTCTCATTTGTTTGCATGAGGGTAGTAGTTCATACCGCTCAAGTTCATATTCTTAAAACAACTTGGTTTAGCATACTTGCCAATAAACCATATAGGAATTTTCTCATAACCATCCTCATTACAACAAATAACATATGTAAGTTTTTACTTTTCTTGTTTATTATCTTTATGTGCTTTGTTTCAAGAGAATGCTTTAATTGTAGCTTATAAAACAATCATGTTTTATCCGTATTGAATACATTTTTCATGAAAAATTGATCTAGTTTCTCTCTCGTGAACTGTAAGTTTTTCTCTACACGAGCTCTATATCAAAACATTTTTCATGAAAAATTGATCTAGTTTCTCTCTCGTGAACTGCAAGTTTTTCTCTACACGAGCTCTATATCAACTGATCTGTTTTCTTTAAAATGATGATATATCTTGGTAGCATGTCTTGATTTGAAACACTCGAGCTAAACTTTAAAAAAATGGAATGATGCCATATATATAAGTATATCTTTTTTAGAAACTTTTTTGCATTCTTCATGATTGGTTCTCGGATCATATTTAGATTTTCTTGATATTGAACAAACCACAACCTTCTCTAGCTCTAAGAATTTTATGTGTTTTTTTTTGTATCATATTTTTTTAATATTGACTCATAGATAATCTGATGATTTCTTGATTGTGTTTGATATTGTTACTTAAGTTACTTGTAAGTTAAACTTTTCTAACATCCAATCTTGTAATTGCTTTTAAATACAAGTTGAATTTTCTATATTGTACTCACATAATGTTTTTTAGCATTTCATCCATTATTGTTGATTTCTTTACACCTCTCTCACATAATGTTTTACGCATGTTATCTACTATTGTTGATTTCTTTACACTTTTGAGATATAAAATCATTGCAATTAGTCTTATTGTTTATGATATCATATAGATATTTTTGTTTAACTTGATATTCATGAAGCATATTAATTAAGTATACATCAAATATAGTTTTAATTTGTTGCAAAAATAAATAGTCTCATGACTTCTATTTAATAAGACTAATTATATTTGTGAAATTGTTTTGGTTAAACAAGTACATAAAATAATAACAATTCATAATTCAATAATTAGATAATATTTGTATAACCATAATACATGTATTAAGTTGAACGTTTTGGGAAAGAAACACCCTTGATAAATTACTTTTTTTCATCAAGCAATGTATAAATCGATAAATAATTAATTTATCAATTAAATAATATCACGATTATTCAATAAATTTTCAAGATAGAAAAGATAATAATTTATATTTATAGAGGAATAACTACATGCGTAAAAAATCCAATAGAAAGTATAAAGTGCAGCATGTTTCAACTTTTGAATTCCAAAACGAGGACCAATATCATGTATGGCTCCATATCCATCGCATGATCCTATATTAAGAATAGTTCTTGTTCATCGGCAAGCTAGCCAAGATGGCAGCCGGGTTTCGCCTTATATTGAGGCCCACAGGTGGACATGAAAAGTTGCACCATGAAGATTGTCATCATCATCGTCAAAATTGCCAAGAAAGGATTATTTGCTTACACTCAGGACAAACACAGACACAGCAGACTACTTAAAAAGAACACAACATCAAAACTACAGCTACCCCCATCAGCATTCCCAGAGACAAACACACAAGAAACAACTGTATCTGCAACTACAACTTGACCAAACTCACTTCCCAACAAACTCCCTTCCCACAGACTAAAGCTAAAGAGCTGCAAGACATATTGCACATTGCAATTTCTGTTTCTGTGGTGAAGAGTGAAACTAACCATTGCTGTTGCATTTTGCACTCAGAGCTGCACTTGTCTATCAAAAATCCAACTGAAAGGAATGATGGGTCCTTGCTTGGCCCTCCCTTGAGCTCTTTCTTCCAGCTTTCTAATTCTTGGAGGTAACCCGCAAACATAATCCTGAGCTTTTTTGCCCTCAGCAGAAAGTCCAGTCAATTTCTCCACCTTCCACCTGCCCACCAAGAATTCCAATATATCGGCATAGTCCTTGGCGGTGTAGACTCCAAGACGCTGTGCAACAGCTGAAAAGTGCTCAAAAAGGTTATCGTCACTGCCATCATACATCAAGTGTGCAGGCATAGCAATTTTCTTCCTCATCATGTCAGCAAAAGCCAGAACAGTTGCATCAGGATCAATCTCGAAGAGCTTTTCCACTATCTTTGTGTAGGCAGTCTCATGACGCTTTTCGTCTGCAGCAATTATACCACATATCTGAGCCAATTTCATGTCTCCATGCTCCTTGGCATGTCTAGCAGTGTTCCCATGGGAGATGAAGGTTGCCCTCTCTTGGAAAGAAGTGTAGATGAACCCCAGGTAGGGACTATTTTCTGTCCGTGGATCCTATGAAATGATACAAGAAAAGAAAATCAAATTAGAAAAAGGCACCTTGCAGACTAAATTGTCAGGTGATCTACTCCATGGATCCATATTATTAACTCTTATAAAGGTATCTAGATTTTGCTTCAAATGTAATCATAACAGGAGATTATTTTTTTTCAGAAAATAAACCCATTAGCAGTCCTAATTCTTCAATTTCCAGTGAATTACAATTAGAAATGCATGCATATTGACTGGGTGGAAAATTAAACCACCACCAACCAGTAGAAATCAATTTACTATGCTAATGGCTGAATCCGCAACTGCAGAAATTTTTAGGTGTGGTGAGCACCCAGAAGTGCATCCAGAATTGCAGCACAATTGCTAACCGGGCCAATGAAAAATCTATGAACTTGTGGTCAAAGGATCAATTATGTTTCTTCTGTGAGCATGCATCCAAATATAAGAAAATTTACGACAAGGATCTCACCATTCCTGACCCAATTAAATATTGAATTGTCTTCTCAATTTGCCTCATGTCCACTCGCCCAGAGAGATAGAGATACTTGTTAAGAAGGTCACCATGCCTATTCTCTTCAGCAGTCCATGCCCTTGTCCAAATTGCCCATGATGAAAGGCTAGCACCTGTTTCATCACGAACTCCATCCAAGGTATTCAGCATTGTTTGATAAGTTGGAAGAGCTTCTTCTGTGACCATGTCTCCAACCAAAACAACAAAGTAATCATCTGGAAGCTCCTTTGCCCTCTCCCTGAGTTCCCTGACTTGTTCTTCAAATCCATCAGAGGCAGGATCGGGCAGAAAATCTTGTGGTTGCCAACATTTCTCAACTGGCTTCAGATGAACCAAGATGTTCTGCTCAGCCCAATCCTCCATAGATTTGAAGATTTCAATCTTTTGGGGTGGCATAGAATGTGTGACTTGTACATGCACCTCCCTAGGGGGCATAAAAGGCTTCTTGACACTCTCAACCTCCCTGCATTGAGTAGAAAGATTCAGGATTGTGTGCTTAATGTATAAATTGGATTTGTCTCAGGGATTAGACACAGCTTAATGCTTCTACACGGTGACACAATAGTATAATAGGTGCCAATATTTAATTAGTGACTGTTCCTGCATGGCCTTTTGTATAAGAAACAATGAAAAAGACCACGAAGTGGAGAGAGGATATACACAGAAATTGATTAGAAATTGTTTTACTAATGTCAGGGCAGTTTGATGCAAGGTTGAGCACACGCTAAAGGTTTGTATATACAGTCTTCACTCACTTTGGCTAGAATCTCTCAGCTTTTCTGGGGTAGCAGTGGAAAGAGAGTTAAAGACAGGCTTCCCTTTCTCTCCATTTATTGAATCTAAACTTCACTAATTGTTGCTCACACACTGTTCAATCTCCCTGGCAGATCTCTCACCTTATCACCATAAACTCACATCTCCGGAATACAAATAAAAAAAAAAAGTGGATGTTCCCATTGTATAGCACTACCATCACCATAGGCCCAAAAGAAACCCATATTCTGGTTTGAAAATCAGAAACATGGTTATGGATTTATTTATCTTAATTATATAAAAAATGATCTTCGGCCCTCATTCAATGTGTTGCACATTAACTAGCAAGTCCTCTAAGTTATAGTGTTAGCTGGTTGAGTGGAACATCAAACACAGCAGTGTAAGGCATCTTTGCTGAACAATTACTCTTCCTCCTTCTAAAGGTGGCCAATTGAAGATTGTTTATTTTAGGCGTAAAAAAGAACCCAAGTACAGTTTTCATACAAAACAGACTTTGCAAATGCCACAATCTATTATCAAGCCAAATGCCAGTATCACAACAACCACAGCAGAAAACAAGGGATAGTGGGAATCAAACATCTTATCAAATGATCTCATATGAAACAATAAAATGTTAGATTCACAGTTACAAAAAGAAGGCAACCCGTGAATTCCACCTCAAAAGAAGAGCAACGTATAAAATAACATGCGACAAGAACACAAACAAGCAGTTGGCTTGCAGCTACCAAAAGCAAGAAAGTGGAAACGAATAGGGAGAAGAGTTGTAGGGAAAAGAGTTATTTGGTTCTTATCAACATGACATACAGCTAAAAGTTAGATAATAGTCAACGCTCTCACCTATGGAACCAATGCAAGGGCTAAACATTTGGGATATCAAACTAGGTTCAACAACTTAAATACCCACTTGAAAATAAACCAAAAAACAATATCTGCCTCATAAAGATGTCTGAAAAATATAATTATACTATATAGATCACCTAGTAGAAAAAAAAAGAAGATAATAGATAAAAAATTTGCATCCAATGCAAAAATCATAAAATTTAAAAGAAAACTGCTGAAGATCCTCAAAGATTAAAAATGAAATTCGAGTTCACCAAACCCCTCAAGTGAAAGAGAAATATTTCTGCACCACCTAAAAAACATGGCAAAAAGCTACTTGAAGAAAAGTTAAAGATTCATAACCTGTCAACCAGTGCAAAAAGGGATCTCTCTACTTAGCCACCCATTTGAAAGACTTCCACCAACTTGAATATCCTTTTTAGATATAGATTCAACAAAATTTAAAGAAAAAAAATGAACATGACAAGCAGAAAACGTACTACAAAAATTACATCTATCAGCCTAAAAATGTAATCATCGTGTTTGAATTGAACCACACGTAAAATTGTGCTACATAGATCACTCTACATATGTATGAGTCTAATAGAACTGACAGCAGGGAACAGAAAACAATGACCGCAGAAAAAGAATAAAAAACTACCACAACAGAGTAAACATGAGCAAGCAACAAGTGCACAAGCATGCAGCAATCATATGCAACATCGATTATAATGATGAATCAATCAAAATATTAAAACCAAATTGATAAACTTTCAGCCAGGTTTTTTATCCAATGATCATTGAAAGTTTAAAGTTTTTGTCTCCAAACACGTACACACAAACAAGCAACCATATATGATACATCCAAGCATCTTACTTCATCCATCTCTAAAACCAAACACCAAAAGCTTCAATGACACCGACAAAAATATAAAAACCTTTGACATAAAATAAATACTTCTTTTAATAGAAGAGAATCAATGCAAATGCTAACCTGGAATTCTAGAAACAAAGATATGGACAATATAACAAATATCTTAACCACCCCGTCACCGTTTAGCCAGAGAAGACAACCAGAAAAAAACGAGCTGGCATTAAAACCACAGGCTATAAAGAAAACCACCAAACCAAAGAGTCCCAACCACATATATGAATCAAGAGAAATAATAATAAATAATAAAGGAATTTCAATAGCATATGCCTTTAATGGCTCTAGTCATCATAAGCCAGAAAACGTTCGTAGAATCTTATGAAACCTGATTTCACAGACGGCAAAAAATTGACCCCCCCAAATCAGTTCTCTTCTCTTAGTTGGTTTTTTCATAACATGCTAAAAACTCCAATGAATCAACATAATAAATGTCTTGCCATTTTAAATCCCAATAAAAAAAACTTTTTTCTAAAAAAAAAAACGACAAGCATAGAATCATAATTTTTTATGCTATAAAAACAATAGAACCACCACTCCAACAATTTTTTTTTTGAAAAAAAAATACTTCGATGTTAAAAAATAGACTATAAATACGAGAATGTTCAGTTGGACAATGTACAAACTTGAATTAAACTCTCAAAAAATAAAAACCTTTATAAAACAAATGTGAATACTTACTCGAAACAAAAAAGGCACATCTCTATGAATTCAAGTTATAGAAGCTAAATTTGAAGGGGACAACAATTAGAAGATGAATCAAAAGAGCATCGCAGGCAAAGAACAAAACTCATCTAGAACAGACCTGAAGCAACTTCTATTCAAATCAAATCAGGGCAAAACAACACATCACCACAGGCAAAGAACAAAAGCAAGGTCCATGATTATTGAAAAACTGTTGAAACTTTCAAATTTGATACCCAAAAATAGAAAAATGTGTTTGAAGGCATAAACAACAAGATCACAAAACCACACACGAATAAGTAATGAACACATAAGCCAAATTACAGTGAGGAAACAAAAACCCAGATCCAAAATCAGCTGAAAATCTTAAAAAACATGCAAAGATCCATGCTTTATAAGCAAAAACAAAATGGGCATTGAAGAGAAAATGAAACAGGGAAAGAAAGCAACTCACTTGGTGCGAGAATTCAGGGTATAAGCCATGCGAACCTTAGGAGATCTGAAGCTAGCCATTGGTGGAAGAGAAAACGCAGGTAACTTTTGAGATTGAGAAACAAAAGGATTGAGCTTGAGAGCCATTGCTTGCTGTTTTGTTTCTGTGTCCCAGGCTCAGTTTCCTCCACAAAGAAAAAACAAATCTTTTTTTAAGGAGAGAAAAAGAGCAGGGGAGAGAACAGTGAAGTAGTAAAAGTAGTGGGACTCAAGTGCCTTATATATATATATATATATATATAATTACTTATATATTTTAACACAATTACTTTTTTGCCCCACCATTTATTTCTCTCTACTTGCTTGTTAGGAGATCTTCAGGGCAATACTTTAATTTTTTGTAGAATTGAAGCAAGGAAAAATAATTTTTTATATGGAGAGTATTTTTAGTTTTTTTTAATTTGTACTCGGTTAAAAAAATATATTTTATAAAATTATTTTTCTTTACAAGATTTTTACTATTTTTTAAATAAAGAAAATTCTTATATTAATAGTCGATAAAAAATGCCGTGTAAAATGTAAATTTAATTATAATAATAACTTTAAATCATGATCATTTATATATAGGAGGTTTAAGATTAGGATTATTAAGGTATTACTAGAGTGTTCAAAATCTTTAGTATAAAAGTAGGGTTTATAAATAAATATTCCGATAGGTCATTTTTATGTGACTGAAAAAATAATATATCAAAAATTATTTAAGCCTAATACAAAAAGTATTTCTTGAAAAGAGAATTCAGCCAATATTTAAAAAAATCACACCAAAATAATTTTTAAGCATAAACATCTCAAACACCATGAATTAAATAACATAATATGTATTTGAGGTCGTGGCTTGGCAGGGAAAGGAACTTGTTTCCTTTCTCTATATCCGGGTTCGATCTTTTCTGTGCATGTTTGTCATCCCCGCGATGCTTTACCTGCTCACTGGGCTTGCAGGGTATTTAGTGGGCCCATGGATTAGTCGTGGTACGCGTAAGCTGACCCGGACACCCCAAATTATAAAAACAAATATATATATATATATATATGATCACACTCTAAAAAAAAAAATCATCCACGTTCGGATTGATGATTCACCCATCTTAATATTTGAAATGGGAAATTAGCCAATGGGATCAAGTGCTGTATTTTTTTTTTTAATTAGCAATAATATATCAACAAGTTGATGACAAAATCATGCGCTGTGTTTGTATTTAAGTCTAAACTAGCAATGATTTATCAATGACCTAATGCACTGGAGGTTGATATTAGGGTTTCTGACAATAGCTAAGTTTGAGCTACAAAAAATAATTCAAGGCTTATTTAATATATGTTTTTGTAATATATGCCAGAGGGCGCAGACAGCAAGTTTGACAAGTCAAGTATGTGATCATACTCCTAGTCAAAATATACATGGTATAATATCTTTTTTGTGTAAATGATGTCACACGATAAGCATGAGGTATGATTCAAAGAGATATTTGAACATGTTTGCAAGTTTTGATCATGGTGCGTAGATCATTTTCTTGGTAGAATTTTCTTGGATTTGCTTTCAGTAGTTGGTATGATAAAAGATTCAATGAATGGATTGATTAGTGCGGGTTTTAAAGAGTTGGATTGGTAATTCAATAAATATATGCATACTTAGGCAGTGTTTGACATTGCATTTCGGAAGCGTTTTTGAAAAAAATTGAAATTTTTTTATTTTTTTGGTTCAAATTAATATGTGTTTGATGTTTTCAGATCATTTTGATATGCTGATGTCAAAAATAATTTTTAAAAAATAAAAAATATTAATTTAATGTGTTTTGAAATGAAAAATAATTTGAAAAGCAACCGCAACCACACTCTCAAACATGCTCTTAAGAGTTACCTCTATTGGTCAACGGTTTGTCATGGGCGGAACTATTTTAAAAAAAATGTAAAAAAGAAAACTAAGAGTGCGGGGATTTTCTTGTTGTGATATTGAACATGGACAAAAAGATATATCTTCAAATCCCTTGACTTTGGATCTTTGCCTAGCGTGAGTTTTTAATTAAACTATATATAAGAGTTACCTCTATGTGAATTTGTTTATTTAGGGGGTTTTTGGAAGTGTGGTGGTGATTATTTTTTTAAGTGCTTTTCGCTTAGAAATGCATCAAAATAATATATTTTTTTATTTTTTAAAAATCATTTTTGACATCAGCACATCAAAAAGATCTGAAAACACTAAAAACGCTTTTAAAACACAAAAAATAGGCTCTAAATAGGTTCAAAGAAAACTCAAATTACCAATGTTTATTTTGAAAAACTAGTATTCAACAATGAAACCTGAAAAAAAGGTAGAAAATAAAAGATGACGTTAAGTTGTATCAACTTTTCAAACTCGTAACTCGAGTTATTAGACTATAAATAGCTCACATGAAAAAACAGTAAAACTTAATCCTCAACATTTGAACAATGAATTATCATTTTTATTACTATCATTATTACTACCATTAGTAATAAGTAAAATTATTATTATTATTATTACTACTACTACTACTATTACTATCATTACTACTGTTACTATAATAACATCAATATTATTATCATTATTGTTGTTAACCTTATCAATAACATTATCATCATTATTATTTTGATTATTATTAATATTGTTACAACAATCATCATTATCATTACCGTTATTACTATTATAATAAACTATTATCATTACCACTATTATTAACATTTTTTTTTATTAGCGTGGGGTGTTCGGGCCAGCTTACGCGCACCACGACTATTCCCCACGGCCCCTTTGGACATGACATCCCGCAAGCCCGGTGAGCGGGTAAGGCACCGCTGGGGTGACAAGGCGTGCACATAGAGAGTCGAACCGGGACGGAGGCGGAACAAGTCACACGATTGACTACAGCAGCTAGGCCCTCAAGTGCTATTATTAACATTATTATTACTATTAATGGTATTATTAGCAATATTGTTAGTATCATTATTATTATTATTATTATTATTATTATTATTACAACTATCATCACTCACTATCACTGCTATCACTGCTATTATAATAAAAACCATAAACTTAATTTGAATGATAAAATAAAAAACCATAAATTTTTTTATAAAAGGCAAAGAAAACAAATAAGAAATCAAAAGAAGAAGGACCAAACAAAAATTAATATTATTATTGAAAAAAATTCATAAATGTGATTTGAATAATAAAATTAAAAATTATAAAAACTTTGATAAAAGGGTCAAGGAAAAAAAATCAAAAGTAGAAGATCCGAATTAAAAAAACATTATATATATAAATTAGAATTGAATGATTAAATTAAAAACAAATAAAACTTTAACAAGAGAGAAAATGACTAAAATCAAAAATTAAAATTAAAATTAAAATAATGGATTCTGAAACACCAACAACAACGAGGGTCGAATTTAGTTTTTTGGAGGGAAAAAAAGAAAAGGCTACCGACAATAAACCGATCACTTTTAGATGACATGCATAATCCATAAAGGAAAAGGACACGACAAGGAACAAAATAAGATAGCGGAGGTATATTTTCAACCACCAGGATGCGCCATATGCACTGCCCAAAATGCATGGCGCCTCCCGCGTTTTAACAACTTTTTCAATTTAAAAAATAATAATTAAATAACAAATTATGTTATCGCCCTTTACTAAACTAGCAATTACAAAAAAAAAAAAAAAAAAACTAACATGGAAAGATGCCTATACTCTCATGTTAATGACTTAATTTTTTTAACTCCCAGGTTAAATTTATAATTTTACTATATATTAACAAAGTAAAATGTTGAAAATACCATTTACTAGAGTTAAAATGATTTTTTGCTTTTAAAAATAACTAAGTCATTTTACGATGTAAAAGCATAATGAAAAGACAAAGACACCTCAATATAATTTTCAAGTGATAAATGAACCGAAGAAATTTATCATTTCACCCCTAAAAAGACATCAATATACAATTATTATCCCACGTGTTTTAGCTTTTCCCTTTCACGTCGAGCAACTTATATGAATAGTGCAATGATATGTCTGCAATTCTTTGAATTGAATTTAATTTGTTATAAATATATAAATTAAATTTATTTATCAATTGATTTCAAGTTAAACATTATAATTAAATTTAGTTACAATAGAGAATTGATTTTAAAATTATGATTACTTTATATAAGTTTTAATAACCAAAAGGTAATCTCATATTTTATTTTTTATCCTCTAATTAGAATTAATTAATTCAAATTCAAATAATTTTCACATTAAAAAATGTGTTGAAAATAGTATAAAATTATTATTTGACACCCATTAAAAATTGTTTTTTCTTGGTTACAAAACTAATCTGGCTATTAAAGATGGGACAGAGAGAATATTAAAAACTCGATTTCACTAAAAAAATAAATTAATCAAAGGTGTTGATCAAGACTGAAAATCACAGGCTCACATTACACGGATTAGCAATATTTAATTAATTATTTCATAAACAGTAAAAAGGAGGGAACACACACACACACACACACACACACACACACACACACACATATATATATATATATATATATATATATATATATATTAATGGATAAGAATCAAATCTACGGGATTTCCAAAAACCCATCTCAATAAAATAAAATTAGAGAGACTCTTTTTATAATACAATCCCAAATTATTCATGTATGATGATGTAATATGAGGTTAAGATTCGGGACAAAATGGTAAAAGAGAAGAAAAATGACAAATAAATATATCACACTCGTAAGTGTAGCGCGGTAACTTCCATAGTTATAAGACCCGGCCTGGGGTTGACCCGCCAAGGGGCCGGGTCCCGAGTTTCGAGGGGTCAACCCGGTCAACTCGGGTCAACCCGGATTAACCCGGGAAAATTAAAAAAAAATAAAGTTTTAATATTTCATATGAAAAAATCCATGTAAATATAGATTATACATATTATGAAGTTTAAAAGAATATTTTAAAAAAAAATTTATCCCACATTAAAAAGATATTATGTTAAGCTTTTAAGTTGAAGTATTTAAACTAAAAAAGTTTTTTATCCCACATTGAAAAAACATAACTTTTTCCTTGGAAACATAGAGTATATATACTAATGGGTTTCAAATCCCACATTGAAAAAACATAACTTTTTTTATGGGAACATGGAGTATATATATGAAAGGGCTTCAAATCCCACATTGAAAAGATATTATGTTATCCTTTTAAGTTGAAGTATTTAAACCAAAAGGTTTTTTATCCCACATTGAAAAAACATGGTTTTTTTCATGGGAACATAGTGTATATATATGAAAGGGCTTCAAACCCCACATTGAAAAGATATTATGTTATCATTTTAAGTTGAAGTATTTAAACCAAAAGGGTTTTTGATCCCACATTGAAAAAACATGGTTTTTTTTATGGGAACATAGTGTATATATATGAAGGGGTTCAAATCCCACATTGAAAAAATACTATGTTATTATTTTAAGTTGAAGTATTTAAACCAAAAGGGTTTTTTATCCCACATTGAAAAAACATGGTTTTTTTCATGGGAACATAGTGTATATATATGAAAGGGGTTCAAATCCCACATTGAAAAAATACTATGTTATCCTTTTAAGTTGAAGTATTTAAACCAAAAGGTTTTTTATCCCACATTGAAAAAACATGACTTTTTTCTTGGAAACATAGAGTATATATACTAATGTGTTTCAAATCCCACATTTGAAAAAAAAAAAAAAAAAAAAAAAAAAAAAACCGGGTCTCGCCCGGGTCGCCGTCCGGGTCCCGGGTCGACCCACCGGGTCGCCCGGGTTTGGCCGGGCTGTTGCCACAGCCGGTCTTTTGTTAAACCCGGACCGGTCCAGCCACCGGGTCGACCGGGTCCCGGGTCGACCCGCCGGGCCGGGCCGGGTTTAATAACTATGGTAACTTCTATTTTTTATTTATTTTAAAAGTATATTTTATTTGAAAAAAATATCAAATCTAAAAAAAAACTAATTATTCAGAGTTGTTTGCATGGCTTTCATCTTCAGCTAGAGGTTTTTTTAGTCTTTTTTTTTTTCTAGTGATTTTGATGTTTTAATATAAAAATATTATTTTAATATAAAGTTAACTTCTAATTACGAAATTCCAATCAATAAAGTTGAGTAATGTTTCTACCTTTCTATCAAAATCAAGTCTCAAATCAAGGTATAAAAAGAAATATTCACGAATCCTTTATATATATATATATATTATTAATTTAATATAGTTTTAAATAAAAAAATATTTTTAAAAAATATCAAACAACATTATACCAAATATAACATTTTGTGTTGTTTTTCCACTAGAAAGCCCAGATGACCTCTTCTTCTTCTTTCTTTTTTCGTGGCAAGCTGTCTTTAGTTTTCTTGCACCTGTCCCACTGTCGACTTCCCATCACATGATATTCCAAATTTTGTTCATTTTATGCTTTTCAAAAACAATTCCCGTGAAATATTTTTTATTTATTTTTTACAATCCGAGAAAATCACTCAACTAAATTTATTTCTTATTCAGTCTATATCATATACAATTAATTATAGAAAAGAGTTAACCATTTAGGTGGTGATCCAGTGGTAAGAGCTTGGGATTAAAAAGTTTGCTCCCTCTATAATCTTAGGTTCGAACCCTGTAGTTGCTCATATGATAGCCACGGGAGGCTTACATGATCATTAACTTCAGGGCCCGTGGGATTAGTCAAGATACGCGCAAGCTGGCCCGAACATCTACATTAAACTAAAAAAAAAAAATTATAGAAGAGAGTTTATTTTTCTTCTTTTTAAAGGGCTCATTGTATTTTCTTTTAATTCTTAGTTTTGAAGGGATATATTAACGTGAGGTTGATTTAATTTTATTACAGATAAATAATACAATCATTGAGTTATTTTTAATTTTTTTAATAATTTTATTACATATAAATAATTTATTTAGCAAGGAGATTTTATATATAAAATAAAAAGATTAATCAACATACACGCAAATTGATCCAAACATCCATATTAATACATAAAAAATCATCGAGCCGTGAAACGTGGTTCGGGCTCATAATAAGTGTTTGAGAGTATGTTTGCGATTGTTTTTCAAAGTGCTTTTCACTTAGAAACGTATTAAAACAATATTTTTTTATTTTTAAAAAATTATTTTTGATATCACCATATCATAATAATTTAAAAACACAACAAATATATTAATTTAAAACAAATAAAAAAATAATTTTTTAAAAAAATATTTTTAAAACACAAAAATAAATAATACAATACGCTCCTTTAAGTACAAACAGCTTAGATGTGTCGGTTAACCCATCACACTTTGTGATTAGATAGGGACGACTGACATAGAAGTTTTTGTCCTCTTTTAATTACTAGTTGAAATAGAACGACATCATGCTTATATTTTTAGGTTAAAATCTATATTATAGTTGTAAAACCTCACACGAATGTTCAGTTTGGGCAAGATCTGGAGGTTTGATCAATATTTTATTTTTTTATAAAAAAAAGTCAACAGCCCGAGGCTTGAGTATTGCGGTCCAAATCATCGGATTTGTTTTATCTATATATTTCTAATGGTAACATAATGTTTTTATTAGAGCTCCAATATGTTTCTAGTATTTTTATTAAGATGTTTTATTTTTGTTTTTAAAATATAAAAATATACTTTAAAATTATTATGACATAACACTAACTTAACAAACAAGGTATTAAAATGGTGGTGTTAATGCTATCTCCTTTTTTAACTTATAGAGTTCATACTTTGAAACTAACATTCATAAAAATTAATTAAATATCTTTAGATATTCAATGCAAGTTTTTCACAAAAATAGCTTGAGTTTTGTTTTTTTATTTTTGTCTAACCAACAATGATTTGAGTGTGTTATACTTGCTATTTATAATTTAAGTAGCGGGTGGCTCACTTTTCTATAATGACAAATATGATCCACTTAATTTATTATTAATGACTTTTTTTAATATAATTAAATTTATTTTATCTTAGATATTTTCAATGATAATATAATGTCTTAATCAAAACTCCCTAATGTCTTTCCTTTTTTTTTCTTTTTCATCTTTCTTGATAATTTATTATTTTTTTTAGATATGTTTAATTTAATATGCAAATCATTTTAAAAAAATCCATTTGAAGTGTGTGTGTGTGTGTGTGTATAATGTTCTAGAAAGGTATGGCCTATATCTAACTGCTAGTCTAAAATTTACTCGTGCAATGAAAATGCTTCTGATCCATCATTAAATAGCCAACAAAAAGTTGGCAGTAATTAATATAACCTTGGATTCAGATGGTGTCGTTTTATGTTTACCATGATCTCTAAGACCACCACTGAGATCTTCTTAGGACTGTATATATCTTCTCTGTGTCGTTTTAATGGGATAACTTTTTATACATGGAAATTAAGCAATTCATATAGTTTTTATTGTTCCGGTTTTAAAAAAATAATTTTTAAAAAATTATATAAATTATATATTTTTTTAATCAATATCCAAGAAAGAGTGAAATCCATGCAAAACTATATAATTGTTTTATTAACTAAATTTGATTGAATTTGTAATTGGAATAAAATGCAGCTACAACCATAACATAAAAAAGATCCCAAATAAATAATAATATAAAAAAGAATTTAATTATTATTTTGAGGCAATATCTTTTAAATTTTAGAGTATAAAAATTTATTTAAGACTACAACATAAATACACATTATTAAAAAGATAACATTAAAAACCGCATTTAATGTTATCAAGATATCCGAATTAACTTATTTGCACCAACTCATTTTCATTATCTAAAATTAAATGTTATCCCTTTCTTTACTTTAAGAGTTCATAGTTTGAAAGTAACGTCCATAAAAACTAATTAAATATCTTTAGAGATTTGTTTTCAAGTTCATGGAACGATCTGAAGATTCCCTTGACATCTAACCCAAGAAAAAACCAAGCAAGGAGCAAAATGGGAGGGTAGGCGGCAGAGATATTGGCTCCATCGTCTTCCTGCTTGGGGCCTTTTCACTTTTCTGCTCTCTCCCCAAGTTTTCTCTGGATTTAACCCACAGATGATAAATATCCTGAGCTTCTCATCCCTTTGCTCGAGAGTCCAGTTAAGTTCTCCACGTCCTGGAGCCACCCTCTACAAGTTCCCATATTCTTACCGCCGGGATACTCTACAGACCACCCCCCCAATACTCTAAAAATGTGTGAAAAATGTGATCGGCACAGATGCATGCACTGGGAGCAAGCCATGCCATGGTGCTGTGGGTGTATTATTTCATGACTTTTGACGGCTTGGAGACTGAAGTCTAGTTGTCGTGTTTTACAGCATAGGTGCCAAAAGTCTAGGCAAGGTACCGAAAGTCCAGTAAAGCTGCAAAGGCAGCCTATTTTGTGATCATTTGGCGCTGAATTTGAGACTAGGATTGAACACAAGAAGTCATAGCCATATTAGACTGCTAATGAAAATGGAAAAAGCAAGCACTAGACAAAAAAAAAAAAAAGGAATGGTAATGGTAATGGTTAGTAAAAATTACATAAAAATAACACTTTATTATTTTTAAAAATTATTTTTAATATAAACATATCACAACCAATCAAAATACCTAATCAATATACCCTTTGAAGAGATTAAATATTAGGCTAAGATGTCAAAAAAGAGAAGGGTAAAAATGATGGTGTTAGGACATGGGGCCAGAAAGAAGTGGCCGACACTTTCAGTGGAAAAAACAGGGCGTGGGAGTTCAAGTGAAAACCATATTCTAGCAGCCACTGTATTTTCCTAGTCAGGGATTCAGGGTTCTTCTCTTTTAGAAGGAATGATTTTCCCTCTTCACGAAAAACAACACGACATCTACTACTTGTCATCAAGAAAAGATAAAATGTTTAAAGCAATCCAAAAAATGTCATGGTATTTTTTTTTTCTTTAAAGCAAACCCTGTTACATTCAAACCATCATCTCCTATTTGTATCTTTATTATGTTTTACATCAGTATTTTGTAGCTTGATATCACCATACACTCAATCAAATAACACGAAAGATGTGGAAAAAAAGAGGTGTTAAAAAGATGAGGGGAAAAAAATCACACAAATCGGTTAAATGGCCTTCGTCCAACCGTAGCAGGCATCGAGACGGTTGAATCCACACTCAAATCTCCTATGGATTGATGTGACTGATGCTTATCTAAACCCCTTTGAGAGCTTGAATCCTTGCTGGTGAAGAAGGAGCCTTTGTTCCACTTGAAAGATCCAATGCCTTGTGTAAGAGGGAACGAGAGTCTCCTCTTTTCACTGTTTGGGGTCCCTGGAAACCTCTCTTTGGGATTACTATAAGCTCTTGTTTTTGCCTTGGCTGAGGCCGTAGGAGTCATGTAGTTTGGCACTGAAAATGGTGGGCAGCTTGTGAGGCTATCGTCATCCTTCAATGGCAAGTCGAAAGGAGAATTCCCTCCACTGGCTCTTGCTCTTGAATATCTTGACAAGCTCGGGCTGTTTGCTTGTGGAGTTCTAAGTAGAGGAGTTCGCGCTGGTCTTGTTGATACAAATGCAGTTGATTTTGAGGATCTCGGTGTGGGAGTATCCATATTATCAAACCCCAGATGTTGTTGCTTGTGGCTACTTGATGGGGGTCTTGGGCTAGGCTTTATCTCTGAATGTGGCCTTGGCGGTGTAAGTTGAAAATTCTTCAAGGCTTGGCTTTCAGGAGGATTCGTTGGAGGTAGCTGACGTTCTAACCAGTTCCACCACCATGGAAATCCATTGGAACGGATATCCATGAGAGATGACTGAGCAGATTTTGGTGAGGCTTTCCACAGCTGTTGGAAAACAGAAAACAAATATACTAAGATGTATTCCTTTTCTTCAAAGCATACTACGTAGCTTCATGGTAGCATCAGTCATGATAATTTCAATTAATTCCCAAAATGATCCAGGCAATAACCCAACACTACTGGATCAATGGGTAGGTGCAAGTCTTGCACAGGGTAATAACTCTGGGTCTTGAAGTTCATATATCATGAACAATTGTGTCTCCGGCTCATTGTTCTTTGACTTAAAAGTTTCAGAGAACATATTGTCCTAGCTGAAATCAAGCTAATAGAATTGAGAAATGTCATCCCTGATAGCTTATCTTGCAACCCTTCTATGATTTGCTTCTCATGCAATTGGGTTATATTCTTTATAACAAACAATCTTCAAAACTACATAATTACAGTGCTTACAATGAGATCTAGCAATCTAAACTCAACAGTAAATGTTAAATTAATTTCCTAAACAGTATGTTAAAGCAAAATTGAAATATGATTGTAACCAAAAGAAAAAAAGAAAAGAAATGAAGAAAATGAGCTACAAAGTTTTTGGAGGTAAGAGAGCCATTTAGTGCAAATACCTGGTGGGAATACGAATAAGCCATGGCCCTTTCTCTCTTGACGACTGCCTCCACCTTTCTCTGCAACCTTGCGTCAATTTCCTCCTTCGTCAGAACGCTGTCGTCCCAGTCTTCACTATTACCTGCCTCAGGCTATACCAATACCCCCAGTTATTATTGAACAGACACAGAAGCAAATATAATGCTGCCTTTATTTAGACGACGACGACGACGACAACAACAACAACAACAACAAAATCACTCTTTCATTAACAAGGAGGCTGTCGTCCCAGTCTTCACTATTACCTGCCTCAGGCTATACTAATACCCCCAGTTATTACTGAACAGACACAGAAGCAAATATAATGCTGCCTTTATTTAGACAACAACAACAACAATAAAATCACTCTTTCATTAACAAGTTAAAGACATACTTTAGCATTACTTCCAATGGACAACCTAGTGGCTAAGATTTGTGATTTCTATGTGGAGTTTGAGGTTCAAATCCTGGGAGGGGTGGGGAGGAGGGCTACCCTCCATTGTGTAGCCCAAGAGCTGTTGAACCTCCATTGCATTCGAATACAGGATGTACTTAAACATTGCTCTGAGTGAGAAGTGCTGAGATCTTTCCTCTAAAGGAGCCATGCATTGATCAGAGGGATAATACCCAACATGTTCCATGGAAGTACCATGGCCTAAAGAAAAAGGCAGAGTTTCTTTTGGTTACCTGTTACCAACAAACAGGGCACCAAGACATATTGTTTCAAGTATAAGGCAGAGACCAAAACCATGCATCTGAAATTGGAGGCCAAACCTAACTTGCAGGTTTTAGGTGAGATACTTATTTTTAACCCACGCCAATTTATACTGATTAACACATTGATCTAGGTTCTCAGACATATAGCTCCTTAATGGAATGGAAAGAAACATAACCATGAGTCAAAAAATGGACTTACCGACTGGCCCCATTTGCCCAAGGTACCATCCACTTCTTTATCATTTTTGTTTTGAGCTTGACGTCGTGCTTGGTTTTCTAACATTTGGATCCTCCGTGACTGAATCTGAGACTGGACCCGAACCAAGAGCTGCATGTATTTCATTGCATTCATCGTCTGCCGCTTCACATTCTGTCCTCTTATCACTCCTTGAAGCCTCACAAGACCCTTCAAAGCTCTGAAGCTCCTCCTTGCCTTCATGACAAGTACCACATAGTATCAGTTTGACAATATTCCAAATGAATGAGGCGTGCAAGAATGCTATAGGATTGCCTATAATGTTAAATTTGGGATATTTAAAAGCAAAGGCACCCGCAATCATCAGCCAGAAAAATGGCAAAAGATATGGCACAAAAGCAGCAAAAGATAAATTGCAAGATTCTGGGTAAAAATCCCATTCTGGCAGTCATTTATGTGTGTATATGATTACTTGTATAGATCAACTTCCCAAATGAAGTCTTAAAATGAGGAATTCTATAGAGCCACAAATATCAACAACAGATATTTTTGCTTTTCAGCACACATGATAGCCAGATTTCTTGTTATTTTTCTTGATCAAGTTTTCCGTATTATGCAAGCTACAAGTGAGAAGAGAATCTTACAACATAGCCTCTATAGGCTGCTTGGATCTTGGTTGCTGAAGCATGATGGTTTCTTAGAGTTGGTTCTGGTCTGTAATATATCTCCTTATGGCGTTGAGCATTCCTAGGAGAAGCTGCTCTAGGGGAAGCAACCCTTGGAGATGCAGCTCTAGGGGAAGCAGCTCTTGGAGAGGTGACTCTTTGAGAAGCAACCCTCGGAGAAGCAGATCTTGGAGGCACAAAGGGTGGTGTAGTCGGTTGCTCAGGAGGTGTGGGAGGCCTGAAAATTAATTTATGCTCTCTTTCAGCCTCATCCAAAATTTTCTCGATACTACTTGGTTCTCTAAACAGGGGAATGAATGAAGTGGTCTCTCCATGTCTTAGTTTTCCACGACCCTTCTTCTTCTTTTCTTTTGCGCTTCTCTTATCTGATTCCTGCAAGGTAATTAGCAGAAAAGAGGATGGGTTTTCAATCCTGCAAGCAGTTTGCAAGTAAATACTGTGCATGAAGAAGCAAAGAATGCTATCATTTTCAATCCAAATAAAAACTAAATGAGAAATGGGCAAGAAAATCTAAAATACCAAGCATGAACAACAAACATTAAATGTCATGAAACAGGTTACGTAATTTTTTCTCTTCCTATACAATGGAGACATGTAGAAGGCCATGAGTGAGTAAAAAATGAAAGCAGCCTGGTACACGTTCTGCTTCATCAATTCAGGATGGTGCATCTTCAAACAATGATGATAACATACATTTGGACAACTTTCATCAAAGGTTTTCAATCTTTCCAAACTCCATATAGATATGTGCATTTTATTAGCATCAAAAACAAAAACTTCAATTTAGCAAGAATCAGTTGTCTTTCAGGATATAACTTAATAGGCCATGAAGATTACTGAATTGAAGTTAAACATATAACCATTATCATAACAATCTGAACTCATTTTCCTCGAAAGATTGAGAAAAATGATATGATAAACCAAACAAATCCTGTAAAGAACCCAACAAAATACATTTTAGGTCAGGCAAAACTCATTTTGAAAGAAGCTGATTTCAAATACAGCATCAGGAATAGCAACTTACATTAGCTAGTTTGTCCTTGGAGTTTGGTAGAAAGACCCTCTTGATTGCTGAAAACCAACTCCCTTTCTTTCCCATGTTCCTAGCATTACTGTCTCCACCCAGATGAGGAAATGAATCGCACAATTAACTGCCTGTAGGACCAAATGAATCTGCGCTTACCTGTGCATGCATGTACTAGGTTACGAATCTACGCATATCATAGCACAATAAAAATATGGATGCAAGGAAAAGCAACATTAACCAGTAAACGAAGAATTTAGGTGGAATCATTCAGATATGAAGGTTATTATTATATAGCTGACCACACACCAATGAAAGACTACACTGCAAGAAAATACGAGTTGAAATTCTACCAGATAAACACACGAAGATGGAATTTGAATCTTCACGACTTCTGTTTTTAACAGGTATATTAGCTAGATGGTCTTAACCAATGAAAAACATGGTGAAAGAAACTAGATTTGAGACAGATAATTAGCAAATAGTTACAACAACTGCAATCGACTAGCTCGATGACAAAATTCCCTCAAGTTATCAGTTGAAGAATTCACATACAGACATACACTCAGACCCAGATACAGTATAAATAAGAAAAAAAATACCAGGAATCTGCATGCTAGATTCAGATCATTTATGCCAAAGAACAAAGACACCCTCCATCTTTTCATGTCACAATCAAATAAATGGATTAAGCTCCAACTCAGTTTGTCAATCAAAGGGTAAACTTAAAGAGGTCAAAGTTGGTTATATACAAACAAACACAAATTGCCAAAGCAAAAACTATTTATGAAAACAACCATGAAAGATAACTATTATTTTTTTAATGAATAAAAAAACTAGAGAAACAAATCCTGGATAGAACTTGATAAACTCCCCTTGTACAAGGTTGTCTGTCCAAAACCAGGTAAGAAAAACAGTTAAATTCTGGAACCATCCAGGAATTAAGAGAAAGAGAGAGATTTAAGGGGTTCGAAACTAAGAGAGAGAATTTTTTATATATATATAGTTTTAAAGAAAATTAAAACTCTTCAAGGAAACAAAATCTGACACTTGAAAGACAAAAGGGGATCCCAAGACAGATGAAGGAATTTAATAAGAAAAAAATCAACTTATGATCACCAACAGTACCAATCTCTCTAAAAAGGAGAAAAATTTCACCTTTTAAACCTCTACACAGCCCTTTACATCTCCATAGAATAAACACAATTACCATGCAACAAAAAGATCACAACAGAAACATCATAATTCACACAGGCCTCAAAATTGCAGAAGCTTACATGAACAGAAGAACTCACAGGGAACATACCTTGTAATTAAAGAAGACCCAGTTTTGCAGACCTAAAAACAAAGGCTGTTTACAAACAACATCTTGATTGATTCTTCTGTTTTCTTTTGAAATCCTTTTACATATGATATAATACACACACAACACACTAGTGTATATATATTTCTTTAGTTTTTGCTCTTGTGTCCCTCCTTTTTCTTTCTTTTTGAGCTTCTTTGAATCAGGTTCTTGGTGCTTGCTTGTATGAATTTTCAACTTTTCTTTATCACCTTTCACCTTTTGTTGGATTTATGAAATTTTTTTTTTCCTTTTGGCTAAATGATCATGATTACGAGAGAGAGAGAGAGAGAGAGAGAGAGGTGAGAGTTAACCACTTTGTCACTCAATGTGGCCAGCAACTTCAGCTAACTTTACTTAAATGGGAAGACTATTTTCGACAGCGACAATCCCACAGTTTGGTTTGGTACTCTCTCTAACATTTGTTTTGCTTATTCATTCAGTACTGTTACCTTTACACATTACTATTATTTTTCATTGGAATCATATTTTTTTATAAAAAAAACAAAACATTTAAAATGATATTATTTAAAAAATAAAAATTTCACTACTTGGCCAAGATTAGACTACAAGTTAAAGATGTTTCTTTTGGGTTTCAGACGTAGTTTTAAATAAATAAATAAATAATTGTTTTTTGTTTAAAATTATTTTTTGCTTTCAATTCATTTTGATTTGCTGGTGTTAGAAATAAATTTTAAAAAATAAAATATATTTTTAAATAAAAAAATACTTTAAAAAACAATTATTATCACAAAATCAAACAAATTTAAAGTTGTTGCAGGCACTATATATCAATTTATCATTTGATCAAGATACGAGAAAGATATATATAGATTCTTGATGGCATGTGAATTGCTTAATAAGAAAGTGTCGCACTACTTCCTAAAATTTAAATATAATAGTTTATACTTTGTAACTTTTTATATACCAATTTATAAATAAAGCTGAAGAGCTTTGGTTGTGCAAGATACTAGTTTTGTATATAATATATAAGTTTTGTGCATAGCACATATCAACGTACTTGTGTGTATCATTTCGAGTTAATGAAAGATCAAGATTGATTCATATAATAATTTGTGTGTTTATATATGTCATATTTTTTCTACTTGTGTATTTTTCTTATCTCATAACGTGGGAGAGTACGCAAAAATCTTTTGGTGATGAGAAATACTTAGTTGTTAGGTAAACATGAATGAATTAATAGAGAAAATACTAAATCAGAGAGAAAGTTGGGCTATCATATAAAAATTAAAAATTTTTAATGAGAAACTAACCTTATAACAAAAACAATTAAAAAACATTGAGATCGAAAAGGCCATTACAAAGACAACATCAACTCAAAAAATAAATCATCTCCACCCTCTAAAATAAAAAAGAAAATAACATAAATATGCAACCATTAAAAAACAAATTGCAGCACGAAAAAAAATACAAAATTACCTATGCATGATTAGTTATTGTAATTATTACTATAAACGAACAATAATTATATGGCATTTTAAACAATATAAATTATGTTTAAAAAAAAACCATACATTATTTATAATAAAATTATGCACAGGAAAGGTGTGAACTCCCACACACGCACAGGTAACTGGGCAGTTAAAGGTGCATTTGACATGCAGTGGTGCGAAAAAGAAAATAAATTAAGTTTTTAGAAAACTCTTCACATCTTTTCTTGCCTCATATTTGGAAATGAAATATTCAATAATCAGGTGAATTTTGTCGGGCCAAATGCCATTTAATAAGCTCTACAAGTATTATTTATTTCTAAATCATAGCATACATAGTTATAGTTATGAATAGAATATTTAAAAATTAATTAATTCTGTGATCAGCTTAGCTCATCAGATTTTGAACTTGTTTCTTAATAGTCAAGAGTTCGAATCTTCTCGTAATCACCAGAGGTTTATATATTTATTAATTTCAGAATTCGAGAAATTAATCAAGATAGACATAAGTTAATTCGAATACTCATATTAATATAAAAAAATTAATATAAATTTTAATTGGATTAATTGAATATAGATTATTTTATCAATCAAGTCAAATAAAATTAATTTTAAGGTGACTCTTTTCTATGCCTAATATAAACCTAGGATACGTCTGTCAAGTTCATACATGACTTGGTCCCCCCAAAATTAATTTCGATCTCATGAGTCTACTTTGATTTTATTCTTTGACCTAGTAATTAATACAGTGAAATAAAGATAGATTAGAGACCCAGAATTCATCACCAAATTGCAAGTTTGGGTTCTGTTTTTTTTTTTGTTCTCTTATGTTGTTCGCGTAAAGAACAAAGAAATTGATTATGATTCAAGACTTTGTACCTCGTCTTAGTCAATCTTGCTTCATATTTGGTCTGAACTGACCCAGTTCCTTTCCACCCTCTAACATTTTATGTTCTTAGAATTGTAAAAATAAGACCATGGAATGTCATGCCCATCTTCCTTGGACAAGTTATTACGAATAATTATGAATATTTATGAGCTTCAATTCATAATATAAAGTCACAAGATATACGTGACTCTTCGGGAGAGTGTTAAATGTTGTTTTTTAAAGTGTTTTTATTAAAATAATAAATCAAGATTTTTTAAAAAATTTATTTCTGATATTTGCAGTTTAAACGATTCAAAAATATATAAAAAATTAAAAATATAAAAATATAATAATTGCACTGCAATGCCTGACACTATTGTAATATATATAACTTATTTTGCAAGGGAATGAAAATTTAGTTCCAAAAAAAATAAAAACTGAGAACAAAAGCAAAAACCAAGAAAGGGAACAAGAAGGTTGAACCATTCCAATCAATCTCATCAAAATAGATATATATATATATATATATATATATATATATATATATATATATATATATATATATATACACACACATAGGAGCTTGGTATAAGAAAAGTTATTCCAAAGAATTGGTATAAAAATAGCAACACAAAAATGCTATTTTACAAGGATAAAAAATTAAATTTAGGATTAAGAAAATAGGTTCATGAGGAGACTTGAATTCCCTCCTATTCTATACTAATGATCTTGCTAAATTTAAATTATCTATATTGTTATCATAATATTGCAATGAAATACCTATAATTCTTTTGAGTCATCATGATTTATCTTCTTGATCAAAATCTCACCAGCATTAGAAAAACAGAACAAAACATAATTATAGTTATTAAACCAGACTTCATGATTTGAAACAAAGTTTAAATCAGTTTTTTTTAAAACTAAGATGAATATTAACTTAATCAAAGTTGAATAATATTTTATTAGATCAATTTCAACAATTTTTTTTATTTAAAATAGAATTTAAAACACCTAAAAAAATCATCGATTGGAGTTGATGTATCAGCCTTTACCCGGGATTTGGGCCAATTTGGTAACCATAAGCATGATGACTGCATGCAATTTTTTTGCTTTTCTTGTATGCATTATTCGGCTAAATCTTTGGGGTAGGGCGTGCAAAAAATGCGATGATGGATAAAGGAATGGGCTAAAAGAGACCCTTAAACAGACAACTACCCCACAAGAGGATGATTTCTTGATTTTTAAAGAGCTCAAGAGCGTGTCCTTTACCCTCAATGTGTTGCCGTAGGGCTATCAGTGATGGGCAACAGCCCAACAAAGGCCAGGGCAATGAAAGGTACCCCATAATATATTGCAGCATGGTCCCTGCCCCTGGAGGACCTCTTTCTTCGACAAGGATTGTGGGCCCGATGACAATGATATTCTATCCATGTGATGCCAGCCACTGGATCAGAATACCATTTTGCCAGATGCCGAGCATGATTGTGGTTTTGCAATCAATGCATACTAGCCCGAGGGAACTCGGTTCAAATTATTATTATTTTTTATCTAATTTTTTTATATTTTTAAATTATTTTAATATATTAATATCAAAATTAATTTTTAAAAAATAAAAAAATATATTATTTTAATATATTTCTAAATAAAAAATACTTTAAACCGTATTTTTTTTAATGATTTCAAACATTACATCCGCGGTATAAGATGTGGTGTGTTCACTTATTTCTGTACCAGTCTCACACCCTGTCTTTTCACGTGAGAGCTGGGGAAAATCATGGTATTTGCAAGATGCATAGATGATGTTATAAACAAAAAAAAAAAATTAAAAATATTTTAAAAATATAAAAATAAATAGGGTCTCAAGTACCAGACAGACTCGCTCAGTAGGTACGAGTTTTTAAAAAATATCCCATATATATATATATATATATATATATATATATATATATATAAAATTTGTTAGTGTCGTTGCAATATGCACACGAATCTGAGAATGAATCTACAGACATAACATCGGATGCCTTTTAGAATTTAGGAGGGATGTTTTTCCCATGACCTTGAGGTTTTTGACAGAGTTGTTGTCTACTTTATAGTTCTGTCCTCACCAAGATCGGAAGAATCCAAGAATAAGAATTTAAAGGTCCTTTTCAGATTATTAAAAATAAAATAAATAAATGGAATCTCCTAATATGTTTCCAAATGCCTATGTTATTTGTCGGATTAATTGTAGTGTTACGTATGATCCACTCATACATGGATGGACCACTTATCATAAAAAATAAAAATAAAATTTTATTTATTCCCACCAAAATTAAACAATTAAAGAGAAAATATGTTATGGAAATATATATTAATTTGCTGATACTACTTATTTTCTGTTGAATTTGTTATGTAAAAAATAAAAAAAATATTATTTTGATGCATTTCCAGATGAAAAGCATTTTAAAAAGCAACCGCAACCACAATCTCAAATACTGTTATTAATGTTCCATGAAAGGTGTGTTTGCAAGTGTGTTTATGATTGCTTAAAATATTTTTTACTCGAAAATACATTAAAATAATATTTTATTTTTTTAAAAAAATATTTTAACATCAGTACATCAAAATAATATGAAAATACAAAAAAAATATTAATTTAAAGTAACAAAAAAAAAAAAAATTGACAACAGCACATCAGAATAATATAAAAACATTAAATTTTTTTATTTGTTCCGTAACTAATATAGCTTTTCACTAGTCGAATTAATGGCAATGTTAATGGATATATATATATATATATATATATATAAACAAATGGCAGAAAAAACTCCTAATATATTAAAATCAAAACATTGTGCACTTTAGAATGTTCTAAAGTCTCAGCCAAGAAGACAAATATACTAAAAGGGTGATGTTTGGTGACCCATAAAGTTGAAGAAGGTGGGCTAACATACTGCTACTTGCTGCTGCTGAAACATTAAAAATGCACCCTTAATCATAGCTCATCAACTTGTATTCATCTTTTAATTATTTATTTATTTTTATCAAAACATAGTTTTCATGTTTTTTTTCAATTCTCTAATTTTAATTTCAGACAGTTTTGATCGAGTCACGAGTCAATTCATTAAGTTAGTTAAATTTAATCGGATCAATATTAAAATGGATTTAAATTAAAATTTAATACAGATTAGATTTTGAATCACGAGTTCATCAGATTTAACCATCGAACTAAATCAATTTTAACGACTATATCTGTTATTATAAAATTAATTGGTCTGATTAGTCATAAATGACTTTTGTGGATGTGTAATTAGCGTATTAAATTGAAGCATAATCTAATAAACTTGAGGGTACTTACAGAATGCTAAATTCAAATGGCTAGGTCATGAACAATCATGAAGATCTTTTCCATTTAATTGGCAAAAGGTCGAACAGAACAGGTCATACTTGTTGGCATATAGGGTTTTTTTTTTTTGATTTGGGAAAACATCATCTTCTGAAAAACATATTTATAAGTTTAGATGAGTAAGTAAAATCCCGGTTATTTCAGGCTCTTATAAAAAATAAACATCCTAACTTGAACTCGAAATTTACTGTATAAATCTCAAGCACGTTATCATCTAGCCACGCAAATGGATAACACTTCTTCTTCTTTCATTTAAGAGGTAATATGATATCAAGCATTATCGCTCAATATGTATTGAAAATGATCTGCTGTAGTGCTGTTACCGTCACCATAAATCGTACGTTAACAGGCAGAAGGCACAGCAATCCTTTCTCTGTCTGTATCTTTGATTTCTACAACTCAACAAGTCTCCATGACGTTCCAAAGGTCCATTGATCCTCGACAATTTATGTCGTATTTGTTTCAATAATTTTGTACTTTGGACCACAAAAAGATGTGTTTTGGATACAATGTTGTCTCGTGTCTCTGTCGAATTACCTGTTATATACGTATTTATGTTTAAAAATATAAAAATATAGTATTTTAAAGTGTTTTTTACTTAAAAATATTAAAATAATATTTTTTTAAAATTATTTTCGATATTATCAATATATCAAAACGATATGAAAATATTAAAAATATTAATTTAAAATAAAAAAATTTAATTTTTTTTAAAATACTTTTAAAACATAAAAAATAAAATATTCTAAAAAAAGATTGCAAGATATTACCTTCTTGGTAGCTTAGACATGGCATATGTATGTAGTTGATTCGAGCAAGCTAGTAGCATAAATTTAGGGTTGGACATGTGGAAATACATTAGCTCTACCCTGAAGAGAACAAATTAAACAAACACAAAATTGTCAATGACATAGGGAAATAGGGCTAATGGTGAGAGAGATCTAGGTAGATTTAAATGTGTGTAAATTCACATTTTGTTTTTTAATTGTAAGTGTTCAGGTTAATTTACATGTATCTTGATTAATCATTCGAGATTCTGAAATTAATAATTATACAAGTTTCTAGTAATGAGGTTTGTAAGACTTGAACCGATAAGTTCTAAAAAATAAACTTAGGGTCTCACTAGTTGACTTCCATCATTCATGATTTAAATTTATAAAAATTCACTTTCGTCAATCAAATGGATGGAGTAAATTTGAACACATAATATGTGGTGATGGCTCAAGTGGCGAAAGGGTTGAGCTAAGAACTGAGGAGAGGGCATCATGGCTGATCATGTTATATCTAGAACTCCAAAAGCTACTGCAAGGAGGAAAAGACATGCATGATGATTTGGTGATGTTGGATTATATATTGCATGCCATTTCATCTGAGTAAAGTGTACATAAATATTGGGATTTTTATGAATTTTAATTGCTCCAATTTTTAAAAGAAATTATGGTTTTTTATTTTGGCAAAAGGGCTAATATTTATGAGAGGTAGGGCTTCAAAGAATGGTGGATTAGAGCACGGATTGCATGGATAAATTAAGTCTTATAAGCCTTTTAAGATCACATTACAAGAATATTTCTTTGAATCTCTGCATTAAAGCATATTTGTATTCTTTTTTACTAATTTGATCAAAAAGATTAACCTAGTTTCGATGTATTTAAGTTGTCCAAACATTTACACACAAATAAAGAAAAAATCGGTGGAGCAATGTTTCTAAAGGGTTACTAGTTAGACAAAACAGACAAGGGAAGAGGTCATTGATTCACACATACTTTTTTAGGTCAAAAAGGGCATTAGGGTTTCCAGTCATCTTTTGCTTTTGTACATTGTAGACCAGAGACATCATTTTGTCCACTTTGGGTTGGAAATGTGATCTCATACACCAAGAAGAAGAAGAAGAAGAAGAAGAAAGTTATAAAGGGACTATAAACTTTACAAGGTTCAGCACTTTACCTATTAAATGTGAAATTATTTCTGAATTTAATGTGTGATCCATACCTATTAAATGTGAAATTATTTCTGAATTTAATGTGTGATTCATTAAATGTGATGTGACGAGGTTTTCTTATATTCAATTTCATTAAATTTAATATTATTTAAAAAAAATCTTGATATTGAACCAGTCGGGTTTATTAAATTTGACCGAGTCATCTTATTGAATCATTTAAGTTTGGCTAGGTAAATATAAAAAACAATTCAAATTAAAACCGAACTGAATCAAGTTTTGAAATATAAATTTTCCAGATGAATCCATCAAATCTGTCCGGCTAATATCCATGGACAAATGATGCAAGGTCTCTTTTGCATTTTTTTTTAAGGGTTGTAACTTCTTCTTTAAGTTTCATTCACATGAAAAGAAGGATGCTATTGCAGTGCAACTGAGATACTTGCACGCGCATAGTCCTGACACTCATCAAGTGTTTGGAACCACCTGAGCCCGCACCAAAGCCTGCAATTCTGAGAACCCCCTCCTTCTCTGCTGCGCAGAATTTACCATTTACAGCCACATTAAAGGGCATAGATGTTGAAACACTTTCAGTGATATTTTTTGCATCAGACAAAACACAAAACTAACCATACTTGCTATGGATGTAGCTTTAAGAACGTGAGAAACACAGCCTTAGCACTTTGATGATTGTTTAGCAGTAGTAATTCTTAGATCACTTAAAATTTCAGGTTTTAGGCAACAATTTCACTAGTTTACATACATGTCAAATGTTCCTTGCGGATAATTTGAGCCATTGTTGAGATGAATCACAGATAACTACTTACTAAGTTCTAATCTCTCCAGTTTTATCACCACCATCATATTGTGCAGTTCAAAAAACTCTTTAGTTCTGCTCACCCGTCATGGCATGTTTTCTTTATCTCCTTAGCCTATTACCTAGACATGGGTTACAGCAACAATTTTCAAGTACTGCAATTGTGCAGGTCATTAACCAAATTTCCAGGCATACTATGATTTTCACCATTCATGGTCCGACTCCTTAAAGCTCCAGAGACAGCAGATTTTGGTTAAATTATCTATGCATATATCAGGAACGTAGAATTTCATCCGTCATTCAGATTCGGTCAGAAAAACAAAATTTGACAAAGTAAGCTCTCAACAAATCTGCGAAGGAGATAGATATCTGTATTTGTGTGTGTACAAACAACCATCGTTTACAGTGACATCACTAAAAACAAAAATGCAAACCAATTGTCAGAATCTATCAACTCCTTCCATGTGATTTCTAACTAAATCTAGCACAAAAAGTGCATACCTAATGTACAGAGGACGTGTGGTCATACAAGTTAGGCTCCGGGGCTGATCCTATTTGCGGCATCAACAAACTACCTGTTCTTAACTAGTAAGTTCTGCGACCTGCTACATGCTGCTACTATTGGACTGAATTTTATTAGGATACAAGTTCATTAACGAGGTGAAGGTACTTCATCTGCCTTGTGCACAGAGTACCACTTCCAGCAGCTTGAAAATTGTGCGATGGAAACTTGTAGAGGCAGTAACGATAAAGAATTTGAACATATCACTGGCTATCAGGCTCACCTGAGCATTTCTTGTTCCAACCACCCGAACCAGCTTTTCGTTCCCCTCGCTTTCTCTTGTTTCTGGGAATTTGGAGATCGGAAGCCAAACATGATTTGAGAACTGATTGCCCCTGAGACCCCATGTTTTTTTCCATTGAATCAGGTTCGGATTTTGGAGTTAGAAAAGGATCGCTGCTTTCTCCTTCTTCGCCTCTCTCTGGTTCATGATGCTTTTCGATGAGTTGAACATTTGTCGCCATGAAAGTGTCTTGCTCTCCTTCAGCTGCTTGATTTTGTATCAGGACATTATCCACAATCTGCACATTGTACCATGTTCATTAAGTGATTTTATTTTACCAAAGTAGTTATTGGATTCTCTATTGAGGTCATTAACTGAAGGAGTACGGTCCTCTCAAATCAGAAGGAACATCCAAAACAGCTTACAGATTCAGTGTAAGCAATTTGATTGGAGAGAAGTTATCTAACTACATAGTGATTTTTAAAGAGAATCCTAAGGGTGATGAACCCAAGAAAAGATTGCAAAAGAGCCAGAATGCCAGAGATGAAATAAAGTTCAGACAGAATTTGGAGAAATAGATTAGGTTCAAGAAATTTAAAAGCACGTATATATGATGGAAAAAAATAATGGAAATCCTAAATTCACATAGTACATTTAAAAAAGAAAGCTCATGATGCAGCCAGTGATTATGCTATATCATACTGTTATATTTAAGGAAACACGCATCGATTTTTGTATCACATTCAATCAACCAGTGTCGCACTGACATCTCATTAAAAAGTACTGTAATAAGTGTATGGAGTAAGACAATACTGATTATAAACGATTCTTACATTTTCGCTTGAATCTCCAATTTGTGGCTGATGGAAGGTAACATCAGCATCAGACAAAAGTCCCACTGTGCTTTCAATAATATCAGGCACATGAACAGCCTCACCAAAACCAGACATGGCACTTTCAGGCATAACCAGATCTCCAATATCATATCCAGGAATACTCTGAGTTGCAGGATAAATAGCTCCTGCTGATATAGTTTCTCCATTGCCAGCAGAGAATGTAGGACTAGGAGCAGAGCTAGTCTGTGCATCACATGCTGCAAGAAGGCTCAGATTCTCCGAGGATGAAAACTTGGAGGCATTCTTTGACATCAACATGTCAAGTTGATTCTTCAGCTTGTGAACCCGCGAATGCACAATTTCAATTTTCCGAAGGACCTGCTCCAAGGATTTATCACCATCTCCAAACTCAATAAACATTTCATCATTGTCAACGCCAGATTTATCATTGCCATCAACATGTTGGTCTGTGATTGCTGTTCAAGATTACAAATAGCCAGCAACCAGTATCAATAATGATTATTTAAAAAAGCGTGTCCAACCTTTACAGGAAAATAGGGAGTACAGAACATAGAGGACAAAAAGGATGCATAACATGAAAATCCACGTGAATGTACAGAAGCTACAAAGAAGAAACACAATCAAAGCGTAGCAAACAACTTTACCTGTATTGCTAAAATCATCAATCATAGAAGTGCCCTCTGGATTGGATTTCTTGTTTTCTGCAATTTATCACAAAGTGGAGTCAAAGGACTTTGAGGGAAAAGAGAGCTAGAGCAAAGAGCAAAAAGACCATATGCAACTTGGAAAGATGAAGCTTATACCCAGATAAGAAAAAAGGTTATGATGAGTCATGTATGATGCTGCATCATTTGTGTCTTCAACTCTCTTGCGTTTCCTCCTCTTTACAGCCTTTCTTCTGTAACACTCATTTGAAAATGGCAGGGACTTTGAACAAAAACCTTCAAATGTAGATTGATAAATTCCTGAATGCTTCTTCTGTTCACATGCTGCAATTTCTCTAGCATATTTTGATGCTTGAGACTTAATTTCTTTGATTTTCAGTTCTGTCCATTTGCAGCGCCACATTAGAGGACGAACAAAATTCCTCCAATGATTTGTTAACTTCTTCTTCCTATATGGAAGTAAGAGATGTTGAATAAGTGCTGTGTAATTTAACACAAAAGATGGCAGTTGAATTTAAAAGCTCCTTCAGCAGCAAAACATTAAATTGCATGAGAAATCCAAACTGTAGACATAAAATAATGTGAAAAAATCATATATGCAAACATAGGGATATAGGTTATTGCATCTAGATGAAAATGCTCTCGACTTTAGAACAGCATTGTACAAATTATTCTCTAACAGCTTTTTAGCCTTAAAAAAAAAAAGATTGTTCCCCAGATAACAAATTCCTCTATCAAGACAGCTATGGTTCAAAAGCAACCCAAGCCCTAAGAGCTCAGCTTCTCTAAATATACTATGTAGGTGATGAGAAATAATTTACCCACTAAAGCTTTACAGATAAATAAAAATGTTAGCATTGGTTCAATCCTCGCATATATTGTACTTACAAAATAATTAACTGAACATAGCAAAAGCTACATACAAGAACACAAATGTGGTTCTTGTGTACAAAATTTCCACAGCCGAAACAATAGCCAAGAAAGAGACAAAAAGATCATGAATTTGAAACAAAACACACCTTGTCTGAAAGATGCTACTAAATGCATCATCAAATGGGGATGCCAAATCACTGTCACCAAAAAACTGTGATTCCATTTCAGCTTCGCTTAGTCCAGAACATTTCTCAGGATCAGAAGTAGTGTCCGCAAATGAGCTTGAATATTCAGTTGCATCAGGATCTTCAACTAAAGCTGATTTGGTCTCATTAATTTTTGTACACGTAACTATATCAACTTCAACATCCTCAAAGTCCTTTGGAATTGTAGCTTTTCCATCCAACAGAGTGTTTACCTGATTAATAGTTTCCTCACATTCATTCTTGCACCTTAAACCCAGACCATCTGATGTATCCTGGACATTTTTATTCTCTCTATCAATCACAATGTTAGTGGAATTTTGCAGTTTACAATCTGGTTTGATATCCATCACTGGTTGTGCAGGAACCATAGAATCTTAGCCAAGCTCACATTGACTCATTAATGACCACTGCTCTAAAATAAATTCCTTCATAATTAGTCTGAGAAAAGATTGAACCAGCATATGTTAGCGAATCAATTTAATCGTTTCAAATAGCTTACTGAACAAATTTCTTTTCAAGTTCAGCCCAGAACAGAACAAGACAAGAAGCACAACAAAGATTAAGAAAGTAAATTTACTGAAAATAAGAGAAAAATCATAGGAATTTTCTAGAGTGACATAAGAATAGATGAGTTTAAAAAATGGGACTAAGGAGCAATAGAAGACAATAGAGGCATAAGCTTATTGAATTGCATCGAATGGGAAAAGAAATTAGCTTTCAGTTGTCAATTCAATTTGCAAAGACTAATTCCAACATGCAGGGGAAATTTTCGATTATTACACCAAAAAATGGCAGCAAGAGAAATTTGATTCACCAAGAATACCATCATTATAAAAGAAATCAACCTGCGTATCTTAAAATTAAATGCTGATTCTGTGCCAGCCAACTTAGAGAAATGTAGAGAGAGAGATGCATGATTGTGTAATCGGGACTTTATATTCTGGAATAGACAAGTCATGCACTTGGCACTTGGTAAGTGATAACTATCAAATTTCACCAGGACTTCAACAATCAAACAGGTTTCCTTTTCATTCTTTCATAGGATGTTTTAAAGCTTAATTACACATAACATTCTCAAACTTATTGATTTTTAGTCACAATGTATAGAATTCCTGATAGGTGCGCTAACATCTCTGAAGAGGAGAATTTGGTAAGGTAAAATTTCATTGAAAACACGTTCAGGAGGAAAAAATGAGGCCAGGGCTAATTTTTCCTTGAGTAACAAGAGGGCCGACAGGCTCACTCTCACAAG
Organism: Populus x sibirica; assembly: GCA_019202695.1. Classification (NCBI taxonomy): domain Eukaryota; kingdom Viridiplantae; phylum Streptophyta; class Magnoliopsida; order Malpighiales; family Salicaceae; genus Populus; species Populus x sibirica. The sequence continues at coordinate 124,444 of JAGMVL010000317.1, forward strand.
AGCAAAAGACTAGTTCCTAAAGATTAGAGCTCTCCAAGAAAGAAAGAAAAGTCAACGAAACAATTAAATGCAGATAGCAAGAACAAAGCTTACGAAGATACACATTTTCTACTTACAGATATATACACGTAAATAGCAAGAACAAAGCTTACGAAGATACACCTTTTCTACTTAGAGGTATATATACACATAAATAGCAAGGATGCTTCTTAAGGATAAGTTTATAAGAGAAAAATAAGTTAAGCACAGAACCTGACACAAATTGTACATTTACTGAACACATAGCAGAAGTGCCAAATATGATAAGTATAAATATATATATATTTAGAACATGCTGCTAGAACAGCAAAACGAAGCTAAAAAAACCCAGCTTTACTACAATCCCATCACTAATTTTCTCTAAATAACCACAAAAAATTGAAAACACAGCACAATTCCACTCGCACCCCGCAATGAAACATGCCGCAGCAATCAGCTTGTCAAAACAGCCTAAACAAAATTACACACCTAGACATTCCCGTGTGCAGCACACAGTGACATCTTTAACAAACAACAAGTGATCAAGCTGTTTCACAAAAATCCAAGTGCATTTTTGTAAGCTGTGGTTAAGAGGTTGAGCCCATCAAGCCAAAGAAAACAAAAAACACAAGACTTTAACACGACAAGAAACAGAGCAAGCAGCCTATAAAAAGAAGGACAAGCATTAGCTAAATTCAAAGTCAAGAGAGAAAGCTAAAATTTATAGACATTTACATGCAAATATATAGAGAAAGAAAGATATACCTCTGTGTTTTGCTACTTGCGGAGAGAGAGAGAGAGAGGTGGCAGTGACTGAGAGTGGGAGTTTGGAAGGTTGGCTGTGCGGCGAGAGGAGGAAAGTGAGGGAAGTGAATGTTGTTGTGGTAGACGTTATAAACCTAAAGTAGTTGTTTGTAGCATGTTGTAATGTTTGAGTAAATTATATTTTCATCCCTATATTTTCATGAAATCTTTAGTTTAGTCTCTTTAGTTATAAAACTTGTTATTTTGCTCCTTAAATTGTGTTAACCATTGATTTATTGATGCTTTTTTTAGTTTTATTTTATATTTCCAAGACCGCCTTATTGATTAATAATGATTAATTTATTTTTATCAACCGGGATTAAATATAATAGCTTAAACCAAAGGGATCCCATTATAATGAAATTAAAAGAATAGGGATGGGATTATAATTCACTCTACTTATTATTTTCATGCGTGCAGTGGTTCTATCGTTTTTAGCCAGCTGCCTTGCTCTTATTGGGTCAGGTGACACTCCTATATTTCCTCACTTTCTATTTCCGTATATTTCTACCGGTTTAAAAAAGAAGGGATATTCGCACAGCCAAAAGACCAAACTACCCTTTTCTACTCTCTCTTTTTTCGTTCCCAAATCATAGGGCGTAACATACAATGTTCATATACACCGGTTGAAAGATGTTTTTTTTTTTGAAAGAAAAATAATTTTTTATTTTAAATTAATATTTTTTTTATATTTTTAGATTATTTTAATATATTGATGTGAAATATAAATTTAAAAAATATTTAAAAAATATAAATTTAATATATTTCTAAATAAAAAATATTTTAAAAAACAACAACTTTTACAAATATATTTATATAAACAGTTAGAAGCTTTTTCAAAAACAAAAACAAAACCCAACATGTATCGTGACTAAATAAATGGTAAATATACCTTAAGAAAACCTAAAATATTTATAAAGAAATAAAAAGAGAAAATACTTTACGAGATAAAATATACAATAATGAAAAACTATGTTTATTCTACTGAGAACATCATGGTTAACCTTGATCAAGATAGTCCAATAAATTAACCAATGATCTTGACCATATAAAGCTCCAAATTTTTTCACTTTTAAAATAATCTTTAAAATTTATGTTACCTAACCTTCAGAATAATATAATATTTATCTATATTCTACACTTAGTCTAGAGGGATGGGTGCATGAGCTTTTTTTCTTTTTTTTTATTTGGGTATCCTTATATTCTTTTAAAAGGCAAGACCAGTCATGTTTGGGGTTCGTGACCACCCTCCTAATAAATACGTTTTCTGGTAATTAAATTTATGTTCTCATCTTTATAGAAATATAGTAGTACCTTAACCGTTAGACCAACACCTCGTTGCATAACATAATTCACAGAGAAATATAGACAATTATGGCAACAAATACGTAAAGACGATAAACTTGCAAGATATTAGCATAGCACAATAAAGTAAATAGTGTAGGAATAGAGATACAGGATTTATCTTGGTTCGTCATGCCTACGTCTTGTCCCTAAACTTAATTTAGGATTTCTCAATCCACTAACATAACTTAATGAGAAATATAAATAATTATGGCATCAAACACCATACAAACAATATTACCTATGTTGCTCTCTCTTTGTTGTAGGTTGGATTTTCAGCACCAAACAAAATAAATGTGCAAGTATTTACAAATTGTTTTTTGATATCAAGAAAAAATTATAGTCACAAACTAAAAACTTTATACATGTATTTAATTAAATAAATCAATAATTATATATGATAATACATAAAAAAAAACTTATTAACAATGACTAAAGATTAAATTAAGATATAAATATGTATCAAGATATACGATCTTGCAATATGGACATGAACCCAATTATGTTAAATAACTTCATTTATTAGAATCAATTTTTTATTGAATTAGATAATAAAAAACATGCAAAAGAAAGCGGGTCAGATTAATCTTCTTTTCGAACGCAAAAAAAATATCAATGCATTGTTAATGTGTTTTTTAAAAGAAAAAAATAATCATGAACTCAAAATCTAACACATATTGGAAATATTTTTTTTTATAAAAGTACTGAGATAATAGCATATTGTATCAACCTGGGTAAAATCGAGTTAATCTACTAAATTTGTGGCCTAATTCATGAAACCGTGATAATTATATAAAAAATAAATCGAAATAAATCACGTTGCTCGATTCCTAATAAACTCAATATTGAAGGATGAAATTCGAAATAAAAATATTCAATTAAAAAAAAATTCAAGTTAACCGGGTTAACATGTCAAACCCACGATCCAGATTATGCACCCTATTGAATTTAATTACTTTTTATTTCCAAAATTATTTTTCATTTGGTTATACACAAACCAGGTGCATGACTTTTTTTATATCAAACAAAAAAAAATTAAAAGAAAAAGGAAAAAATAAAGATGACACTTAGGGCTGAAATAAAAAAAATAGCTCTATTTTCTAAAAACTGTTGATAACAAAAATTGGCTTTTTTAAAAATCAAATAAAAAATAAACCTTTTAAAACCAAATAAACGATGAAACAATGTATTTTTTAAAAGTTTAAAGTTTGAAAATACATTAAAAAAAAATAGACCAGGAGAGTGGGGCTGCCCTTGTGCCTTGCCTATGAAAAGGCATGGCTCATAGGCCAATAATACGAAAAAGGGTTAGCCGTGAGCCAGTCCTTTTTTCCCAATAATTACGTTGTTCACCTCTTTATTTTTTATAAATATTAAAAGGCAAAAAACCCTTTATCTTCTTCAAAAAATATGATAAATAGTGCGTCATCTACTGTACTGGTTTTTGGTGATCAACGGTCAATAAAAAATCAACTCTTATTAGTTTTTTTTTCAATTTAATTTTAATTTTTTAAACTCAAAACACCTAGAAAATACCTTAGACATTTTGATAAACTCATACATAACCTCCAATAACCCAAAAATCGGTAAAAAATCCAAAATAAAAAACTTTTCAATGTCAAATCTACTTTTTTAAGTAATTAAATGTGAAAGAACACCTAAGTTAAAATTTTATATTTTAATGGAACATGTTGACATTAAGATCAATTATTTTAGTGGTTAGAATTGGTGTCAATCAATAACTTTCTTTCTATATCGCAAGGATCTGATGATCTTTTTTTTTTTTTTTCAAGCTAGAGACTAAAAAATAAAAAAAATAAAGTTTTGAATCAAAATCAACTTTTAAAAAAAAATAAAAATTAAAGGGATTTAATACTTATAATTAAAAAAGTACAAGAACTATAATGAATATTTCACCAAAAGTTGTCTTAAAATAATAATAATATTTATATATAAAATAAATGCAGATGAAATGAAGAGTATTTATTTATAAACCAGTCATTACTTCCCGCCGTATGGAAGCAGCCATTGCATAAAAGTCTTGCCAAAATGGATAGGATTACACGCAAAACTAAGGTAGCCCGTAGCCTCGATTTGACCTCCACTGACCTAGCTGCCCTTCAATGCTGCCAGTTCCTCGATGGTTTTTTCAATGTTACAACTTGATTTTTCTCAAGGTTTCCTACCTAACAAGGTTCATATGACCCTACGCATAATAATTTTAAAGTTTTTTTTTTTTTTTTTCTGATATAAACAGAGAGCATCATCGTTGCCATCAAATATATTTAGTTATTACTGGTTGGAGCATCGGACTACGTGGTGGGTTTACTTTTTATTTTTATAAAAAATAATTATAAAAATTTATAATATAATTTTTTTAATGTTAATAATAATTGTTTTTAAAAATTTATTAATTATAATAAAAATAAGAATATTTATAACACTAATATTTTTAATAGTCATATTATTAATTATAATAAAAATAATAAAATTTACAACACAAATAATATTAATAGAACAAATAATAATAGTTTTGAGATCAACACTATTAATAAGACTAAAATAATAATAATATTTTTAATAACAATACTATCAATCATACCAAAAAAATATAATAATTCTTTTAATATTAATTATACTAAAAAAATAATATTAACAAAACAAACAATAATATTTTTTATCATTAATACTCTAAACATTAATTATACTGAAAAAAGGATATTTCTAATACAATTATACTAAAAGTATAGGCAGCCAAGTGCCACGTGGCTCTTAGATTGCACCCAAGAGAAAGGAAATCAAGCGCCACACGACGCTTAGGGGGCCTGCCCGTGGGCTTGGCAGCCACATGGCACTTGGGTTGCCCTAGCGCCATGTGGCGATGAGGCTGCCATAGCTAATTGGGCCTTTATCATGTGGCGCTTGGGTCTGCCCCGCGCAGGGGCAGGGCCGCCCTTATGCCATGTGGCGCTCGAGTCTGCCTCGCGCAAGGGCCGAGCAGCCCAAGCACCAGGTGTCCTTGCGTGAGTAACGCCAACGTCAGGTGCCTACCTCCCATGGTCTGCAGTCCCACCAAAACTTGTGTGGATCATTTTCTCCTCGACCATCCCTCCAATGCTAAATGCACCCCAACAAAAAGACAACCCCACCCTCCCCTCGCCGCCCTTACAACTCTTTGAGTCAAGGGTTGGGCTGCCATCACACTGCTCCAATCCACAATACTTTGTGTTTATTTAAATAATAACATGGACACTGAATCCTTTTAGTATATTACATAATTTCAGTATATTATAGTACATAAACAGGAGAATCCCAGTCACTTGAATCCTCAAACTTTACATTGAGGGAACAATCTCCAGAGTATATATTTGATAGACCAAGTTTTTATCAGTGTAATTTTATTGAAAAACATCAAATCAAAAAAGATTTATTGGTATGAATTGAACGCAAACAAGAGTACTGAACCTAAGATTTTCTGAAAAATATATCAACTATTAAATGAGAATATTAACCTATATAAATATGTATGATAAAACTACACCATGCATGCATGTAATGTTAGGAGTAAGTTAACTTAAAGTTGCCAAAAAGTTCATTGATTTCATGGTTGTTCAACAATTTCATGGTTGTTCACCAATTTATTCTATTTTATTTTTGTCCGGAAAGCAGTCCATCCATGTTTCCGTTAAATCAAGTTTAGGTCCTCCTGTTTTTTTTAGAATTAAATGAATTTAGTTCTTGATTGTATATATAGAATATTTGCAGTGTGTGTCTATGTTAGGGGTGATTATTTTCGGTTCGGTTTTTATAAAAAAAAGTAACTAAACCGATTTTAAAAAAAAAAAACCAAAACCGAACTGAAACCGGTTCAAACCGACCGGTTTCGGTTCGGTTTTTTAGGACAAAAATCGGTTCAAACTGGTTTGGCTCGGTTTGGGTTCGGTTTGGTTTTTTCAGTTCTAGGCTTATAAAACCGAGCCAACCGGCCGGTTTTTTCAAAATTTTAATCGGTTTTTTTCACGATTCAGTTTTTTTGATTATCTTTTTCATGTTTTCTCGGGTTTTCACTATTTTTACTCACCCATATTCTATATACATCCATGATTGCAGAATATTATATATATATTGTTCAAAGAAGAGGCTGCACTCTTGGCATGGAACAAGTAAAATATGATATCGGAAACCAATCGCTGAAACAGCTCCAGCACGATTCCATCTTCACTTCTGATCATTGCAGGAGCCCAGGAGTCTCCAACAAAATTATTAATTATTAATCCAATAGCTATTTTTGAATTTTCACATTGATTTTTATGTTATTATTAGGTTAGCTGAAGAATAATTTGTTATTTAACAAATATAAAATATTATTTAACAATAAAAAAGTGACCGGTGGATGTAACACACTGGTTGACACGTGAGGGGGCGTTCACTTTCTTTGAATGACGCATCCGGCACCTCCCGGCAGCCCAACACTAACTTCCATCATGTCACTGGAAGCGGCATATAGCTCTCTTTCTTTAGACGATGCTGATAGCCTCTTTTTTTTTCTCCTCCCATCCCTTTAAAAATCATGTTGCCCATGCAAAATATCAAAACTATTCTCTCGATTTATTGAGATGTTAAATTTAGTTTTTATTCTCTTGATTTATAATTTTTGTTCTTTGTTTTTTTTCTAAAAAATTTGATTTATTTTTAATTTTATAATACCAATTTATAATATATTAATTTTTCAATTCTAGTTTTTATTTTATTTTTTAGTCCTTTTGATTGATTGACATGGAGAAATTATGTATAATTAATGTCATTACGAAAGTAATCGAAGGATTCATTACATTCTGGTACTAGTTAAGATTTTATGGTCATGTATTTTAGTTTTTTCCGTTATCATCTCAGTCCCTAAATTTTCTATAAAGTAATTTTAGTCCTTGATGTAGCCCACAGAGGAGACTTATTCCCATAAGCGACCTTGGGATATGCCTGATGTTGTAAGAAGAGCGTGCACTAAAAACATCCCATTACTTTAAAGGTGATCAATGGATTCATTAGAAGTTATTAGAAATTGATTATTTTTTTTAATTTTATTATTTAATATTAAATTTATTAAAAATTAACCTGTTAATCCATATAAAATTCAGTTTTTAGATGGATAGGTTAACCTGAGCTAACATAATACGATCAAATATATTATTTTTTTAATATTAAAAAAAAATCTCATTTTAAATATTTATTTTAAGTTAAAAATATATTTTTATTGGATATCTGATTTGCATTTAGACTCGTCAGGACTACCAAGTAACATCAAATCAATTATTATAAAATTTATTTTTTTTCTAATTAAAAAATATTAATAATATCTAAATAGTTTTTCAACATTAAAAAAAAATAACCTAAACCAAGCATGGTCCTGGCCAATAATCTAGTCTCGCCTAAAATTTGACTCTCATGCAATTATTATTTTTTTGGAAAAAAGACTCTTCACGCAATTGGGTCACGGTAGAAATGTATAATTAATTGAAAACTCACTCCCTTTTGTCAACCATGAACCGATCATCTCTTTGATATTGTTCTTTGATATTGTTACTTACTATTTATCCAAAGCATACGATACTTTAAAAATGTCTTTTCTTCTCCATTATACCAATATTTTCTCTTCATCCTAAAAAAAAATAATTATTTTCAAACCAAATCGATGACCATTGATTTTTTTTTTCATTGGCCATTGTTTCTCATTTGAACCCAGAATTCTTTGAGCCTTCATTGTTTTTCATTTGAGCCCAAAATTTGTTCCCTTCGTTGATTTTTCAAATTGCGATCCAAGTTCCTCTTGATCTTCATAAGCAAGATTGTTATATATATATATATATATATATATATATATATTTGTTAACCGTGGGTGTCTGGGTCAGTTTGCACGCACACTGACTAATCTCCCAAGACCCTAAAGTTAACGACCATGTAAGCCTTCAAAGTGAATCGAGGTTTGTGACACCCAAATTGATGACATCTAGAAAATAAACTCAAGACATGACTAGTTAAGCTACACCCATCAAGGTTGGATTGCAACATTACTTACCATTCAAGTAATCTTTATATCTATTTTTATTAAATGGACCTGTCATGTTGACTAAAAAACTTATAATCTAAAACCTAATATAATTAGGGTTTTTAATTGAACTGGACAAAATATACAGCTAATAAAATTTAGTTGACATAATCATGTTTTTTATCATTTGGTTAACTCATCCAAACCTAACCAGATCAACACTAATGATTTGTTTTAAAATAAATAATAAAATAACATCATTTTAATAAAAATAATTAGCTCGGGTTGACCCGATAATCCTATAACTTATACTTTTTCCAAACAAGTACTCGAACCAGATTTCATAACTCTCGTTTAGCACCAAAGGGATGTTGAGAAGTGAGTTTTAATATACTTTTTGTTAAAATTTAATTTTTTTAATGTGCTAATATAAAAAATATTTTTAAAATATTTTTTCAAATAAAAAACATTTTAAAAAATAATTATTATACATGCATTATTTTTTAAAAGAAAATTGCATGGGGAAATTCATGAAAAAATATTTTAAAAATCTTCATCAATGTCTTATTATTCAATTCAATTTCTCTATTTCGATCGCGCTTCTTTATATTTTTTTTTATCAGATACATGATTTTACTAATGCTTTAAAAGAGTATAAATATATCATAAAACTCACAATACCCCTTCTCCCAAAATTACGAGACTATTTTATCGAGTTCACATTTATATATATAAAAAAACCGCAATATGAAAATTAAGTTTATTCACGAGAAAAAAAAAACTTGATATATTGAACAATACATACCAATTCTCACTTTTTATTACTATATTTATTTTTAAACGTCTCCATGATGTTAAGGTTCCAGGATTCTTGCAATTTGCTTTTTTTTTTTTTTTAATTTATGTGGGGTGTTTGGATCAGTTTATGTGTATCTTAACTAACCCCTACGAGTCCTGAAGTTAATGACCAGGTAAACCTTCAATGACATCAATATTAGGCTATTAGCAACCACATGGCTCGAATTTGAGACTACAGGGAAGCAAATTACTTGATTCCAAACTTTTACCACTGAGCCACCTATTATATAGTTAAAAAAATAAAATTTATTAATTTTTTTTTAATGAAAGCCTAATACCTCAAGAGCCTAAACGATTTTTATTTATTTATTTATTTCAGGTACTATATATTGAGGTATTAGGATTTTCTACCTATATTGAATGTGTTTGCTAACTTTTGCCCTTTTTTTTCTTCAAGTTTCTATCTCTATCACCTTCGGAAATTGTCATCCAATTCAGCTCATCAGCACAAGCATTGAAATTTTATTCCTTTTTGTCAAATTTTCTAGAAGAAAAGGAGAAGACCAAATTTCCTGGAAAATTCTTGAGGGCAATCCTCGACTTAGTCTTCCAACTAATCACCCACAATTCCTTAGGTTCCCAAATTATAAATGTTCTCAATTAAATCTCCAAACTAGTATATATCTCTCAATTGAGTCCTCGCATCCATGTTCATTTATATTTCCGTCCAAATTACATATATCATGCAATAAAATGAACACAAATTTTGAAAACCTAATTGATAAAATTTTAATTCAGAGACTATATTAAAATAATATTTTTTTTATTTTTAAAAAATTATTTTTAACATCATCATAACAAAACAATTATAAAAAATTTTAATTTTTTAAAAACATTTCTAAAATAAAAATATAAACATTTTTAGTCTATTTGGAAATCAATTTGTTTTTGAATTAAAAAAATATAAAAATATTTTTTTTATTTTTAAAAATTTATTTTTAACATTATTAAAATTTATTTAAAAATATATAATAAAATTAATTTAAAACTAAAAAACATTTAATTTTTTTAAAAAAATACAATTGCAACGAAATACCAAACAAGACTTTTCAATCTTTATCGAACTCTATCTTCTCCGTCGCTATTGATCTAAAAAATTCAACCCCCAACAACGGTCTACTTTATAGACTGTGACATGAGTTTCTCTCTCTAAAAAAAATTAAAAAAAGGAAAAGAAAAGAGAAAAATAGCCCTTTCTCTCTCTAGAAATGGTCATTCTCATTTACTCTTCAAAATCAACACGCTCACGCTCTCTCTCTCTATCATTATTAATTAAAACCCTAATTTATCATTGATTGGTTTAGTTATTGGCGAGAATTGAGAGAGAGAGAGAGGTGTGAAACTGAGGAAGGATGATTGAAACCGCAGCGCTGGATTTTTTGGTGCCGTCATGGTGGGAGATCAAGGTGACGGTGGCGGCTGCGATGTTTGTGATCTTGTCGTTTTGTTTTTTCTCGTGGAGTGGAGGTGGCGGCGGAGATGGTGGTGGTGGTGATCGGGCGGTGGTTTTGGAGAATTCTGGAGATGGCATTGATGAAAAAGATAAGGTTAGTTTTTGGTTTCTTTTTGTTTTGATTTATTTTTTTTTGGATTTTTTAGAATTCATTTTTATCAAGTTTGACTCTTTTTTTTACTTGATGATATTTTTTGCGTCTCCTGAGATAAATTTCTCTGATTTTAGTTTGCTGTTTTGAATTGAATTTTATGTGAAGTTTTAATTTTTAAGATTCTTACGTGATTTGTTTTTTTTTTTTTTCTAGGCAATTGTTGATTTTTTGAGTTATTTTTATGTAAAGTTTGATTCTTTCTTTATTTTTATATGATTTCTTTTATGGTTTTAGATAATTAGTGTTCTCGAAGTGGATTGTTTGAACGTCCTGAAGAGTTTTTCTCATGAATTTTGTGTGGGTAATGCCATTGATCATGTGAAAAAGTGTGTTCTTTATCTTTTGTTGGTGGTGAAGTAGTAATTTGATTCCTGTCTCGCTTTAGGGACTGAAATGATGATAAGTTCCAAAAGTAGTATCAGTTGCAGTAGGTGCTTTGAATGCTTCTTGTTTAAAGTAATTACCTTTGATAAAGTATTCTCTAGTTCACTAGCTTTTAGTGTGATCAATCCTTTTGGTCTTTTGATTCTAAAAACAACCCAATGGTAGTAGTGGAATAGTTTGGAGCGGGGGAATACATGTAGGGACCATCATAAAATGTGAGGAGGCAAGGAACTATTTTGTTTTTTTTTTCTCTAGAATCACATTAATTATATGTACTTAGGTCCAGTAAACCAAAATAAAATCTCTGGCTCTTAAAAATGATCGATGTGTTATCACTGAACCTATGGGATAGAGAGAGAGAAAAAGTTTATAGTAAGGAAAAAAAGTTCGTATAGAGAGTTCACGTACCTTATTCAGATTTCTTGCAATTTTATGTGTTCTATGGGATAGATTTTACTTAATGTTTGATATTCCTTGCTTGTTGTCTGCTCGGATTTTTAGCTGTTCTTTTGTTGCTGAGGATTATGGTAGGACAAATGAAATGAAAATCTGGAATTCTAGAGCTTTCTGTACTTGGAAGATCGGATCAAAATTTTACCTTCCACTTGTTTGAATGCGTTCATGTTGCTTGGTTGAGGGGGTTTTCTACAAACTTAAAAATTAAAATGGGTTATAGCTGAAGCTCTTGAGCATGCACTCCCTGTTGATCAAATATTAAACTTTAGTGGTGTTGCAAACTTGTGTGCTGCTTGTTTCACGGAGTAATTTTCCACTTCTTTGACATGCAGTTCTGCACTTATTTTGTAGATGGGACAGTTGAAAGGAGATTCTCAAGCCAATTCTGCATATATAATCAAGGTATCTTTGGATCCAACGAAATGTTTGATTCTGTTACATAAGTATCATGGATGAAGATCGGCATAGTTGACTCCACTTAGTATGTCCTCATAGTCATTTTTATTGGCTGTGAGAATGATATTGTTTATTGTGTATTTTCTATTTCAGTTGGAATTGTTGGCAGCTAAGAATCTCATTGGTGCAAACTTAAATGGCACTTCAGATCCTTATGCAATCATCACTTGTGGTTCTGAAAAACGTTTCAGGTTATTTGATCTGTTTTCAACTTTGAATTTTATTAACTTGTCATGGATTCTAAAACATATATCCAAATTTATAATTGTTCATTTGGGACTGAATACCAATATGGTGCTTGGGATGGCCATGGTGGATTTTCATGGCAGCAGTAATCTAATAGTCACGTCAGAATTTTTTTTGGCACATGTGGATATCAAAAATGAAATAAAAATAATATTGGGCATTTGTGTTGTTATAGTTATTAACTTCCTAACATGAACATGTACTTCATCAACTATATGCTTGTGACTGACTCACCATATTGTTTGCTAATCACTTGGCCATTCCAGCTTTATTTTATGCGGTTTAACATTGTATACATATGGTGCATCTCTCTAAGAGTTTTGAATGCTTGATCATAGGATCTTATCTTCTTCGTACAATTTGTTCATTTAGATTTATGACTCTTACTATGTTCTGTTCCATTTGTTTATCTTTACTTTTTTGCTACACAGCTCAATGGTCCCTGGTTCAAGAAATCCAATGTGGGGAGAAGAGTTCAATTTTTCTGTTGATGAGCTCCCTGTTCAGGTAATTGTAGACTGGCTGATATAAATCAATAACTGGGTGAGGTATTAAGAATTTTATTTTATAGATCACCTTGCATACATGGCAAATCATTCTCCAAAAGTACATTTTTGTACCTTTATAAGCATCGATTGATGTCTCAAGTTTTGCAGTTTCTTTATTCCTGATCTTCCCTTCTTCTATGCACTTTACTGTGATCAATGTTGGCAATTCTTCTTGTGTTTATCTGTGTTATTCTCCTCTTAAACTGCCTATAAAATATTGTCTGGTTAATAATCATTTAATTGGGAAAGTTACATCACTTGCTTTACTTGGTGATTGTATCCTTGAATTTGCCTACCTATTTTATTTGTTGACTTTCAACTTAGTTTCAGTGGAAGTTGTGAGAATCCTTCAACTTTCTGTCCAAAGTTGTTATTTGAAGGTCAAATGAGAATTTTTTTTTTCTGGTTAGATTTTTTTATTTTACTTTTTTGCCTTCAATCTAATGTCCTTTTTTACGTCTTGCCAGATTAATGTGACAATATATGACTGGGATATAATTTGGAAAAGTGCTGTTCTTGGTTCCGTAACTGTTCCAGTTGAAAGTGAAGGTCAAACTGGTGCGGAATGGTACACATTAGATAGCCCATCAGGACAGGTAACTTTCTTATTTCCCATTCTTGTTTCTATTGCTGTTTCTCATTGTTTTGACCTCTTCAATTTGTTTATTCTTTCCTGTAAAGATGAATAAAATTTTCTACTGCCTCTCAGGTTTGTCTCCATATTAAAACAATAAAGGTGCCTGCAAATTCCGCCAGGTATGGTTTATTGCCTTCTACCACTACCTCATTAACATCAAGCTAGAATTACACAAAATTTTATTTAAGGAGTGGGAATCCCACTTTTGGGTTTTTCCTTTTGCATTTATCTGGCTTTGAGTCTCTTTTCTCTTCTCTTAGGTTATCTCTTAATTATTTGCACTTAGTGGTTAATTGTATAGTGGTTCCAAACATGTTTCTTGCAATCAAAATGTCATGCTTGTCTTAGAAGTAATTATGGTATTGAGGGATTAGAGAATTATGGATCCATGGATTTGCATGCAAAAAAAGGAAGATAGAAATAGAGTGCATGAAAAGGAAGAGAAAGTAAGCTATCAAGATATAAAATAAAGGCACTCAAGTCACCTGAACAAAACTGCAGAAGCTCTCATTGGTATCATTCATATTGAAATAAACTAAGAACTCTAGCGATAACAATTTGAGCTATTGTATCCAACTAATCCTAATAAAAAATACCTCTGAGACAAAGCCAACCCAAGTATTTACTCTCAGTATGAACTGTATTTGATACAATAACTTGTTACAGTGCTGTTGTTGCTAAGTTTAAGTTAATTGTCTACTGGACTTTTAATATTGATTTCTTACAATGTTTTAATTAAGATACCTGGATAATAATTTTTTTAATGAAAAATTGCCAATTTTCTAATTAGCTTAACTTGTGCTGCTCCATGTCACTGTGCCTATCAGTAAAATCTATTTTTTGGAGTTAATAATTTGGTTTTCATGTTATCTTACTTTATGGATTTTGGCTAATCACCTTTTACTCTCCAAAGAATGAAACTCATTTGACCAGTGCAGATTAATTCACTTCCAACCGTTTGCCATATCAAGTAACGAGAATTAGTCTTACCTCTAAATGTTGGTGGAATTGTTAATTATCTTGAATTAATTTAAAGTTTATAACTGGTAGGGCTGTAAATGGATATGCTGGAGCTAATCCTCGAAGGAGGATATCTTCAGATAAACAAGGACCTACGGTGGTTCACCAAAAGCCTGGGCCTTTGCAAACAATATTTAGCCTCCTTCCAGATGAGGTAGCTTACACAAAAATCATCGCTTGCTCTACCTGTCTATCTATTGAACTCAAGAATTTATGAACAAGTCCTTTTAGTGTTTTAGTTTCTTTGTTGCATATCCTGTTACTGGCTAACTTAACAAATGTACTGTGTTTTCAGGTTGTTGAGCATAGTTATTCATGTGCACTTGAAAGGTCATTCTTATATCATGGCCGCATGTATGTCTCTGCATGGAACATATGCTTCCATTCTAATGTGTTTTCTAAGCAAATGAAGGTTAGCTCATCTTTCTCATTATAACCATTTTATTGATTTTTCTAACACTGTTCAAATAAATTGTACTAGGTCTTCACCGATAGATTATTTAAACACCACCCGCCATCCCCCCCCTTCTCGGGCCCAGATTTAACCTGTCTAGGGGTGTTGGTGAAGGCAGGCAGAGATAGCTCCTTTGTGTTTGGGCGGAGGAATAATGCATGACATATTCTTGTCTTTGGTTGTGTCATACCTCAATATTAGGGGAGAAGAATGTAGTATGCTCCACTTGGCCTATTTGCAAGTTTCTCTTTCTCCCAAGTAATGGGATTTTTTCCAGTCATATGCTTTGTGTTCAACCTTTGTAGGTAGAAAACGCAAGGGAGATTTGCATGTATAACTTCATGTTGCTGTTTCTAAAATTTTGATATAATCTGCTTGTCATAACTTCTAAAAAGTTCTCTGGTCGTTTTTTTTCCTTTATTTTTGGTTATAAAGTTTTTCCTCTTATAAAAAATTTATGCTAAGAATTCTTTAGTCCAATTGACGTGAAAATTCAAGTTATTTATCTTGTTACAAGCGTTTAGGTTTTAATTCAGCATAGGTGTATTCAGAGTCAATGACTTATTCTTACAGTCTTCTTTTGTACCCTATTCATTTATTTTTATGTCACAGGTGGTAATACCATTTGGGGATATAGATGAGGTATGCCTTTCGTGTGTTTCTTTTGATGATATTGGCCCTATTGTTTACCACATGAAACACGTACGTTCAACCAATTTTTTTTGGTTTTTACAGATTCGTAGGAGTCAACATGCATTTATTAATCCTGCTGTAACAATTATTCTACGGATGGGTGCTGGTGGACACGGTGTTCCCCCTCTAGGAAGTCCTGATGGTTAGTGATAAAATTCATAACTCTGATAGCTTCAAAAGCTTTTATATATTTATCCTTTTCTTTAACTTGGAGATGAAATTATCTATGGCGTGCATTATAAGGTTTCTACATTTCCTATCATTTTCCATTGCCCAAGAGGTCTCAATATTTTAATTGACCTATGTTTATAAAATTTTTGACATTTCTTTTCTTTGTGAAATCTTGACATTGGGTCATCTTTTTGAAGTTTTGTTGCCTAAATTGCCTGGTATTAAGTTCTCGTGCTGATGTCAGGGAAAAAATGGCCATTTGGTACTGCTGCTGTTTTCTATTTTCTGTTTCTGTTTTTCATTTCTATTTTTGAAATTGGTTTCACAATCCATTCTCACATGCCATACTAAGTTTTTAAATTCTTTATTTGATGTCTCCAGTTATTAGTTTAGTTTCTATTGAGTATTTTTATCTTCATTTAAAAAAAAAATAATCTTATGCCATAATTTTGAAAACAAAAATAGATAAAAGAAAACAGCAACAATACCAAACATCCAAGTTTTTCCGGTTGTCATTTCATTCTGAAATCTGCCCTAATCTTTTATGTTTCTTTTTTCAGCTTGTGTATTTGTAATGTATCATATTATTGGATCAATGCAGTATATATGTGTTGCTTGAAGCTTATGAGAAAGGGCCTCACCTAGTTAGAAACTTGATTGCATTTGAGGTTCACATTAACCATCGATTTTTTACCATATTCCTTCATCTTTCAAAATATATTTATTATTTTGACTAGCCTGCTTGATTTTGATTCAAACAGTAAGGTTGTCCCTGCCACAAGTTAAGAATTTCTTGCCCTTGGTTGATGTGCTGTCTGGTCAAAATTGTGCTTCTTAATACAGTTTGCCTACTTAAGGGTTTAGGTGCTGCTTATTTTACAATATTTGGGTTTTTCATAGTACTGGCTTGCTCATAGTACGAGATAGGCTTAAAACCCGCAAGGTTAACACAAGTTGTGATGTCCAATTCCTATGGTCCGCCAGGATAGAGCTTGTCCTAAACAAGGTGGGCTCGTTGACCCCAGGCAATGCCTTGCACAGCTAGTTCCAAGTAGTTGATGTATCCCACAGCTCATGCATGCATGTGTGTATGTGATGTGATGTGATGTGATGCTTGAGAATTAGCACTGTAGATGTGTCAGAAGATGTACATATAAGCTGTTACTTGGGTTTTCTTTTTATTCCTTAGCACATTCAACTTTCTACTATGTTATGTAGCATCTTTTCCATGATGGAAACTGTACTTCGCTTTGGCAACACTCCATTTATATAAGCCAATATCTCTAGTTCTCTCTTCCATAACAGGGTAATTTTCAGATTTCTATGTCCTGTTTAAACAAATCAAATGTGCTTTTACTCTGTTGGATTGCTAATTAGAAGCACCCATCATCTGAGGCAAATTCTATATTTAGCATGAATTCAGTTGTTTAGTTATGTTTATATTACTTCATTTTATCCTTCTTTGCCATTTTCAGGTAGAGTCAGGTATAAATTTGCATCCTTTTGGAACAGGAATCATGCATTAAGAGGGCTGCAGCGTGCAGCAAAGAACTACCGCACAATGCTAGAAGCAGAGAAAAAGGTCTATCCTTGAATCGTTTCTTTTGTCATCTTTTGTTATTATATATGTCAATTGAATTTTTATTTTTTTATTTTTTTATTTTTTTAAGTTGGCATGATGTATTATGCAGAACAAAGTGGGAACAATTTTTTGAAATTCTTGAGATTCTGCTAAAGACACTAGTCTTTTAGCCATTCTTTGAAACAGTAATAGTTCCTCTGATAGTAAACCTTTCATTTGCTGTGCCCATGGGTTATGTACTACAGTCTCTTTGTTTCTTTTTCTAATTTTTGGCCTAGAAACAAGCTTCAGAAATTGGCTCTTCTATACTTTGTTGTGTATACTAGGGATGAATTTGCCAGTTCCTTTGCTTTTATTTATACACACATCAGTGTAAGCACACACGCATGGGCACATTTTCCAATTAAATGCCATAGAGAAACACACAAAACTCAAGTCTTGATTGATAATAGCCATGCAATCAGAGCTTCATTAACTCGAAGATGTCATTATTTAGATTGACGGTTGATTTGAAGATGAATATGCAATCATTAAATCATCTGTTTTTTTCCCTCCCTTTCCTTGTTCTCGTGTAAAGTTCTGTTTTGTGGTTGACGATCCATATGCCATCATTGTATGTACCCGGTGAGCCCTTGGAACACAGTATTCAATAGCCTTTCCCTGGAAAGGCTTTCTAGAAGTACTCAGAATCTGGAAATGATTTCCTTTGCATTGTATATGGGCAACATCCAAATGCTTTCTTCAGTGAATCCTTTAGTAGTTCACCGTTTGGAGACCAAGATATTTTAGCTGCCAAGAGTATTTGAGTTAGTCTTCCATTAGTGAGTGAATTTGCTCCCGTATAATTGATCTGGAATAATGCTGTTTGTTGCTGTGCTCCAAATTTTATACTCTGCCTGAAATTTGATGAACCAACATCTGCAATTCATAAAGAAAAAAAGTCTCACTTGATATTATTATTGTCATGTAGGAGAGGGCAGAATCAGCACTGCGTGCACATAGTAGCTCCATCAGGAATGGTACAAGGCAAGCCAATATTCCTGAAGATGTTGTGCAGAAAGCTGGAAAGCTTCAAGCTTTCATCAAAGAAGAGGTTCTTGTTGGTATATACAATGTATGAACACCTTATTCCTTTACCTTTCTCATGGGTTTGGTTTATCATAATATTACTGTTTTATAATTGATTATTCTTTATTGCAGGATTTATTTCCATGCACTGCTGAGCAGTTTTTTAATATATGTTTGAAGGATGGCTCAACTTTTATAAATGAGTATCGTTCAGTTAGAAAGGATTCAAATCTTGTTGTAAGTTTGAGATCGTTCCTTAAATGCTGTTAATTTACACATCCTGTATGTTTGGTTATTTAAGTATACTCTTCATATCATTCAGCATTAGTAATGATTAGAATAATGATTGTAGAATTAAGAATTAAGTGGTAAAAAGTTTTGGATTATGCTCTAGAGTAGCAAAAGTCCATGTAATCAGCTACAGAAAATATTGACAAATGGTTAGTATCAGATAGGCTCTTTCTATCCGTAAATATGTGTTTGCTTGGATTCTGATAGATACGGGGTGCAACATCTTATAGATGGCCTTCATATCATTCCTTAAATTTGACTTTGCATTACTTAGAGCATTGGAAGGTGCAACATCTTATAGACAGCCTTTGTGTCTATCCTTAAGTTTGACCTTGCATTACTTGAGAGCAATGGATTAGCACTGTCTCCATTTAAGTTTCATTTATTATTGAGCTACCCAGTTTGTTTTCTTTTTTAAGGTTTCCTTTGTTTTTTCTTTGCATGATATAATTTTGGAGTTCAAGGTAATAGTTGATTTTATTATGAATGGCTGTCACATTAGTCTACAGATCCTCATACAAGTCTAAATTCGTCACTTCTGCTGTTAAATGTGGATCAAGTTTGGTTTGACTTGGTGGCAATACTTTATTGGATAAAAAAATGTAGAGTTTTCTAATTATCCACTACTCTCTACTTCCAGGACTTACTAGTTTGTGTTCTTTCCAGATGGGACAGTGGCATGCAGCAGATGAATATGATGGTCAAGTGAGAGAGATAACATTCAGATCTTTATGCAATAGTCCCATGTGCCCTCCAGACACAGCTGTGACTGAATGGCAGCATTTTGTTCTGTCACCAGATAAGAAAAAGCTTGTGCGACCTCATATCTGACCCTACAAATTTCTTCTTAATGCTAGTAGCAATCCTGTTATTTCAAATGATCTCAGATCACCTTACTCGTCCAATGAAGCTCAATATATATAACTTGTGATATGACCATTTTTATTTTTGGACAATAATTTCCTCCAACCTGGGGTGGAGGAAGCTTCCTCTTGTCCACAGATGTCATGGTATTATGCTGCATGTTTCATCTTGATAATTTTTTTCCTTTTTAATTACTTTCATCTTGGTATGCATGATTTTTTTTCCATACATGTCTTCCTATGGGCAGTAGGAAATTATTGCTCTGTATCTCTCTCTCTTTTCATTTGTGTTAATTTTATTTATCTGCCCTTTTTTAGGTGTTTGAAACTGTGCAACAGCCGCATGATGTTCCCTTTGGATCTTATTTTGAGGTATGTGCAATTTAGGCACCTTGAGAAAATATAGCCATGTTAAATTAAAGAGAGTAATGAACTCCTTGATGATTCAATCATAGATTGTAAAGCATATTTCTGAAGTTTTATTTGTTCTTTTGCATCTAGGAGACACTCTGCACAGTGTAATGTTTCAGGTCTCATCCATTGAACAAAAAGTTGGATGACAAAATAAAGAATAGGAAACATAATTTACAAATTAAAATAGTTTTGGATTATTATTCCGAATAAGCTGACTAGGTGTTGATTTTTTAGCCTGTTGAGAATGAGAATAGCATTCATCATAGGAGCTTGCGTGTTTCACACTTTAACTTCTAGCTTAACAAGGTTTTACTTTATCTGTAGATGTTATTATCTGCTTTCTTGTTTCCAACATTATTGTTGACATTGTACTGCTGGCCCTGCATTAGATTCACTGTCGCTGGAGCCTGGAGACCAATGGTGAAAACTCATGTGCAATGGATATAAAAGCTGGTAGGTTTCTTGTTGCCCTAGTCTCCTTGACATATGTGACCAGATTTTACCTTACTTTGAATTCTGCTGATAGTCAAATTTGTCTAAATAGATTGTTTTCTGTTGACTGCTTTTCTTCTAATCTATTTTACTCTTACCTGGTATAATCTTGTGTACTGGTTGTTTGGTCATGAAAGAGGAAATAATGAAACCACAAGCACTTGTTCTCTCTTGCATTTGTTCAAGGGCGTAGAAGCATAGATATAAGAATTTCTAACAAGCTATGATCTTTAGAACATGCTAGAGCTTCTCTATGGACAGGGACGGACTCTGACTAACCCTGACCTGTTGTCTGTGCCTGAACTACTGTGTTCTTTTGATATTCTTTTGTGTCGTTTAAAATGGTAAACATCCTTTTCAGTCCGGAATGTTGTTTCAGGAAATGGGTGAAATTTTAATCTTACTATTTCTGCAGGTGCACATTTCAAGAAATGGTGTGTGATGCAATCTAAAATTAGGTCAGGGGCCATCAATGAGGTTAGTTCCCTTCTGTAGAGCTGTTTTCTTTTTACAGTACCAGTTGAATTTTTACTTTTCAACTAGCTTTCCAAAGTTCAAAATCCATCTCATGAATTATGATCTCACTTTGCAGTACAAGAAAGAAGTAGATTTGATGTTAGAAATGGCACGCGCGAGTGCTAAATCACACATGTCCAGTGGTGAGATGACGGACAAGTCCTCGTCCTCTCCAATTATAACACAAGATAATAGCTAATAGCCCCAGTAGTATTTCAAGTCCATTATTTTTTGGTTAATTTTGTTGTAATGTCATCTTGTTCAAATTATTTGTATGTAGAGGTCCTCGCAATGGCCATGGGTGTTCTTATCCTGTGTGCTTTTCGTAACTTCACCCTGTCTCCTTGGAGAACAAGGGGTGTGTTCATGAAATGTTTTATCAAACCGCAAATTCCTCGTACCATAGTTAAACATGTGCTTAATGTTAGCAAAACATATTGATAAAGAAATTAAAATAACATACACATTCTCATTCTCGAAAGAAATGATAAATAGTAGTGGATGGTGGAAGAAAAATAGTTAGACATAATCTGTTGTGTGCTGACTTGTTGAGACCAAGCTGTTGATTATAGGATTAACCTGCTATAACAATTTTCTTTCATCCTCCTGTAGTGTTTCCATTCCAACTTAATCATCGTTTCTTTACTCAAGCTCTTAGTTCTGCATGATCCAATCAGTTTTGATGGCTTCTTTACGAATTTTGTTTTCATCTTTGTATGTAAAGAAGGTCAGTGATTTCATGAAACCAACCATAAGTTTTTCTTGATGAAGGATTTACGGATCTCCAGTGTTTGCCTTCCACCTTCCTCCATCAAAATCGTTTTTCAAACCCTTGATCTTCTTCCATTCCTGTTTTTCGAGGCTCTTTTTTCAATATGTGTGCGCACGCGCGTGTTGTAAATAAATTTCGATATATATATTATGGTGATGTTATAATTGAAACTTGTTGCAATGTGCCTTGTGCTTCTCTCAAATAAGTAATACAATCATGATATGCGTTGAATATTGATAAGAATCGTTATTGTGCTAGCTAGCCATAAGGTATGATTAGTGCCTTGGAAACCCCAATTAACAAAATAAAATAAAATTAAGAGGTGTGGTGATTTTACTTATCATCAAAATACTGTTGATTCTTTCACTATTTATTTTGGTCATAAATTGTTTTTTTGGGTGATTTGATTTTTATGTGGCCAATGAAGACTAATTGTTTCTTATTTGTTAGCCAAGAGAAAAATCAAAATTAAAAAGAAAGTAGTAAATTAAAAGGAAGGTCGCTTTAGGAAATCATAGTGAAAAACATGAATAAATTAGATAGTTGTTTTGAAATTGACTTAAAAAGTTAATTTTTGTTCTTTGAATTTGGAACTCACTCAATTTTAGTCCCTTCAATTTTTTTCAAAATTCATTTGGATGAAAAACTTTATTTTTTTTATTTTTCAGTCTCTGGTTCAAGATGGGAGAGAAAAAGTCATCGGATTTTGATGGTAAAGAGAAATATATTGACTAACATCAATTTTAACTACCAAAATAGTTAATTTTGATGTTAATAAATTTCATTTGATAAAAAAAAAAGTTTTTGTATTCTTTCACCTTCAAATTGCTTAAAATTCTAATTGCCTAAAAGAGTAGATCTGACCACCATATGAAGTTTTTAGATTTAAGGTTGATTTTTTTTTTATTTTTAGATTATTTTTAGGTTGTTTGAATGTAAAAATAGGTTTATTTAAATTTATTTTTTGTATGTGTTTTTGGATAAAAAAAATATTTGAAAATGAGTTTTTGGGTGTAAAACACCCCTACTTTGATTTTTTGATAACCAAATGGTCGCTAGAATTTAAAAAAAGAACAACAAGCGATGCATCAATTAAAAAACTAAAAGGGACAACATGGTGTCCACCCTTTAAAATTTTTTTTTATCAAAGCCTAGGCATGCAAACTTGGTTTTTTTCAAATGCCAATGCAAACTGGGCTACCCAGGCTTGTTTGCCTGGGTTTTTTGCAGGTACTTTAGTTTTGTTTTTTAATTTTATCCTTTGTTTTTTTAATTTTGTTTTTTAATTTTATCTTTCAACATTTGATTTATTTTAAATTGATCTTCATGATTTGTTTTTTTTTTTTATGAAGTTATCACAATCTCAAATAAACATTCCATCATTTTTATTGGTGCTTGATTTTACAAGCGTCTATTTTTGTTGTCATTTTTTTATCTTCCAAGTTACCTTTGAACTTACCAAGTCGGGTGGGTCACATCAAGTTAATCCCTACATTGTTTTTTTTTCCCTACTAGAAAACATGTTAGTAGCACCTAACTTTTTTTGTATTAAAAAACAAATTGATTTGGCCCATGGCATAGTATAAACTAAAATCAGTGGTATATTTTCTAAAGAAATCCATAATGTGCACACACGCACACAACATTGCTGACAACAATTATGTTTTTTTTTCTTTAGTTTGACATGAAAATTAAGGGAAGAGGGGGAAAAAAAGAAGAAAATAAAATGTTGTTAAAGCCACGTCGGGACTTCAACTTTGACATGTGATGCCCTAAGTGAAGACATTGATGAGACAATTCAGGTGGCACCAAAGAAAACCACTATCGAAGCTCGAAGAAGGTTGCACATGCCACTTTAACGCGCCAACTTCCTTATAAGTTGGCACGTGTGTTGCTCGCCACGATAGTTGTTTTTATTGATAAAATCTTTTATTGCATTTGAATTTGTCCTATATTTGAAATTTTTTTTTTATCTTTATGATTTAATCCTTGGATAATCTATTGTTACACATTTAAGCCTGATAGAGTTATATTGAGGTAAAATAACAACAATGTGAAAAAATTTGGACCTAGGTCCCTAATCCTTTGATAACTTTTCAATTCAATTCTAAATTTTATTTTAACTGAGGCTGATTAAGGTCGTGTTAAGGCCCAATCAAGGAAAAAATAAGGAATGACAAAAGAAAAAGATATATTGCCTTTCGTGGCTATGCCTAGTCAAGACTCCATCATTGTTGGCTCTTAGTTGTTGAATAATATGAAAGATCATTATACCGGTTTGTTTTATTTAGTTATATATTACTTACTTTGTGATTTGTGGAAAATCATATGTTGGTTTTGTTTGTATAAGAATTAAACTAAAATTGATTGAATTTTATTATTTTAAATAAAGAATACAAAACCTTCTATTCAAGATATCAATATTGATCTATCAAGTGCTCTTCCAATAAATGATAATGTTCCTTCTCTAGCAAATGATGTTGTGCTCCAGCAGAGACTAAACCTTTTTCAGCTACTCCTATAAATGCTATTTGCAATAAAGGTAACAAGAAAATGGATGTGCCCTCTAGAATTATATCTGAAATTTGACATCACTTTGATATAATAGAGGGTTCTAACTCCTCATTAAGCACAACTATATGTAAGTATTGTCAACAAAGATTATACATGTGCTTTAAAGACTCATAACATTAGTAATTTTTAGACATACTTAAATAACTTATGTAAACAACTTCTTGGTAGGTTTAAGTTTGATAAAAAAAAAACAAATTACATTGGCTTGAAAAAATGGAAGTTAAGAAACTCTTAAGGCTGTTGATTTTAATTAAGAATCTTTTAGAAAGGTATTTGGTAGGATGATTATTTGTGATGAGTTTTCTTTTAGAATTATAGAAGGTTTAGAATTTAAGCAATTTTGTAACGCAACCTAGATTTTGTATCTCCTTGTGAATCATTATCGCAAAGGACTGCCGCTGAACCTTTAGGCTGAAAAAAAAAAAAACTAAAAAAAAAAACAAGCCATTAAGAATAAGGGTGTGTGTCTTACAAGTGATAGTTAGACTTTTATCCAAAACATTAATTACATGTGTGTCACAACTAATTGGGTATATAGTGATCAGAACTTGCATAAAAGGATTTTTAAACTCTTTTCAAGTTTCTAATCACAAGGGTGAGATCATTAGGAAAACATCGGAGAGTTGTTTCACTGATTGGGGAATTGATAGAATTTTAACAATTACATTAGATAATGTAAGTTCTAATGACAATGTCATTACTTATTTTAAAAGAAGGACTACGGATTGGAAGTTCATGGTTCTCAATAATGAATTTATTCATATGAAATATTGTGCTCACAATATCAATCTTGTTGTGAGTGATAGGTTAAAAGAAGTGGATTAGTCAATTATTAAAATTAGAAATGTTGTTAAGTTTGTAAGATCTTATTATGCTAGGCTTATGTCTTTTAAGAAATGTATGGAGAAATTGAAGGTTAAAGGTCAGATTGGGTTTTTTTTTTAAAATATCCTAACTCTCGTTGGAATTCCACTTATTTGATTTTAGATACAACAACAAAATTGGAGAAAGTGTTTGATAGATTAGAGAAGGATGAACCTAGGTAATTAATATTCTTTTTATAGGTAAATTTAAAGGGTAAGAAGAAACATATAGGGCCTTCTAGTAAACTAGATTGGGAAAATGCAATAATCCGAAGTTCTTAAAATCATTTTATGGGGTAACTTTGAAATTTTTCAAGTCTTTGCATGTCGCATGCAATTCTTTTTTCATGAACCAATTATTATACGCAAATACAGATTTCTAAGTTGTTCAAAAGTGAAGATTTATTAACAGGTGGAATGACAACCAATATGGTACAAGTTTGATATCGGGGAAAGTTTGAGGATATAAATTATATTTTATTTATAGAAATTATTTTAGATTCTCATTACAAGTTAAAAATTTAAAAATATGTGAGGTTTTGTGTTATGTTAAATGTATGAGTCTGCTACCATGATGAAATAGTTGATAAAAAAAGTGAGACAAGTAATACTTGTGAGGGTTTTTTACTACTATTCTAGCCTAGATATTTAATTTGTGGCAGAAGCTTATATTAGAAATAATCCTTCTCAAGATTTGAATGCTAAAAAGGTGGAGAAAGATGTATGTCAAGCATTAACCTTATAATTCAAGAGACATTTAATTGAGAAAGATGAGAAGGATAGTAAATCTAAAATGGAGAAAATTTTGGCAAATGTATGAGAAGATCCAAGTGATATTTCTTTCGATATTTTAACTTGATGGAAAGCTAACAACTCTAAATATTCAATACTCTATACAACTATAAGAGATGTGTTAGCCATTCCTATATCTATTGTTGCCTCTTAATCATCCTTTAACACGGGGGGTTGTGTACTAGATTCTTTTAGAAGTTTGTTGAATCCAACAATTGTTGAAGCTCTCATTTGATGCCAAAATTAGATTCACTCTTCTCTAATAGCATCAATACATCTTTCACAAATAATAAATGATCTTGAGAATTTTAAAAAACTAGAATTATGTATGTTTTAGACTATTATTAGACTATGTAGCTTTTATTTATGTCATAAATATTTTAGATTAACTTGCGAAGTTACAATTAACTAAGCTATTTTATTATATTTATCTTCTTTTAAAGTTTGCTAGTTTAACCATGGAGGTTTAAAAGTAATGAGTCATTATTGAAATGGTGAGTAATTGTTAAACAATTAGCTTTCGAGTTCATATTATAGAGTGTGTTATGTTGTTGTTGCTATTTTATTGTTACTTCTTGTTGCTTTCAAATAGCTAGCATTGGCTAATTCTCCCATAAAAAATATGGAGTTGCAACAATTTAAGTTAAGTTCCTAATTTAAGTTCCTATTATGTTTTGTTCTGACTGAGTGTTTTTATTATTCACAACTTAATTTGTTGTTATATGTTTTGTTTTGTTTTGCAATTGATTTTTCTATTGTAGTTAATTGATTCAAGTGATTTATTAAGTCTAAATTGTTTGTTACAGCTTATGACATGTTTTGGGCTAATTTATTAAGCTCAAATATTAGTTCTAATTAATTCCAACTTATAAAAATTAGCAATATAACCTCAAATTTTATATATTTGTAATATCCATAAAAAATTTAGCCTGGCATGATATATCCAACTCGCTTGAGGCAAAAAAAACTGAATGGGTTAGGTTTACTTTGTAAAATATTAGAAATTGGGTTGAAAGTAATTATGGGTCCAAATCCAACTCAACCATATTCATAAACACCCTTAACATATAGGTTAAAATGACATCAATATGAAAAACATTTTAAAGTCAAGTCCCTAATTATTAGATAACTCTTCAATTTAGCCTCAAACTTCATCTTACTCGAGGCTAATTAAAGTGTCATGTTAAGGCCTAACCATAGAGAAAATAGGGGACGAGAAAAGAAAGAGACATTGCCTCACCAGGTTACCTCATTATAGTCGTGTTCGAGACCTAAGTCGTGGGTTTTGCAAGTTAACCCAGGTTGACTGGGGTCAGCATAATATGACATTTTTTAAAAATTCTATCCCTGAATCTTTTATAATTCTTCAATTTAGTCCCAAATCTCATCAAACTCGAGGCCGATTAAGACTCATTTAAGGCCCAACCAGGAAGAAAAATAATGGAAAGAAAAGGAAAGAGATAGATTGCCCAATCGGATTAGCTCATTATGCTCGTGTCTATTACTCTGGTAATAAATATCACAAATTAATCCAGGTCAATACAATATATCATCGTCTTTTCATTTTACTTTCTAAAGGTTAACTTAGGTCAATACAATATGTCATCGTTTTTTTCATTTTTACTCTCTAAATTTATTTTCTTACTATTTAATCCTTAGTCAATCCATTGTTTCATATTTAAGCCTTATAAGTTACGTGGAGGCTAAAAAAACGGTGGAGTGAAAAGTTTTTTTAAGCCAAATCACCATTTGAATGGGTTAACTAGTTCACCTCTTCACCTGTTAGGTCGAATGAGTTACACATATATTTTTTTACATTTATTAACACATATGGTAGCCGATTAATTTTATCTGGCATACATGTCAAGCTTTCAATTCATATTTTTTACTTTCCATTACATGCAGAAAAGATTTATAATACCCTTGGCGTAATAATTAACTTTTGATCTGGCCCATAGCAAAGCGCAAGTACTGAGCCTAATATCTAACTAATAAAGTACATCATTGATTCTTAATCCTACTAGGTAAATAACCAAATCACTAAAAGGTAATAACACAAGCTACCAAATCACTAAAAGGTAATAACATAAGTTTTTTCTAGCATTAATGCAAGGTTAAGTGACAGCTTCAAAAACTAACCAATGTTTTACATTAATGCATAAAAAGGAAATGAAGAAAGAAATCCTTCATGGCACTTTTAAATAGACATTCAGATTGTGAAATTATCTTTAATCATGAAATTATGAGAAGAATTATATTTATACTAGATATTTGATCAACGCTCTGCTACGGGTCGTAACTTAAAAAAAAACATGGTTAGAAATGCTATTTCGATATGTTTTTTACATAACAAATTCAAAGTTTAAATTGAAAAGTTTATCAAAGCATCTAATGAAATAAATCGATAATTATCAATGTAAATAAACAAAAAAAAAAGGTTATTAACAACAAATATGAGAGAAACTAGAAAATATAAGAGATAGATGTAGATCAAGATATTTATTCTCGTAAAATCAGATATTTATCTGTTTGTACCAACCAAATTTGTTTATTAAAATCAAAAAAAGATAATAGAAATAGAAGCACATATGAAATTGAGTGAATAAAATAAAAGAAAAAAATATGCAAGGCCGAACATATTAGAAATATTATTTCAAAATAATTGTTTTTTTATAAAATAAAGCTCATCAGCATAAAATAAAATAAAAGGTGTGCAAAATTTAAATACAAAACAAAACATTTAAAAAATATATATTTAGGATAAACTGATAGAATTGTTTTTTAAAGATGACCACAAAATCAATCTTTTTTGAAAAAAACAAATAGTGCAAAATGATAAAACTGTAAAAGCAAATGAGAAAAAAAAGAGGAATCTCTAACCGTACCAACTTTTAAAACTCATGACCCGTGTCATTAGATCGAAAGCACAACAAATAGAAAAATCATGAAGTTTAATCCCCATTAAATCAAATGTCAAATGATGAAACCGGAAAAAAAAATCTATAACACAAAATATTATAATTAAAAGAATGAGGGCATCAAAAGTCTAAGAATCAAAATAAAAATTAACATTAGAGTGTTAAATTAAAAAGAAACAAAACTTTAACAAAAGAAAAAACAAATCAAAAGAATGAGGACTAAATTAAAAAATAAAATAACATAAACTTTAATTGAATGATAAAATTGAAAATATTAAACTTTTAAAAAAGAGTCAAGGGAAAAATCAGAAATCGAAAGAATAAGAACCAAATCGCAAGCAATAATTCATGACAAATTGTAATTCAATGATGAAATTAAAAACATCAAAAATTTTCCCAAAAGGGTAAAGGACTAAAATCAGCAATAAAAAACCTAAGGACTAAAACTGAGAAATGAAAAGAAAAGAGGGCATGTGTGAACTTTTTTGCGAGAGAGAGAGAAAAGTAAGGAAAAGAAGAAACGACCACCGGTGAAATACCATCCATTGACCACCACCACACGCCGCATCATAAGGAAAAGGGTAAGGCGGCGCTTCTGATGACACGGCAAAACAACATATTTGGCCATAAGGATACACTGCAAGCATTGTCATAAAGTCGCAGACGCATCCCACGTGCTGATTGTTCTTTGATTTAAAAATTAATTAATCAAAGTGAAAGGTCTAAAGTACCCCTCTTAATTCCAGCATTCATTAAAAAAAAACCAACGTGAAAAGCCAAAATTACCCCCAGATAATTTCCTTATCTTTTTCCCAAAAAGGTCCTTTCATAATCTTGCAAAAATTATAAAGACATGTACACCCTTGCACAACAATTCTTTTTCTAGCTTGGAAGCAAATAAGTAATTATATTATTTTGAGAAAATTAAAAAGATAAAAATAACCCTTGACAATGATCAATTGGTGTTTTTGAAAGACAAAACTATCTTTAGGGCAACCAAAATTCTTTAAATAACAAAATCATCATTATATTGTCACAATCCAGAATGTAATGTCTTTACATTTATATACACTTAAAGAGTAATATCATTTATATGTTTGTTATATATATATATATATATATATATATATATATATATATATATATATATTGTAAAACCAGGATTTAAAAAAAAAAAGAAATTTAACCCTTAAAATAAATATTATATTTGAAATTTAAATATTAAAAAAAAAGCCAAGTTTATCCTCAAAAAGAATTTACCCGCTACCATGACCGTCGTGTCGTCACTCTTACCGAAACGACTCGTATGACAGTCAACTCCTCAAATTTTCCATAACAAAAGCACCATTAGCTACCCATGTCAAGATTCAACTCTAAACATTCTTTGATCATATAAAAATATTGAAACTTCACAAAAAATTCATGGTGAAGACAGAGATATTAAGCATGGATGTGTACAAATATTTTATACTATTGCTGTTAGTTACTTTTATTTTACCAATTGTGAAATCCAAAGAGCAATTAAGTTCAGGAGAATGTGAGGATCTTGGTTTTTCAGGGCTTGCACTTTGCTCTGATTGCCATACTTTTTCTGAGTATGTTAAAAACCAAGGTGAGTTCTAAAGACCCTTTTGATATTTCTCTATGTTTTAGCCTTTTTGTTCATAAAGTTTGTGTCTTTTCGGAATTGTAGTTCTTAGTGTGGTTATGTTAATTCTTTTTGGGTTGTTTTGGTGTTCTGTTTATGGTTATTTGGTTGATTGGTTTCTGGGTTTTGAATATTATGAGGTCCTTTTAGGTTTAAAGGTGGGATCTTGATTGTTTTATGGAATGGAATTGATGGTTGCTATTTGAGTTAGTTTCTACTTGCTTCTATTTAATTAGTGTTGTAACATTGAGATGGTGTTGGATTCTCAAGTAGATATTTTGATGTAACTTGAAAGTGCAGAGAATTTGAGACTATCCCCATGTTAATCAGCTCACTGAAAAAGAACTGGCACTGTTTGTTGTGATGTTGATATAATGGATTAGTCATTGTTGAACTGCAACTGTGAGAATTTGGCTAATTAAGTGGGGAGGCATAGATATTTGTGTGATGAAGACATGTCAATGGTTGAATGATTCTTCTTGTTGGTGTTGTTTTTGGTGTGGGTGGATTGGCTGTTTAACTAATGTAGGAGTGATGTATTGTCAGTCATCTTGAGCGCAGGATGTAAACAGTCCAACTTTTTCTGGATGACTAGGTTCTTCTATGGAAATATGTTGTATTGGGTGTTTGTCCAGCAAAAAGTTGTGCTAGCTTATCCTCTCTGTTGTTTCTTCAACAAAGATGTTGACATACCATTTTCTTTCCTGATAATAAAAGTGTGTGAACTGAAGTTATTGAACTTGTTGAGTTCTAAGATAAGACAGGATGAAGTATTGTGTGTAGTAGCATGCCCATGCCATGACACAAGCGAGGAGAATTATTAACATAGCCTTATTTTTTAATAAGAAATCAGGGACTGATGGAGAGATTTTTATGTAATGCGATATGCTTGAGCCAAAAGGAGATGAAGGCAAAGTCCTTAAGACAGGAACACATCATTTAAACCTTTTCCCATACACTGTTGATTTCTTCCCCTCCCATAACACCACACTAGCTGCTAGGGACACTCTGTACTCGGAGGCTGTAACTAAGTTGATGGAATTCAATGATGGGTACTTGACTTTACTTTTAGGTGGATATAGTGACTAGATCTGAGGTTTAGTACTTATTTATTGGACTCCACTTTGCTTAAGGGCATAATAATGTAAAAGGTCTTTAATACTGCCTTGCAGCTGCAAGTAGTCTAACGCTAAAGTTTTGGGTGCAGAGTTGGTGTCTGACTGTCTGAAGTGTTGCACAGAGGATTCTGATGATTCCATTAGTAAGGTACGAATTATATTGAGGATAAAAATAAATTTGAAGCTCAAATTCATGTTTTGAATTTCCTTCTGACACTTTTTCCTAATTTCATGCTTGGACTATTCTTTCATTTCTTAATTCAACCTGGAAAGGCCCATGATTGGTATGGACTATGGATAAAATGTGGTCAATGTATCCTTAAATGAATAAAGAACAGGTTTCCAAGTCTTCTATTCCAGTTTTTAGTGAACATGCAATTTTAAAGGACATTATCGTTGAATTGCTAAAGAAGTTCAGTATCTACTTTTTGTGTGTGCATGTACACTTTGTACATGAATATTTTATACACAATATCCAAGAGAATCACTTAGTTTCTTGTTTTTATTTGAACTGAAAGATGTTGTAAATTGCTGCAGATCACCTACTCTGGTGCAATACTAGAGGTTTGCATGAGAAAATTGGTTTTCTATCCTGAAATTGTTGGTTTCATCGAAGAAGAGAAGGATCAATTTCCCACCTTTAAAGTCCAATATCTTTTCAATTCTCCACCGAAGTTGATCATGCTGGATGATGAGGGTCAGCATAAGGAAACCATTAGGTGAGCTTTTCCTGCATAACTTTGTTTTGACATTCATTCGGCCTGGAAAGTGCTTGAGCCATGTTTAGCTCCTCCAAAGCAATTACCAGCTCTCATTTTAGGAATCCATCTTTTGTTTTTGCATTTCAAGAAAAATAATGAGGTTCTATTGGTTTCTGTACTGAGAATTTCCACTGTTATTTTACTTGCAGAATTGACAATTGGAAACGTGAACACATGCTGCAGTACTTGCGGGAGAAGGTTAAGCCTACTTCAGCATCCTAAGAGAGTGGCTTAATTTTCTCTGTTGAAAAAAGTGGCTTTAATTTTGTGCTGGTGTGCCTGTATCTCAAGTACTTGGATGGTTTCATAAAGAACGATGATTGAATTAACTTAGAAATATGCAGTGCGATCAGCATTGTTAGTTTTCCTTTGAGCCCCTCTTAAGATACCATAGACTTGAATTGATGGTGTATGGTAAGGTCATAAGTAACGTAAAGGACTGTAATTGGTTTCAGGGAAGCTAACATCTTCAGTGCAGTCTTTTTTCCTTTTTTTTCAATGCCAAACTTTTAGAGCATCTGATGTGGGTGATGGATACCCTGCTCTGGGAACATCCATAAATTCATCCCATGAGCACAATCTTCAGTTGTCATGAGAATTCAGATTCATTTTGGAATCCGTCATCCCAATTCAGGATCTCAGCTAAGAATTAGGCTCTTGAACTTGTTCATTCAAAGCCTACTACAGGAGGAGAGCCTATTTGTCAATGATTGATTTAACCATTAGAATTAAATTCAATTCCAAAGGTTATAAACAACCTGTTAAGAGTTTTTTCTTTCTCGTACAAAATCACCAAGTTACACCTATATAGCATAGATGGGGCATATAAATGAAAATTTGGAAGTTAACAGCACATGTGAGTTCACAACAGGAATCTTATAGATAAATCTTTCATGTAAAAGGCAGGGGAAATCGACGCCATTAAAGCCCCCCATATATTGATTAATCCTCTGTCAGGGTTCATTATACATCTTTTGTAATTCTACATTTAGCTAATCAGGAGATACATTGATCATATCATATAATGTGCCCTGTCATCATCACCTTAAAACTAGAATATTTTTTTTAAGAACATAGATAATACTAGAATGGTGACTTGACATTTTACATCATTGAGAGCTTGACTGATATAACAAGCGAAAATCCATTTTTCCCACGTTAAATTCTGTTACATAGTTGCATCTGCCTGACAAAACTTTGTTGCGCCTCCAGAAAGGTGATTACCCTTAACGCCACCTTATCTAGAAACTTAAAACAACCTTGACAAGTTGCTGAGGTAAATTGTGTCAATGAAATGGTGAAACGTCCTTATTGAATTTGGGAGAAGGGCTCTTGATGGGGGCCCAGATATCTGCTCCATTGCTGCGAGCAATGCCAGCAGTGCACGAGGTCGGTACGAGACACAAACCTTTGTTTCTTAGACTGTATTGACCTAACTCCTGCACAAGTAATCAACCAGCTATGAATTTCTGTCAAGTAGGCGGTTTTCAATGGTGCAAAGGGTGAAAAACGTAACAGCACTTTACAATAGGGCAATGGCGTGTTCAAGTAGACCACATGCAGCTAGTGTTTCATAAAAGTGCACTCAAAGGACATAGCTGTTTAGGAGGAAAGTGTGTGATTGGAAATGTCATGTTATCGGTCCAGCTCGTGCTCACCTGCATTTGAGCTGTTGATGTGCCTTGGAGGTATGGAGCACTCAACACCTGAAACCATCACGAAATAGGCAAAGCTGTGAGCTTAAAAGTCAAATCAGTCGTCTCAAATTCTAAATGTTCAAACAAAACGGAGGCAGCAATATTAGAAAAAATATATCCAGCAGTTCTAAA
The DNA here is from genome assembly GCA_019202695.1 of Populus x sibirica. Taxonomy (NCBI): domain Eukaryota; kingdom Viridiplantae; phylum Streptophyta; class Magnoliopsida; order Malpighiales; family Salicaceae; genus Populus; species Populus x sibirica. The sequence continues at coordinate 158,684 of JAGMVL010000317.1, forward strand.
ACTACAATAATGAGAAATTAACACATTGTCATCGAGACTCATAAACTACACATCGTATTTGCAACATCATCGTATTTGCAACATTATCAAAAAAAGTATCGTATTTGCAACATTATCAGAGTCTTAGCCATCAAACTTGCGCAATGAGGCAGCAATAAAAAAAGCTTAACTTTGTGTTCTTTCCCTGAAGAAAGTCAAATAAATTGTAAAAAAATCTAATTGCAACAAAACAACAAGAGTCCATTGTGGACTGATAATGTGCCAGCCACCTCAAAGTAACAACTTAAATGTTCAAATGGGTACAAGTTCTCTATTATAACCTAAATCATATGGAAAGCATAGGAATTCCAGTTCAATTTTGGGGAGACTATTTTAAGATGACATGTCCAAACCACGATAGCTCCCAGGTCAGATAATGAACAAATCCATGCATTTGACACGCCATTGCGTACAGTTGGGTGCTTCCACAAAAATTGAAATTTTTAGAACCCATTTAAGAGATCAATAGTCACATTTTGCAAGTTCATTTTTATAGGAAAAAAATTCCTGCAATTTAAAAACAAGAGTTTCACCTCACAAACTCTCCATTTCATATCTCACTGTCTAGCTGTGCATGTATTTCCAGGTTGCAATGCAGTTCTTCTAGAGCAGGCAGACTAACAGGATAATGCAGGAAAAAATAATCAAGAGAAGGCCAAAGTCTGAACCTGAACTTGTTCATGAAGGAACCGTATGTACTCCATTGCCTCCATAAGGACAGATGCAGTATCAGTCTGCATTAAAAGAGAAAGGTCTTAAAATGACGAACATACAAGATAATTGATAAAGTATATGTGCAAGAAAAAATAATAGAAGATATTCCCCCCTCAAACTTCAACAGCGGTTTATTGATAAAGAGACCATCTTCACAGTTGTGAAAATATAAATGCTCGTATAACTTGGTTTCTTATTAACAAAAACAAGTTGTCATATCTACCTTCCCATATGGTGAAACAAGCTGCTGCAGAGCTACAATACGTTCCCCGAGCTTCTCTTTTCGTTCCTGTTGCCAAAACACAAATACAAGAAAATATGCACATTAAATCGAGCACAGTACATCAAAATGACCAGCAATACAGTTGCTAAAGGAGAAGATTGACATTTAGTAACAAGGACAAGGATTGTATAGAACTCTGGGACTCTGGGTTTGCTGGAAATGAACCAGTGCCAAGGACAGATAATATGCTTCTGGGTGATTTTGACCTACTTTGAATAAAAGGCCCATTCATCACCAAAGGCCAAAGCACCCAACTTCTCTGCCTTGCAAATACCCTAAACTAAAAGTAAACTGTGCACTATCATCTAAGCGATTTCAGTGTGCATCAAAATAGCATCGGTTCATATAGGCTTGATTAAAACCTTTTCTCCTAAAGCACTTCCTTCCCTGTTTTCAGTAACCATGCTCCAATTTACAATTGTCTCGTTCCTAAAGAAAAGTTGGGGTCATAACTTCAACCTCTAGCCAGTGTTAACTAGGCACCTTCAAAGAATGGCTTGTCTGACCGCAGAATGAACACTTGGACCAAAGACTGTAGGACAGACAAGAACAGTAAGAAAACAGAAGTTTGAAGGGGTCCAGAGAAAGGAGATTGGTCTCGACAGAGAAGGGCAATGCCAAATTATCCAAGAAAATGACAACATATTTTTGGATTTGGCTTTCTTGAGCGAAGAATTCTGGTTAATATTGGTGGTCTTCATCATCCATTACACTTGGTAAACATGTCAAAGAAGGGGGTTTTTAGAAGTGCGGTAGCGGTTGCTTTTCAAAATGTCTTTTGCTCAGAAATGCATCAAAATAATGTTTTTTCATTTTTTAAAATTCATTTCTGATATAACCACATCAAAACGATTTGAAAATATAGAAAAAAAATAATTTTAAGAAAAAAAAATAATTTTGGCCAACCTCTGTTTGGGATGCACTCCCAAATGGGGGCAAAATGAGGAAAAAGCTGTATTCACAACAGGAGATATGTACGAAAAAGGAGGAAGGAAAAACCTTTGTGGAGATGGAAAAATCAGCTTTGTGCCTTTTGGTAGCAAGAGAAGTGAGACTAGCATGGTCAACTGAGCAAGGGCTTCTTTTGTTTTCCATCATCTTTAGCACTTCTATTCTTTATTCTCCCTACATAGAAATAGCAAAGAAATTGGCATGTGCAATCAAAGATAAAGAACCGGAATCAGGATATTTGAAGCAACTTAAGAAGCACCACTGGAAAATAACATAATATCTACACGGAGATGGATAATAATAATCTGAGCTCCCAAACCAAAAGAGCATATCAATCAAATTGACTGATCACAATTACCATACATGTTCATTGTAATTAGAAATTTCAGCCAAAGATTATAACCTTCAAAATCTCAAATATCATTGTATTTATAATTAAAGCACAATGTCATTTCACATTTATTTCCCGCACAGATATCCCTTTTCATTTGGCATGGTTTAAAAAGAAAAGGATGCTCCTTTTGCAGACAAGAAACCAGCCAGCAAACAGTTTTAGATAGGACATGCATGATATTATATACCAATAGTTGAAATTTCACTTTCTTCTAAATTCTTGAAGATATAAAATTCAGATCAAGATCTAGAAATGAAATTTCCAAATCAAGACCAACATTTAATGACCCGTATGAATTACCAACCTATCTACTTACTATTATTTCTTTTCTTAGAAAGAAAAACAGACGATGAAACAATTGAGACTCCCTAAAATTACAGGTTTGAGGTTGAAAATCAAGGACTACAACAGGAGGATGTTTTTCTTTATCTTGTGTGAAGTAAGACTAGCAATCAAGAGATCCTTCCCTGGTGAATACAGGGATCAAGCATCCACACGGATGCTAATAGCACAAGAGCTGCCAACAGGAACAGACCATACGGTGACCATCCAACTGATCCATTTTTATTAGAAGACGCATCCAAGATAGAACACAACCATTATAGACTTGCCATTGAGCTTAATGTTAGCCTCACCATGACTTAAAATATCCAAATATTTTACACAAGGTAAATGATGTCATCGGAAAATTCAACGCATTGTTAATGTTTTGTTATCATGCACTGTTTCAGCCAGAGATTAACCCTCAATTAGATGCTTGTGACATAATTTATACATGTATCAGCTTATCTATAGAAATACATCCGCATAGTAAACAAATATTATCTCCACAATTAAACAGGTAAACAGACGACATTCCATGAATCAATGAAACACGCAATCAAATGCTTATTGTTAAAAAAATAACAAATTAAAAATACACAGTCAATAAAAAACAAATCCCTATCATCTACTCTTTTCAAAAAAAAAAAGGCAAGAATCCATCATTTGATTAGTCACCCCAAATCAGATAAACTAATCAAATGATTAAAAAATTGCAAAAAAAAAATCAATCAGCAAGGAATACAGACATAAATGAACATTTGTATTATAATGATTTTGTGAATGTAATAGGGAACGAACTCAACTTTAATAGTAGAAGATTTCTTCCGGACCCACCAGATAGCATAATATTCATACCATGCATGAATGAAAACATAATCTGTCATTCCATCCACTTATATTTAATATCAGCATAACTAATTACTACGAGTAAAATCCATAGGTGCATTCAAGAATCACAAACATTAGAAACAAATCTATATGACCAATGAAGAAAAAATAGCACTTTTTTTCATCTTGAGAGGAACAAGATATAATTAGATGGTTTGGTGCATGAAAGGAACAGACTTTTAAGACCACTTAGCTCAAAAAGAAAAAAAAAAGAATATTTAATACCTCTGCTCAGAAAAAAAAAAGTGAAATAAAAAAATTAGCAAAATAAAGAGAGAAACATGGAGAAGATAGGGAACTCACCAAGAAACCAGAGATAGCATTGCCAGAGGAGCTCAAAATGAAATCTTTAAACCTTATAGAGGAAACCCTTGAAAACCCACCTCCAAAATCACTCTTAATTCAGCAAAAGCTAAGTAGAAGCCTACAAGAATGACTTTAATTGGAGTTTTTGTCAACAACACAGCTAGCCCAAAAAGCCATATTTATCTCTCTCTCTCTCTCTCAAAAGCTAAAACTCTTTTAATAGAACTTGTCTGTTTCCGTCTGTATTAAAGCTAAAAAACTTTACTTTCAGTAAGCAAGCAACCTCTTTCTATTTTCTGACAAAGTAGCACAAAAACAAACAGTCCATCACCAAAGAAAGGGATTCTCAAGAAATACAAAGTGATGAGCTAAGGTGATTTGCAAAGCTAAAGGAGGACTAAGACGACAACTTTGAAGAAAGTGGATGGCTTGCTTGATGAGTTGCTGAAACCATGGAAGGAAGGGAGAGAGGGAGGTTAACAGAGGTTTTGAAAGTGGTTTTATAAGGTTTTTGGAAGAACTAATAAATGGTAGAAGAAAAACAACACTGTTGGAATCCTCACTTACTAGTTTTTGCATTTTTGTTATTTAGTATATGTGACAGCTAATATCCAACCATGCAAAGAGACTATTGAGAGAGAGAGAGATGGCTCTTGATTTCTTTTTGTGATTTTAAAATGATTTTTGAATAATTATTATTTGTTTTATTTTTGCATTTGATATTATATTTAAAAATATATTTTAAAAATAAATATAGCTTAAAAAATTAAATTAATATTTTTTATAATTTTATTATGTTGATATTAAAAATAAAAAATATATATTAAAATCATTTTAATATATTTTTAAATTAAAAATATTTTTTTAAAATAATATATACCACATTACCTAATATAATTTTTATATTACATCTTTATAATAATTAGATTATTTTTTTTATTTTCTTTTACATCTTCTTGAAAAACAATTTATGAATAAAGTTGACGTTTAAAATATGATACTTGAGTTGATATGAAAAACAATATTCAAAACAATTAGTTTGATACTTGAGTTGACGTTTAAAAGCTGTAAGAAATTTATGAGATGTTTTTAGTTTTGATTGTTTTTATATTTTAAAAATATTTTTAAAAAAAATTAAAATGTTTTTGTTTTTTATTTATTTTAAATTAATATTTTATTGATGTTTTATATTATTTTAATATATTAATATCAAAAATAATTTTTAAAAAATAAAAAAATATTATTTTAATATATTTTTAAATAAAAATAATTTTGAAAAACAACCGTAACCATATTTTCAAGAAAATTTAATTTCTTAAAAATATATAATTTGATCCACAAATAAATTAAGCGTTGGTCTCATTATGAAGCCTTTTACCATCAATAAAATGTTCTTCTATCAGTTAAGGTAATATTATATTTCTACAGGGATAAAAATATAAATTTGATTTTCAGGAAGCGTATTTATTGGAAGAGGCAGTCATGAACCTCGAACAGAATTAGTCTCATCTTTTAAAAGGATGTGAGAATACCCGGATAAGAAAAAAAATATCAACCCTATACCATCAGCCATATTATTTTATTTAAAAATTAATATTAAAATATTAATACAAGATAAAAAAAATATTATAAAACACACTGTAAAAAATCTATAACTATAATAATAAGGTTGAGCTAACACGAGATATGATATTTATTTATTTTTATTTTATTTAATAATAGTAAAAAACCATATAAAAATACTTCAATATTTTTTAAAAAAAATGTGACAATGAATTTGGAGTTAGGATATAAGAACATTTAGGTCTTTTTAACTATGTAGACCCTAAATCAACAATAATTAGTTACGAAGTCCTAATTAACAACAAAAACTTGGTCTCCATTATCAACATTTTCTCTAGAAAATATTAAGAAATACGAAAGTTTTCTATTTTAAACGAAAAGAATAGACAAGAGTGGTTGGTGTTGAATGTTGATTAGTAAGTAGAAACAGAAGCATGTAACACGACATTTTCATCTATCAAGAATAATATAGTTCCCTCTTTTTATTATATTTTTATATATTTAAATTTCAAGATTAATATTTAAAAAAAAATTATTAAATTTTCTAAAATGCACGTAGTCATGTTGATGTGAGGCGTCGGGACTTGAGATTATTTGATAAAAAAAAATAATTTTAATTAATATGTAAACTAGTTTAGAAACATTTATTATTTGTCAAATAAAAAAATTGAAATAAATATGAATGGATAGGCAATGAGATCATTTATAGATTTTTACTGGATTGGTGGCAAGTGATACACCAAAAGACAGGCCGATTTTTTCCCAAGATAGATAAAATTGATATTTTTAAAGAAAAATGAAAAATATCACAGAATTTAATTTCAATTCATGTTAAATGATGAAATTTAATTTTTTTTTTAAATGGAAGTGATATTGAGCTAATCTCTTAAACCATTAACTTAGGTCATGGGATTTAGATTATTTCAAGACAAACTTGAAAAAATTACAAAATTAAATTCTTAATTGACCAAATATTTAGAGATTAAATTTAAAAAAAATAATTTAAAAAGGATCTAACACAACAAATAGCACTAAAAAAATAAGAACGAATATAAAAAAAATAAAATCAAATGTTGAGGGATGAAATTGAAAAAAAATCAATTAAAAAAGATTAAAAAAAATAATCAAATGAACGAGAATAAAATTTGATATAAAAACTAAGTGAAAATAGTTACAAGTGAATAAAATTAAAAAATAAAAATCAATAAAACAAATGATCTCAAAGTTAGAAATAACAATAAAAAATAAGAATTAAATATAATAAAAAATAAAAAATAAAATGAAGGGCAATTTTTTACAATAACCCTATATTTATGCAATCAAAATAAAATACAAAGTCAATTTCTAAATAAAATTAATTTAAAAGAGTCAAACTAAAAGAAAAAAAAAGCATAAAAACAAATCATCATGACTAATAATACCATTGAAAAAACAGTGTTAAAATATAAAATAAGTGTAAAAAATCCCAAAAACTAAAAAAAAAAAAAATCATTATGCAAACTGACAGTGATTATAATTCTCCTGTTCTTGCCATCGTTCACACTCCTCCATAGACGAGACATCCATAGCTTGACAGCCCATGAATTTCTGTGGTACTTAGCGTTTCTACAATAAATCTTGATTGGACATTTTTCAATTGAATCGCGTCTATACATAATTTTTATTTTGACTTTATTAATAAACAGATAAGAACCCCAAATCCAGATTGCCACTTGCAATCTATATGCTTTGAAAGTGAAGCTATTCCAAATCCCATGATTAGGCAAAGACTATTATACTTGCTATTTCTCCTGCGTTTTGCTGCGAGAGAGAGAGAGAGTGGCGGTGTGATTATAGTTATTTTTTAAAATATATTAAAATAATATTTTTTATTTTTAAAAAATTATTTTTAAAATCAGCATATCAAAACAATCTAAAACATATAAAAAATTTAATTTTTAATAATAAAAATTGATTTTTTAAAAAACATAAGTTGACCCATGTTTCTAAAGGTTTTATTGATTTTTTTTAATACCAAATATAGCAATGTGAACCAAAACAAATTAATATACTCAAAGTTAGAGTAAAAATGTGTAAAAATAAAATTAAAAAATAAATGATAAAAATAAAAAATGCCTTGAGTATAAAAAATAAAATATATTGTTTCAATCCATAATATTTTCGTTTATAATTTAAGGTGAAGGATGGAGCTCATTTGTTTTTTAATATTGACACAAAACATACCTTGAGAATAAAAAAATAAAAATACTAGTGTCACTTTTTTTTAGAAATATTAAATGACTCTCAATAAATGTTATAGGAACATCCATTAATCAGGCCCGCATTAATTAAGAAGAAAACCAAGTCACGTGGCAAAAGTATTGCAGCACTAGAAACAAAACGCTATGAATTGTAATGGGTGTTTTCTCTCTCTTTCTTTTTTTATCATTTGTTTTTTTCTATTTTGATCTCTCAATTTTTGTTTTTTTCGATTTAACCATTTGACGTTGAAATTTATCTTGCATTAGACTTGGTAAATTGCTTTGGTTGCCTTGCCTAAGAGATCATGCGGTATCAAGAAAAATAATGTTGCTCGGTTGATATTTGGTTCGTCAAAATTAAATAAAATTTTATTGATTTAAAACATTATAGCTAGATCAAAATTGAACAATTAGAAGACATTTAACCACTTTTTCTTGCCAAATTCAGAAATTAAAATGCATGGGAGGGGGAAGGTTCAACCCTTTTTTTTGTTCATTGAATTTTTTTTTCAATTTGATCCATTTAAATTGCTTTAATTTAGGATTTAACTTGGTAATTTTTTTTATCACCTTTACGGAGATCTTGTAATATTAAGGGAACTTCTCAATGCTCAGTTGATGCTCGACTTTACAAAACAAAATAAATTTTAGCTAATTTAAAATAAATGTTTTTTAATATATCAAAATTAAAAAATATAACAAATCAAAATTTAAAAATATAATTATAGTAAATTATAACAATTTTTGTTGTTTAGGAGTAAATACAAAACATCACAAAGTTTAGGGGGTAAAATCAGGAATTGTTTTGTTGAGGGGTGTTTGTTTTCTCACTCAACTCTAGGGACCATTTTACAATTTTGGTAAAAGAAAAAGAAAAAGAAAAACATGTTTCGGTGACGAGCGGGTGTGTTTGGCGCGGGAAATCGCTGTCAGAGCAGTTTCTACATTTTCAGGTGGGCGGTTTCTGACAGTGGATCCCACTTCTCTCCTCGCTTTATCGTTTCTCACACTCCTCCCATAGCGCGTACTAACACTCTCTTCATCAACCAACCACGTGTTCTTTTCAACACGTGGAAGGACACCACTTTGTCGTGCTGTGTCTGAAAACTAAAATGGATGGACATTGAGGTAAGAGCAGGTTTTAGGCTGTAAGGTGGGCCCCTTTAAAGGATACTGCTACCGTGCGCGCAAAAGTCCACGAGGGGAAGAGAAGGGGAGGATTCTGTCATACGTGGGACCCACGCGGTTTTCTTGTTTGTCTGATTATACTTGGAGGCTTTTAGTGCTATCACACGTTTCTGGTTTGGATTTTGGATAACATGATAAGTACCCGAAACCCGACTGGGTCAAGGACCGGGCATGAAAGATCCATATTTATCCAAGTTCGGGTAATTATTTTTGGTTTGGACTAAGGTATGAAAAATCCATTGCCATCTCTGATAAACTATGTTTTATTCCCTTTAGACTATGAATGCTAGAGGTCAAAATATATAAATTAAGATTTCTTCATGGTAATATATAGTTTATAAAAGATTTAAAGATGGCTATTTGGATCTTTTTTTTAAATAGTGAATTGACATTAAGGATTTTTAAACTAAGAATTGAAATGAAACACTGTTAGAGACATAAAATGTAAGATATAGCTTGCCCAGACCTAATCCACGTTCGTTTACAAACGAAAGTTGATGAAGACGTAATCCACAGGTAATTCTCTTCCAATATAGCTAGCATGTGTTCTGGGACTTGGGTCGGATTTGAAATTTGAAAAATGATCATGGATCATGCAAGGGTACCACGTCAGCACTTGGGTCATGGTCTTTATGATTCTAGTCATGAACACATCCAAAGTGCTTGGAGATTGGGTTAAGAGGGTGTTTGGCTTAGAGGTAACTTGTGTTTTTTTTTTAGTAAAAAGCATATTTTTATAGTTTTTAGAGGTGTGGTGTGTGCTTAAAAGGTATTGTATCTTTAACAAAAAACCACCATACCTCTAAGCCAAACACACCCTAAGACTTGGTCCCGAACGCTTGAAATTTTGGAACTCGATTTGGGGTGTCAGGGATCTAGCAGAGATCTAATTCTAAGTTTTTAGGTTTTGAGTCAGATCTAGTATAAGGTACCCGAGCCGGGGTTCGGACCAGAATATGTGTGTTTATTTTAGCTTTTGTGGTTGAGTTTGAGGTTGGGTACACCCCATTTATGCACAAAACTCAACCACAAAAACTATTTTTTATTGTTTTTTTTAGTTTTTTTGATGGGTTCCATATACAAAACTCCACCTCCACCTCAAAAACAAACACCGTCTTAAGATGTTCGAGGTTTGGATGAGGATTTGTGTCAAAATTTGAATTGGATCTAAATTTGGGCAATCAAATTCATATCGGGTCAGGGGTCAGCGTGTTCAAGCTAGAATCAATATGGAGGTTTAGATTAGGACGTTTCGAAACACTAAAATTTTGAGATATGACCAATACTAGAGGTCTTAGTTGTTTAGGATCTAAGTTGGGATCGACTTCGTAGCAGTAGGGGTTGGCGACAAAACTAACATTAGGGTTTGAACCAGGGGTCAGACCAATATCAGGGTTTGAGTAAAGACCAATGTTGGTGTTCTACCAATGTTTTGTTTTTACTTCAAATTGTTTTTTTTAATTGTTTTTAGGTAATTTTAATACATTAATATTAAAAATAAAAAATATTATTTTAATATATTTATAAATTAAAAATATTTTAAAAATAGCCACTGCCACTGTGTTAAATACTCTATTTATATATTATTGTTATGAGCCACTCTTATCATTTTTATTTATAACGCCATTATCACAGCTTGGGGGAGGATAAAACGAGGAGAGAGAGAATTCGATAAATGAAAATTTTTAATATTATATTGCGAGTATTTGGTCGAAAGCAATTAATAAAATGGGAATAATAATACAGAATAAGAAATAAAATGAGAATTAAACATAGCTCTATTTTTATAAGAGAGGTGAGAATAAAAACAGCAAATGTTGACTTCTTATACTTTGATATATTTAAAATCAAGTTTTTGTGTCACTTTTTTCCAATATTCTTTCTATATTATGCATATAAAACTACTAAAATAACTTAATATATAGTTTCAGTATCGATAATCTTCAACCTAATTGAATAGTCTTAACTTTATTTGATAGAATTAATTTTAAAATAAAATAAACAAACTTAAATTTTATTATCATTATTTAAATTCTCAATTCATTTTTTTAAAAATAATAATAGTCTAAATACCTTTTTTTTTTTTTCCAGAAAAAAGCACCAGTAGCCTTAAAATCTCTTTGTTTTTTTTTTAATAAAACCAAACTTTCTACACGGAGAATTAAAATAAAAATTATACTATTAAATTTTATTTCTAAAATTTAAAACTATTTCCATAGAAAAAAACTAAGATTGACTAGTTAGGTTAAAAGTTATAGAACTACTATATTTATAAAAGCTTGCAATTTCAGGCTGTTTTTTTTTTTTTTCCTGAGATGAAATCATTAAATACTTAATAATCGGCATAACCTATGCCCCCATTAATGATCGAACGGGAAGAAAAACTATCTTCTTTGATTATCATTTTCTTTCATTTTCCTTGACTTTTATTAAATTAATTTATGGGACTGGGCACTAGATTGATAGTTCGTCGGTCATCATTGACCAGGAAGCCATGGCCATGGCTTCTCTTTACCACGATGAAGCCGACGGAAATCATGGCAGAAATCATGGATTCCTGTGTCGAATGAAAAGGACGTCAAATCTGGAGTTTTTGCATGGATCTTGTTTAATGATGATATTGAATCCCATTGCAATAATATGTATGAACAAGTACAAGCACACTTGATTACCAGTGTTTATTAATGTTATTTTGTTTTTCATCAATTATTATTTAACTCAAACTTCAGTAACATTCTTCTACATACTGTTTATTTTTATATTTTAAAAGTGATTTTTAAAATAAAAATTTATTTAATTTTTATAGATTGTTTTAACATGTTTATATTAAAAATAAAATTAAAAAATATTATTTAAAAAAATAATCGCTATTAATAACTTAACAAACGGTCATAAATTCTCTTGCATCCTTGAATTAGGTTTCATTTTATTGTATTGTTTCCGCATGTTCCAAATTTATTAATTCACACCTTCAATTCTTGAATTCCAAGTTACTATATTTTTCTTTTCTTTTTGTTATACGTTAATATTTATAAGTACAATTCTATTGTTTCATGAGCATATTTTATCAACTTCAACAAATCAATATTTTCCACTGATCTCGATCCAAATCAAAATATTATGTAAAATGTATGTTTGATATTGTGATGTAAAATGTTTTTTAAAAGTATTTTTTACTTGAAAATATATCAAAATACCATTTTTTTCTAGATTTTTTTTACTTTTGACATCAGTATATGAAAGTAATTGAAAATCACTTAAAAAAAATATTAATTTAATATTTTTAAAAAAACAAACACGTTTTTAAAACCCACTCAGATACAATCGAAAACGCGCCATTAGACAACAAGCTTCAATATTGGATTGGAAAGAAAAACTCAAAATCAAATTAAATAATTATATATTTCTTTGATTTTTTTTTTAAAAAAAAGGTTGGTTGAATGATTTCAAAGGTTGATGTGGTCAACATCTACCTTTAGAGTTCCAAAGGTTTATTGAATGTGAAAATATCATTTTCAAAGCACAATCTTTTGGCCAAGAACACAACCTACTCCACTCCATTGTTTCTTCTCTCTTTTCATTTTCTTAATGATAATGACAAGAAGCCTTCGTCCAAATAATAACACATACTTAGGAGGAAAAAACATGAATATATTCAATGGTTAGGAATTATTATTTAACATGGTTTGACAAAATTGTCACCTTTCTTTCTCTTTTCCAGACAAGATTACGATCATGCTTTTGTTCTGTCGATTGATTATTTGATAAATCTTTTGAAAATGTTTGTATTTTCTTGTCAGATGCATTTATTTGTCAATTGAAATTAAACCATGTTCTTATTCCAGAAAAGTTCCATCAATCTTAGCTTGCTTTTTTTTTTCCTTATCTTTCACGAGAGGGGATATTTTTTGTTTGATTTGATTTTTATAAAAAAAAATAACCAAATTAAATTTTATTTTTTTATAAAAAAAATCAAAACCAAACCGAAACCGGTTCAAACGACCGGTTTCAATTTGGTTTGGTTTTTAAAGTAAAAAACATGTTCAAACCGGTTTGGCTCGGTTTTTTTTGTCTGGGTTTGGTTCAGTTTGGCTCGGTTTTTTCGGTCCGGTCCGGTTTTTTTGGTTTTAGGCTTATAAAACCGAACTGAACCGGCCGGTTTTTTTAAAATTTTAATCGGTTTAATCAGTTTTTTTTCACGGTTTGATTTTTTCAGTTATTTTTCTTTTTAGTTTTCTTGATTTTCTCGATTTTTTAGTTTTTTTAATCGCTTCTATTTTTTACTATCACCACCACGACCACCACCACCACCGTACCACCACCATGTTATATCATTACCATTGAACCGAATTTTCATTGTTTTAGCTTAGAGTAAGCTAGTTTTTCTAAAATCGAAAAAAATTCTATTAATCACAAGTTCCATCCCTATGTTCTTGACATTTTTTTTAATATAACCCCTATACTATTTTTTATTTATCCAGTCCCTTTTACCTTTTACCGTAAATTTGTTTTTTAATATCATCCTTCTAATGCAAATTTGATTAGTTTTTTTTTATATATATAATAAATGAGATTTTTTTAAAAAAATTTGTATTGCGTTTGAAAAATATATTTTAAGTGTTTTTATATTTTTTTCTTTACAAGTTTTTTACTATCTTTTGAATAAAGAAAAGATATGAACAACACAATATTTTTTTAACATACAAGTATTTTTTTTATCAATGTAAAAAATTAAAATTATTTATTTTCTAGTTAGTTCCATAAGTTTAATTTTTATTATAAATATAATAAAAATATACATATTTTTTTGTTAACAATATACTACTTTTATGATAATGCTGAATTTAAATAAAATAAAAATAATATTTTACAGTTAGATTATTACGAATACAAGAATATTAAGATTATTATTATTTAAATTATGGTTTTGATTTCTTATGAAAAATATTATAATCTTGATGTATTTTCTTTTTGAATTTGTCTCTATTCTTAACAAATAAACACATTGTTTAATTTTTGATTAAAAAATAGAAATGAAAAATAAAATTTCGAGGGCGGTGAACAACTAAAAACACATGCCTGTGGACAATATTTCAAGCAAAATGCATGTTTACCATTTTCTAAAACCCAGCCCAAAATATACGGGCCACGAATGGTTGGAAGGCCCAATAACCCAAACCGAGCCCAAGGAAAACTGCTGAACCGGACCGTTCCTTATGATATAAAGCATTATCCAAAAAGTCTAAACGACAGGTTTTTAGCAAATCCTTAAAACCCTAAAAAATGAAGACGGTGACCGGCAAAATCACAGATTCAACTCCGGTGACAATAGCCAAAGCGGCCTCTATACTGTCCAAGTTCGTCTCCACCGACACCGGCGCATCCCAGGCCTTAAACGCTTATCTTCGTCGCGCCACCGCCGCTTTCGATGAGTTGGCGCGCCTTCATTCAAAATCCGATCGCAGGAAACACAAAAGGGATTCAGCTCAGACTCAGAGAGTGGAGGTTAGTCAATCCGGGCTAGTGAATAATAACGAGCAGAGATTGAAAAAGGAGGTCAAGGAAGAGGGTAATGCGGCAGAGGAGGAGACAGAGAGGAAGAAGAGGAGGAGGAAGAGGAAGGGTTATTTGGAAGAGGAAACCCAGAGAAGCAATGAAGTAAAGAAGGAAAAGACAGAGTTTGAAGAGAACGAGGGTAAAGTGGTGGGCAGAGTTGAAATCAAAGTAGAAGAGGAAATGAAAAAGAAGAAGAAGAAGAAAAGGAAGAGTGGAGAAATAGAGGTAGAGATAGAGGTAAAGGAGGAGGAGAAGGAAGGGAAGGATGGATTGAAAGATGAGGGCCAAAGGAAAAAGAAGAAGAGGAGAAAACATGAGGATGGAAACTGAGTTAAAAAAGAGTTTGCGTTTTTGTTCTTCGATAATTGCGTATTTTAGTGATTGGTGGCATTGAGATTTACTAATTTCCAGCTATATCCATGCGCTTACATATTTCAGTTGTCGTCGAACTTCATAGATTGCTTGGAAAATTTTTCATTTTTAGAAGTGATTATAATTCTTAAAGCATAAAACCACAATGCTGAGCATCATACTGAAGCTGATATTGCCTGATGGTTTGTGCATGCTGTTAAAAGCAGACCCTGTATAATTCTAAAACTAGCCAGGTGTGGTGGGATCGGCATCAGCAGCTGAGTTACCCTTGCTGGGTCAACTCATTGAACCTGGCAATGCATTTTCTTTGCCCATCTGGGTGGGCTATACACGTTTCCAGTTAGTTGAGTGGTGAGTTTTCCTTTTTCAGAAAAAAAAAAAGTTCTTGCGGTCCTGTTCCTGGGTTCTTATGATTGTTATTGCTTTGCTTTTGGATTTTTTGCAATCTAACTTTGACTCTCTATTCTTTTGTTAAATTGAGTTGATTAGAGTGCATTATCCTTCTAAGGAAATTGAGTAATTTAGCTAACTACTCTATGCTTCAGTCTTATCTTCTTTGATTTATGTTTGGTTGCCGAGACAAATGAGGAAACGAAAACTGAAGTTCAATGCTTTCTTAAAAGAAATGTAAGACGGTGCCCTGCTTTGTTTCAATGGTTTTGTGCCAGTATTAGAGATGTTGACAGTGAACGTGCTGCTCAACAGGATTGCAGCAATGGAATTGGTTTGGCAATATGGGGAGAAATCAGGTTTTGAATCTTGGAAGGGACTTGCCTGGGGTATAGAGAGACTTACTGGTTTATTGGCTTGTTATCTGCCGCTGTCATATCAATTTTTTTAAAAATGTTAAAAAAATAGTTAAGAGTTTGGAGAATTTTGATGGCAGTGTTGTTAAATCTGGCTAAATAAGGTAACTGGATCATCGAAAATCTAATTTAGTTTTTTTAAAAACTTTAAGATTAGAATTTGTTTTTTAAAAAATATCAAGATAATGATAGATTGAATTAATTTTAGTCTCTCGTGATCTGAGTCATGGATTCTGATTCTATTGAGTTTAATATTTTTTTTATTTGATTATATGATAAAAATATATGCTCTTAAAATTAAACACTAACTCTAAAATAGATATTTATTTAAAATTGTAATAATTCTATAAACAAACAAACAAAAAATAAATCATGTATTTCCTAACCAATTCAATAGTGAAAAACAAAATTAAAAAAAAATTAAAACACATTCGGTCGGTGAGTAAACCTATCAAATTTATAAATCGGGTAACCCAAGCTAGCATGTTAAATCTATGATGAACTGAGTTATGGAATCTATTGCGATTATAATTTATTGTTTAAAATTATTTTTTATTTAACTAAATGATAATAAAAATAAAAGATCATAGAATTGAACATTAATTCAATATCGAGATTTTAATAAACCTCATATTTAAGAATGAAATAAAAAAAATAATTAAAAAAAATAAAAATTAAACTCGCCAGATCAGCGAATCAGGTCAACCAACCAAATTTATGAACAGATCTAAAGATTTTATAAAGTTTAATAACATGATTTTTTTATATAAAAAAATAGACAATAATAAAATTAAGTTTAATTAAAAAACCCGGTCAAATCCGTAAATCAAAGTAACCACAAACCATGCTAACTCTATAAAAAGAAAAATAAAAAGAAATAAATTATAAAACTAAATTTTCAAACACTCTAATATTGAAAGATAAAATTAAAAAATTAAAAAAAAATAATAATAAAAAAACATTGTGAATTACTATTGTAATTCACAGTGAAATGGGTGTAGATAAACTGTGAATCTTACCATACCCTTTAATTTTTGTTAATAATTAATGATTTGCTATTCTGGTGTTTGGATGTTGGCGTGTTTAAAAGTGGTGAAGCAATGAAGGCTGTCTTTGATGAAATTCTACATTTTGTTGTTTGCAAACCAGGAATTGTATGAATTCCTTTGCCATGTCCTTATGGTTTTCAAGATTTTAATGATTGAAAGGCAATCACTCCAAGTTGCTGTAGGATTTGAAGGCACAAATTCACAGACTAGAACAAAAAAACATTATGCAACTCTGTTGTCACTGCAGCAAGTTGGTCCCTTGTTTGATTTCATAAATCCACAATGTCTCCTCGAGGCAATTCAAGACTGATTTCATGATTGTTATTTATTACTTTATCATGTTGAGTGGCTTCAAGGTTCTTTTCGAGTCTTGTTACAGGCAATAACATAGAAATCTTGATTATGCTAATAAACATGTTCTTCCTCATGAGTATGTTCAAGACTTTATGGCGATAAACTTTATTGTTAGGTTGTTGCACTGGCATAAACTATCCTTTTGAGACCTGAACTTATTGTAGCCAATTCTGATTTTGTTTATTGATTTTCCATTGTTTACAATCACAGAAGTTGTAAGAATCTTGCATTTATTTTACTTGGGAGATCAGTTCCTTTGGGAGGTCAGTTCCAATGACAAATGTGATAGGAAATGCTCTTGGATATGCAGGCAATGTCCACTCTTGCATTGATTTCATACTCAGACTCTACTGCTTTTTGTAGAGATTGCTTTATTGTTTGGGATTGTTCTATATCTATCATCCAAGTCAAATCTGGACACTGTTTATTTCTAAATTTCTCAGTCTAGCTATATTCTATTGATTTTTTCCTTCTGTTTTTCATACTCTCAGAGCTTTTCCTTGGCCCATCCCATCATATTGCTATGATCATTCAAGTATTTCACTCACTGCAGTGCCGAATTCTTTACGTGCATCCACAGACCATGATTATGATTTTGTCAGGCCTATGCTACTTCTGTAGAGCATTTCGAATATCATTGCCACCTTATTGTAATACAATTAACAGTTTATCTTTTGTTCTTTCCTCTCGGATAGATATAGAATATGGAAAATACCCAGTCTTTTTTCCGAGCTGTAGGTCTTAGTAAGCTCTTCAAGCTGCACGGACAGTAATAGGTAATGCCACTATGCGCAGTGCTGCATTCTGTATATCCAAGTTATCAGAGGAATGCCCGAGGAATCTCTCGCAGTTTCAAAACCTGCACGCAATATTATCTTCCTGAAAGTAAACTCTTATGTTTTTCAGTTGTCGGGTGCGACAATTTTCCTTGATAATGGTTGGCTTCTAGTTGAAGTTCTGTTTTTGCAAAACATTCTACTGTGTTAATTGTTGTTGTTTACTCATTTCTTTTTTCTTCAAGGAAATCGGATGAGACATGCCATGCTGGGAACCCTTGCAAGTTACAATTCATGACAAAAATGGATTTTCCCGAGAGCTAGAAGTTGGGTTTAGACGGGTGTCTTTAAGATTGTTCAGGGAGGGGTTTAGTTTTCTTTCACACCTAAAGTAGCTCGAAAATACAGGGGGGAAAAAAATCCATATCTATCATTTGAAAGTTTTCTGTCAGGGCCAGTAACTATACGGCGTGGGAGCCCAGTTCTACACACTTCAAAGATGAACTGTGCCACAGGAATGATACGTCTCGTGGTTATAGGGGTCATGACTCATGACAGGTGTTTACGACAGAGGATCACACTGTCGAACCCTTGTATGAACCTTCTGAATGCAAGAAGGTTGAACTGTCACGTCTTTGGGTCTTCTTCCCTAGCTTAGCTGACCCATAACTTTCCATTCTGATATCCTATGACTTCGGTTCCCTGTTCCATTTTCCGAAGTACTATCTGTTTCGATAATTTTATGATGCCATTTCAAAGCAATGGCTTCAATACTAGTGGACACATGTGGTTTGCGACCAGGAAGGGATTCAGACTAATCCTGCTTCTAGGATTCTGCTTGCAATAAAAGTCGAGTTCCAATGAAACTTAACAATGCACCAGATGTTTACCGTAATCAACCTCTTCTAGACATGTAATCATTTCTTGGAATATACAACAAGAAGCTTGATAAGATTGATGGCATCACTAACATGAAATATAAAAACCTAATGAACTCATTTTTCTCACATTTACATTTTCTTGAGTTCTTAGGTAACTTAACAAAAACCCTAATACTTAAAATGCTTTTCCAGTTGATTCTCAACCCATTTGATAGATGTTTACTTTAAATACCACTTGACAAATTGCTATGGACAAAGGAGCTTGCCTATCAGAAGCAAAATCAAGAAAACCGCTTCTTTCAGAGTGAATGTAGCTCACACCAATGATGTCTCTCTTAACCCTGTACAAGAAAAAACAAAGAATAAATTTAACACGTCAAATAGAATAATAGCAAACCCAGCAGAGTGAATGATCAAAAGATATACATGTCTTCTCCTTCGGCTTTGCACAATGTACCATGAGCGGGCCATCACATAGCATGGCAAAAGAAAACCAGCAAATTGAAGAAGCGAAACCTGAAACTGAAAGTCAAATATCAAAATTTTGATAGTATATTGGGGTCGAGTTAATCCACCTGACTTTGGTTTGTGTAGTGCATAAACATGTATATTCACAAATGTATCTGAACTATAACGGGCACCATAGACTTACACTGAAGAAAGTTGATGATTCTTGCACCATCCCTGAATCCCTTGTAACCATTAGAGCTTGGCGGAGTAGCAAAATTATAAGCAACTGCACATAATGGTGACCGAAATTAGCTTGTAAGCACATAAAAGCATTGATACACATAAGAATATTGTTCAGATACAGTTTGCTTACAATGAGAGCAACAGATCGAAGACAAGCAATGCTGCTTGTATTGGCAACAGCATAATCCTCGTACTCCGATTGTAGCAATTGATGCTCAAGAGCTAGAAGATGAGAATCATGCAGATCAATGTGGTGGCCCCATGCTTGCCTGTTAGCAATGTAGAAAAACATATAAAACTTCAAAGAGATTTTGCTAGGATGCAGAAAATATGCTGAAAAGATATTAAAAACAAAATAAAAAAAAGGAGAAAAATTTGGAAGCTGCAGCAATATATAGAAACTCAAAGCATATTACGCATGAATGAGGCAAGCAAGGGATTTGCAAAGCTATCATAGGCCACAATCATCACTATCCAATTGATCTTGGTGGTGTTGGTGTCAGCGTTAATAGCTTCATAGTACTGAGTGAACCCTTTTCAACACAGACAATTGGATCCTAATCTTCTTTCTTTAATTTCAAATACCTGATTCAATGAAATAAGTTTTTTCCTTCATGCCATTTTCCAACTAGAACGCAAATGTTGAAACCACGTTACCTTCAGGGGGCATCAAATTTGCCATAACTTACTAAAATCATTTGCGTTAATTTCACTGTTAAATTTTTTTTTGAAATCATATTCGCTAAGAATTGTTAGGAGTAGGTAGAGCTAATTGGGCCAATTTTAATCGAACCAAAGGGTAGCTGGTTAGGGCGACATAAGAAGGCAACAGATTTTCTATAATGGTAGTATCTATTTGATCATTTGTCCTCCGATCTTTCCCCCTATTTCCCAGACTCTCGGTCACATATGCATGATGGAGAATCCAGTAGTTAGTAGTTACCTTACATCAATTGCCATAACATCAGGATTGATGCGGGCTGGTGGAAGGGAATAATTTGGTGAGAAAACCTGCCAACCAGAAAGCACATTTTATACAAAATCATGCATTGACATATCTTCTAGAAATGTATCACATGTACAAAAAAGTAGTCCACAGGCTGGTGGAAAGGGAAACCTTTACCTGATTGCAGATTTCACAGGTAATGTCACCTTTTTTGTTGCACCATCTCTGAATGCATTTCCTATGAGCAAACTGCAAGTGACACTGATAAAACATCGGTGGAAATAGAATACATGGGTCAACAGTAAAGACTACAAAAAAGCTACAGCAGACAATTGTTAGACTGTGCATTTGTGGCATGGAATATCTTGAATGTTGAAGATGATGATTAGTATAAGGGGAACTACATGCCACATATAAAACAACAATGTTTACTAACAAGCACAAAAGGGATGCAACCTATTTACAAAAACAAAAAGAAACAACAGAATTCTGTTGTCTAAACCAGATGCAAGTTGTGGTCTATCTAAAATACAAGCCAGTTCCTCTACCCCATGCCCCAAACCTTTCCTATTTTTCTCCTACATGATAACCAAAACCCAGCTAGAAAGCATAAGAAAATAATGCATCTCTTATCTATACTTGATCATACACCCTTCCAACCCAAAACCATCCTTCAATATCGGATATCTTAAAAATAAAGATAAGATATCATGAGCAACCAACATCTCTAACCATGGTATAATATCAAAATTCTATTATATCCAAAATGCATCAACTCTATCAAATTATAATGCATCCTTGTTAATCACAATCAGATGAAGAACTTTAAGATAAATTATTTCCATTCGTCCTTCTTACTGCAGATCAATGTGAAAAATGCGTTTCCTTCTTCCTGGGTTGGTTTATTGCATAGGGAAAGAAAAGGTGCATACAATTTCTATGAAGTAAGGAATTGGTAGCTCAACAGAATAAACTTGTTAGAAAAACCTGTTGAAAAACAGGGAACTTTTAACAAAATAAAGTACGGAAAGTACTAGTCCCTTGTTAAATTCTTTCATACCAAAAAATTAAGTCTTTTCTCAAAAATCTATTTAAGCTTCCAAGCTAATAAGGAAATCCAGGTAAATTATATCTTAATATTCACATTTATCATAAAATATAGACTTGGTTTAAAACCTCTCATCAGTTTATTATCAAAAAACATTTCTTCCACTTGTCTTCCCCGTTAATCAACAGTGTTTAGAAAATAAAATTACACGTAAAAAGAGGAGGTCAGCTTTTCAACAAGCACGTCTGCTCATTAAATGCACACACCTGTCAACACCTAAATATCATACATAATGGTACAAGTAGCTAATAATATGCAAAAAAAAAATCCCAACTTTAAAAATACAAAACATAACCGATTCTCAAAGCATCATCATGTTCACAAATTTGAAGTTCAAATTTAGAAACTAAAATTATATAAACCCAAGACAGGGAAAGACCTTGAGAGTTGTGTATCATTACAAAAATAAAGCGACAGAAAAACCTCCATTTCCGAGTCCTGTGAACCACGAAGAGAGAGGGAGGGAGGGAGGGGGAGGAAGAGAGAGAGTTAAATGAAAAACCAAAGACACACCAGAAGAATCAACAAAAATCTCAGAACCCGAGAAACCAACATCCCAAAAGCATAAAACAACAGCCTCATTTCCTCACCAAAAACAAAAAGAACACAGCTTTTGACGTAAGAAGAAGGAAAAATAAAGGAGAGAATCCATTCAAAAATCAAAATCCACGAACTCGTTAGCAAAAAAATTTAAAAACTCACAACCAAAAAAACCAATAAATAACAAGAAAAAATACAACAATGAACAAACTAAAAAAAGGTGAGAGAATAAATTAAAAACCCATAAGAGAAAAGTAAAGACCTTGAGGGTGCCATTACAAGCACAAGGAGCTTCCATAGCAAGAACCTCAGCTTCCTCTTGACATATCCTACACTCAACCATCTCTACTTTCTTCAGAGAACATGAAGACCCTTCTTCATTTCCTTTCACGGAAACAACACTCTCAGTCACATTACCATCCTTACTTGTTGCTCCGATACCAACACCAACACCAACACCATCACTTCTATTTCTGTCTCTTTCTCCATTATGAACTGACTCAAAACAAGTTGAGGCTACTATGATTCTGTCTACACACACCATGAAATCATCAACCATCTCTCTCTATAATGCGTGTTGATGTTTTGATAGTCTCTCTTTAGTCTTCTTGGCTTGTGCTTCTCTCTCAAGAAGTGGAGGAACATAAAAGGAGAGAGAGGAGAGAGGGGGCTTCCAAAAGGTTAAGATTTTGTGGGGGGGCGGAATTTACGAAATTGACCTCGTCTTTTATTTCTGGACTTAAGTGGACCTGGTCGTATGGTTTAATTACATTTTTGCCTGAAAACATAACGTTTTGTGGGGGGGGAATTTACGAAATGGACCTCGTCTTTTATTTCTGGACTTAAGTGTACCTGGTCGTAGGGTTTAATTACATTTTTGCCTGAAAAAATTTGTTCAGGGAGGGTATTAACTGCTGCTTGCCTGACATGAAATGAGAAAAAGTTTTTATGGTGCAGTAAATTGTAATCACCGTCAATTATTCCTTTAAAATCCGGACCGTCCGTTCGATTCAGGACCCGGTTAATCTAGAGTTAAAACCAGGTCGGGTTGAAAAAAAACAGGGAAAAAAAAACCTGGTATGACCTGACGACTCGATTGACCTGACAAGACCCGGTCAAAAACCCGGTTGCAACCCGTTGACTTTTATTTTTATTTTTTTTACTAAAACGACGTTGTTTTAATTTTTTAAAAAAAATTTGACCCGGACAACTTGGTGACCTAGTCAAAATCCGTAATCCAGACCTTAAACAGGACAGAATCTAAAAACTATGATTCCTTCTATTCATATTGAGGAAATATATATACACACACACACTTATAATTTATTAAAAATAATAAAAATGTTTCTATCTAAGATTTTTTTCTCTTTAAGTAATTTGTAATCCGGCCCTTAAACCGGGCAGAATCTAAAAACTATGATTCCTTCTATTCATATTGACGAAATATATATACATACACACACACTTATAATTTATTAAAAATAATAAAAATGTTTCTATCTAAGATTTTTTCTCTTTAAGTAACTCGTAATCCGAATCTTAAACCGGGCAGAATCTAAAAACTATGATTCCTTCTATTCATATTGAGGAAATATATACACACACACTTATAATTTATTAAAAATAATAAAAATGTTTCTATCTAAGTTTTTTTTCTCTTTAAGTTTTCTTTTTGTTGAGCCGTGACTGAAAAATTACATTGAGCATTTATAATTTAATTATTATTTTTTTTTATTTTTTCAATTATAGTTTACATATCGGATAGTAAAAATTAAATGAAAAAATAATTAAATCACAGGAAAAAAAATATTTAAAAAGAAATTTCAAAACGCAGCCATAAAAACTATACCAAACACATGTGTATTTAGTATTGTGATAAATGATATTTTTAAAAGATATTTTTAGCTTGAAAATATATTAAAATAATATTTTCAAATTATTTTTTATACTTTATACCAGTACATCAAAACTTTTGAGAAGTATTAAAAAAAATATTAATTTGATAATTTTTTTAAGTTAAACACATTTTGTAAATACACTAAAACACAGCTTTAAATTAAAATAAAATAAAATCAACGGTGTATACAATGTTTAAGAGTTGAGCACGACTAGCTGGTTGGACACCTAAAACCATAGTGGATATGTGGGATATGTAAGATATGTAGATAGATTCATGTTAGGAATTGTGATGATTTGATAATTAATATATTATAATGTATTTATTGTAATACTAGTAGATATGTTAATATAGTATGTTGATATATAGTAACTTATCAACTATTATATTTGTTAATATGATAATTAATATATTGTATGTGATTTCGAGATTGGTATCCTTAATCATTATAGAAAAAAGTTATTTTGAGAATATTAATTAGCTATGAAAGTAAGATTAATTTAAACAATTTTTATTATGTCGATATGCTGATATCAAAGATAATTTTTTTAGAATAAAAAAACTTTATTTTAATGTATTTCTAAATAAAAAACATTTTAAATCGCCATTACTACTACAATCTTAAACAGACCATGAATAATTAGCTATTAATATATAGCTATTTAAGTATTCGTGGTAGCTTTTGTTGTTGGGTGTTTTTTTAAAATATAATTATTTTAAAAAATATTAAAATAATATTTTTTAGTTTTTTAATATACTAATATTAAAAATAAAAAATATTTTTTAAAAATATCCCGTATTACACCATCAAATACGTAATTAATCACGCTAGACCGAACCATTGCCTGATAATTTATCAAGCGTGGCCGAATATATTTTTATTGAATTTTGGATATATCTCCTAGAAATATTTCTCCATGTTAGTGGTCTTTAGGGCTTTACATTAATCTCAGTATAGTACGGTAAATATTATTTTTAAAAATATTTTTTATTTACAAATATATCAAAATAATTATTTTATTATTATTTTAAAATTTATTTTTGATACCAATATATTAAAATAATAAAAAATTAATTTTTAAAAAAATATAATTAAAAAAACTTTTGGTACATGACAAGACTCGAAGATGGGAGGGTGACGCATGCATTATTTTTTTATAGTAAAAACAAGGAGGATACCAAAACCTAGAACTAAGCAATGTTTTGAGGGAATTAGGGGAAAAGAAAAGGCAATGCAACAATATCACATGATGATATTCTGCTTCCACCATTGTCTTTCCCTGATTTCTCAAAGCAACCAAAGGACAATGCTTATTTGGTATCTATGGCAATTCAATCCCATTGCTTGTTACTTTTGAATTCTTGCAAAAACATGGTTGATGAGTTTTTTTTATTTATTTACATTATCAATTTAAATCGAATTTTGGGTTCAACTAGTAAGTGAATAAACCCTTTAAGTTATCGTTTTAATTTAGTTCATGTGTTTATTGCTGTGATGTATAGATTTTTTCACTTGAAAATATATTAAAATAATTTATATTTATATTTTAATATTAATATGTTAAAACTGTTGAAAACACTATAAAAACATCAGCATTCGATGTTTTTCAAGAAAACGCATTTTTAAAACACACTAAAAAACAGAAGTTACTTCCCGTACACTCGTACAAGAAAACTTGATAGAAGAATTTTTTGTAAATACATTATTTTTTTTATATAATGATATATTTAATATCTAACAAAAAAAAAACTTGATAAACAAAAACTTAATTTTAATACATCATGATTGCTTTTTTCCATTAAGAATTCAATACATATTGCTTTTTTCCGTCTCGTGACCTAAACCTTGTTATCTAAGATGTATCTCGGATCCGGGCTTAAAGCTTTGGTATTAACGACTATTAAACCTATTTTTAATGAAAATGTGTCGTGAAAATTCAAAACTCGACATTGATGCTTGCTGCGTTTTCCAGGCTGTTTTGATATTCATAGCATATTTTAATGCAGGCTGAAGGTCGGATTATCAACAGAGATACCGAATCCCTAAAAAATGCTGGCTGTGCGAGACCTTTACCTCTTTTTTTTTTTAAGGATTTCACACACCAAACGTCTATTTTAATGCTAGAAAACTCCCAAGAAGCCCCAAACGATCATCAACGAATAAGAAAAACAAATGGATTGTTCATACTTTATGCGGGTTTTTGTTTTAAATTAATATTCGGGTTAGTATACACGTATCTCGATTAAATATAAATATATAAATTACTTATACTTCTATGTGGTTGGTTTTGCGTGGAGAGTGCTTGGAGAGAGTAGAAAGCTATCTGCTTCAATTCGTGCACATATTTTCTGGTGCATGTCTCCATCAAGACAGCTCCAGGCAAGCAGCACTCTCATCATGCCATTGCCATTGTTGTTATTATTTTTTTTCAAGGAGAAAGCTTTGAAATCATGCCTTGAAACTAAACCTTGTTGTATTTCGACTTTAAAGCATTGTTGTCTGCCAAACAATATCGCATTAGTGGGCATTACTAGTGGTTACAACTTCTACCCAAATTAGGGTCGACAATATTTGGATTTGTCCTATTAAGTTTTCGTGGTTCGAGAGTATTTAGAAACGCAGACCAACTTATATTTTTAAAAAAATTAATTTTTTTCTCATATGTTTTAGATTATTTTTATACACTGATTTCAAAAATAATTTTTAAAAAATATCATTTTGATGCATTTTGACACGAAAAGTACTTTGAAAAGCAACCACAACTATGTTTCCAAATAGATCCTTAGGCGATCAAAAATTTGATTTTAATTTTTAAAAATAAAAAAAATATTATATTAATATATTTTTAAATAAAAAATATTATATTAATATATTTTTAAATAAAAAATATTTCAACAGTAACTATTAAACATTTAAGTAATCACTGCTGTTATTATGAGAAATGATTATTGGTATTTTGCGTATTAATTTCCCATACTTTGTCTGGGGAGTTACAATGATTAGAGTGCTCAGCGATCCTTCTCATATTATTTTAATTACTAGCCAATTAACTATGTGCTCTCATGATTTGAAGGTTGTTTTGTTATTTAATTTCTCAATTAAAAAAATCATCATGGAGATCGGTTCATGTGGGTGGTTGCATCTGTTTGATTGGTTTGTAGGGTCATCATCATTGTTTCAACTTTCAACAGTTGGTTCCGAACCAAGTGAGAGTTGAGCCAATCGACCTTGGTTGACTTAGTGGGTCAAATAATAATTTTATCGATCTGATTTAATGTTTTTTTTATATTTATTTCAAAAAATATTTGTTAAACTTTTCTTTATTTTTTTTAAAACAATAATCTTTTAGATTGACTTGGGTTGTTTGTAAGTTTGGTGGTGGTTGCTTTGCAAAATACTTTTTGTTTGAAAATACATCAAAAAAATATTTTTTTATTTTTTAAAAGTTATTTTTAATATCAGCACATTAAAACTATATAAAAACACGAAAAATAGTTAATTTGAAGTAAAAAAAATAAAAAATTCAAATCAAACTAATTTAGATCAATCCATCCAATCCCTCTTATTTTGCTCATGGAAATAGCATGGTTTTATAAGGCCATTGAATTGTATAATGCTAGAAGCGTTTTTCATTCGGGTAACGTTTTGATACTCTCCACCAATGAAACTCTTCAATCTCTTCTGAAAAACAGAAATGCAAAACGATGTTGCATAGAGGGGTAAAAAAATAGTGTTTGAGAATGTGATAATAATTATTTTTTAAATTGTTTTTTGTTTGGAAATATATTAAAATAATATTTTTTTAACATTTAAAAAAATATTTTTAACATCAATACATCAAAACGATATGAAAACAAACTAAAAAAATTAACTTAAAATAAAAAAAAAATAAAAAATTTAAACACAAAATCAAACAAGCTCAACAATTTTTTTAATGACAAAATGGTTGAAAGGATCATGATGATGATGCCAAAACAAACGTCGGGGGGAAGGCATTATCGAGGTGGGGGTGTGATTCGAATAATTGTACCGAGTATGGAGGGACAAGGTGGATGAGGAACCACAAAATGTCTCCTCTATTTATATTATCAAGAAATATCCTAATATATATTAAATTCTAACTGTACTCCTTAAAAATTATTAATTAAAAATACTGAAGATTTATCTGGTCATTAACTTTAAAATCTCAAGTAATTAGTTAAGATACATGTAAATTATTCCGGACACTTACGGTTACAAAAAAAAAGAAGAAGAAATGTACTAATATTATTGGGGGTGTTTAAGAGTGTGTTAACGATTGTTTTTTAAAGTGATTTTTGCTTAGAAATATATTAAAATAATATTTTTTAAAAATTTTAAAAATAATTTAAAGAAAAAAACAATTCTTAATTTTTTTTAAAAATAGTTTTAAGGTGTAAAAATCCAGACCCACAATCACACACATGATGTATAGGTATCTGTATACACAAACAACTGGCCTGGCTTGGCCTCAGTTGGCACTTGCAAGCAAGATAAAATAAAACCATATTCTACGAGGATGATTGGAAATTTGTTCTCAACATATTTTTAGATTAGTTTATACATTAATTGAAATTAAATCTATTTTATAGAATATATCCTCATCAAATTTTATGATCATATTTTAGTAATTGATCCCACTAAAGTCTACCTATTTTATAATTTGCTCAGCGAACTTATAAAAAAAAAAAAAAAAAAAAATTAGCATGGATTTTACCAGGTCTCTATAAGTTTAAATCATTTCACGAGTTTTTTCATGATATTTTACAAGATAAACATTTAAGCATAAAATAGTTTACAACTTATTAATTTATTAACATATACTCTTTTAACTTATAAAACTTCATAAAATATTTATTTCAACCACCTTCACTTCACCCTAAGAAATTTTTACCATCATCATCACCGCCACCACCATTTATCTTCCGCGATTTTTCATATCATTACTTACTAAACATTCCATATAAAAACATTTTACAAGTAAAATATGCAAACAAGACAACCACTAAACACTAAACTAGAGATTGAGTTGGCTGGATCTGCAATTTCTTACGGATTTGGGCATCATTTTTTTTATGATACGGGCTAGTTTTAAGCTTCAAGATTGCCTCGTGCTCTCGAGTCCCAAAAGGGTGTGCTGGGATTAAAGCCCAGAGGCAAAAAATGGTTTCTTTTCCAGCGTCAATGATTTCTCCTACACCCTACACCTCTTGCTTTTGTATTTAAAAGATTGCTTTATTTCTATATTACATTTTCAGAGTGTAAAATTAATGGTATTTCTATTTAACCATCTCAACTCAATAATTTAAGCTGTTAAGCGAGGTCTCAGGATATAATTTATATTATTCTCCAACACACTCCCTCAAGTGAAAGCTCTTTGGGCTTGAAACTTGCACAAATCCACATTACCTTGTGCTTAATTTTTATCAAATAAATGAGGTATCGTGAGATTTGAACTCGTGACTGCTTGGTCATCAAGACTCTGATATCATATTAAAGAATTATCTCAATTTAATAGTTTAAGCTGTCAGGTGAGGTTTTAGGATATGATTTATATTATTTTCCAACCGTATTTACTTTTAGTATTCAGCTATATTAAAGCTGATTTATCATTTTTCTCCAAGTGCTTTCTAGCCTAGTAATAAGGGATATTGATTAATTTAGCAATCACTTGAAATTGAATTCCACCGAGAATGAGGATTCAGGGAAAGACGATGACTTCCTCCTTGGTGTAGTTCAAGAACTGATGAAGTTCTTAGTTCTTGATGACAAAAGGAACAAACGAATAACGGAATTAAAGTTTTTTTTCAATTTTCTTAGGCATTTTTCAATTTTCTTACTGCATAAAATTGTGAGAAACCCATAAAAAAAGTGGTCCAACCATAGTTTATTAGGCAACATAATATTTCTGTTTTTTTATGAGAATCAACCACAGTTGCTTTCTCTTGCTCGACGGATAATTTTTGGCCAAAGAATACTGTTTGCAACCATTTATCATTTTACCCTCAAACACTTGTTTCACAGTGATTTCAACAATAATTTTAATTAAATATATATTTTAATCTAAATAATCATAATTAATAATAATTTTTTTAAATTTATTTTGTTAAAATTATATACACAAAAACTACCGCAAAAACAAAAAAGATTTCGGTTCAAAAGAAACTGAGGATTGACATATATGACGGTACAAAACCACTTGCCTGTGGACGAATTATCAATTTCAAGGTGCACAAACTGACCTCCACCATTCCATCACACGAACCCTATCGGAAGAGTCCTTCCACAGAATCCATAATTCACCTGAAAAACCTTGAGCTTCCACTCTGAAAGAATTAGGAAAGCCAAGGTTCCGAGATTCGTTTATCTGCACTAACCCCATTAATACGAGGCTCAACACTGGATTCGGGGATTTCTATTTGATCATTGCCTGAAATCTCTCTAGCTGCACTAGATTCAGGGATTTCTATTTGATCTGGAACCTGAAACTCAGTCAGAATATCATATCGTGATCTCATTGCCTTCTGGGTACTGTCTGAATCACCATAAGGTTGCTTGACTGTCGTAGTTACCTTAACACTCTTTGTATTTATCAGCGGATCGAATGTCTTGCCACGCGGTCGCGATTTCTGGACCAGCATCCAAGCACCATACGGTTCGACAATTCCTGGTCTGATTGCTGGAGAATCCATTTGAATTGGAGGATCGCAAGCGATATTAGAATCCTCTGTTGTATCTTCTTCACCATGGCAGGCACTACAATTTTCAGCACGATGGCCATAACGACCACATGTAAAACAAACCAGCTAAATCCCAGATTAGGTTTAAAACTAGGGTTGTCTAACTTAATTTTTTTTTTAATCGGATCGAAAGATAAAGAACCGAGCCATAAAACAAAGGAGAAGCCAGAATAAAAAGTTCATAGAATCTTAAATCTTGATGGTCGATTACTTGTTCATCCAATCAGCCTCTAGTGGAGTATCTTCGCGTGAGTCTCCTACAAGAGAGTCTTTTGAAGGATATCTTACGCTTCAATTCGTCATGAGCATTAGTGTCCGAAATCCCTGCTTCATCATGGTGAACCATGCCATTCCTCCTCGAGTAATTTTAGCCTTTTTATTACCTATTGCCACTAAATCAGATTCCGATGAGTCGCTGCGCCAACACTACCACAAACTTGGTTTCCCTCTCTTGCATCCCACCTGCTTTTTATTATCATGGAAGGAATACTCGTTTTCTTCCTTCCCTTTATAAATGGTGGGCATGGGTGTCTCTTTGAATCTTTCTATATCTCTCTTTCTGTTTTTTCTTTATCTTGTTTCAAATTTGTGTTTTTGTACAGAAAGAAGCTACATTAGGAGCTGAAAAATTAGAAATAACGATAATTTAAAGAAGCTGAGATCAATTGATGCACAGTTTAAGCTTCTGGTTCCTGGAAAAGTGAGGGAAGATGACAAACTTTTTAATCGTTTTCTTGACACTTCAAAATTTGAATGGAGAGGATCTCAAGGATACAGCACGTAAACTGTGAATTATTCATCTTGACGTCCTGCAGAACTTTGCCGTATCTTGATGTGTGGACATCATAGAGGGCTTGCCATAAAAATCTTGACCGTGATTGGGTTTGCTGGAGCAGCTCATGGGTTCTTAGCATTCACGGGCACGCTGCTGCCAGATAGTCAAGCTTTGGATCACTTTAGGAGCTTGTGCAGTGTGCTTGCCTGCCATGGCTGCAGCAATTAGGGGATAGATTCTTTCTCCCTGAAAATTGAATCAAACTCCCGATGATCAATTAATCTGTACATACTGTGGTAGATTCGTTTCTATTTTTACTCCCTGAAAGTGATTATATAATGTGTCTAGATGATAAAAGAATTAATGTGCGCTCCCCAGCTGCTCATTACTTGGTGCCACTTACCAAAGTGGATGCCATTGATCGCGTGCATTGAGCTTCTCTCAACCGCGTGCTCTTGTTGTCAACTTGATTCTATTGGATGTCTCGTTGTGACCTCAGAAACTGAGCTCAGTGATCAATTGGACGCTCTACTTGTTTAATGAAGTCTCATACTGGTCTGTCACCTTCTACATCATTGACATGATTCCACAGATGCAGGTCCGCGTTTTCCTCAATTGAGTGCTATTTGTGCTGGATCCTTGTCTCTGGATTATGGGACATGTAAAAATAAGCTGTCTGTTGATTTGGTCAGGATAACGAGTGAGCCTCTTGCTTTGTGGTCCGTGAGGACTAACAATGGTTGAGATGACTTAAATTCTCTGCACCAAGACGCTCATGCCCTCCATAAACACGACATACTTCTTCGCCTGCTTTGTTTCGCCATTCTTGATGCGATGCTAAAAGGAGAAGGGCCCAAGTCAAAAGGTTGGCAATAGTTTCCTTTCCAGCAAAGTAAAAGGTCTTGCATTCATCTGCTTCATCCTGATTTTTATACCAATACATTTGTAAACTCAATAGATTTCTTGAATTTTCTCCTGCTCTGCTGTTAGTCTCTATCAGTTTCCTTATTGCTTCACTGAGTTCCTGTTAGTTAGTGGAGACAAACAATGTCCCACCATATGCAAGTGGGAATACCTAATCTCCCACTTGGCACTTGGCACATGGTGGAGGACACAAACGGTGGGCATAAATCATAGCATGATTTATGCCCTTCACTCCTAGCTTGATATATATGTATGCTCTGTGAAGAGCTGGAGTGTTAGAGTGTGAAGAACGCAGATAAGAAGAAAACACGAGAGAGAAGAGAGAGCAAGAGAGAGAGCTTGAGTGAGTAGAGTTGAGTTGAGAAGAGTTTTCTCCTCCTCCTTTGTTTGTATTGTTTCTTTGAGTGATTAATACAAACCAGTAGCTCCGTGGAGTAGGCAAGTTGCCGAACCACGTAAATTTGTGTGTGTTTGAGTTCTGGAATTGCCCAACAACTGGTATCAGAGCTTGTTCTTGAAAAAGAGGGTGTTTGATCCAAACTCAAAAATCAAAGTTCTCAAAACGTGTTTTTGAACATACCATCGTGTAGAGCAAGGGACGACAAATTCACTGGTGAAAACCCGGCGAAGAACCGACGTCCTGCATGCCCGCACGCGCCAACACGCGCCGACGAAGCCACCGCCTACGCGCGCCCACGCGCAAGACGCTCTCCACGCGTCGTCTCGCCGGATGCCGCATCCGAACCGGGTTGACCCTCCACGTCATCCGCCACGCCAGCAAAACCGTACAGTCACCTGACACCTCAGCAAGTCAACTGCCACGTCATCCACTCAGTTAGCAGACACGTCAGACACTGCCACGCCAGCACCAATCGCGCGTGTATACGCCACGTCAGCGAAGTGGGTCCCGGTTGGCCTACGTGGATGCCACGTCATCAAAGTGAGTTTTGATCCAGTGCTTCGCAGTACACTATTCTCGCTCGACACGCCGCTTCATCTCGCACCGTCCGTTGATCCAAAACTTTGATTGTTAAGATCTCGAGCCATCCGAAGTCCGATTGAGGTGATCTCAGTGTCGTTTCCAATAGTTTTGGCCGTTCCGGACACATCTGTAAGGTCATATTTGACAAATTCAAATCGGAGATACAATAAAAATGGCAGATGAAATAAAGGCCGCGGGAATTGAAAAATTTGATGGAACAGATTTTGGTTATTGGAAAATGCAAATTGAAGACTATTTATATGGGAAGAAACTCCATCTTCCTCTGTTGGGGAGCAAACCAGAAAATATGCCGGAAGAAGATTGGTTGCTTCTTGATAGACAAGTTTTGGGTATTATCCGACTATCCTTGTCAAGAAGAGTTGCTCACAATGTTACAAAAGAAAGATCCACCGCAAGACTAATGGAAGCTTTGTCTCGGGATGTATGAGAAGCCCTCAAGCAAACAATAAAGTGCACTTGATGAAGAAGTTGTTCAACCTCGAAAATGACGAAGGCACCTCCGTCACACAACATCTCAACAACTTTAATACCATCACAAATCAATTGTCATCTGTAGAGATTGAGTTTGATGATGAGATCCGTGCACTCATTTTGCTAGCTTCACTTCCAAGCAGTTGGGAAGGTATGAGGACAGTAGTGAGCAACTCAGCTGGAAAATCCAAACTGAAATATGATGACATCCGAGACTTGATTTTAGCTGAAGAAGTGCGAAGGAAAGACTCGGGTGAAAGTTCAAGTTCGAGGATCAGCTCTCAACATTAACACTCGAGGGAGGAGACATGATAGAGGCTTATCTAGAGGCGAGATCCAAATCAAGATACGAAGTAAAAGCAAGTCCGGACCCGAAAGCGAGGTTGAATGTTGGAATTGTGGCAAACCTGGTCATTTCATGAGGAATTGCACAAAATCGAAAAAACCCGAAGCCGACTCTCGCAAACGCTACCACGGATGAGGTGCAAGACGCTTTGATTCTTGCTGTACAAAGTCCAATTGATGATTGGATTCTTGATTCCGGTGCTTCATTCCACCTGTACACCACACCATGAGATG
This sequence comes from Populus x sibirica, assembly GCA_019202695.1. Lineage (NCBI taxonomy): Eukaryota > Viridiplantae > Streptophyta > Magnoliopsida > Malpighiales > Salicaceae > Populus > Populus x sibirica. The sequence goes on from JAGMVL010000317.1 coordinate 193,063, forward strand.
ATGCAAAACTATGTTGCTTGGAGATCACGGTGTAGTCTATCTGGCCGATGGACAACCAATGAAGATTGTGGGTATAGGAGAAGTGCGAGATCAAGACAATGAATGGATCTACGTGGAACTTGCAAAATGTAAGGCATGTTCCTGGACTAAAGAAGAAGTTGATCTCGGTCGGACAACTTGATGAGAGTGGTCATTCAATCCTTTTTTCTGGAGGTATGTGGAAGGTATCAAAGGGAGCAATGGTTTTGGCTCGTGGAAAGAAAACCGGCACCCTGTATATGACCACAAGATTTGCAGACATTATTGCCTCTACTGAAGCAGAAAATCAAGCACGGCTATGGCACCTGTAGACTCGGCCATATGAGTCAAAAGGGGATGAAGATACTTGATCGAAGGGAAAAGCGCGAGCTTAAAAATGTTGATCTAGACATTTGTGAAAGCTGTGTTCTTGGAAAACAGAAGAAGCTCGGTTTCTTAAAGGTTGGCGGGGCCTTAAGACCAAGAAAGCTAGAACTGGTGCACACAGATTTATGGGGACCTTCTCCAAAGTGGCATCTCTTGGAGGATCTCGGTATTACGTAACTTTCATTGATGATTTCAAGCAGAAAGGTTTGGGTCTACTTTCCGAAAAATAAATCGATGTGTTCGAAACATTTAAGAAGTGGAAGGCTATGGTTGAGAATGAATCAGGTTTGAAGTTGAAATGCTTAAGATCTGATAATGGAGGAGAATACATTGATGGAGGTTTCAAGGAGTATTGTGTCTTGTTAATGGTATCGGAATGGAAAAGACCATTCCAGGCACACCACTAACGAGAATGGCATTGCTTGAAAGAATGAACCGGACCATCAATGAAAGAGCTAGAAGCATGAGGTTGCATTCAGGGCTACCTCAAACATTCTGGGCTGACGCAGTTCATACTGCAGTTTACTTGATCAACCGTGGACCATCAGTTCCTTTGGAGTTCAGATTGCCCGAGGAAGTATGGAGAGGAAAAGAGGTACAACTCTCTCATTTAAAGGTCTTTGGGTGTGTTTCCTATGTGCATATAGATTTCGATGCTCGCAACAAGCTAGATGCCAAATCCAAGAAATGTTTCTTCATTGGCTATGGAGATGAAGAATTTGGATTTCGGTTTCGGGATGATCGAACGGAAAGATTATCGAAGGCGGAACGTGATCTTCAATGAGAAAGTTTTGTACAAAGACGGATCAAGTGCGAAACGGATATGACCGATTCGGATACAAGTCCACAAAAATCTGAATTCATCGATTAGAAGGGCTTCCCGATGTTACTGAGCAGAACAAAACTCAAGAGTCTTTACAAGACGATTCAAGCACATCTGTACCCACCACTACACAAGAAGATGCAGTGCCAAGTGAACCAATTGTTTATGTTCGCAAGTCTTCAAGGACTGTAAAGCCCCCACAACGGTTCACACTTCTACTGAATTATATTTTTGCGACAGATGGTGGTGAGCCGCTAAGTTATGAAGAATCCTTACAAGATGGAAACTCAAGCAAGTGGGAGTTAGCCATGAAGGATGAGATGAGTTCAGTTCTTTGAAGAACAAGACTTGGGAGCTAACCATACCGCCCGAAGGAAAGAAGGCTTTGCAAAACAAGTGGGTTTCTGAGTAAAGAGCGAGCACGATGGAAGCAAACGGTTCAAGGCAAGACTTGTTGTAAAAGGGTTTCAACAAAAGAAAGGGATTGACTACTCGAGATATTTTCTCCAGTTGTGAAACTCACAACAATCGAGTTGTTCCGGGGATAGTAGCAGCAGAGAATTTACATCTTGAACAATTAGATGTAAAAACAGCCTTTCTTCATGGAGAATTGGAGGAAGACATTTACATGCAACAGCCAGAGGGGTTTGAAATACAAGGAAAGGAGAAACAAGTCTGCAAGCTAAAGAAAAGCTTATACGGCTTGAAGCAAGCTCCAAGACAAGTGGTACAAGAAGTTTGACAACTTCATGTGTAGTTCGGGATACACAAGATGCCGGCCGATCATTGTTGCTATGTCAAACAGTTTGACAACTCCTATATCATTCTACTATTATATGTGGATGATATGTTGATTGCAGGATCCAAGCATTGAGGAGATTGACAAGCTGAAACAACAATTGTCAAAACAGTTTGAAATGAAAGATCCGGGAGCCGCTAAACAAATACTTGGCATGAGAATCATCGAGATAAAGACAAAGGCATACTAAAGCTCTCACAAACAGAATATGTCAAGAAGGTTCTCGCGGGTTTAGTATGGATAATGCTAAACCAGTAAGTACACCTCCGGGGAATCATTTCAAGCTCAGCAAAGACCAGTCACCACAAACTGAGCTAGAATGTGGATACATGGATAAGATTCCATACGCCTCAGCTATCGGCTCTTTGATGTATGCTATGGTCTGTACTAGACCAGACATTGCCCATGCAGTGGGAGTTGTAAGCCGATATATGAGCAATCCTGGAAAGCAGCATTGGGAGGCGGTGAAATGGATCATGAGGTACTTAAAAGGTTCATTGGAGACATGTCTTACCTTCACAGCTGGTGGTTTGAAACTTGAAGGTTTTGTAGACGCCGATCTAGCAGGAGATGTTGATAGCGAAAAGAGCACTACAGGATATGTATATACTCTAGGAGGTACTGCTGTTTCCTGGAGTTCTACCTTGCAAAAGATCGTCGCTCTTTCAACAACAGAAGCTGAATATGTTGCAGTCTCAGAATCTGCAAAAGAGATCGTATGGCTGCAGAGTTTTCTGAAAGAATTGGGCAAGATGAATGGAAAGGGTACTTTGTATAGCGACAGTCAGAGTGCAATCTTCCTTGCCAAGAATCCAGCATTTCACTCCAGGACTAAGCACATTCAGATCAAATATCACTTCATCCGACAATTGCTAGACGATGAGCAAGCGATGCTAGAAAAGGTCTGTGGAAGCAAGAATCCAGCTGACATGTTGACCAAAGGAGTTACACTTGATAAACTGAAGTTGTGTAAAACTTCAGTTGGTCTTCAAGGATAAATGATGATTTCATTGTTTGTCTCCAAGTGGGAGATTGTTAGTTAGTGGAGACAAACAATGTCCCACCATATGCAAGTGGGAATACCTAATCTCCCACTTGGCACATGGTGGAGGACACAAACGGTGGGCATAAATCATGGCATGATTTATGCCCTTCACTCCTAGCTTGATATATATGTATGCTCTGTGAAGAGCTGGAGTGTTAGAGTGTGAAGAACGCAGATAAGAAGAAAACACAGAGAGAAGAGAGAGCAGTAGAGAGAGCTTGAGTGAGTAGAGTTGAGTTGAGAAGAGTTTTCTCCTCCTCCTTTGTTTGTATTGTTTCTTTGAGTGATTAATACAAACCAGTAGCTCCGTGGAGTAGGCAAGTTGCCGAACCACGTAAATTTGTGTGTGTTTGAGTTCTGGAATTGCCCAACAGTTCCCCGTATCTAGTCTCCATCTCTGTCTGCTATTCTTAGCAGGCAAGAACCTGCATCCATAAATGAAGCCTGAAATCACAACCACTCGTCCAAAATCAAGAACAGATTATCACAATACATTTGAATTTGTACACTATTCAACAAGCAAAATAAAACCCTTCCAACTGATTCTAGTGCAAATGGCCTTTAGGAAAACGGGATTGAACCGGGCGGGCGGGACCAGACAGAATGGCAAGTTGTCCCATGAGAGAGGGAGGACAGAAATCTGGAAATGAGATGGGACAAAAACTGTTTTTCGTGAACAAAAACAGTATAAATGAAGCTATAAGAAGGATAGTTTTGTTTGTTTTTGCCACTTCAATTTAGCCTATTAGAATTCAATGAACACAAGTTAACTTTCGACCAAAGTTAGAAGAAAATAATTACCTGAACCCTGGAATGTATACACTTCTCGAAGCTTGGGAGACAAAGATCCATTAATTGTTCCTGTAATCTAAATATACTCTTCCCTTCCTCATAAATGCTTCCAAATTATGATCTCTGCTGCAATTCTCTAAGCTTGGGAGACAAAGATCCATTAATTGTTCCTATAATCTAAATACACTCTTCCCTTCCTCATAAATGCTTCCAAATTATGATCTCTGCTGAAAGGTCATGGAATTCTTGATGTACCGTCCAACTCAAACTCTCCTCTACCTCCTCTCATTTCCTCCCACCTCCTTGACATATCTGTGGTGCTCGTTACGTATCCCAAGACCCAGCTCCGTGGAAATAAAATTTGGTTCAGCGGTTTTTACACATAATCGACTTCTGCATCAAACTTGCATTAGAGCAAATTGCAAAAGATTTTTTTTACAAGGCGTTTGTTTCATGAAAAACACTTTCTTGGAACCATTTACTAATAAACTTCCTCATGTTTGTTTAATTTTAGAAATATTCATCAATAAAAAATGATTTATGGTCAAATTAAGAAAAAAACCAACAGTGTTTGGTAACGATTTTTCCAAGAAAATAGAAAATAGAGTTTGCGTTAAAATACACTATTTTTCTGAATTAGAAATTTTTTTTAAATAATTTATAAAATTAATTTTTTTTTCAATTTCATCTTCCAACTTTTTCATATACAAATTTATTTTTTTAATTGTTATTTATTTTATTTTAAATAATTTAAATAATTTTATTTTTTTAATTTTATCCTCTTTTAATTTTTTTATTTGTTAGATATAGTTCTTGTTCTTTTGATAAACCTGAAAAAAAAAATAAAACATCAATAAGTGATTTCTTAATTTATTTTTTATGACATGATTAAATACTAAAAAATATTTTTCTAATCACAAATATAAAAAAAATAATAATATAAAAACAAAACTTTTTTTTAAAAATGAAACTAGATTTCCTCCCATCTAGCAAAAACCATGTATATCTGGACACTATTTTCATATTCTACTAGTGTTATTGTGCTTATAAATAAATAATTAAGTTAGAATTTTCTCTCTCAAAATAATAATAAATAAATAATGAACAATACTCTTAAAAGGAGAAAAAAAGATTTTCATTTTATTATTTTCTTCAAACAGAAAACAATATAGTTTCAACATATTTTCTAGTTTTTTGAGTTGAAAAAACATCTTAAATCTTTAAGAATTGAATGAGTTCCTGATTTTTCACGCAACCCTATATTTATCCGTAAGGATGGAAACATAAGGATTGAAATGATAATCTTAAAACTATAGGAACTAATCTATTAATTTCTTAAAAATAAAGAACTAAATTATAATTTGCTTCTTCTTCTTCTTCTTTTTTTTTGTTTTGTTTTTGTTTTTTTTTTAAATGAGAACGAGGGGCTAACCTATAACAAGCGTCCACTCTCAAGCAATCACTTCCTCCGACGCCGTTACTAGGTACTGCGATCCCACTCCATTTCTCGCAGCCGGCGGTCCACAGAAATACAATTCCGGCTACTCACTTCCCAAGTTAAGGTACCATCTTTCTGTTTGGTTCCCTAGAAATTGCAAGGAAAACAACGATAAAAAGAAAATTAACACCCCATACCACCAAACAGCTCTTAAATTTTTCCCAAGTTGTTTTCTAGTTTAATCAATCATTTTATGCATACCCACTATTGTAATTCATGTAGAAAATACAAAATCTCAATTTTTGCTTGATTTAAAGTCCAGTGCCTAGCTCCTTTTATATTAGCTTAATTGTAGAAAAGACATAAAAGTTGGAGTCTTTTTGTTCAAGTCTTTTTGGAAAAAAACAATGAGAACCCATTGTTGATTTTTGGTTGATGCAGGTGGGATTTTATCTGAGCGATCCTTAGTTGGTTATATAAGTTATGGCAGCTAAGGACACTGCACCTTCCTTGGAGATTTTAGGTAATTATCAGAACAAAAAGACCGTTCCTTTATGAGTTTTAATATAGCTGTTCATGTTATTGCTTGTTTTCTTATGTTTCTGTTTGAATTCTGTTGTTACAGTTAGAGGACCAGAAGGGTGTTTTGTGTGGAATGGGCCACCATTTGGGAATGGTGAACCAAGTGTTAAGCTTGAGAGAGTTCCTTGTAGTCGTGCAAAGTTTAGTGAAGATGGGTCTAGGCTTCTGGTGATGAAAAGTGATTTTGTTATTAGTATCTATGATTGCAGTAGCTTTAAGGAGATTAAATCTTTCCAAGTTCCCAATGTTCTCGCTGCTGTGTTGTCACCTTGTGGGACTTATCTTCAGACTTTTCAGAAATCATCGACACCACAGGATAAGAATCTGGTTTTGTGGAAGATAGAGAGTGGTGATTCTGTTTATCAGCAATTCCAAAAGAACATGACAAAGACCACGTGGTAATATATACTTTTAGCTGACTGTATTTTTAGAAGAAAGTTGTGAATTCAAAATACATTTTGCTCATTTTTATACAAAATTGTTCATTATCATTGTAGTTTTCCATAATTTCTGGAATCATAATTTGATGATACTGTCTTGCTTATGCTGAAAATGGGATTTTAAAATATCTTGTTCTGGATAATCTCTCCCTCTATCTCTCTCTTCCTTCCTCCAATGTGCTTGCATGTAATTTGATATTGAAGTTCTTAACTATGTAATTGTTTATATGTGTGCCCTTCAGGCCCTCGATCCGATTAAGTTCTGATGAAGCTGTTGCATGTCGGATGGCAACAAATGAAATACAATTTTTCGATCCCAAAGATTTCTCTAAAGGAATTGTTCACCGCATAAGGGTTCCTGGGGTGGCTGCTGTTGAGCTTTCAATGGTGCCAGGGTCTCATGTGGCAGCATTTATCCCAGAGTCTAAGGTGTGTGTTCCATGCTTCTAGGCCAAGTTTAAGGAATGATTTCTATCCATGTTAAGTAAATGTGTAATCAATGATTACATCATTGCATTTACATGCAAGCACAACCATATCTTAAATACAATGTTGTCATGCATGTGCACTGCAAACTGGATGCTTGCAGTAGTTAGTTTTTCTGAATAAAAGCTATTGATAACTTTGTATATTGATATTGTCGACTACTACATCGAGAATATAGTTTTTCTTCCAATCATGGTAAAAATTGGGATGCTGAAAGAAGGATCTTTTTTAAAAATTAAACTTTTACCAATAATTGATCAAAACTTCCAAATTCTGGGAATTGTGATTGGATAAACTCATGCTGTATTATCACCAAAATATAGAAATTTTAGGTTCAAATTGATGACATTGAATTTTCTTATAGTAAGATTCTCATGGTAAATTTGTCAACATACACGGTGCTTTCTGGATTTGGCAAATCCAATATTTGGCTCATTGTATATTTAGACAGGTTATTTCAATATGCTCCTGACAAGTAGGATGCAGATATTAAATTGGTTTTCAGATTTGGGTGTCCTTAATTGTCCTTCTTCCTTATGATGATTTTTTTTTAATTAATTGTTGGATCATGTAGGGTGTTCCAGCCAGTGTTCAGATATTTGCTTGTGGGAAAGAAATGCAAAGTCAGCCTGTTGCTCGAAGGAGCTTTTTCCGATGTGATACAGTGCAACTGAAATGGAATCGTGGTTCTACCGGGCTTCTGGCGGTGGCGCAATCAGATGTTGACAAGACCAATCAAAGTTATTATGGAGAGTCCAAGCTGAACTACCTTACAACCAATGGGTCCCATGAGGGGCTGGTACCTCTACGTATGTTCGGGATTAGTTTTTCAGTTTTTTAGTTGTCTGCAGACACTGTGACTTTTGATTGTTTGATCCATGAACAGGTAAAGAGGGGCCAATTCACGATGTTCAGTGGTCATGTTCTGGTTCAGAGTTTGCTGTTGTTTATGGATGTATCCTTGTTCCATACATAGAGTGAAAGATCTGTTGCATTAGATCCATGTTGTCACTCTTATTAAGGTAAGCGTCATCTGGAGGACATGTCTAAGAAACATGAATACATGGACCCTGCTAGTAGATCTCGTTTGCATGTAACTAAAAGACACGGGCTGATACCAAGTATCTACTCTCAGTGATTTGGACATCTATAAAGTGTAGAGGAACTTTGATATGAGAACTCTACCCCTTGAGGGACAAATCATATTGTAATGATGACCTTGTGCAGTTGGGTTTTCTCAGAGGTGGATTCTCCAAAATAGCGAACTTGTGCCATGTTATTCTGGTAGATTTCTTTTTGAAGAGTTAATTTTGCATTTCTGTGTTTGCACAGATGGGTTTATATATATATATATATATATATATATATATAAACTTTTCTCATGTCTGAACATTTAAATCAGCTTTAACAGTTTACAAACGAAGGATGCAAAAATTTACTAGTCTTCAACTCAGATTGCGCTCATTCACATTTCTGTCTCAATTACTTCCACAAATTTTGTGCTTCCTTGACTATTTTAGTTATGCCTGCAAGCGCAACATTGTTTGATAAGAAGTGCCATCCTCTACTTGAGCTTGGAACGGGCCCTTACAATACTCTCCGATGGAACCCAAAAGGGAAATGTATCCTTTGGCAAAGATTGTTCTTTTAGCTAGCTGTATATTTTACAATTTGATTAACTTGAAGCACCTTTTTCTTCATTCTATTTGTGTGATATATGTTTCCTTAATTCTTTGGTTTACAGTTCTATGCTTAGCTGGTTTTGGTAACTTACCTGGTGACATGGTGAGTAAGTTCAAGTTGATTATTCTCTAGCAGTTTTCTTTCGGGTTGAGATTATTTGAACTAACCCTTCCTCTCATTGAAGATTGTTTTTCCTGCTAAATCATTTTCCAGTTCCTCACTGTCTCTTCTTTCATTAATGCACAAAATTTGGGATAATTTAATTTTTGATCAGCTCATTTGTTACTTGGTGAAAGCCCTAGGTCAATAACTCTTTTGTGTGCTTCATTTATGATGAGTTAAAATATCTTTTCTTATGTTCCTTGGGAAGGTCATAATTCATATGCTCTTGGTCTGGGATTTCTTGAGTTTTTCTACTATTCTTCTCTTCATTTCTTGGTAGATTGAGATGTTAAACACCACATAAAAATGTTACCGATTGTCTTTTCTTCCATTAGGCTTTGTCTTTTTGACCCTCTTCTTGCTTTATGATACTCTTGGAAGGAGGAATGCTTGTGTGTTTCTTTGTACCTTGGAGCATTCTCTGGAGATACCCTTTGCTTTTTTATAGGGCTTTGTTTTTTGTAAATGGAGGGGGTTTTCCCAGAGCTTGTTTGTTCAATAACTAGGATTATGAAGCTATTGAATATGTCATCTATTATCTTCTTATGTGCTTGTTTTCTCCTGGCAACTCTAGGTTTCTTTCCCCCGGGTTGGGCTGAAATTGTGCAAGACCGTCTTTTCCACCCAAATTTAAATCATGTTAATGTTTAAGCTGCCAAGGATGGAAAAAAAAAAATCTTCTTTCTTTCAGTTCTATGTAGTTTGACCTATTTTGTGCTTCGAGTAAGTAATTAGGTGATCAAGTTCTTTCTTATTCCTCTTCTTATGCTTGAATAAAATTTTAGGCTTTCTGGGACTATGTGGACAAAAAAAAAATTGGAACAACTAAGGCTGAATGGTCTGTAACAAGTGAGTGGTCCCCAGATGGGTGCTATTTCATGACTGCCACAACAGCTCCAAGACTACAAGTTGACAATGGGTATGATCATTGGTTGTGATTTTTGGTTCTCTAGTCATGCTTGCCATTGCTGATAATTAGAAGTGTAGCAAACCTGTACCCATATCTTGGATCAAAAGTTGGAATTCATAGATCATAATTTGATACCTTTAAAGTTTTGACTACTGATTAATAATGCTATTTTATTGTCACAGAGGAAATGCTTTCATCCTTTCTTACATATATTCTTGTTCCTGATCTAAAACACATTTGGTGATACACTTCTATATTGTTTGTCTGGTGAAAATCAAATTCACGCAAATGGGATTGCCTTCTTTCATCGAGCAGCTTGTCAAACACTTCCAATTTTGGCTGAAAATTGAAATGCTTAGCAATAATGAGCAGTAACCTTTTGTTCAGAGGCGCTTCAAGTGCCATGGCTTAGTGTCCGTTTGGAATTGAGGTTGAACCTGCTTTTCGTTAAAATTTGAATTTTTTTTTGCTTCAAATTAATTTTTTTTAGTGTTTTTGGATCGTTTTGATGTGCTGGTGTCAAAAATGAACTTAAAAAAAATAAAAAAAACATTATTTTGATGTATTTTCAAGGGAAAAACATTTTGAAAAGCAACCTCTACTACACTCCTAAACACTCCCTTACTGGTGGTGAAATAACTAGTAGTTTAAAGCTTTTATGCTTGATGAAATACTTTTTTAGCAACCTTTGTTTTTGATCGAATAGCTTAAGCACAGCTGTAGAGCACCATTGCTCAGCTTTGCGGTGTCATAGAGTTGAACAGTTCAGTATTATGTATGGCGTCTAGGATACTGTATTTATTTTTGTTTCTTATACATGTAAGAGGCATGGACATGCATACATCTTATAAACTTATTTGCCAACAATTCAAGAACTGATTTCTGAATTATGTGATTGAAGGATTAAAATTTTCCACCACAATGGATCACTATACTTCAAAAAGATGTTTGATAAATTGTATGAGGTTGGTATTCTAACAAGTTACTGGTTTTCTTGAACTGGTCATACTTCTATTTGTCTGATTCAATCTTTGATTTTGTGCAATTACTTCTGAAGGTTGAGTGGAAACCAGAATCACCAGATAGATTTGGTGAAATTGCAGAACTAATCAAGTCTGTTGATTCATTAAAAGTCACAGAAACCAAATCTCAAGGTTCTATCAATACTTTAAACCCTGATTTGATAGTGAAACATTTCTTTATAAATTTTTGGGTCCTGAACACATTAATTATTTGTCAGGACAAGGTGCAGCCTCCAAGAAAACTGCCCCTGCTCAGAAACCTGCTGCTTATCGCCCTCCACAAGCTAAAGCTGCTGCTGCTGTTCAGGCAGAGGTATAGAAACCCACCTGCTATCCTTTTAATTAAGATGGTCATTTCTTAAAGAATCACGAGCAGGTTAAAGTTTGACTGTTGTATGGGTTTGCCTTTCTGCTGATTGTGAGTGGAATCTCCACTGCACTTACCCATATTTATCTGTTGTTGAAACTAACTTTGTTCTTAATCTTCGATCACATCTTTTGGTAATTAACTACTACACTAAATAAATTGTTACCTTTTTATTTTTTATTTTTTCCTTCTTTATTTTAATTCTACCATTTTTTTTTTCTTTCCATTAAATGCTTTTTAGCTTTTATTCTTTCAATTTTATTCTTCAACATTTTGTTGATTTTGAATTGGTCGTCATAATTTGTTTCGGTTGAAATTATCACAGTCTCAAATAAATATCCGGGTATTTGATTGTTGCTCAATTTTGCAAATGTTTATTTTTGTTATCATATTATTAAATAAAACATAGTTTTAAAAAACAAAAATTTTAAACCCAGCGGGGTCCATGATATGGGTTGCGGGCTTGTCGAGTTAAAATGTGAAGCCCGAGTCATTCCAATAAGTTATCGTCTCAAAATTAAAAAAAAAATATTATCTTGATTTTTTTAAAAAAAATCAAACCACACTTGTACTGGTTGTCCTTGTTGCTTTTGGACCCATCAAGTAGACTGAATCACATAGAAGCAACTCTTATACGAGTTAATTTTAAAACTGGGCTAGGCAATGAGTCGGGTTAGGAAATTTTAAGGTTGACTTGCTGGGTCTGGTTTAATAATAATGCCATTTAGTGTTTTTTTTTTTTAATTCCATCTTCCAATTGAATCTTTTTTGGATTTTGTTTTTAGATTTCATCTTTCAACATTTAATAGATTTTAAATTGGTCTTCATAATTTATTTCAGTTTGTTTTTTATGAGGTTATTACAGTTATAAACAAACATTTCAGCTTTTGGTTGGTGCTTAATTTTGTAAGCATCTATTTTTGTTATCGTATTATTGGGTAAAAAATAACTGTTTTTTTTTTTAAAACAAAGTTGTTAAATTCGGTAGAGTTCATGATCCGGGTCGCGGGTTTGGTGGGTTAAGCCACGAAGCTTGGATTGATTTAATATGTTATTCGTTAGGTCGAGATTAATAACAATGTCAGATAGTTTCTTGTGACCTAGACTTTTTTTTTTACGTTCAAATTTTTTTTGATCCAATCGGGGAACTAGTAGGAAAAATATGAGTGTCTGAGTACCCTTTTAAAAGGACTCTTTGTATGCATAAAGAAATACTTTAAATGCCACTTTGGTATTAATGGAAGAATAGATGGCTTCAATTGCTCAAGCTTTTAGTACGTGGTTTCAGATCCATTGGCCTCTCAGAAGAAAAAAAAAGCATTATATAAGCAACTCATGGCATCCAGATTCGTGGCCCTTTGAGGGAGGGAACTTCTCTCCATGACAACCATTGTTCTGAAGCCCTACTTGCAGTATTTTTCTGCCTTTTGCTTTTGTTGACTACCAGATTTTGAAGATTTTATCAGTGGAGGAAGTAAATTGGCTATTGAACTATACCAAGTATACAAATCATTGGGTTTATCTTCTGCATTGCTGTGGCAAACTGATGCCAAACTTCCAAATATACTCAGCTCGATTTTTAAGCTATTCTTTCTTGGCAATTATTATTACAAATATTACAATGTTGCTTGATTGGATTTAATTATTTGCTTATGTTCTGATGGTTTTCATGTTCTGCAATGACAGTTGTTTGGAGGAAGCTCCACTGAGTAAGTACATATTCTATTTCCATGCTTGCATAAACAATGTTTTCAATTTTGACAAAGTTAATACTCATCAATGACGTTAATTCAGACAAATGAGCAAGAATGCGCTGAAGAACAAGAAAAAAAGAGAGAAACAAAGGGAGAAGAAGGCCGCTGAGGCTGGCACGACTGCTGAGGGTTCATGATAGAATACAAGATTGCTGCTGGACCATTTTTAAACTGCGTACTGAAGATTGGATGTTGATTCCTGCAGAATTGACACTGGACCACATTTAAACGCAGTATTGTTCCTAACTAGAAATTTAGGCCTATGAAAGAATATGAGGTGGTCAAATAGAAGCATACACATGCAAGCACATGCTTTTGTATTTGAAATTTTGTTGGATGATTTATGTATTAACGCAAAGGGTTTTGAGCTGCTCGTTGAGATTTGTAACGTTATGATAACATTGTTAGCATTTTGCTATGTTGTCGCTAGTCTATGGATGTTTTGGAACATGTTAGAGGCAGATGCGTTTGTCATCATCGTCATTCATTGACAATTTGTAGTTTTATATATGCAAGAGAATGACGTGTTCTAGATTGTGATTTTTCCAATTGAAAATTTAGGAAAGCAGTGCAGGAGGCTAAATGTTGAATATTTAAGTGCACAGATATGTGGCAATTCGATTTCATTGGGATGGACTTTTGAACAGAAAAATTAGGGTTGGCATGTAAGGCCAAACTGGGAACAGGGGTCCTTGTCTTGTCGCAGGGGTGTGATTCTGCACGGCTGCTATGATCGCGCACCATCATCCAGGCAGGTACATGTAATGGAAGAGAATCATTGGCAGGCATCTAGACTACAAAACCCAGCTGTCTTACCACGATTATTATTTCGGTTTTTCTTTTCTACTTAACATGGACTGTTTCCAGAGGTTCAAATCTTCTTGTTTTGGGAGAAGAGATTCATGTGAATATCAGTTCTTGAACCATTGTATAATGTCTGTTCATTATGATAAAACGAAAAATACATTTCATATCAGAATATGGCTAGAACAGTAAGTGGGAATTCCCCCCCTAATAGTAGCTTTGTTGCTCACCGCACATCAACTAGCTGCAACACCAGCTAGACCGTGACAGGAGAGAAAAGAAATAGGGGAACCTGGGACTCCAACTTGTACGAAGATAGGGAAATAAATGGAAACAAGTAGCAGATAAGAATCCCAGTTTGGTCAAATAACCTTTGAATTCACATCAGAATCCCAATAAATCCTATTACTCGTGACAATACACTAGGCTGGTAAATAAGAGGATAACTGAATTTTATCGAATGGGATAGATATGCAAATGTCGTGTCTTTTAGAACAAAACAAACTGGGACCAAGTCTAGGGCCAAAGTTTTGGAACGTCTAAATTATGACCGGAAGTTCAAGCTAACCCAAGAAAATACATTACAGATGACTTTCACTTGATCCCGGTGCCAGCATGTTATCACAATATCTTCATGAAGCTAAAGCCACAAGAAGTTGTAATGTAGAATGTTTTCGTGCTTCAAAATCTAACATCAGTCGTCCATGTACCCTGTACGCTAGGGTGTTTGGTCACATGCCTTGTCGGCAGTTTTTTCACTTTTCTTCCCAACGCATTCCTTAGCCTGGTAGCATGAAGAAGTACGTCTTCTGATGCCAAATTCTTCACACATACCACCCTCTCATTTTTGTTCTCTGTTTGCATGCCAAAAAGAAAACATTGAAAAGGCTTTTCCAAATGAATGAGCACAGACACATTCATGTTGCGGAGAAGAATTATTATTTAGTAGAAATAGACCCTAGTTCTCGTATTTATTGTTGTGTGTGAAATAGAGTGAGAGAGAGAGGGAGAGAGAGAGAAGCTTACTGTAAAAAGCCTTCAAACATGGATGCTGACCGCGAGAAAGCTCAGTGATCACCTCTAGTTGTGGATTGCTATCCTTATATGCTGGCAGGTTTGACTCTATGAAGGCCCTGCCATATTCATAATTAAATCGATAACTACTAATTGTAGAAAAGCCAGTGGCCAGGAAAATCAGCAAGGCTGCTATAAGCACCAAGGACCTATAAGGGTTTGGACTTCTGTTTAGGAATAAAAATCAACATCCATGCATGAGATTAACACAAACATACAGGTCATATATATAGAGTTCACTTACAGGCTGTTTGAAAACTTCCAAATTGAATAGAAATGAAATCATTTCAACAACATTTATCCAATTCTAGTGTTTGAAAAACTTTAAGCAACATAAATGAATTCTACAACCAATCAAAATTAAAGTTTTTTAATAGATTTGCGAATCACACCACTTTGGGTGTAATTTGCTTCAGAATCGGCTCATTGAAAATTAATCCCACTAAAATCAGGGGTGTGGTTTACTTCATAATCAACCCCTTGAAACTAATCCCACTAACACCCTTCTCTACCCCCCTCTCTCTCTCACATCTGCTTGGAAGAAGTTTTTTGGGGATGGTGGCAATTCGGATAAATGATTTATTTTCACTAACTTAAGTGAAATGAATTCCACAACTTTAAAACCTGTTCCAAACAAAAGAATTCATTTAGCAAATCAAATCAATTCAATCTACTTAAATAGATGAAATTAATTCTAGTATAGAATTGGTTCCAAAGAGCTGTTAATGTTTGGTCTTAGTGTCCATTGATTTTTTTCCCCTCATAATTTACAAAGTTGCTCACAGAAATAGATCTCTATGACATTGAAAAATGGAGATTAGGATAAGGTTTGATGAAAAACATATTTTACCTCCATAATAACTTTCAGAATTCTTAATCCTAGTTTGAGATGCTGCTGAGTTAAACTAGGATGATAAAGATGAAAAGTATCCAAGTACTACCATCTCCATAGCTGGTTGGGTGGTAAGAACACCTGCCCTGCTCATTTTTCAAACTAGTCTGGGTTAAGTAAATGGATCCTTTGCCTCTATTAAGTTCTATTTTCAAGCAAACCTTCTGCAGACTGATGTCATATCAAATCTTTTACCACATCAAATGGAAAATCTTTTGGTCTACTTCCACCCTTCCTAACTCCTACTTCAATCTGATCTATACACTTTCTCCCCAGTGCACCCATGGACTTATTTTGAACATGACTAAAACTATAACATTCGACCTACCATAAGTTGAGTTTAACACGCATCGAATTTGCTTCTAGATTTCTTAGATACAAAAACTCATCACTCAGTGATTAAAGCATATGTGATCTATAGGCCGAAACTCATACCTGATACCTCTACTACTTCCTCCCCAGTCACAGTAGCTCACAACCAGCTTTTTCAGCTGCCATATGCCTTTCCAAGCCATCTGACATTAGAAAACAATGAGCTAACAACAGAACTTACACAATAAAAACGCAAAATTTTCTCATTAACAAATGAAAAATCTCTTTATCTTAAAGCATACAAAGTTACAAAAAACAAAACCAAAACAAGCAAGTGACATGATTATTTCCCATCGAAACAATTACAAATTCCTAAGCCACTCCAATCCAAAATCACCTTAAAATCAAACAATCCACATGAAAAATGACATTTCTTCACTTCTATTAACACTCCAGAGTTATCATCTCTGAATACTAATCTGCTCTTCAAATGAAAGAAATAGAAAAGGGTCTCTTCAAATTATTAAAGCCGCCTTACACCTTCATTAATTTGCACAACAAAATCACATAACAAGCAAAAGAAGAAAAAGGGTCTGTTAAAAACACAATCTTTCAATGAATAAACAGACAGAAAGTCACTAAAAACCCAACATTACCATTCAATTAATAAAACCCATTAAATAAACAGAAAAAGATCAGATCTTTTGCTCTTTTTGCAGAAAAAAAAAATCCAAAAAGAAGCCAACTTCAGAAAACCCATAAATCCAAAGAGAGCTACAAGGGTGAAAAAGACAGGTACTCAAAATGAAGCTTTGAGAGAAACTGACCTTAAGCTTTGTTGATGGGGCTGCAAGGGTTTTGCGGAGAAGAGGGACAGGGCGTTGCTTAGTGAAGGTTTTGTGGGGTTTTGGTGGCAGGCTGATTACAAAAACTTTATTTTTACCCCCATAGGCTTTTAATGTTTCTCTTCTATCCTTATGGTCTACAATTTTCTAATGCTACTCCTATTGTTTCTCAGACGTTCCAATTTCACCCCTAAACATCAAATAGCTAATGAAATCTATCGATGAACCTACATTTGATTTTTTTCAACTTTCTTGTGATTTTTGATTGATTCGAAAAAGAACCCCAAGTCATGAGCTCATTAAGTTAACTTGTACGTCACTAAATTTTTAAGTTAATTTATAGGTCACCGAGTTAATTTATATTAATTTTTTTATTATATAAAATTTTTAGATTAATTCTTCGATAATTCTTACGGTAATCTTGATAAGTGTAGAGTGAAAATCAATCCATCCAATAATATAAGAGCCCGATTTTAACCCAAAAATTCGGATTGAAGCCTTAGATTTTGCCAAAAGAAAAAGATCATCACAGGCAAGTGAGTTCTATATACATGTGTCATGATCATGATCATGCTCATGAAATTAAGATTGTAGAGTGATTGCCCCGCAAAAATTAGATGATCTTATGTTTAAAGTAAATCTTTACGAGTGAGGACGGCGACCTTTTAGCGTTCGCTTACAGTTCTATATACATGTGTAACGATCCTATTTTAATCCAAAAATTCAGGACAGAAGACAGGAAGACATTGGAGACATGGACGTGAACTCCAAATTAAAGACGAGATTTTCTGCTGGTAGCCCATTCTGGATTTCCAGGTTTCACTGCATCTCAGCATGGCTAACTAAAAACGATGGCAAGTCTTTGCCAGATAAAGTTGCTCGAAGAATTGTGAAAAAACTCCAGGATTGCAAAGTAGGCTATGGTGGACTTTAAAGGATATTTCGAAGAATTTCTCCATTGTCTGTTCAAGCTCGGCTGGAGTACCTGCAATTAGCCTCTTCCGAGGGCAAGGAACCTGTGAATTGAGTAAAATTCTAGTGGGATGTGTCTGATCATAATGCAAAGGTTACATGAATGCCCTTGGAATTGCTAGGAATGTACGTACCCTATGATAAATGCCTCAAAATTCTGCGAATTTCAAAGTATTTCCATCGCAAGGTATCCGAGATGCTAAACATATCAACTTTCAGACAAAGTTTATGTTGAAGGGCCGAGCTTCTTTTACGTTGCTCAAGTAACTGTAATGCAGTAGTATCTTTCATTTGAAGAATGAAAGGAACTGCAACATTTTCAGGGCAAGTCTTTGTCTTTTATGATGGCCAAGAACAGGAAGAAGGAAGACTTTTGACTGCTTTTATTATCTAGTATGAGGAGTGAAGATCAGTGTAAATATCAATGACATCCAGCCATGATTCTCAGCTATTTTTAGATACTTCAACTGAAGTTAGCATAAGCTGCCTGTGAATTTGAACACGGTTAACAAGCCTAGAGACAGCAGGATCCTGCCAAGAATGAAGCCTCCAATTACTGTCAAGTCAATTATTAAATACTCAAAAAACATTTCCTTTAAGTTCTTTTTTGTTTTGTACCATAAAAACACATTTAGATAGTTGAGAAGATATTTAGCCATGAATCAGAGCAGATTGCACGGGACACTACTACCTGGCCATCCAAATCAAATGCAATTTTCCGGTTACTCTAAGCATCCTGATCTTCCTAAACAAGTGCTTATAGATTAATAAAGCAATCAAATAGGAACATTAGCATACTATATATAGAGGTTTGCTGCATATGTGCAGCTCATTCATTTCTAGTTAATACAGTTTAACTACATTTTATAGATAAACCATGGTTTCGATATGCAAAAGGCAATGTTTCTTTGCATTCATTCTCATTTTGGGAATGTGGGCTTTTGAAGTAGCTTCTCGGGAGCTCCAAGAATCATCCATGTCTGCCAGGCATGAGCAATGGATGGCCACATATGGAAAGGTCTATGTAGATGCTGCAGAGAAAGAAAGACGGTTCAAGATATTCAAGGACAATGTTGAATACATAGAATCATTCAACACCGCTGGAAACAAACCATATAAGCTAAGTGTTAATAAATTTGCAGACCACACCAATGAAGAGTTCAAGGGTGCTCGTAATGGTTATCGGAGGCCATTTCAGACAAGGCCAATGAAAGTTACATCATTTAAGTACGAAAATGTTACTGCTGTTCCTGCTACCATGGACTGGAGAAAGAAAGGTGCTGTTACTCCTATCAAGGATCAAGGCCAGTGTGGTAAGTTTAATATGTTAATATTTTTTCACTTATCTTGACAGTTTGGATGATTTTCTAATATGGTATCAGAATTGCAATGACCAAATATTTTGAATTCAAGTTCTAAAATATCCTTTGCATCAAAATTAATTTGACATTTATCGAGGCTCACGCATACTTGTAGTTGCAAGGCCATAATTTTATTCTAGCGCCAAGCAATGCACCTTACCACTGCATTTATGCTGCTGCAGACTATATGTTACACTTGTATTAATATCAAAATATGTCTGCTGATTTTGTATGGGACAAAAACAGGCAGTTGCTGGGCCTTTTCTACTGTGGCAGCTACTGAGGGGATCAATCAACTAACCACAGGTAAATTGGTCTCCCTATCCGAGCAAGAGCTTGTAGATTGTGACACCCAAGGTGAGGATCAGGGCTGTGAGGGTGGTCTCATGGAAGATGGTTTTGAATTCATAATCAAGAACCATGGCATCACAACTGAAGCTAACTACCCCTACCAGGCAACTGATGGGACTTGCAACTCAAAAAAGCAGGCATCTCATATAGCCAAAATAACTGGCTATGAAAGTGTTCCTGCTAACAGTGAGGCAGAATTGTTAAAGGCTGTGGCCAATCAGCCAATTTCTGTTTCCATTGATGCAGGAGGTCTGACTTTCAATTCTATTCAAGTGGTGTTTTCACAGGAAAGTGTGGAACAGAGTTGGACCACGGTGTTACAGCAGTTGGTTATGGCGAAACCAGTGGTGGTACCAAATATTGGCTTGTCAAGAATTCATGGGGCACTAGCTGGGGTGAGGAAGGATACATAAGGATGCAAAGAGACATAGATGCCGAAGAAGGTCTCTGTGGCATAGCAATGGAATCTTCTTATCCAACTGCCTAAATATATAGCCCACGGTCTAGATCTGTGGCACAGTCCTTGTGAAAATGCTTATTCTCTATCGTGTAAAAATGCTCTGTAAGAACTCTCTGTGAATCATGAACTTCAAGCAATGGAATATTTCTACCAACATCCCAACAACTTGTTCAAATGGTTGGTAATCTATAAAGTAAGGCTAAGTGTTTGGGCTTGTAGAAATTCGATTAACACGTGGACTTTTTCATAGTCGGTGAGGTGCTTGGGCTAAGTGTTTTTTAGAAAATTATATCTATCATCATATAATTTAATTAAAATTATAGTTTTTTTATGAAGTTTTAAAAAATTATAATCTACATTTGAATTTAATACAAGCTATATTACTTGATATCCTCTAAAAAAAAAGATATATGATGATTCAGAAATGTTATTATTTTTTATTTAATAACTAAAATCAACTTATATTAAATATTACAACTTTACTATAATTGTTTTTTGAAAAAAAAATAGCCACCGCCTTCAACCTTTTCTCCTTCATTTTGTAAAATCCTAACCCAGCCAGACCAGCATCAATACTAGTCGTGACTCTCGTCTTCCAACAGCGCCGATCTCTCTACCGCGGACAACACACACCATAATCCCTCAATCAACCCAGAAAAAAAATTAGTACCGAAACTCCATCCTATTCTTCTCCCTGATTTTTCCTCTCAATGAAATCACAGAGAAACTGCTACCAGTTAATGGCGGGGAGAGATGAGGGGTTACTTCTGAAGGAGAAAGCATAACGTGTTTCTGAGTCCACCTTTACATGAATTTGGCACCTTTCCCCTTTCAGAATCGAAGAGATGTGGTTTTGAAAGCAGCAAATTCTTGTGGAAGAAGAACAAATATTAGCTATCCAGCTGTTGGAAGGAAGATCAAGACCCGTGTGAACATATATATATTTTACATAAATTAACTACATTTATATTTATTAGCGTCATATATGTATTTTTAAAATTGTGGTTCCCTTTTTTTGCATTAAAATTAATTTAAGATTTTATTCCGAGCATAGCCACGCGCGCGCGCGTGTGAGTGGTGGGCCATATAAGACTTTCTCGACGGGAAGTCCGCCTAGACGATTTTTCGATCCCCATTATTCGAAGTTTGCTGCAGGACAATTTCTTGAAGAATCAAGAAACATGGCAACGAAAATCAACCATCAGATCTCACCAAATTCAGGTCCAACAGAATTGCAATTGAAGTCTATCTTGATAATTACTTTCACAACTGGTATGTTTCTCAACTTACTCCCTCAAGAAAACATAGATGGGAATCCAGTTCCTACTGTGATCTTTAAAGGTCACCCTTCAATATTCCATGCCTTTGTGATTTCTGTCGTCTTTGCTTTCACGGGTTCCTTTTGTTCTCTGATGATTGATAAGAAGCCTAAGGTTAGCAGGTTTTTTGCTTATTTATCAGTGATTTCCATGGCTTCGGTCTTTTCTACTGTTGTTTTTCCCTTGTTTTTAGATAGTTTCAAGTGGGGTTTTCAGGGGAAGAAGCAGGTCATGGTTGAATAAGATTGAATCAAGACATCCCCAAGGCCCTGCCCTTTATGTGAAAAATCTTTCGCTAGCTGGCTGCGGGTTGCAGGAAACCCTAGCTGGGCTTATGTGAAAAATAACTATGAACTATTTAGGGTTTTTTTACCTTGGTGTGCTGGTGGTGTTTTGTGGATTTTATGGTGCTCTATATTTTCCAAAGCTATTAAATAATGAATAAATAAATCTGGGTTGTGTTTTTCTCTCCCCCTTTAGCTTGAAAGAAAGATTGTGGATGTTTTTCCTTGGTAGAGATTTTGTAGCTTGCTGTGTCAGATGCATAAATAATGAGCTATTTCTTTCAAAATTATTAAATTATATGGTAGTTAACCTTCAAGAAATTGTCAAGGACACGGAGGAATATCTCCTCTTATAACCGTATGAAATTCTGATAATTTTGGTTTGGTTGGAGACCAGAAGTGTTCATACTAAAATCAAATTTAAAGACTAGCTGGGAAACCCTATTGAATTAGAAGAAGGAAATGGCAGATTTTCCACCAAATCAAAGATAGAGAAAAAAAAATCTTTTACATGTCCAAGGAATTTGAAACAAATCAACAGCAATCCCTTGTTTTTGTTTTAGCAATGTCACGTCTTCACGAAGACTAAGGGAAAGTTTCTAAGATTTTATGCTCCTCGAAATTCTGGCTTTCAAACATGTAAAGCTTGAATCATCAAGTCAAGCAGTTTTCAAGAGGAAATTTGTCTTAAATTAAAATTTTAAACTCAACACTTCCATGGTACAAAAGAACACGGTGCTTAGTTTCAGAGTCTGATGCTTCGACTAATTCTTGCGTTGATTCCAGAGCTTTCACCACCATAAGGACCAGAAGGTTTCTTGATGTGGCGCACTTGCCCTAGTCGCCGCTTCTGTGCTTTATCATGCTTTGTCTGAGCAAAGAGAGAGGGGGAGAAGTAAGTTACTAACTCAAGGACAATTCCCCAGGTGAAAAACAGAAAGATGTGGAGTAATCTATCATGCGGCAAAATAAACTAAAACAATGAACATACCCTGTATTTCTTCCTTGGATTTTTTGTCAACTTGTTGCGCGGACGTGTTAGCCCTCTGTTCTTCTCAATCTGGTGTCATTAAAAAAACAGAAAGTGCGTGTATTTGTAAGTCAATACCAGCAGGGAACGATTATAGTTGTCAAAAGATGGTGAAATTGAGGCATTCTTGCCTGATGAGTGATATGACGTTTTCCATCAACAGTTTCAGGCATGGATGGGGGTGCTGAGGTCCTGTAAAAGCAATTTGACAGTTTAATTACATAAATTGACTGAAGGGTTTAATCTGAGTTCTCTTGGGCAAACAATTTGACGATTCGGGTTTAATCTGAGTTCTCTTGGGCAAACAATTTGACGATTCAAGTAACAAGCAACCGCCACGAGTTCAACTCTCAGAAGGATCTCTGCACTTTCTAGCCAGTGCAGGTACAAAGCATGGTTTGATTGTAATGTTCAAGAACAGTGAACAAGTAAACCAACCTTGTGTAAATCTCAGCTTTGGCTGCGAGTTTGGCTGCTCGTTTTTGCTTCACTTGTTCGTACAAATCATCTTCTGAGGATTCAGCATCTTCATCCATATCATCATTTTTGTCAGACTCAATTGCAAGTTCATCCTCGGACATAATTCCAACATCTGCCAGCACTCTAAGCTCATGCTTCCTCCTCCTCTCTCCAATATCTTCTCTCTCAGGCAAATCATCATCACCACAAACAACCTACTCACGGAGGGGCTAAAGGGCAAAAAAAATCACATCGAAATGTAATCTAAAATACCCGGCCCAAACATTATTGTGATAGTGAAATTACATGGGTATGTTGTGTAATTAAAAAGATCATAGAGGACGTTTTAATATTTTTCAGGCTGCATTTTTTATTATCGAAAAGTTGTTGGTGCGTATCCACACATTACAACGAGTGGGAGGTGCCTGCGCTATTAAGATGACCCGA
This sequence comes from Populus x sibirica, assembly GCA_019202695.1. NCBI lineage: Eukaryota > Viridiplantae > Streptophyta > Magnoliopsida > Malpighiales > Salicaceae > Populus > Populus x sibirica. Next base: position 216,381 of record JAGMVL010000317.1, read on the forward strand.
CAGATGCTTCTCGGTGGCCAAATCTAGTCATTCACCGTTTCACTAGGTGTACAAGCATGCTTTCTTCCACATGTCACATGTATACAAATTATGGTTAGATTACCGTCGGTGATCGATTGCTTATGTTTTTTTTTTTTTTTTTTTCTCCGACAATTAAAGTATATAAATATCCTCTCTTTGTTTGTTGTTTACTTGGATCTGACATGATTTATAGACCAAAGTCACTTAGGTCAACATGGTTGTTAGATCCAAGACTTTTGAGTTAACATGGTTGTTAGACCTTACCTTTTTACCCTTTAGTGACTTAAATATAAACCTTCAATATAGGGATATTTGAGTCTTTCAGCTGGCTTAGTGGTCATTACAATACTGTTTGGGGGTGTATGCGTCTTTTCCAATTTCTAACACAGTTAAAGTACTCTTTTACTCCTATAGTCAACAAAAATTAGAACTGTTTACCAATAGCTTTCTTGGTTTTTCATAATATTCGTAACAATAAAAATACTTCTTTACCTCAAGATTAAAAAAGGATAGGCTGCCAAAAAATAGTATTTTAGGTTTTTTTAATTTTCATGTACAATACAATAACACTTTTAGCCAAAAAAAAAGAAGTAACTTGTGACCGGTGTTTTTGTAAGACCCAAGCATCTTGGATGTAACAACTACGCTAAGTCCAAGAGCTTTAGGTCTGACACTACATCAATCCAAGTTTTCTTGGTCTGGCGATCATGTTACATGTCACATTCAAGTTTAAAATATTTTCTAAATTTTTAATATTTTTTTTTACGTTTAATTTTTTTTTTAATATCGACTTGCTATAAACTTCGAGCTAATATACTAATAATTTAATATATGGTCAGAGTCACTCCAAAATAGTGATAAAAAGTTGAAATCATTTTAAAAAATTCATCAAGAGATGTTGAAGAATCAAGTTAGGTATTGCTTGTTGGAATGATATCCGTTGAACCTTCAATCATTCTAATAACGATTACAGAAAGCAGCAGCAATATTGGTGAAAAATCTTTTCCTAGCTGGCTGCGGTTTACAGGAAACCCTTGCTGGGCTTTTGTGAAAAATAACTACGAACTACTTAGGGTTTTTAACCTTGGTGTGTGGGCTGGTGGTGTTTTGTGAAATTTATGGTGCTCTATATATCACAAAGCTAACAAGTAATGAATAAAGAAAACTGGGTTGTGTTTTTCTCTCCCGCTTTAGCTTGAAAGAAAGATTGTGGATGTTTTTACTTGGAAGACATTTTGTAGTCTGCTGTGTCAGATGCATAAATAATGAGCTATTTCTTTCAAAATTATTAAATTATATGGTAATGAACCTTTAAGAAATTGTCAAGGACACGAGGAATATCTCCTCTTTTAACCAAAAGAAATTCTAAAAATTTTGGTTTGGTTGGAGACCAGAAGTGTTCCCACTAAAATCAAATTTAAAGAGTAACTGGAAAACCCTATTGAATTAGAAGAAGGAAATGGCAGATTTTCCACCAAATCTAAGATAGAGGAAAAATAAATAAATTACATGTCCAAGGAATTTGAAACAAATCAACAGCAATCCCTTGTTTTTGTTTTAGCAATGTCTGGTCTTCACGAAGACTAAGGGAAAGTTTCTCAGATTTTATGCTCGAAATTCTGGCTTTCAAACATGTAAAGCTTGAATCATCAAGTCAAGCAGTTTTCAGGAGGAAATTTGTCTTATATTAAAATTTTAAACTCAACACTTCCATGGTACAAAAGAACACAGTGCTTAGTTTCAGAGTCTGATGCTTCGACTTTCATGGTACAAAGGAACATAGTGCTTAGTTTCAGAGTCTGATGCTTCGACTAATTCTTGCGTTGATTCCAGAGCTTTCACCACCATAAGGACCAGAAGGTTTCTTGATCTGGCGCACTTGCCCTAGTCGCCGCTTCTGTGCTTTATCATGCTTTGTCTGAGCAGAGAGAGTGGGGGAGAAGTAAATTAATAATTCAAGGACAATTCCCCAGGTGAAAAAAAGAAAGATGTGGAGTAATCTATCATGCGGCAAAATAAACTAAAACAATGAACATACCCTGTATTTCTTCCTTGGATTTTTTGTCAACTTGTTGCGCGGACGTGTTAGCCCTCTGTTCTTCTCAATCTGGTGTCATTAAAAAAACAGAAAGTGCGTATGTTTGTAAGTCAATACCAGCAGGGAACGATTATAGTTGACAAAAGATGGTGAAATTGAGGCATTCTTGCCTGATGAGTGATATGACGTTTTCCATCAACAGTTTCAGGCATGGATGGGGGTGCTGAGGTCCTGTAAAAGCAATTTGACAGTTTAATTACATAAATTGACTGAAGGGTTTAATCTGAGTTATCTTGGGCAAACAATTTAACAATTCAAGTAACAAGCAACCGCCTCGAGTTCAACTCTCAGAAGCATCTCTGCACTTTCTAGCCAGTGCAGGTACAAGAGCATGGTTTGATTGTAATGTTCAAGAACAGTGAACAAGTAAACCAACCTTGTGTAAATCTCAGCTTTGGCTGCGAGTTTGGCTGCTTGTTTTTGCTTCACTTGTTCGTACAAATCATCTTCTGAGGATTCAGCATCTTCATCCATATCATCATTTTTGTCAGACTCAATTGCAAGTTCATCCTCAGACATAATTCCAGCATCATCCTCGGTCCTAATTCCAGCATCATCCTCGGTCTTAACTCCAGCATCTGCCAACACTCTAAGCTCGTGCTTCCTCCTCCTCTCTCCAATATCATCTCTCATAGGCAAATCATCATCACCAGAAACAACCTACTCACAGAGGAGCAAAAGGGGAAAAAAAATCACATCAAAATGCAATCTAAAATACTCGGCCCAAACATAATTTACTATATGGTCAGAGTCGCTCCAAAATAGTGATAAAAAGTTGAAATCATTTTCAAAAATCCCTCAAGAGATGTTGAAGAATCAAGTTAGATGTTGCTTGTTGGAATGATATCCGTTGAACCTTCGATCATTTTAATAACGATTACAGAAAGCAGCAGTTTCTCAATTCCTGCTCCAGCATCAATTTCAGATGCGAGTAATTAGGATAAATAAAACTCAGCTCAGTATGCACCGAGTCAAAACAATTGAATTTTAAGAGTCTAATTTGTAATGATCCATTTCAAAAGGGTTAAATTTGAAGTGGAATCTTCCAACTCAATTTCTTCTCATCTACTTGAGCAACTTGGGGGTTAATATCAGATGAGCAATCATGTGGATGCTGGAGAATTAATTCCTTTATAAATGATAACTGTTTTAATTGAAACATATCTATCCAGTTGGAGAACCGCTATGCCTAATTTATTTCCAGGCTGTGATAAATTGAAGAGGACATAAAAAGAAAGGGCATGGCTAAGTCACATAAAATAGGATGTAATTAATACCTTTGGCTTATTCTGTTTGGAAATAACAAGTTTGGAAAGTTTCTTTGATCCCAACAAGCTTGTATGCTCATTACTCAATCTATGATTGCCCTTCTCATCATCTACGGCATCGTCATCATAGTCTTCATGGCTTTCAAGCCGTCTGTTCCATTCCATGGAACAAGTTAGTCATCACAAGTCATAAGCAGGTTAAAATTAAGGAGGATAGAAGCAGTAAAAGTACCCATTGACTGGTCTTCGATGCTTCTGAGCTTTATCAGGCTTTGAAGAAAAGGAACTAAAGGCTCCCTTCTGCTTCAATTTTTCCTCCAGGGCAGCTCTTACTTTCAACATTTCCATACTTTGTACACCAACTTCATCATTCTGCCAATTTTGAGTCTCTAAATTTAGCCACAAGCTAACTCAATTATGCAAAAGCATGACAAACAAAGACAGGAAAGCCAAAAGAAAATGCCATGGGATACAAAGGGAAAGAGCTATTGGGAAATTTGAAACTTATGACTTCTTTTATTACCTTACGCTTGTGTTTCCCTTCGTTGCTATTGCTACCTGTTAAAGACTCCGTTTTCAGCAGCTCAGTTGCATCACAAAGCTGCAGAATCAACCAGAAATGATGTCAATTTAAAGGATTAAATTGAAAAGACAATCCATGTCAGGACATTAATGAATTGAATATGTAACAACCTCTGCTGGTTCTTGTGTATCAGCTGAGAGAAGAGACAATTCATGGTCCCTCGTGACAGACTGAGATGCCAAAGCAGGTCCATCACCTTCTCTATCTAAGCTTTCAATTGTCTGCATCCCTGGGTTTTTCTTCAGAAACTCATCGAGTTCTGATGGTAGATTCTTGTCGAGTTGCTTCATCTATTGAGAGTAACATGCAGTGAGAAAATTGTGAGCTGTAAGGTACACACCTCTTAAATAGAAAGAAGCAGGCCACACCTCACAATGCAAAAACAGTAAGTCAATGGTCCTTTATACCTTCACCGCATGCAAACATGATATTTATGCTCACTGAAACCTTTCCTTTCATAAAAGCCAACAGAAAGAAAATAAATTTAAAGTGCCAAATAAGGGATGAACACTCACTAGATGATAATTTTTAATTAATTAACCAGCATAACATACCACTTTTGTATCCACATGAACTGTCAGATGAATAACACAGATGCATTACGCCAACCCCACTGACAGTGCAAGCTTTACAGTGTGAGGGAAATTTAACATGCAATTTGTTCCTTATGATGAAACACAAGCTACCTTGCTCACTCCACGCATGTGAGACTTCTTAATGAGGCACACACAATCACATAGACAAAAAAAATTTTTACAAATGAAAGTATCAGGAAAAGCAAATTTAAAGCTAAATGATAGCAAAGATGCAATACACCAAGCCAACCGACTCTGCAAGTTTTAGAGTTTTGAAGGAAACTTGACATGCTGTTTATTCCTTATGATGAAACACAATCTACCTTGCTCACCCCAAGCATGTGAGGCTTCTTAACGAGGCATGCTCACACAAAAACAAATGTTCTACAAATTGAGGAATTGGAAAAAGAAAAATTAAAGCATGTAAAGCAGAAAACCTTGTCCAATAAGCCCCTGATCTCTACAAGGCGAGCTATAACAGGGTGATCAAGAACTGGCTGCCCTTCAGACTTCAGAAGAAGATAGAATGTAATAGTTTGGCAATATGACAGCAATAGAAGCTGCTTCACCTCCAGATAGCGCAATCCACTTTCCAGCACGATTCCTCCCACTTTAACCTACAGAACATATAAAAGCATATAATATCCTGACAGCATATGCTTCCAATAGTGAAATTGCAATATCTGGACAGATGTGATGACTAGGAAATATGACTGCAGTTTAGAAAAGAAGAAACTAGGACCATTGTTTAGAAAATCATTTGCCAAAACATAGCATGATGCTTAGGCAAATGGAACTTGCATATGGAGCTCCAGTACAAGGCACAAAAAAGTGAAAGACAACAGTGACAGAAGAAGAAAAGTACCTTCTTTAAAAGTGGATTAACTTTGTTTTCAAGCTCTTCAAGTGTGCTATTGAGCTCAGACAGCAAACCAACCAATTCTGGAGCAGAACTGCAGTAAGAAATGCTAGCTCAGAAATGGGAACCTTTTTATGAAGTAAAACAGAAGAGCATATTTGAAAATATGGAATTAAAACCATGGAAAATCAGAAAACTGGTAACAACAAATTTATGAGAATTGGAGCACCACATTTGTGTCTAACAGTAAGGGGATTCGATACTTAGAGAGAACACATGGAAAACACACGACCTCCTCCAACAACAGGCATAAAAGGATATAACAAATCCTTCAGAGCACTAAAGACCACCCATAGATTTCAAATAATATTACATGTAAAAATGGGGCTTACCATGGAGCTTTTCATGATCCCATTTTAACAACCACAATTCTAAACCGCTGAATAGTCCCAAAAAATTAAGCAAATGTCAATAGCATGTCATCAAACACTTGCAGCTATCTCACCTACTTCATTATGTACCTAGAGTTACATGTTATAATAGTGGGATTTCACCACTAGTTTCACGTTACCTTGTCAGTTCAATAATTATTATCTGCATTCCTCTATTTACATCTTATCTAGAAGCATAAAATTCATTGTTTAGCCAGGAAATAGAATGTAGATAAATACATTTAACAGCAGAGAAGAGCAGGGGAGATCCAATAAAATAAGGAAAAAATTTGAACGGAGAATCTGAGCATCTAATCCAAAATTCTCCTCTCATTGCTAAGGTATTTTCAATAAAGTTGCTCGAAATATTTGAACAATATCATCTGGCTTAACATGTGAAATTTCTTTACAAATACTCACTTCGCCAAAACTTGATTCCAAACAAAGATTCCATGGGAAGATCTTTTACTATTATAGTTTCATAAGTAATTGGTTCTTCCCTTTCAGGCTCTGAATATGCTTTACCCTTACAAATTATTTTCCTATTTCTTATTTGAGGAATGCTAGCAGCAGTCACTCATTAGATTATGACATGTCTTATGTCACTTAAAAGAAATACCTAGAAATTGATAGACTTTTCATATTAGAAAGTAAGAACAAAGAAGAGTGTTCTTTATTTTTTTGAAAAAGAAAAATATGGTCATGGGTTTAGCCAGTTTCTAGGTTATTTCTTTTAAGTGGCATAACATGTGTCATAATCTAATGAGCAACTGTTTCTAGCAGCTGTTAAAGAGACTGCTGCTAGCATTCCCCTACCTATTTTACAGCTTTTGTTTCAATAAAAACAACTCGATAAATAAAATTCATTTCTTTGCAACTCCAGTAACATGGAAGTGTATAGAACCATAGAACCTACAAACAATAAGCAAACAATAAAGCTAAGAGATTTTACCTAGAGATAATTTCCATTTGCTCCTTCCTTGACAGCTCATTCAAATCTTTGTTTAGCTCAAAAGTTGTACCCAAGTCATCAATGGCCTCTTTGCTCAAACGAGCTTTCTTTGCGGTTTTTCCTTGATTTGAGATTTCCTGAGAAAATAATCACACTCATACAATGTCTTTAAAAAGATCTATTCATTGATCCCCTTTGAGATACTAAAACTTTAAGAACTGAATTCACATCACTGTTACTCTGCCAAACAAACAAGACCATGGTTAAGCTTACCCCTAGTGTTAGCTCCTTGTCACTTTCATCTTCATCATCTTTAAGGCCAAAGTCTTCCACTGATAAATTTTTTGCTCTCTCTCTCTGTAATTTCAATACCTCATCCTCCTCTTCCTTTAGGGCCTCATCACTTGAATCTAACTGTTAAACATCAAAATGTTCAGGATATTCCAAAGAGAGCATCAAAGCAAGAACGGAAAAAAAAATATAACACACACAAACATGTAAATATATAATTCCACCTGATATTAGGTAGCTTAACTGAGAAAATGGCGAGAAGTAAAGCAATTAGAAGGCGGATGGGAATGAGAATCATGGCTCTTGATATTTAAATTCTCACCTCGATATCACGATTATCACCACCATGATAATCATGGCTCCTGTTCCCACTCCATAAAATATTTTGTGCTCCTTCCTCATCTTCTTCTTCATCTTGCAATTCATCATCAAAATCTCCAAACTTTGCTCTTAAGAACTTTTGCTGCTTTATAACTGCAGATAACACGCAATAAGTGACGAAATCAATAACGTGAAACTAGTTCACTATTCTGCCACTTCCAAGAACTGTAAAAGCAGCATGCAGAGTGGTCTTCTAAATTTACTAGTTAAATAAATGATTTAATCAATTATAAAACTGTTATCATTGCGACAAATGCTATTACTAAACAAAAGTAAAATTTGACTGATTTAATGAAGTAGCCAATATATTCATTGGAGAAATATATCCCATGATGATGTTGTAACTTAAATTTTAAGTTTCATCCTCGCTTAATATATACAATCCATTTCTAAGAAGAGAATAAGAGAGTTCTAAAGAATGCATACACCTCAGTTCAAAAAAATGAAATATCATTTTTTCAGAGAGATTAATTAATCAAGCAAAGGATCACTTTTACTTTACATCAGAAACTTTTTCAGCACTCACGGAAAAAAAAAATGCAAATGAAGTCAAGATTCTTACTTTTTGCAGCCAATCCAGTATCTTGGGAGTCGTCATCGTCTTCATCCTCATCATTGTTAATAGCCTGTTAGCAGTATCAACAAGAAAGTGACAAGAGAAAAATGAAATCAGAAAGCACAAAAGGTGGATAACAGTTTAATACTCTTTTAACACATAGGATGAGGAAACAAGTTAAAAGCACAATTCCAATTTTTCTCTTTCAAATAAACTCCCAAGGACAAAGCTATAGAAAGTCATCACCAGTCTTCATTCCCCAATGAAATAAGATAAACCCTTTCACATTTTCAATCTCCTTCAACAATCCAGCAACTAAAATACTTTCTACACATTACACTGACTATACCATTATAACAAGCACTTATAACAATTACAGGAAAACTGATAATTTAATTATTAAAAGCAGCCAAAAACCTCATCATCAAAAATAGGTTCTTCCTCGTCGTCACTTAATTCCCCAACATCACCATCTACATCAAGCGGAATAATATCCCTCTGTTTGTGAACTGCAAACATTCAAAACAACAACAAAAACAGAAACAAATCAAAACCCATGATTTCTTTCCTCAACTAAGCCCTAATCACCCATCAAAACAAATAAATATTCAAACCTTTTTTCCTCCAACACAAATTATAGTCAATAAAGGAACCAACAGCTACATTAAAACCAGTAACTCAGAAAAAGAAAAACACCCCCACAAATCCCATAACCCAAAAAACGTAAACTTAAAGATGATAAACAAGAAGTAACATACAGGAATCAATATCATCATCCATGTCTTGTGGGTCAACATATTCACCACGGGTTTTTCTCTTACTGCTTCTGCTGCTACCGTCTTTCTTTTGACTCCTTCCTTTCTTTGCCATGGCTTTATGAACCCAACAAATTTAACACCTGCAACATACACCAAAACAAGAATTTATCAGCTTACACTAAATTTCACAAAGAAAAAAGAGTAACGCAAAGGAAATTACGGTTGCTTCGTTTGACAGCGGGGAAGAAAGAAAACGCAAAAACCCTGAGAGTGTTGAACTAGCTATAGTTCACGCTGCTGGGGTTTAAAGTTTTGTTGGGTTTGTATTTTGGGTTTTGCTAGTGAGCCTAAACTATAAGACATATGGGCTAGAAGCCCACGCTTTTTACCCGAATTTTGTTCCTTGTTATTATATTATTATTTTAAGATAATAGATGGTATTTTTTGAATAACTATCTTAGCTTATGGATAGTTTTAAAACTCGGTCCGGCTCGGCAGGTCGATCCGGGGCTGGAACTAGACCAGATTGAAGAAAAAATAGAGGAAGGAAAAATCCGGTGTGACCGAGTTGACCCGGCGACCCAGTCAAAAACCCGGTTGCAGCCCGTTGATATTTTTTTTTTACTAAAATGATGTCGTTTTAATTTTAAAAAAAAAAATGACCCGAACGACCCGGTGACCCGGTCAAAACCCAGAATCAGGATCTTGGACCTGGCCTGTTCTAAAAACTATGAGCTTATGGGTTATAGTAATCTAATTTAAAATATATATTTATATTATATAAATATATTTATAGAATATTTAGATTTTTTTAATAAAATATAATATATACATATTTTAATATTAATATAAACACATGCATATATAATTTAATATATATATATATATATATATCATGTTATTTTTTATTGGATAATAAATAATAGTCAAATAATGAATATTCATATGGAAGGGTGAGACTCGATGGATAATTTATAGATATTCAATTTTTTTACCCGATTGATAATGAGTTAAATATGAATATCAAGAAACCTGGCTTATAGGTACCCATTCATATCCTTGGGTACTGACATGCACTAAAATAAATCAAATCTAGGTTATATCCTTCAATTTGTGTCTTTTGTTTCTTGATTTGTTTTTTTCTCTCGGTTATTTTCAGCCACATATATTAAAAAAAAAGAGTTTTTGTATCCTCTTGAATTGTTGAACACAAAATCATAAGATAGTGTTCTTGTTGAATTCTTGATCTTGCTGCAATATATACATAAAAAAGTGTGTTCTTGAATTTTTCTTCTTGATTGCCAAATTGGTATACAAAAAAAAGAGCTTGATCTTGAAAATTTTGATTGTTGTTGCTAAACAAAAAGAGAAGAAAATAAACATTCTAGAGTTGGCCGAAAGCTAGGGAAAAAAAATTGGTCATTGGCAATTTATGTTGCTTTTTAATTTTTTTTCGGTTCTATCATTGCTTGATTTAATTTTCAGTTTAGATAGTAAATCTCTTTAGTATTATTGCTTCCATTCAGTTTATTTCGCGTCTTCAAATCGTCATATTACTCGCATAAATTTGCATTGCTACTTGTGAATTTGTCATCGTAGTTTCGTTTCGTTAGTTTCATAAATTTCTTGCTTCTTGAGTCTATATCAAATTTAGTGATTCACAGCGTAGTTTGTTGCTTTTCTAAATTGTTGTTGAGTGATTTCAAGAACTAAAGAAATGCAATTTGAGTGAAAAAAGGTGTAGGGAGCATATTAGAGTGAAAAGCCTATAAATTTGTGTGAAACATAAAAAGTTTTTTTTAGTTCTTTAAAAGAAAATCACATTAGTGTGTGAGGTGTTATTTTTATTACTAATGATTTTCATGCAGGTTTAAAAAAAATATCTTCTAACAGTGTGCCATAGAAGGAGGGTGAAATCCCAAAAGATGGGCTTTCGAGAATACAACAACATATGAAATTTATGTTTGGTGAGCTGATGACTAGGATTGAAAAATTAGAGACTAGGTCTGATGGGGGATGTAGTAAAAAGGGTAAAGAAACTAGGAAGGAGGAGAGTGTTGCTGGAAACTCTCCAGGTGAAGTCAAGGATGATCTTAACTGTGGTAGTGGATTTCATACACATTGGGGAGAGAGGTATGAGAATCAGCCAAAGAGGGGACATATTCGGCCACATAGGGATTTTGAGTATAGAGGGGATTTTGATGAATTGGGTGATGTAGTATTAAGTTAAAAATCCCAGCCTGTAAGGGAAAAACTGATCCAGAAGCTTACTTAGATTGGGAAAAAAGGTAGAGATGATTTTTGACATCGATATGTACTCTGAAGAAAAGAACATTAAGTTAGTTGTAGTGGAGTTTACTGATTATGCCATGGTTTGGTGGGAGAGATTGGTGGTAAAAAGAAGAAGGAATAGAGAAAGATCAGTTAGCACGTGGAAGGAGTTGAAGACAATAATGAAGAAGAGGTATGTTCTTAAACACTATTATAGGGAGTTGTTTAATCATTTACAAATGATTACACATGGTAGGAAGAGTATGGAGTATCAGAAAGAATTAAAGGCGACTATGATTAGAGCTAATGTTAATGAAGATGAAGAAGTTACTATGTGTAGGTTTTTTAATGGCTTGAAAAGAGACATAGCTAATGTTGTGGAGTTGCAATCTTATGTTGAATTTGAAGAGTTAATGCATTTGGCCATTAAGGTTAAATGACAGTTGAAAAGAAAGGGTAATACACGATCTGGAGCTTATTCAGGGTCTTCGTCGGGTTAGAAGTTGAATTATAGGAGAGAGGGTAGTGTATCATTGAAGCCTTTGGTGACTTTTAAGGTTGTCGAACCTACATCCATGAAGAAGTAGATTTCAGCTAGTGATCAAAAACTTAAGGGAGAAGTCTAACCAAAACGTAATCATGATATAAAGTGTTTCAAGTGTCAGGGATTATGACACTATGCATCAGAGTGTTCGAATCATCGAGTTATGATTCTAAGGGATGATGGGGAGATTATGTCCTCTAGTGAGGAGTTTGATTGTGATGACATGCCACCACTTAAGGATGCTAGTGATTTAAAGTATGTTGTTGGTGATAAAGTTTTGGTGATTAGAAGGTCGCTTAGTGTTCAAACTAAGGAGGATGATGTGGAGCAACAAAGGAAGAACATCTTCCATACTAGATGCCTAATCAACGATAAGGTATATAGTATGATCATTGATAGTGGCAGTTGTACTAATGTTACTAGTGTTACTTTGGTTAGAAAGTTAGGATTGAATACCATAAAGCATGAGAGGCCTTATCAACTTCAATGGTTGAATAAATGTGGTGTTGTTAGGATGAATAAACAGGCGATGATTTCTTTTTCAGTATGCAAATACAAGGATGAAGTGTTATGTGATGTTGTGCCTATGCATGCTACTCATTTGTTACTAGGGAGGCCTTGGCAATTTGATAAAAAAGCCAAGCATGATGGGTTTAAAAATAGGTATTCATTGGAGAAAAATGGTAGAATTTACACACTTGCCCTACTAACATCAAAGCAAGTGTATGAAAATCAAATTCAGTTGAAGAAAAGTTATGAGGATGAGCACTCAGATTCGCCCAAAGTGGAAGAACAAACAGAACAACATGGTGAGAATGTGAGAAAAAGTGAAAATAAAGTGAGCCATGAGTTGAAAACAAAAGAGGACAAAATTTCAGCCCTTAGGAAATTAGGGGAGGGCCACGACCAAAAAGAAAAAAATAGAAGGGAGGCCGAGAGTGGAGAGAAGAAAGAAAAGGTGACAAGAGAAGAGTGTGTAGAAAAAGTGGGGAAAAACCTAAATTTCTTTGCAAAATCTAGTGATCTTAAACATGCTTATCTTTCTGAATTGCCTATAATTTTACTTGTGTATAAGGAGGCATACTTTAACTCTGATAATTTGGATTCAAAAATAAAACAGCCCCACAATCCAGAAGAGAACACATTCCGTGCCATTATCACCACAATAGCTCTATAATTGACACAATTACCAACCAATTAAACCCATTAATCATAAAAACACTACTTCCTAAAAAAACAAAATACCAACCTGCCAATTTCACCTAAAAAATCACAATACGTCGTGGTTTGAAAAATTACAGCTTTTACTTGGAATTTTTTTATATAAAAGATGTAATATTTTATGCTTTTTTCTCTTCCCTAGTCACTAACTCAATTTCCAAGCATGAAACATTTATATATCTCTGGTTGTTATTAGAAACTGTTGACTTGAATAAAACATCTCATCTTTGGATACAAAATATGCAATATATTAATGCTTTTTACAGTTGATTATTCAAATGCTTTTTTTTCATCATTGGTACTTGAGGAAGCTACAGATCATATCGTAGAACTCCCAGAAATTCAAGAAGAGGTAATCGAAAGAGGTACCGGTGACTCAAGATGCATCGCCCACCATGTTATGTCTTTTGTACTTAATTAGAGTTTTTGTGCAGTGTCCTATTCGATAAAATTTTATATTGTATGTGTTTTATCTTTCTCGTATTATTTCTGTCTAAGTTAGTATGTATAAGAGATCACGATTCCTAAACTCCTCTGATGGTCTCTTGTGTGTTTGGGTTTGAATTCAGTCTTATTTGGAGATTTCTCATGTTTTTGTGAGGTTTTTTTTTCTTTGTTTTTTTTAATGTTCAGTAAACTTAAACTACACACACACACTAATACAACCATCAATAATTAATTAAAAGTTGAAGTTTATTATGCAGAGGAAACATTGGTTTGGCGTTCAACACTTGGCATTTCAATGCATTGGAGTCGTGTTTGGTGACTTAGGCACGTCTTCTTTGTATGTGCTGATGAGCACCTTCCCCAATGATATTCAAGACTATAATGACATTTTAGGAGTTTTATCGGTCGTTATCTACTCCATCCTCACTATCACAGTCGAAAAGTACATATTTATGGTCTTATCTGCCAACAATAATGGAGATGGTAAGCTTAAATGTCATTCCATAGTCCATATTTTGCTCATTTTTCTTTATACATACGTTGAATCCTTGCACTTGATCCCTCTAAGTATCTTATTTATCTACATTTTTTGTTTTTAAGATTATAGTTCAATGATGAGAATAATTAATATAGTATTATTATGTGAGTTGAATCAAGATTTGTGTAGAGATGCTTATCATTTTTCCTTTCACCTTAGATTAGAATTTACTTATAGATCCTAATTTCTTTGAAAATGAACATATATATTTTTTATACTCGGGTTTTTTTTTTTTTACTAGTAGCTTGTTTTTAAAAAAAAGCTAAGAGAAATTAAAATAATTATCCATAAAAAACTAAAAGGAAAATATGTATTTCTTTGATTGAAACTCTATTTTTTTATTCATGTATTTTTTTATTTTGAAAAAATATGTATTTTTTATCACAAACATTATTTTTTTAAATACAGACTTATTATGATTTGAAATTCAAGTTTCAATAAAACAAATGTAGAATTTTTACTCTATTGTATGAAAAAAAAAAGAATAGTTAATCTTAAAAAGTTATGCAAAAATTTACAATAAAGTTTTTTAAAATAAAGATTTATCATCATTGAATATTCATGAGAACTTTCCTAAAGAAATTTTGCATATTATGTTCATATATAATGATTTATAAAATAATTATTAATATTACCATAAAAAACTATAATAAAATTATAATTTAGAATTTTATTCTAAATTAAAAAAAAAGTGCAACGAGGTGCTTCAACTTGGAGGAGAAGCTTGTGCACCAGGCTTAGAGCATGTTTGGAAACATGGTCCAACCCGTATTTTTAAAAAAAATTATTTTTTTTTGTTTAAAATTAATATTTTTTAATGTTTTTTTGATCATTTTGATATCTTTGATATTAAAAATAATTTTTAAAAAATAAAAAAACATCATCTTTATATATTTCTTTTTAAAAAAACCTTGATCACAATCAATATTACAATCTCAAATAGAATCTTAAAAAAAAAAACCAGCCTAGGCTTATATTCCGACTTTCTGTATTTTTTCTTAGCATTCAAAAAAATGAAACATGAAAAATATAATATAGAGCCAAAATATAAAATTATAAAACTAGAGGACCACATAAATTCGCAGAGGATGAACTTTATTTTGTGTTTCAAAATATTTTTTAAAAAAATTAAATTTTTTTATTTTATTTTAAAAAAACAACTATATCAACTTCACAAATACCCCCCGAAAAAGCTTCCCTATGAAAACCACAATGTCAGCAGCAGCACAGCTCTAAACCCAGTAAAAACTCTTAAACCCTCTCTTGCCTTCTTCTCCTTCAAAACCCAAACGCATTCTCTACAAAAATCCTACTTCCATTCTTATTTTCAGCTGAATTCTGTGTAAATTGCTAAAGCCATAGTTGGTGAGGAGAAGTGATATGAAGTTATGGCTTACTACTACAAGTCATTGAATCTCCACCACATGTGGAAAGGAGGGTTTCACTGTGTGGGAGGAAATTTTGCAGCAGCGAGTCGGATTGTTGGCTTTAATAACCTTTCCAATTTTAAGAGAAAGGTTTTTCTGTCTCGTCCTTCATCGACTGTTCTATCAAACAAGGTAATGCTAATACTTTGTTATCTGCCATTTCTGATTAAATTAAATTTGTGGGTTTTGAAAAGACTCAACCTTCTTGTTTTTTTTTGTTATATTTTAATTCTTTAAATTAGTTCTTATGCAAGATCCTTTTTTTTGCGGGGATATTGTTTTTGACTTCTGGGTTTTGTTTTGTTTAGGGCTACTGTAGTTTATCTCAAGTTGTTTCTGCAATTCCTCAAAGTAATGTACTAACCTCTTCCAAAAGTGAAAACGAGGTGGTCCACCAAGATTTGGTCAAGCGTGAAGAAAATGCCGCGGAGGGTAATAATCCTTCAAATGGAAGAGTAATGCTTATAGATGGTACATCGGTCATTTATAGAGCTTACTTCAAGCTTTTAGGTATGTCATGGTATTGGCTGTTTTTTTTTTTTTAATATTCATGTTGAATTATTTTACCAATGGAAAAATTGAAGTTTAAGTTTTGTTGCGGATTGTTTGATTGGTTCTAGGAAATTATTGTTACACCTTTTGACCAATTGTATTGTGGTGTCATTTGTATGTCTGTCTTTGTTTTGTGATTTTTGTCTGCAATGTCAGAGTTTCATGTGCCAGGAGGGCTATTCTATATTTCAATTAGTTTAACTGCTTATATGAGATTAGACTAGATATTACAATGACATTAGCTAATAGATTAGATATTTCAGGATGCGTTAGGCAGTCAGATTATATTACAATGACTGGGCAAGTCTGTTGAATGTATAGACAAGGACTAATGATTCTATGCGTTTATTGTCTACTCTCTACTCAAGTCTCACTGTCTATTGAGCTTAGTAATGTGTTTTGGAGATTTGAAGAGAATAATCTTAAACATCATTGCATACTCACTATCTAAGATTTACACTGTGTTTCGGAGGTTTGAAGATAATGATGATGTTTGAACGTATTGCCTGCTTACTGTCTCAATCATCATTGCGTCTCTTGTCCAATAAAATATTAGGAATTATTTTTGCCTTCATAAATTTTGAAAATTTTCTTGGCTGGTCTTTACTTCATGGATCTATGAAGTTTCTTACTCATACTTCATTGATGTTGAGAATTTCTCCATTTTTTGATGAATTATTGCTCATAGCTATATAGAATACGCGTCAGATTTTAGAATGAAAGTTGAAATATCAGCATATGACTTATCTGTTTCTGAAATTTGGATTTGTCGTGATCATTGGCTATCTTTTAAACTACAACTACCTTTAGTTTCAGGGTGCAACCTAGATCTAGTATATTTAAATTGGACCAGTCTTGTATTTTAGCTTATCATGACTTTGTCTTCTTTTGATTGTGAGCAGCAAAGGTGCATCATGGCCATCTAACACATGCAGATGGCAATGGAGATTGGGTTTTAACTATATTTTCTGCGCTATCTTTTGTAAGTGTATTCTTTCAGTCTTATGATTTCCTATTATTTAGGGACTGGTTTGGTTGCTGTTCACTGTCCTGTGAGCTGGGCCACATGTACTGACACTGTTCACATTATTTCTCTTGCAGATAATTGATGTCCTGGGATTCATGCCTTCCCATGCAGTGGTATGACATTTGCTTTATGCTTATATGTGTATATTTCATTCAATCACATTACACAATGAAGATAAATAAGTTGTGCATTGCTATCTATGTGCATTAACGGTTCTGTTTTGGCTGACTTTTTTGTTCGAAGAAGGAATGATTTAATGTAACTATAGTAGGTGTTATTAGTGATAGCAAGAGGCTGAGAGCTACTAAAAGCATCCACATTTTACATTCTGACACGCACAAAATTTAGTAATTTGCTGGATCAAAATTTCATCTGAAGCACGAAATTGATTTTCATAGAAGGAAAAAAAATGCTGGATACATTAAATTTAGATGGTAGTCTTCTATGGGCTACTGCTTTAACCATAGTTCAATTGGTTGGACTCGCCAAATAGTGTGGAATGGGTTTAGCAAGTATAGGGGGGCCATCAACCCTAAAAAATATTATTTTAAGTGGAAAGTGTCTGGACAAAGATTTATAACCACGTTGCTTGTTATTAGCAGTTAAAACTCTTAGTTTCTGTCTTCAATTTTTCTCAAACATGAGATTCACCTCTCTAATATTTGATTTGTTGAATCTCTCTGAAATGTGATATTGCTTCCCTTATGTATGATTTATTGGTAAAGCCTTTTGATGCTAAGTTGTCTTAGTGTTGCCTTTTGGACACAGCTTACAAGATTCACCAGTACTCTCTAATCCAAAGACTATGATTTAGACTCTTGTAGCTGATAAATCAGTTTTTCATAACACTGTGAACTTCAGATTCTGAAGAGTGGCTGATGCATGGTGTTACATTTGGTTAGAGATTATTTACAGTCAGAATATGATCATTACGTCCTCCAGATCTATTTGTAAAAGATATGATTCTGTAACCCAACCTTGGTTACACTGGCGCTAGGTTTCATCTATATTTGCACTATCAAATATATATTACATATAGTAACTGCCTTTAACTTACATTGAATATAGCTTTGCATATTATCTTTCATAATAGTGTCAGTAACTTTTGTTTTTGGAAGGGTTTTGCTACTTCTTCTTTTGCACATTAAACTATTGTTTTCTCTTTCCTTTTTATCATTCTCCTTAATTAGATAGTTTACTTATCTATTGGTTATTATTTTTCATTGCAGGTGGTGTTTGATCATGATGGTGAGATATAAATTCTCTGATATTTTTATTAGTAATTGATTCTCTCAATTGTTGTTTGTGCTTCTTAACATGCTCTAAAGTATTTCAAGCTGTTTGATGTTTTACTTGGAATCTCCAACTACATGATCTCAACCTCTTAAAACTGGCCATGATGATTTTTATCTTTGTCTGGGTGAATCTGCAATAAAATGATTTTAGTGAATGGTTTGATTCCCTGTGCCCTCAGACATGTTGACTGTAAATTCCCTTTCCTGCCTTTGGTACAATAGATATCTCTTTTCTGCAGAGTTACTTGTCAAATTGTGGTGGGTTTGAGACTCAATTCCTGTTCAAAGCATGCAAAACCCATATAATCTTCGAAGGAAGATAGTTCCCTTCGATGAACTTATTCCTCACTCTTCTGTTTCTCTTGTGTTTGTCTCATGTTTTGTTGCTGAAGTGTCATTCCTTCATTCCTGTTCATTTCAAGTCTGACTTTTGGAAAGAGATGAGAGCTCAAATCTATGATTTAATATCAACAATAGGCTGGACATTGTGAGTACATGGACACTGATAAAACATTTAGTTGAGGTTCAATGTTAACTTGTTGTAGGCTAAATGTTGGTGTGCTACGCTTCTGTCTTATAAGTTAAATAACACAAAGGTTATCTGATACATGACAAGAAAGAGAGATTCCAGTTTGTTGGCTGCATGATTATGTTTGCTCAGTTTAATACTTGCAGATAACAAAGTGTTCTTAACAATATAAAATAATTCTTTAGCTCGGTTTGCATCCGTTTCTCGAGCCTCAGGCTTTATTATGTCTGCTCAGTTTTATAATTGTGGAAAAAAAAAAGTTTTATTGACAGCATAAAACAATCCTTTAGCTCTGTAGGCATCCATTTCTTGAGCCTTCTTACTTTGAAGAAAAGTGATACTTCAATAGCATGAGCAGCTTTTAACCAACTCATAGAAAAGTTAAGAGATGGCTTTCCTGTGGTGTCATGAATTGAACTGGAACTGATCTTTACAGAGTTTGCCAATGATAGGGGTTGACAAACTGAAATCAGGAAAGAAAACTATTCCATGTATTAGTGGTAGCCTGTCCTATTGAGCTTAGGATATCAAAGATAGGCAATGTTGTGACTTTGAAATTGCAAATGTCAGTCAAAAGAAATCCCAAGAACTGATGTTCTCTTATCTTAGAAAATACATGAATCCAGAACCTTATGACTGGAAGCTTTCATGCAATGTTGCAGTTGACTGGGACTCTGTCATGATTTTCTTGTGTGTTGGGGTTCCTGCATCAAAACACAGCAAACACATGGTACTTTGCATTGCCAAACACTACTGAAATAACAGAGAAAGCAGCATAAAAAATCTTTCACTTGCATAGTGCTACAGTTAAGAGATTGAAAGTTGCAATGGGGTTGACTGCTTCACCTTTTCCAACGTCTAAACCATAGCTGCAGGATAGCTCTGGCTCAGTGAATTAATTTCACAGGAAGAAAGAACCCTCTATAGCACAAACATCTTTCTTTCACAATTTTTAGAGTTTTCTCTAGGTATTACATTTGGACCAGATCAAAGATACCCACAAACTACCTTTGCAGGATTCTTGGTCCTATGAGTACCAAAATGTTGGGGCATAATTTGCCTAGAATTTGGAGGGTGCCTCGACCTTTTCACTGGAATTATGCAGAGGGAGCAAAAATTGTTGATTTCCTAACGTTTCAGCTCCTTGTCTAGTTCACAAATCAAAAGTGTGCTAACATGCAATTATTCCATCCCAAACTGTAAAACCCTTAAGAATTAAATTCAGTGGTCAATTTGCGCATAATATTTAAACTGTGTGTCAATTTGTTAATTCCTAATCATTATATAAATGGGACTTTAAGTTGGTTGAAAACGCTTTCAGAAGTAGAAATCTTTAAGAGGGCATCTCAAATGTTAGATGATGAATTTGGGCCATCCAGCTTGTTCTCCTATTTTCTAGTCAGTGGTCAATTTGTACGAGTTATGGGGTTTTGGATAGTGAAACTGTTGTTCAATGTGGAATTTTGATAGACCAAACTTTTACTTTTCCTTTTCAGGAGTACCGTATGGAAAATCTAGTGTTTCACCCAACAAAACTGTCATGGAAAAAGGTATGCCAGTTTATAATTCTTTAAAATCTTTTCATAATGAATTTAAC
The DNA here is from genome assembly GCA_019202695.1 of Populus x sibirica. Classification (NCBI taxonomy): domain Eukaryota; kingdom Viridiplantae; phylum Streptophyta; class Magnoliopsida; order Malpighiales; family Salicaceae; genus Populus; species Populus x sibirica. Next base: position 236,602 of record JAGMVL010000317.1, read on the forward strand.
AATCTGTAAGAAATAAGAAACAACATTTATAGGTGAATCCAGATAATTATGGGTGATGTTTGCTGGTTTTACACTGAGTCAACTGTGCAGACGAAGAAACTTTATTTGAGTGCAAGGCATGTCATTGTTGTGGTGTGGGCAATTCATGTCTCAAATCACTTTTAAAGGTGTCTGACTTTAGAATCAAATTGAGTGTCTTTTTGTTTTTGTTTTTGTTTTTTTCGCTTTGCTTTCTTGAATAATATGTTATTTTATGGCAAAAGATAATTCTTTTCTTTATCATGCTTGGTCTCAAAATGCTTATAAATTGCTTTAATTAATATAGGGTTGTTTAAGAATTTTAATAATGTTTGATTTCCAAAGTTAGACTTTTTAACGAAAGCAAAAAAGTGACGATAAGGCAATTTAGTTTGAATAGATTTGATTGGCTGCATAATGGACTGGGTCATGATGAATTTCAGTAGATTTTATTTTGAGTTGAGCTTAACTGGCTGCATCAAACCTCCAACATGTACGTGCTCCAAATGTTCAATGAATGTGGAATACAATTCACTTGGCATGAACTTGACTTACTCTGAATCGTTATATTTGTCCTTTGTGACATTAGTTTCCTCTACTGTTGGGAGATACAAAGAGGGAGTTTATGTCACATCTAAGAGCACATTTGTGATTCTCTTAAGCAGCATATGAATACACTGTAGATGGATCATAAATGTTGACTTGTGGTTAATGGAGGTCATATGAATCCATTTCTCATTAATGAATATAGTGAGGAGTTTTAGATGCTCAGCCTGATGGGCTATGAATTCAGCGCATGGTTCTTAGGTATTTGGATAGACATGGAAAACCATTTGTAGGGCCTTCTAGTGATCAAACAAACTTCAAGACTATTTTATTTCTGTTCCTGTTTTCCATGTAGTCTTTTTAACTTCTATGCTTCAAAATGGGATAAGGCGACAGCCTATAATTGTTTCTAGTACTTTAAGATAACAGACATCCTATATTTATGCAAACAAGCTTCAAGAAGTAATTTCTAGTTTAATTCTGGCATGCTTGCCTTTTCAACTGTTAATTATATGTGCTGTTTGTGACAGCCATGCTCATTTGGGCACCAGGATACATGATCATGGATCAAACCTGAAACGCATTCTGAAATATTATTGAACATTCATAAAAAAAAGAAGAAAAATGGATCATGAAATGTTTCACCTAACTTAACTCTCAAAGGCAAAATATTATACCTTCAAGTGAATTTTCCATGGTAATTCCAAATGATTATTTTTTTGTTCATATCATTTATTCTATTGCAATGGAACAGAATAATAATAAAAAAGAGATCAATATATTCACAGACTAGGCTGGCACGTAGACTTCCATCTTTGCCAATACATCTGTACCAAAGTCCTTTTTAGCTGGTGCCAGTGGAGGGCCTAGAGCTAGTTTGGATGGAGAAGGTTGATTTTATTAGGTTTCTGGAAAAATAACTTGACTAGGATCAACTAAATGAGGTTTTTTATTGCAACTGCTTGGGAATGTGTTCAGAGTTCCTTTTCCACTGCTTCGCTCTGCTAAGGTGCTCATTGCAGTCTTGTCATTGTCTGTTTCTTATGATTTTACACCTATAAAATTACTCTAATGTTGCCATCTCTCACAATATTCTCTTGTTTTTTCCACACACGTGCACATTTGCATTTTGTGTGTTTGATCCTCCCCAAGAAAAAAAAAAAGGTCCCCAAGTGGAGGCTACTTTACAAGTTAGTTTTCACAAATCAAAATCAGCTGATTGGATTTATCATATTCTTTATTTTTTGAAGGCTTGAATTTTCGCCACACTTTATATTCTTTATACAAGAGCAACCGCCCTCCTACGCCTGATACTGTCATCCAGGGACTTCCATATTTGAAAGCTGCTATCAAAGCTATGTCCGTTAAGGTGATTGAGGTAAGTAGCTATATCTTGCAGTTTTATATAATTGATCAACTCAGATTTCTCATGGTAATCAATTATGATTTTATGTGAAGGCAGGTACCTGGGGTAGAAGCAGATGATGTCATTGGAACATTGGCTGTAAATAGTGTCAACGATGGGTTTAAGGTAATTATCTGAGCTCTATTTCTCAAATACCTGAGAGTGTATAATGAAATCTAACCACAATCATCCATGGATTTTGTTTTCATGGAGAGAAGATGGATAATGTTTTGAAAATGATTTCCACTGTTTCCCAAGGATATAGTCATTGTGGGCTCCCCCCTCCTTTATGGAATAAAATCGAAAGAAACTATTAAAATAAGAAACTGTCTATTGTCTTGCTTACATAGCTACAGGCACACAATGTAACTTAGTATGTTATATGCTTCCTTTCAACATGGTTGTATCTTGCTTTAGTTGTGTTTGTTTTTTTTTATTTTCCCTCAACTGCCTTTCATATATGTGTTCTAGTCTACAGGTCAATGAAACTGTTTGGCTCCTCTATTGTTTGCCTTTTCTCTTATACTTACTCTATAATCAGCCTATTTATGTATTTTATCCAGGAGGTAGACAATTCATCTTGATTAACTTGTTTTTTTAACTCCCTGGAGAAGATCTTTTCTTGTTTGACAGGTTATGAATAGTTAATGTTTTTCCCACTATTTTTTGAGTCTCACACTACTGATTTATTTTTCTCATGAACTCAAAAACAATATTTTTTCCTTCCAGAACCCTTCTATCCACTTTCATATGAAAAACAGGAAAAATGCTTTTTGTTGATAAATTATACCCAGACAAACAGATCTCATCTTAAGCCCAGAAACTGATAGGCTTCTGCTTTTTTGTTAATATTAGCATTAATAAGCTTTTTCTGAAGTGTTCACAAGTGAAAGATTTGGCATTAGGAGTAAACTGCCCCCTTTGTTTTGTTTGTTTTATTGTATATAGTGTTTTTTTCCCCAAATGATTTTTGACCATTTTACCATACAACATAGAAATCTTTTAGCTAAACATCTATCACATTCATCCTTCAGCTTTTGGAAGGTTAACTTTCTTTGCTTGATTTTCTTAATCAGTTTGCGTAGTTAAAACTGAGTACCTTTAACATTACTGTTTGCCTAAAAGCTCCTATGTTATTTTTTCTTGCCACCGTTAGTGTCTCGTGATTGTGCTTATTTTGTAACAGGTACGAGTTGTTTCTCCGGACAAAGACTTTTTTCAGATTCTTTCTCCTTCATTACGTCTTCTACGGATTGCACCACGTGGCCTTGAGTTAGTAACCATTCAACTTACAACATCATGCCTGCATTATATTTGTTAACATTTGAGGTTTGAGTGATCAGAAATTCTTGGAGTTTTCTGAAACCTTTTCTTTATGCGAATATGTTCTTTCTTATCGTATAAAGTCATGTTATGCAAAGCTGTGATCAACTTTTTCATCCTGCATGGCTTAGAAATAACGTCATTTTGGTGATAATGATTTGGATTTCATTTATTATGATTCCACTAGTGGATTTGAGTTTATTTTTTGATATTTAGATAACTTGATGAACAATCTTCAGAACTAATAAACGTGAAGTTTTTTAAGTTCAAAGCAATTGGATGTAAACTGAAAATACAGAACCATGAAAAATATGAAGATTTATGTTTGTTCTAGTTATCTGTCACGAGAAAAAAAAGAGTTAAAGGGATACTATGTAACTTCATAAGCTGGTTTTGGCTAAGATATATTTTATGTTCAAAGCAATTTGGTGTAAACTGAGAACACTAGAACCATGCAACAGTGAAGAAAGAATTTATACATGTTCTTTGTATTTATAGCAGTGAAAAAAAATAAAAAAATACTGCAGAGCTGCATAAACTGGTTTTGCATTTAATATTCTTAACATACCATCGAAATATATGAATTTAAAATTCTATATGTATAACACAGAACATATAATTACCTGCCAACATTTGTTTATTCCAAATTTAAGTTCTATTCTTTATTCTTTTCTTAAAAAATTTGGTCCAATTAATATCTAGAGCCTACAACCAGCTGTCCAATGCCATGACACCACCCATGTCTTTTGCTTATGATCTTGTAATAGGACATATGAGTGTAAATTCTGATGTCATGCTCTATTAGACTTTGATTTGCTTATGGGTTCTTCCTAAATAAAATTTCAAATTCAGTTGAACTTGAAGGCAATGTTAGCCTAATAGTAAGGGGTGTGCAAACAGTTTGATTGGTTCAGTTTTCAGTTTGGTTTTTAAAAACTGAAACCAAACTGAATATGTGAGAAACCGAATTATGTAAAACTGAAATATTTCTGTTTCGTTTTTTATTTTCAATACAAACAAAACTTTCTATTCTGAAACATTTCATCCTTTTTGACTATTTCTCGAAAATAAAAATTGAAAGAAAAGGGAAAGAATTTGGTTTTTGTTTGTTTGTTTGGTTTTCAAACTGTACCAAAATTGAAACTGAATTACCAAACCAAACAATTTCAGTTTATGATAGGGTATTTAAGAATTAATGATGTAATAAAACAAGTTATTCATACGAGTGCAAATTAATGAGTCACCTGTTTAGTTACTTTTGGTGGGTTGTGATTGTGCTTCATGCTGCCTTGAATAACTTAATTTCTTTAATTTTGGCATGCTTTTTCGGAATTTTGATCTGATTTTATAGAGTAGCGCTGTAGTTTCATATTTTGCTTTGCCCAGGATGGTTTCATTTGGAATGGAGGATTTTGCTGAAAAATATGGAGGATTGAAACCTTCTCAGTTTGTTGATGTAATGGCTCTTATGGGTGATAAATCTGATAATATTCCAGGTTATGCTACACATCTCTCATTAGTTAAATACAATCCGATGTTCATGATATGAATTTTTCACAGACAGCTAAATGTCATTTCCTTTATGATCTCTTTACATGTGTATCTTCTTCCAATGACTTATCTGAACTTCCTTTACCATGATGTTCAACATTCATGTATTTTTTTCACTGGAGGAATACTAGATGTGAATAAAATGAAAAATAAAATCCTGAATTTTGATGAAATGTTGCGAAGGTCGGCTCAAACTTGTGTCTAGCCTCTGCTTAGTTTTAAGGAATGAGCTAAAAAATCTAGCCTCTGGAATGAGCAATGGAAATGAGCTAAAAATGTTTAAACCTTTCTCTGAAATGAAGCAATCTGCTAGAAGTTTTAAGGAATTCTTTTTTTTATGAGATTCAAATATTCTAAAGGTTGATTTATTGATGTTCCATCATTTAATAATTGCAGGAGTTGAAGGAATTGGAGTTGTCCATGCTGTGGAACTGATCTCTAGATTCGGTATTGTCTTAGAATTTGTTGGAAAATGTCATAGGGTGAACATGTTGCTGAACTATTATGTGATGACATTTGTTATGGAATATTTGTTTTTTCTGCCAAAAGTGATTGAAAGCTTTTTTTGTCTGTCAATGTGGGATTTTCTTTTTTGGCCCATATAAGTGTGTTTCTTGATATACTGACTTGCAATAATCTTCACTTCTTTTTCAGGCACATTGGAGAATTTGTTGAAATGTGTTGATCAAGTAGAAGGGGAGAGCATTAGAAAGGTAGAAATCTTCAACATGAATCAAGTACTTGCTAAAATCATATCCTTTTCTTTTCCCTTTAAATCTTTATCATTTTTTGTTGGTTGTTCCATTGTTTGACACTTGCAATGAGATGAAATATCTTCAGTCAATTTTTATCAAATCAGTTGTGCTATATCTAGTCACTTTATTAGAATCCATCTCTGTGTGTTTGTTCTGGGGGTTGCTGTGGAGTCTGATAGTGGGTTCTTATTCAGCAACTATTGGGGGTGGGCTTGTAATGGCTTTCTCTTCTTCCATGTGCTTGGGGATGTTGCATGCATTATTGATAATGATGTGCAACTCTCCTTTCTGGTAAGAAAAGAGGATGTAGAAGTTTGTCATCAAGGATATTGCACCTCTTGTAAATATAAGTTAATTTATCATGTCATGATCTTGTGCTCATGAAATTTGAGATAAATATAGCATGATATTAGCTTTTATTTAAAATTCTGTGACCGTTTATGTGGCTGACTCATTTTACTTTCCTCTGGTCACTACTCTCTTGTAGGCCTTGAGACAGAATGCTAATCAGGCAGTACTAAGCAAGGAGCTGGTAATTTTCCTATCTTTTTCTCTGCTCATTATATTTTCTTGTGGAAAATTAATTTTTTAGTGGATAAATATCACACCCAATCTCATTTTTAAAGCATGTATAATGTTCATACGACTGGTCTGACAAGAATAAAGTGCAAAAGAGCAAAAGACTGATACTATAGTAAATGGCATAGATGTTTCTGTCTTTTCTATGGAGTATCAGAAGATGTCTTCATTTCCGAAACATAACCCTACTCGGTGCTTACAATCTTTTTTTTTTTTTATTATTATTATAGATTTTGTGCCTCACTGCTGAAGAAACTTAAATAAATACACTAACATGAATTCAGATTTTCATTTCCTTTGTTCTTTGAGCAGTATGTATTAGTTATCTTACCTAGCCATGCACTTTCTTCTAACAATTATTATGAACATTGTGGTCATCATCAATGTAAAATCTATGAGATCTAACCATTTTAGGGAACAAAGTTCCATTGAAATGCTTGAAATGCAGAAGCCTCGTGACTGGCCATGTGCAGACTTGTTAAAACTGAGATATGGTGCTTTATATTTTGAAAGACTCGATGACAGTATGGCAGCTGTTACTTTATTATTAATCTAACTGTGACTGTAGGCACCTAGTCCTTGGTGTTTGTTTGATGCACAGATATCTTATGTAATGGCAGGCAAAGTTGCGTTGTGAGCTTCCAGAGTACATGGTTCCATTTGCTACCACAGATTTGATTTTTAAGAAACCTGAGGTCCGTACACTATGTCTATTTTTATTTTAGAAGTTTTCTATCCATATTCAGGTACATGTCAATTTAGTGGGAGAGGCTTTAAACACTTGCACTCTCGTAGTCAGAACTGGTAATTGTTGATGTTTATTTTGTTCTATCTTTGATGAGATGATGAATCCCAGCTAATTTCATTATTGGTTTCATGACTTGTGTGCTGGTTTTAATTGCACAATTCACTGTCTAGTTCCAATTCACTGTTGCTTTCCATTATAAATTGTGGCTTCCTAACAAGCACACTGCAATATTACATACTATCTATCAAGTCATTTTCCATCACCGGCAATGCAGCCATAGTCCAAGCATACACTGTTTGAATTACTTGTCGCAGGCACTATTCTGTCAATTTATTCCTTCTAGAGCCATTCATTACTTATAGCTGGGCTTTAATGACCATTTCGCGGTATGTCCATGCTTTGTTAACAGCAGCAGTCCCTTTTGGACCTTCCAAACCCATACATGGTGTTCCCACCATCAAGTTCTCTTTTTGTCTTGGCAAATTATGCAAATTCTATTGCACTCTTCACCTGCTAAAGTGCGAAGCCTACTGTACTATTCAGCTCCAATAATTTTCTTTGTTGCTTTAATCTACATTTTCTTTATTGGGCACTGCACAGCTTAACCTTGCTCTTATAATAAGCTGCATCTTGTATGCAAGTTGAACTTCCATGCTCTCATGCACAGCTTTCTGGGATAACCTCTTTTGCTAATTATTTAACTGCAGGAAATACTGATTTTTTGGTTTGACTGGTGCAGGACAATGGTGAGAAATTTACAAACCTCTTGACTGCCGTCAGCTCTTATGCTGAAGGCTTTTCAGCTGACATGATCATCAGAAGAGCTTCCAAGTTGTGGGAAAAGCTTGAAGCAAGGTGATTTGATCCATTGTCAGTGGAGGCAATTAGACATTTTTTCATGGTAGTAGTGTTGTCTGTATAGCTAACTGCTAACTCTGCTGATTTTGCAGCTGAGCATATATGACAAATGCTCTATCAATTCTTGTCCAAATTTTTAGTTTCCAAAAAATTTGAAGGGAAATTTATGAAATGCAGAGGAAACGGTTCCTTTCTCAAGATTTTATCCTCCTTGCTGATTTATTATTTTTTCTTAAAACACTTCCAATTAGACAGCAAGTAGTTTGCCACAGATGGCGGTGCTTTTTCACAATTTATAACAATGATGCCCAGATTCTTCATATCCTTAAATTTAAATCATGCATGCTATCTTTTCTCATTAGCAAATATTTTGATTTTTGTCCGAAATTTTACTTGGTACCAGGGAAGCGAAGCATACAACAAGCAGGGCTGGACTGCATCAACAAACAATGAGATAAGCAAATTATTCTAAGCTTATAATTTTATTAAATCTCAAAGTAATTAAAGGGAACATCAAATTTATTTTGATTTATAATAAATAAAAATTGCAAAAATTTCTAGACATAATTTAGAGCAAGCTGAAAGCTTTCTGGGCTCAAGCCATGTTTTTTTTTTTTTTTTTAATAATCTCCCATCGTCAATTACTCAGATGTCATTTTGAATTAAATTCATAGATTTGCACTGAATTCTCAACTTCTCTCAGTTTTTTCAATACCGCCACTGGGTCATGCGTGTCCCAAATAAATGTCGTCCTTGAATTTTCATCAATTCTGTAGTTAACTCCTGAAAAATATAACACACAAGAAAAGGAGTATATCAACATGGCAAATAAGTATGAATGCTTTCTTTTTGTTGAATATATACTAATGAATAAACAATATAGCCATATATAATAAATATACTAAAATACATGATAAAATTACTATGGTTATAGACTCATTTTACTATTTAGTACAATACTAGAGTGACATATATCACATTGGTAAAAAAAATTGTCTGCTTTTTATTAAGGAGTATTTTGGTATTTTCACGTGCACTAATTGTCATTATTGATTTGAGTGAGGGTATTTTTGTTTATACAATATTTTTATGACCGATAATGAGATTTGACCATGAGCCAAAAATGAGATTCTCTCATCTCCTTTTTAATTTTAGATGGCGCATGTAGTTCAAATATTCCCGGTTTATCGCCGATGACCCTTTTATTTCTCTCTTCTACCCGAATAAATGTATTATGGTCCTTAATGATATTAATATTTCAGATTCAGATTGATTTATATAGTTTTGTTATTTTCTCTTTTGTTAAAGTTTTATGTGTTTTCAATTTAACCATTGGTTTCTAATTTGTATATATAATGATTTTCGATTCGGTTCTTCTGCATTTAATTTCATATTTTTTACCCTTTGTCCTTTTGATAAAGTTCTTATGGCTTTTAATTTTATTCTTCAAATCAAGTTTATGATTTTGATTTTTTAGATAATAATGAAAATAATAATATTATTAGTGATAATAATAATAATAATAATAATAATAATAATTAAATTAGTGATGATAATAATAATAATGATGATGATAATATTATTATTAATGATAATAGTAATAGTAGTATTAATAATAATAACAATGATGATGCTAATAATAATAATAATAATAATAATAATAATGGTAATGGTAATGGTAATGGTAGTAATAATAATAATTAAAAATTTGTTATTCCAGTTAATTTAACTGTAATTAGCATTGTTAAATATTTATAATGATTTGTTTTTTATATTATTTTTTAAATCTATTTTAATATCTAAATATTATTTTTTTATATAAAAAATAATCCAGCCTCAAAACGAAACGCATCAACCAAGGCCAGTAGTGTGTTTGGTATTGCGGTAGTTGTTGTGGTTGTGGTTTGAAAAAAGTTGTTTTATAAAAAGTACTTTTAGTTGAGGTTGGTTTGAAAAAATAGGTGTTTGGTTAAAACTGTGGTTGAAATTGAAGTTGAAGAAAAAATAGTTTAATGTGTTTGGTTAAGAATGCTTTTAAAATTGAGGTTATAAAATAATTTTAAAAAAATATATTAATACTGATGATTTTTAATTTAAATATTACGGATTTAACTATTGATATTATATCATGAAATAAATCATACTTTATATAAAATATTTTTTATTATTCCATGAAACCATTTAAAATTCCATTACGTATACATCTGACAAAAACTACAGTTTTCATAATATTTTTAGCATGTAATAAAATTAGATAAAATATTATCAGGTATAAAATTCACTATAAACTAGTTTTTTTTAAAAAAAATATTAAAAAAATAACACACTAAAACAATAACACACTAAAAAAAATAACACACTAAAAAAAAAAAAAAAAGGTTCACGCATGCAAGTGAACAGTGCAAGACAATTGCACTGTTCACTATTTTTAAGTGAACAGTGCAATTATTTTGCACTGTTCACATGAAAGTGTACACTATACACTGTTCATATTAATTGCACTGTTCAATGAACAGTGCAATTAACATGAATAGTGAAAAAAAAAGTAAGAAATGGCTGCTTTTCCTTTTCTGCGTTTCTAACACAGAAATTAAGTGGAGCCTAGTGAATAGTAAATCAATTTTTTCCTTAACCAAACAGCTGTGAACTGTGTTTTCAATAAAACGCAGCCGCATAGAGAGCCAAACGGGCTCATATATATATATAAACCTGGATGATGGTCCAAAATTCTTTATAATCCTCCACGCCAATCAGAAGCGTGAGCACCAACTACGAGAGTACAAGTGCAATTCTTACACAAAACAAATAAAAAATTGAAATTAAACAAGACTAAGCTAGGGAAAAAAGAAGACGACGATGATCGATGCATGAAAGATTCATAGAAGAGAGAGATATCTACCAATTTTGAGCTCATTCCACAGCCCATTGCACTTGGTGTTGGATTCGTATAAATCTTTTAAGAGAAAACCTGAGTGATTGTTGCTATGATTTGAGGAGCTCACTACTATGCTCTTTATGTAGAATTCTAAATCTCACTCAAACAGGAAAAGAAACACTACATAGGAAGTTGGAAACTGCTTTAAACATTGACATTTGTTTCTCCATGGCAAGCACCGAAGACATTGCCTCTTTGACATCTACAAATCTCAATGTCTTTGGATATGAAGCTCTTCAGTCTTGATGATGCCTGTTTACACTATGGATGATCATGTGTCTAATGTTTCTTCCTTGGCTAATTTGATAATTTGACAGTGATGCAGGAGTCCCAAATTGGCAGCAATTAGAACTCTTCAATTGATGAGAGCAGCTATCTATTAGAACAAAAGGAATAGTCTAAAAGCAATTACAAATGAATAGATTACTCTGAAAATAATCACATTGTACAAGTGCTTTACAAAATTGGTGAATTTAACTTGATGTTTCAGGTTCAGGTTCAGGTTCAGGTTCAGTTTCAGTTTCAGCTTCAGCTTCAGGTTTCTCAAGCTCTAGAACAGCATTAAATCCAAATTCATTTCCAGGTACAAACACTTTCTTGAGTTCTTCTGCCTTTTGAGTGGTGTTAATTTTGTTTTCCTTAACCTTCAGATTTTCCTGTTTTGAATGGAAAAAACTCATCAATACTTACTTCAGCTTCAAAACGAAGACCAACATTAAGTGTTGCAAAAATAACTTGCCTTCTTCACATAATCTGCCATGGTTGAGGTGACTATTTCTTGTATCACAAAATTAGTTACACGATCTTCTCCAAGGATTTGTAGGAGGAATTCCCTTGGAACCTACAGAAATTATTAGTCAGACATCTTATGATGGAGGACAAAAGTAGGCAGATCATAATGCTAGTTATGCAACTCCCAATAGATGTTTAATGGAGTAGTTTCAGTGCATAGAATTTCCTTTACGAGCATGAAGGATGAGAAGCAAATAACATAAGATACTTCACGCCATGACCAGCTATAATTTGGCATATACGACATAGAGATATAGCAGGGGCAACAAGCATTTGCAAATACATCACAAAAAATAAGAATGGTTCTCATCTCTTCATTAGAACTAAGTTTGGCATTTAAAAACAAGGAAGAACATAATAAATTACTTCCTGTAGGAGATACCAGCACTCTCTTATATTGAAACTTGAATAATTTGTGAGTGAAACCATGACTTGAACTTCCTGAATTTTGCATCTTTTATTCCATTTCCAAGTAATTAACAGACTACAACAAATCATAAATTGAAGATTTCAAGTAAAACATGCATTATTCTGGAGGAATAAAGTCCTAGTTAAATATACATGCAAAACTAATTTCATTATAAAATTTTGATTTCCAGAGAGAGAAAAAAACCTATGAACGAGAATCACTCACATTTGTTGTTTTTCCTGGATTAGCCATATGCATGCAAAAAAAAAAAAAGGTTAGAATTCATTGACTGAGGAGTAAACAAGCTGCAGAGACAAAAATTAATGAAACAAAGGACAAAGGTGAGAAGCAATCAAGAGATTAAAGACAGTGCAGATTAAAAAAATGGGTTTGGGGATCCTAAACAGGTCAAGATGATCATGCTTCAAAAGCAGATGGCTCATCTAAATGTTGGAACCACCTATTGAGGTATCCATCAGCAGAAAAGTAACTCAAAGAATATTTCTTTGGATTAACAAAGAAATGCATGATACCACATCTCTTTATTTAATATCTCATCCTGACCACTATCAAGTATGGATTCTTCTCACACGATAATTCCAGACTATCATCAAGAAATTACTAAAAAACCATTAAACTTGTACTAACATCTTTTAGATTTAATAATAAGTGATTCATATCATAAACAAATATTTGATCTTGAATGCATCTCTACATTAAACAAAGAAACTTTGAATAGCTATAATCAAACTCATTGCTCATTCATTCAGAGCTCTTGTCGGTAAAGTAGACCGAGAGAGAGAATTGGCTTCTCGAGAATCTGCTGGAGTTAGATCAGTAGGGGAGTACACACTAGGACATTATTAATAGAGAAAGAACCCATACCCTGAACCGGGGAAAGATGATAACCGCCCAGGGAAATTGTGAACTTACTGAATTGACTCCCTATTCTACAGGTGAGTGTGATTTTTAGCTACACTCTATTTGTCTATGTTCATACTCATAATTGCAGAACGTTATTCCATAATTTGATGGAGGCAGTCGAATTCAGTTATATATTAGTACAGAAGAAATCACATGCATAACCATTACCTCCTTTCTCTCTTCGAAATCCTGGAATCGGAGGTGCCGAACGAGCTAAATCAGTCAATGCCTTGTTGAACACCTTTTGAGTCTCATCTCCACTCAAATCCACTCTTACCTAAAAATTAAACATAACCACAAACCACATTTACAAATTTTGCAAAATAGCATTAATTATCAGCTACTAGAGATTCGGAGAACAATAACCCACCTGCATCTTATCTTCCTCTTGGGATTCAATAACTATTTTAACGTTTTTCAATGCTATTAGTTTCTCATTCGTTTCTGCAATTGATGCCTCCATACCTTTAAAAACACCCAAATGCCACAATACTTCAATGAGTAACACCATAAATTTACTATCTATAATTGTGTTTAGAAGCTAAGAAAATATTAACCTGACCCAACAGCAGATATAGGCTTGACTCCCACATGTTTAAGCACTCTCAAATTTGGATTAGAAGAAAATAATAATAGCCTGAAATGTTTTAAACAAAACAAGAACTTGATTAAACAATCAAAATATATTAACAAAAACAATATTAAATGATTGTTTTTGTAATTTACTTATTGCAAGTAAAGTGAGATTGAAAGAAAATGATGCTATTTGTGCTGCTGCTGCTGCTGCTCAAAGAAAGACACTGTAGACAGAAGTGGTTAGTCAGTCAGTCAGTCAGTCAGTCTAAGAATATGTTTGGTTTCCAAGAAAATGCAAGAAATCTTCAACATGATATGATGGGCAAAGAAAATGGGGTATTCTTACTTTGTAAAAGGAGAGGTTTCGAAGTTGTTGGAGTTGTAAAGTTGATGCTGTCGTCGTCATCGCCGCCATCAAAGCTTGCTTCCTTCCTTCTCTCTAGTCTATATCATTTCCGTCCACTCAATTTTATAAATCCGTTGAAGACCGACAACCCGACATGTCGTTCAAATTAGTTAGTCTAAAGATGATGTGTGAACTGTCGTTTACTGTTGAGGTTGCAGGCTTGCAGGGGGTGTTATTGACATTTCCCTGTGATGACTCTCAAACTTAGGCACCTATTGTTTGTGGGCGATTTTCAATTTTTTTTAAATTTTATTTATTTATTTAAAATTAATTTTTTATGTTTTTATATGATTATATCAAAAATAAATTTTTTAAAAATAAAATAAAATAAAATATTATTTTAATATATTTTTAAATAAAAAATATTTTTTATCACGACGCCAAACACTATCTTAATTTACAAAAAATAATTTATTATTTTGATAATTAAATTTTAAACTTATTCATAACTTAATTATTTGCTCTCCTAGGATTATAAATTAATTCTTTTTAATTCTTGATGATCAATTATTGTATTATTCAAATCATAAATGAATTTGATAGTGGAATGATTTAGAATTTAATTTGAATTATATTTAATTTTAAATTATTTTAAAAATTAATTTAATTAAATTCAAATAATTTGATAGATTAATTTACGACTTGATTTTTCAAGCAAATCTAGATGATACTTCACCATTGAACTCTAAAGATTTTTATTTTTTATTTTTTATTTTTTAATCTAAACTTGTATTGATCCAACAACTCAATTAGTGGGGGCTTGGAGAAAAACCAATCAACATTTTAATACGATATCATAAGAATCATGGGATAAAATTAATATTTTGAAATATAAGGGATTACTTTGTGACCTTGTTCAAAGTATAGGGACTACATAAAATATTTTACTCAAACCTTTTTTTGTTTTGTTTTTTTATGAAAATAATACTCAAAAACTTTAATAAAATTGAGATGATGATAAGAAATCTATATAGCTAGCTAGGTGCCACACCGATTGATAAGAGGGAGGAGGAGGAGGAGATAATGGAAATAGTAGCGGCTAAAACCCTCTGTCTGGGCTTAAACCTCAAGGTAATGTCATCTTTGTTTTCTCTCCTTATTTCTTCAGTTCTGCAACTATAATTTGAACTTGTTCTTTTCATTCAAGCCAAATTCTAACTATTTCATTCTATAGAAGACACGGGGTCTTAAAGTAGTTAATGGGATCTATTATAAGTGCTCATGGATTTACTATAGTGCTTGAATTGACACCCGTCTGTCATTTTTACCATGTTCACTTCATTGTAAGATGACAGGCAACGCAGTGATTCTCATTTTTTCACAACCAGCACACTTCTGCATTATGTTTTTATCCACTTTTTTGTTTGTCTGTTTGAGTTTAGTTTTACTATGGAAAACTATAATCTTTACTTGAGTAATTTACATTTTAATACTGTTTTAGCTTCTTTGTAATGAGTCATGACCCTTAAATCTTAATCTGAATTGACATGATTTAGTGGAATAATTTTGGTTTTTTCTTTGGTTATTATTTGCAGTTAATAAGTCACAAGCATACAGTGAATGTCTTTACTCCAAATCTAACTCGCAAAATACCATGCTTTTCCCATCAAATGAGATGTGGGGCTCAAGGATTTTGGAGAAGGTAATGCAGTTTCATTCACTTGAGCTCGCAAAATTTGGATTTTGATGTAAATGTCATTGTTGGGTTTTTGTAGCAAGAAGTAGAAATTGGCGAGGTTGCTTATTTATTTGTTAATTTGATTTTACAGGGAAAATGGTAGATGTTTTACTCCTGTTGCGGCTGTAGTATCAGGTGCAAATCAAATTTTTTGTCTTTCAATTAGTTGCTTTTAACCTTATTGATAGTGTTGTGTTGACCTTTGACTACAACTTAATGACTACATAAATTAGCTGCTGAAGATGTTGAAGTATCTTCCTCTCGGTTCAAAGATTGCACAGTGATGATTACGAGTACCAATGAAGATCAAGAATTGAAGGTATGAGCAGATACTGGATTCATGTTGTTGGTTTGTAGGCAAGTTCAACATTTCCTGGTGGTTGATAATTTTAGCAATCTATTATATTCATAGCTTTTGTGGACAGATAAGAGTGGAAGTATCTGGTGCTAAAACTAGAGCAATTTTTGAAGATGTTTTCAAAAAAATGGTTACTGCAGCCCAGCCAATCCCAGGATTTCGAAGAGTAAAAGGAGGTAAAATATCTAAATTCTCTATCTGATTGCTAGTGGAGAAGTGCTGTCTTCAAGAATCTCAAGCCTACTTATAATCATCCTCAAATAGATTTTTTCTATATTTTGGAATCTGAGAACATAGCACCATACAGCTAGTAGTCATATTGAAATAATGTTCAACTGTCTTACTAGTAACTTGCCAAACCATCCTTCTAAAGCCGTATTTGATCTTATTTTCTTTACGGTATTGTTTTTCAATGACTGTTCTTTTCTAATGTTTTCTCATTTCCCTAATTTTAGTTTGCCTCTGATGTTTTCTGTTATTATTTCTATGCGATGCATCATTTCTATCAAACACCATGGGGAACTGGCAGGAAAAACACCGGATGTGAGTTTCCATATCCTCTTATTTTACTCCAATTTCATTTACCTAGTTGTAATAAGTAACTTAAATATGAGATTTTTGTCCATTTCCTAAAGTGAACAAAAACTTGCATTCTTGAGATGTATGTTGACCTCATCTTGAGTCCATTACCATCTGCAGACAAAGAGTATGCACAATATGTTGTGCTAGTAGTGAACTTTGAAGGGGCAGTGTCATGTCACCTAGCTTGCAACTTTGAGGCGCATCCTCTTTTAACATAATCTATCATGTCTAAATGGATTCTTATGCTCAGTTTACAGCTGCGACTTCAGGAAAAAAAAAAAATTGCTCATTATTTTTCAATATTAAATCGTGAAACTTTTTTTATGGAGAACATTCATGTGCACACATGCACCAACACACTATTGATGTAAAGCACATGCACAAGGAAAGAAAAAACAGCCAGCGATGACTTTCATTGAAAAGTTAGAGAGCTAACTATTACATCCTATGCATGCGGACTGCAGACAAGAACATGCTTGCAGTCATGTTCATATACATTTGCTTGCACCAACACATGCGCATACACATATATAATAGAATTTTCTTATTGTTTGTTTCTGGCAGATACCTAGAGACATTTTGTTAGAAGTTCTTGGACCTTCAAAAGTTTACAAGGAAGTGATCAAGAAAGTCATAAACTCTACTGTAGCTGAATATGTTGACAAGGTAACCGACTTAACTTGTTTGATTCTAAAGGAAGTCATGAAGTCATTTTATCTTCACGGTGCTGTGATTAACCAATGAATTGTGTTATGGGAAACACTTCAAGTAGATAGTTTTGTCACATGACTAGAAATATTTCTAGGAAAGAAATCAATGTAAGAGCTTACAAGTTTACATAAACTGACATCATAAATCATGTTAATGGAGCACTTAAGCTGATCTTTTTTTTTTCTTTTTTTTTCTCCTTACACCTTGATGAATGTCTTGACCAACTTTTAAATCGTGAGCCAACACCTGTATTAATGTTGTTCATTTTGAATGGTATAGTTGAAAGTTGATTGATCCAGTACTAGCCACCATTACATCCACCACACCAGCAATTTTTTTTTTTTTTTTTTTTCATGTTTTTTATTAAAATCAAATGACTTTTGTGTGTTCTTTGTGGAAGTACTGCTTCTTGGAATGTAATTCTTTCCTACATTCTAACTGCTGTGGTGCAGCCAACTGCATCATTCCCCTGTATTCTGAAGGCATTTATGTATGAATCTAATGCTTGGCATTAACACTATCTTTTCGCTTCTATAGGAAGGCTTAAAAGTTAGCAAAGACTTGAGAGTTGAACAAAGCTTTGAAGATCTTGAAGATGCATTTGAACCAGATGAAAAATTCAGCTTTGATGCTGTCATTCAGCTTCAACAAACAACTTGAAAAACATTGCACTTTTGAGAATGAATCCAATTTTGCCCTGTATTAATTGTTACAGCAACTTGTTTGCTCACTGGAATGTGAAACTAAAATTAGGTGAATGTACAGAGTTATCAGATCCCTTTTCTATTAATTATTTATTTAACCATTTTGAGGCTCATCAGCTCTCATATTTCCTTGCATGTTTCCAAAAGTTCCATATCAGTTCAAAATGCAAGAAAGTAGAAATTTGTTTGATATCAGATTAGTTTCATACTCATTTTGACAACTATTTGCTATAAGATTCAGTGTACCCTAAAAAGCATAGACAAGTAATTAAATCAAAACCAGGTAATCTAGTTTTATAACAGCAAGCAACTCATGTGTAGCAAAAAATTCTAGAGTTGAAGCCATGTAGATTCTGAGCACCATTACCAAATTGGTGCATTGGCCTGTCTGGTTTACATCTTTACGTGCTCAATCCCATTGTATAGCAAAAAATGCCGTTTTTTTTTTTTGGATAATCAAAAAATGCCGTTGTTGAAGCCATGACAGAGATAACACAGACAGAGCAGTGCCAGTGCCAGTGCCTCCATGATGTTTCTTGAATTTCTTAAGCAACTTATACTAGCAAGTTTGCTTTGGCAATCACTGCCATCAGCTTGCCTCTCTCACCTAATAGTTGAACTCTTTGCAGCTACTCCTACATCAAACGGCAAGCTGTCTTTCCTTTTGAGACGTACTGATTAAATTAATCACGTAAAATCCTAAGCTTAAATCTAACCTCAAAAACCATTTTCCGCCAGCTTTTCAACAAAGAATTTCAATTTTATATTTTTTAAATCTAAAAACTTCAAATCCTATACAGTGACCCACACAATTCATATTGAAAACTTCCTTTTGATCCTTGCAGAGTTGCTCATTAGTGCTGCTCTCTCTAAGCCCTTCTGCTGCCTTAGCATGGCTCGTTAAGTGATTCTTCTGATACCTATCTTTCTTTCCTTTTGTCTTCGATTTATCTGCTACTAATCAGAACAATTAGACCATAATCTATGCAAGTTTAGAGCTCTATGGAAACAATCAATCATCTCTGGCATGCAGGTACAACGTCTGATAACATTTCAATGATACATAAGAGATTCTTCAAGCACACTGAAAAATGTCCATAGAATATTGAAAACAGTAAGCTGGCGTGTTCTAATGCATGCCAGAGCCATCATTGCAAGGTACTTGGAAAGGTTAGAACCTGCAAACCCTATGCATGTCAGTTGTTAACTTCTGGCCTGTATTCTTGGTGTTCTTCCTGGATTTGTGACTGGGATTGTTCTTGGCTTGAAGTCACATGGAATCTAACATACCTCACACAAAATCATTGGCATTGTCCTATTCTGTCTTGCAACAGCACAGGTGTTTTTTTTAGACCTCACAAAGATAGCAAGTATCGGCCTTTCTTCAACTGGTTCCACTCCTTGGTGGATTGTTCAACACTTATCCTAAGTTCATTCAACATATTTATAGGATTTGGCATGTTACACGCTGCAGATTTTTAGAAGATCACCTACATTCTTTGTATTAGGAGTCTTGGGTTCATCGTCTTTGCTATTGTAATTATACTTATTGCGGAACAACCCTAAAATCTTAAATTAGAGAAATATATAAAAAACCAAGCACAATTAATCACACAAGAACACACAAATAATTTACATGGTTCAACAATTCAAGCCTATTTCACGGGCAAGACGTTCAGGAACATTCACTATAAAAAAATACGAGATTACAAGGTAGCGCACAAAATTACTTCCTCATTCAAGATCTTAAAGTAACAAAAAACTCATTTTTTCTCTCCTCTCTAGCCACCTAAATATAGAGAATTGAGATATTACAAATAAACATTAACCTTAAAATATGACAATTTTAAGTTTTCTATAGCTTAGTACTTTTCTCTTACTTGGCCCAATAATTTAAAACAAACCCATTTAATCTTTACCTTGAATTAAATTGAGTCAACTTACGAATCTTGAACTCCTCTCTAATCGCCTTCAATAAGCATCTTTCAAGTACCATATAAACCAATCAAGTTCAAGCAATGGTTGAACTTTAATGTAGAGATAGACTTCATCAACATATCTGTAGGGTTCTAAGCTATACAAATCTTCTTCACTCTATAACATGATATCTAGAATAAAGTGACACCCGACAACAATATGTTTGGTCCATGTATGACAATATATCTATAAGGTTCTAAGCTATAGAAATCTTCTTCACTCTATAACATGATATCTAGAATAAAGTGATACTTGACAACAATATGTTTGGTCCATGTATGATACATCCAGTTTTTGGCCAAATGAATAATACTCTAGCTATAACAATGTTTAATAGTTAACTCATGTGATAAAATTAAGATTGTCAACCAAACCTCTTAATCATAAAACTTCTTTCACTATCTCTGTCAATTCCATATAATTAACCTTTGTTGTAGACAAGACATGCAATAATGAATAGTAAAATTGCTTTCCAACTAATAACACACCCCGAGACAGTGAAAACATAACTTGTAGTGATCTTTCCATGTCTAAATCACCAACGTGATCTAAATCTATAAAGCCTTCAACACCACTTCTAATGCTACTAACCCTATCATATACCTACTGAATATCCATTTCACGGCATGTTAATGAACTTTACCAAGACTTCTCATAAATCTATTGACCACACTAATAGCATGTAAATTGTTTGGATGAGTTCAGAACATAGCATATATAATGCTTTTAACTACATTAACATATGGAACACTTGACATGTGCTCATTCCATTATTTTCTAGTGACAAACATGAAGATAACCTGAAACGGGCTATAAATAGAGTAATCATTAGCTTGCAGTCTTGCATACCAAAACACTAAGTACCTTCTTAAGATACTTCTTTTATAATAAATATAACTTGTCAATGCTTCGATTTATATGTATCTTATTACCCAAAATCTTCTTAGCTGCTTTCAAATCCTTCATCTCAAACTTACCACTCAACTGATCCTTTAAATTATTAATCTCGGACATGTTCTTGAAGACATTCAACATGTCATCAACATATAGCAACAAGTATACAAATGAACCATCTAAATGCTTCTTGAAATACACACAACTATCATAGTCACTCATAAATAAACCATGTCCGAGCATAAAAGTATCAAACCATTGTTGGGGTGTGTTATCATGGCCATTCATAGTGAAGGTTTAGATTGAATAGACTTGTTCAAATGGTCATACATGATCTTTGCAAGCTGCAAAGAACACAATTGTTTGATTATTCTCTTCATAGGTTTATGCCTTATTGCAAAGTAACCATATCAGCAAAAACATTTTAGTTTCCAAGCGAAGTTAAGTGAACAGCTATAACACATTCAAGAATTCAACATTTTTACTTCTTGTTTTGAAGCAAGCATTCTTGGGGCTCTCTCCATCGTACTCATACTCACATTCATGCTTCCAAAAGTTTCACATCAGTTCAAAATAGAAAGACAAAATTCTTGCATATCTTTAATCTTACATTTTAAAAGTTTGCTTCCTCCAACATGTTATTTAGATCTATAGACCATATATATTTTGCAATGAAAATAACGAAATCCATGATTAAAATCATTTTTAAAAAACCATTCTAGATCAAATCTCAAATCACATGTTAGAGAGACTAATATATTCAGGTCTATTCATATTGTTTTTTATTAGAAAAAAAAAGCTAAAAACAATTTTTTTTTAAATCTGTTTTTGTTTTAATTATTACACCTAGTTCTAGACTCTGAATCAACGGTCAACTTATTAAACTAGATTGAGTTTTAAAATTATAATTAAAAAAAAATTGGTGTGTAAGGGTATTTTTTTATTTAAAAGAAATTTGACAATTTATACTAAAGACAAATTCTGGAAGCACTCTCAATAATTTTATAATTTTATGTATATACGAGATGCCAAATTAAATTCCCATGATCCCTTTCATATCAAAAAAGAAAATAATAATAATAATAATCACATGAACCCTAACAAATCCTCCTCTTCAAATCTCCGTCTTCATTGAATTCGTGCATGCCTCCCTTTTAAAACAAATTGAAATACAATCTAAATTTTAAATCTAAATTTTAAAACAAATCAGAATAGAGTTAATATTTAAATTACTACACACTAATTATAATTTTTAAATAAGCTATAACAAGATGACTTGAATCGACCTTTACTCTTTTATATATATATATATATATATATATATATATATATATATATATAAACTATATTTTATTTTAAGCTAAATAACCTCATTGAATCTATGTATACCAATCAATAATAATTGATTTATATATTAATTAATAGTATTAATATATTTTGATTAATATAGTACAATTATATGATCAATTAATTGTTCTTATATTTATTTTAATACTTTCGGTGATTGTAAGTTATAATTAATTATTTTGTAGCAAATATCTCAATGGTTAATTTTTAAGTTGTTAGTGCGCGGTAGAATTTCCTTTTCCTTTTCTTGAAACTTAATTAAAATTTGTAAAACTCGATTTTCTAGTATGGAATTGAGATCAATTTCTCATATATTCTTAATAACATGATCGATCATTATGTTCGTTAAATCTAAATCATTACATTCAAATTAAATAGATATAATTTAACTTTCTATTAATTTATTCTGAATATGATAATATATTAACTAAATAAGTTCTATATATTATCCCCTTTGTATGGATGTTAAGAACATATATTATAATGCTTTTGAGAATATGATAGTGGTTGTTTTTTAAAATGTTTTTTTGCTCGGAAATGCATTAAAACAATATTTTTTTATTTTTAAAAATTACTTTTGATATCAACATATCAAAACGATTAAAAACATAAAAGAATAATTTTAAATAAAAAAAATTCAAATCTTGTTAAAATTCCAGCGCAAACACAACCTCAAAACAGGATCAAAGTTTTTTCACAGCATATCTACACCTTTTTTTTTTCTTTAAGTTGACAAAAAGATGGGTGTGTTTTGAACCCAAAAGAAAGGCATTTTATATCACAGCAAACACTATAAATCACACATCTCTTATTATTTTACTTCATTACATTACATCGAAGCTTAATCTGATACAAGCCCATACAGTTCTTAACTAATTAAGATGTTTAAATTACTACATATTCATAGTAGTGAAGTCATTAATATTAAGTACCAGTCTGTCTACGTGTCAAAAGACCGGCTTAAAATAATAATAAAAATATTATTTTAACTGCTTTTGGCGGCATACCGTGGAAATAAACGGGTGCTTAATTATACAGGGGTAATCCAAGACGTGGTTTGATGACAGCTTCAAGTGGTATCAGCTTAGGTAGGGCAATGCCAGGGCCTTCGTTCATGTCCACGGGCAACCCTGCAACAGTTGTTAAATCAAACCCTTGAAGTAGCCTAGCAAGGGTCAGATGAACAATCGCCATGCCAAGATTAATAGCAGGGCAAGATCTTCTCCCTGAGCTAAAAGGAATGAACTCGAAATCTTGACCCCTAAAATCAAGATCAGCATGAGTAGTCAAGAATCTTTCAGGTTGAAAGTCATCTGGGTTTTTCCACACACGAGGGTCTCGATGCAACTTCCATATGTTCACTACTAATCGAGTGCCCTTAGGAACATAATAGCCACAAATATGACAATCTTCCATGGCCTCACGTATTCCTGTTAAGGGACCTGGAGGGTATAATCGCAGAGTTTCTTTCACTATTGCTTGGAGGTACGTGAGGTTCTGAATATCTGATTCCTCCACCCATTTCTCTCTTCCCACCTGCTTGTCCAGCTCTTCTTGAGCAGCCTTTAGCACACTTGGGTGGTTTAGCAATAGGGACAGTGCCCAAGTTAACGTAACCGCTGTGCTTCCTGCTCCTGTGAGGGCCAGAATCTGCAGAATTAACACAAAACGTGTAAAATTGAAAATAGTTGGAAGTTAAGAACCCTGCACCTGAGAAAATGTTCAGATGGTAGGAGACAGACTTTGAAAGTCTCAGGGGTCCAGGGACCCCTTACCCTCCAGCCACAAGAAAGAAAGAAAGAAAAGGAATTAAATTGGATGAATGGCATCATTTTTTTTTTATTATTATTAATATGGGTATCTGGGCCAGCTTGCGTGTACCTCAACTAATTCCATGGATCTTGAAGTTAATAATCATGTAAGTTTTCAATAACCCTGAGATTTATGAGACAGTTTTCAATAACCCTGAGATTTATGAGACTCGAACTAATAACTTCTAAAAAACAAACTTAAAATATAACCAGTTGAGCTACATTCTTAAAAGGTTAGCCAACATTTTCTTACTTCAACTGTTGTTAACATGTTTCTACTACACTAAGGTTTTTTTTTACCTAAAATTCCTATTGTTTTACAGATCTGCTAGCTGTTTAATGAAATTACTATATACAGACCCCATGGTTTCTGATTAAGGGCTTATTTGAAATTCACTTTCTCTAATTTGTTTTTTATTTCCGATATGAATGTCTTATAACCATGGAAAACGGGAATATTCAATTAATTCTTGCGCTTACTGATATATATATATATATATATATATATATATATATATATATATATATATATGATGATATGATATGGTGAAGGATTAAGGAAGAAAACGCACGACAAGCTTACAGCTAGCTAGCAAACTTACCAAAGTTGTTGCCTTGATGACAACATCACGAGAGTAGCCAGATATCTCAGCTGCACCGTCAGCAAGGTTAGATATTATCACGTCCATGAAGTCGCTTTCCCCTTGTATTTCTTTCTTAAGATGTTCCTCCAGCCAGCTTCCTATCACCGCATCAAGTTCCTTGGCAGTCCTCTTCATAGCACTTATATGTCCCTGAAAATCAATCCATTCGAGCCATGGAATCGCATCAGACATTACAAAAATCCCACTCAGATACAAGGCTTTTTCTATGGCTTTTTTGTAACGCCATGGCTCGCTGTTTTCTTTGTCGTATAAGCTGCTGCAATATCGTTTTCCAACTATCGTTCTAAGGCTTATGTTGAACGTCAAGCTCTCAAACAATTTGCTCATAGTCACCTTCGCAGGGTACTCCGCTGATTCAGCATAAGAATTGTGCAAACCTTTGATGAATGCGTCTACTTCTAATACCCGGAGATGCTTAAGCATTTCAAGCCGGTGGTTTGATAGAAGCTGAAGAGTGACCAGCTTTCTAACATCCCGCCAGTACTTTCCATATGGGGACAACGCAAAAGCTGCGTTGTTGTAACCCATATGTTTTCCTGCTGCTATGTTTGCTCTAGTAGCCAAGATTCTGTCATTGGTAGTCAAGCAATCCTTTACTGTTTCCCAACTGCTCACCACCACTATCCGATGAGAACCGAGCCTGAGTGAGTAAATAGGGCCATATTTATCGGCAATGGCTGCAAGGGTTTTACATGCTGGGTCCTGGCCTCTTAGGCGAGGCAGGTGGCCAATCACGGGCCATGCCCCGGATGGTTCAGGGGCTCTGGCTAGTTTCTTGCTTTCTCTCTCTCTGGCTAAAGTTTTCCAGAAGCCATAAAGAAGTAGCAAAACGAGAGCCCCAAGAATCATTTGGAACAGGATATAAGAGAAATCCAGGGTGGTTCAAGGGAGTTGGGTCGTAATGAGGCTAAATGCTGCTCTGGTATTTATAGCATAGAGTAGTGTGGAATACGCTTGATGACTAATTAATTAAAATTATAGAGTCCCTTGATCACTATTCCTTTCTCGCCTGGCTACTTGTCAAAGATTAGCCTTTTTTTCTTCTTCTTTTTTTTTCCTTTGTCTAATGGTAATATACTCTCGAATTAGCTTTCAATCACTCTCGAATTACATATTTTTCTAACATGTCCTAGGAAAACTTTATATTCAGATTACACATAATAATGACGCTTTATTTTGTCAGTAGTTAGATAGTAATTTTGTTGAAAAAACATTCTCAGACAGAATCACATATGATACATGATCTTTGAAAATCTTATCTTTGAAGATTTTTATTATCTTGATCCTTCCATCGGTATTATAATTACTGATATATTTACAGAAAGAAAAAACACACTAAACAAAAAAAATACTAGTATAATTATATCGGTAATATTTTCAATGGTGAGTGTGGAATATCACTGATATAAAAAAAATATTTGCAACTTCATCAGTGATTATATCATTGACGGAATAAACCCGCCAGTGATTTTTATATTGTCAGTGACATTTCCAGTAATTTTTTTTAACTCTTCGAGGGACTTAGTCTAGTAGTGGTTCCATTTGTGATGGTTAGTGGTAAAGTCCTGTAATTTTTCCTAACTCTCTAGAACTTTTCGATAGGCTTAGTTCGTCAGTAATTTTTCCCGTAACATGTTTAATATATTTTTAAAAAAACTAGAACAAATAGAACATATTTAAAAGAAATAAAAATAAAAAAAAACCAAATATTTACTATTAAAATTATCAATTTCAATACAATTTATCTAGACAGAAGCTAGAGAAGGAGAAGGCAAATCTTTGTTGGGACCGAGCGAGCAACGTGACGCACCAAATATACCATCAATGTTTGACAACAACTCCATCTACAAAAAACTAAGTTTGGTTGTCTCACCACTAAGCTGTTTCATCTTAACAGTAAACCCGGCCGTGTAAGTTTTGACTTGTTCTTGTATAATTGCCTGAACGATTAAAGATTAGTAGCGTAAACCCAATTGTGAGGAACAAACAGTTGATACATTATAAGTTATTCATGTATCTTCAATTATAATATTTAAAATATTATAAACGATTTCTATAGGATCCATCAAACCATTTAACCTCTAACCACAAATCTAAATCATGTTCTATAAGTTTTAAATAATTTTCCTCGTATCTCTCCTCCAATCAAGGATGAGGAAGAATATCTTTGTAGGGACCGGGTGAGCGACGAGTTGCACCAAAATGTTTCTGTTTCAGTGTACATGTGTCTCACGACATGAGTGGTCATAAGACGAAGTGCAGAGGCAGAAATGTTTAGAGGCTGACAGAACACATGTAGAGGTCGCAACCAAAGTTTCTTTTTGTTTGACAAATGAATCACATTTACAATAGACAGCTATATTCATGTACACATCACTCGATTTCTCTTTCTGCATAAAGTATACAATAATTAGCCATCGTCAGTACAGCAGGCTAAAATGTGATCCACGATTGCATGTATCTTGCACAGGTCAAGGAGAAGACTGTAGCCTTAGCCATTACTTAGGTAATTTCATTACAAGAGCTCATAAGTTGTAGTTTAATTTTTACAATACTATCTATTGGTTCTTATTGAAGCAAAGGCCTGAATCTTTGCACTTAATGCTTCCTCACTATGACATGGATCAAAAGTCTTAATTCTACATTAAGTTTGGAGAATAGTCGGATAAATGCTAGGAAAATAAATAAAATAATTAAGAAACAAAAATAAACACCGATAAGTCTACTGTTAGAGAATAATATAAATCATATCATGAAACCTTACCTAACAACTTAAGCTTTTGGGTTGAGATTGTTTTTTGACATGATATCAGAGCCTTGATGACCAAACGATCATGAATTCGAATCTCACAATCTCTATTTATTTGATAAAAATTAAGCACAAGGTAATATAGACCTGTGCAAGTTTCAAGTCCAAAGAGCTTTCATTTGAGGGGGTGTGTTAAAGAATAATATAAATTATATTATGGAACCTCACCTAACAGCTTAAGGTTTTAGGTTGAGATGATTCTTTGGCATCTACAACATATTGAATGCATTAGGCTGATGTAGAAGGTAATTCTTTAAAATTGTTTGGAAAAAGAAATTAGTTTTGGTTAATATATATTAAATGCCATGTCAATATTTAGATTAATATATTTTCTTGGATACAATGTTAAACCAACATTTTCACACTCCACCATGTCTAATTAGATATGGCCTAGCATAGTTGCCCGAGCACGGGAAATTTCTAATTAAAATATATTTTTTATTTAGTTATACAATAATAAAAATATATATTTTTAAAAAATATAATAAATAAAATTATTAAGAAAAAAATTTTTTTTGTCGAAATCATCTTTATTGATTCACATAATTTTTTTTATTTTGACAATAAAATATATTTTTTTATTACAGCATAGTTCATTGAATAAAAAATAACAACAATAAAAAAAATATTTGCAAGGGATTAAAAATAAAAAAAATATTTTTAATCAAAACCTAATTCTCTTTTTTATGTATTTATTTTTTATATTTAATAAAAGAAAGTTGCCTTTTTTGGTTACAAGTATTGTTTTCAAGTAAAAATTTATTATGATAGTGAAAGAAAGTTTTAATTAAAGAACTAAAACATCATGAATCAATTGTTTTTAAGCATTTTTAAGAATTTATATAAAAAAATAATAAATTTAAGAAAAATGTAGGAAAAATAAACAATTTTTTTAAAAATATTTTATTCTCATTCAATATTATTGAAAAAAATATTTCAAAGATTCTCATATTAGAATAATATATATATATTATTATTAAAATGTGTTGTTTTACGTAATAATTAAAATGTCATATCAAAGGAAAAAATACAATAAAATAACCCTTTATATTTCGTTTTTTTCCTCTTTCTGAACCATTATGCTCCTTAGAAAGATTGTATTATTTCATTTTAATCAATGTGTTATTTCACATATTAATCAATTATATTTAATTTAAACTTCATGTCAAAATACAAATAAAATCAATAAGATCTTTTATATATTTATTTTCATAAACCATTGTGCTCCTAAAATAAATCTTTGACATAGTAATCAGTATATTTAATTAAAATATCATATCAATAAAAAATAAAATCAAGAAGATTCCTTTTATTATTGTTATTATTATTTTTCACTTATGAGCCATTGTACTTCTCAAGATAATCATATTATTTTATCTTAATTAATATGTTTTTTCATTGAGTAATCAATTATTTTAATTAGAATTTCATGTAAAAAAAATTGAGACACCTTTTATATATATATATATATATTTTAAACCATTATGATTCTAAAAGTCGTTAGGATTTTACTGTAGCGTTAAACTTATTTCACTGTAGATTGCAATAATATAATAACTTTTTTGTCTAAAACAAAAAGTCAATGCAGGGGAAGATCCTACGATCTTCTAGCAACTTGTGAAGTGGTGTTAGGTGGCCAAATGATGGTTTTTGAGGAAGCATTTTAATCATTTCGGTGACATCTTTATCCCTAAGCTACACATGTAGCTTAATCACTTCTAGTTTGGTGTTGGAGGTTTTTTTTTTTATTTTCTCTATCTTTTTTGGATTTTTCATTGACCTTATAAATTTTCAAAAAAAAAAAAACCATTCAATTTCTTTTTCCTTAAAATTTGGTCCCTGTTAATTTTATTTGAAATAGTTTATGCTATTGGAATTTTTTTAAAATTTTTACCCTCTTTTATTTTTTTATTTGTTATCTTTATTCTTTTGATTGCTATTTGTTTTATTTTAAATAATTTTTAAAATTGATTTTTATATAATTTCATCCTCATTATGTTTTTTTTTCCTATCAAATTTGATTCTCTTTATTTTGATTGTATTTTTTTTACTTTAACTTTTATATTGATATTTTTTTTTTCTAATTTCATCATTCAATATAAAATTGGTTGTGAATTGAGCTTCTTGATTGAATTCGGGTCTAAGAGTTTAATAGTTGCGAGTTTGAGAGATTAACCAGCTTTAACATATTTGCCCGAGTTTATTTGCTTTTTTATTTACAAAGCATAATAAAATGACTAGGTTACCTTTTAAAGCAAAATCTCTTTGACTAGCACCTGAGGGCATTTTCGCATCTTCACCTTGGTCTTTTTTTTTTGTTATAACAGATTTGACTGAAAGGCAATTCAGTATTTTAATAAAAATAAAATATAATTTAAAAATAAAAAAATGGTTACGCATGAGGTGCTGTTTTGACAATGAAACACTATGACGCCTCTTTCCAGGGGTTGATTTTACACTTATTTTTTTATTTCATCATTCAATGTTGTTTATTTGGGAAAATGGGTTTTGTTTCAATTATCCTGATCTCATGATCTTGGTAGCAAGTTTGGCTAGTTAACTCATGTATTTTTTGTGGTTTTTATGTGTGTGTGTGTGTATCTTTTTCGATTTAGTCCTTCAAAACTAGGCTATTTTTAAAGTTTAAGTTTCATTATTTTTTTTTCTATTTGACCTTCTATTAGGTTATTCTATTCGCATAATCTGACTCACGAGTTTGACGGCCTTACCCGGGTTTGCGGGTGTTTAATTTTTTTAGGCTTCTTTTTTTCTATTGAATTTTATTTATTTATTTCAGTCTTCTATATTTGGATTGTTGAGAATTCACCATTGTTATTTTTCTCAATTTGCTTTCAATGAAGTTGGCCCAATCTCACAACCTGACTTGTGAATTTATATATTAGCTCAGGTTGACTGGAGACACTTTATTCTATCATTTTTTATTTCAATTTTATCATTTAACTTCGGATTCTCCTGAGATTCAACTTTATTTTTTTTTCCTTTTTGACAAGCGTACTTTTCCTTCTAGTTATTGTTATCATCTTTTATAAAGATTTAATCCATTTACTGTAGTTGCTTTATATCATATATTTGAATTAACATGTATTTTTTTTTCTTTTTTTTAAAACATGCTAGTAGTTCTCGAGAATCTTTTTTAACATTACAGAAAAATTAGTTTGGCCGACGAGTCAATTATCTAATGAAGGGCTAAAGGTTATATTGGGTCATTTTCATCAATGTGTTATTTCACATAGTAATTCTTTATGTTTGATTAAAATACGTTGTTAAAATAAAATAAAATTAAAAATTAAAAAATATACTTTATATTTTATTTTTCTTGAATTATTGTACTCCTTAGAAATATGATTGTTTCATATTGATCAATTTATTATTTTATGAGTTTTATTAGATTTAATAGTTATAAAAAATTTAATAGAAAAAAAATACATTTGTAATGAGGGGTTGTTGCACAAATATAATTGGATTGAAGAGTAAACAAAATATATGTTTTTAATCAAAGACTTCTTCATTGAAAACTTTGAAAAGGAATGAAATTAAATTAACAAAAAAATAATCAATTATTTTTTCCAAGTATTAAAAATAATAAATAATATGACGCTAAGCATTATCTACTCTAGTAAAAGAACTAGGGTAAAACTCTAGTTCCTTCAATGTTCATATAAATGGTGAAGAAGCTATCACATTTTAAAAAACAAATTCTATTTTCTATTTTTTATTTTTCAATTGATTTTTTTCACTTTTTTTTTCTTAATTACACAATTCAATATTTTGTTAATTTTAAATTCATCTTCATAATTTATTTCGACTTACTTTTATGAGGTTATCTCTGTTTCAAGCAAGTATCAAAATATTTGATTAGTGTTCAATTTTATGAGCGCTATCTTTGCCTAAAATTTGGCTACTATTATGGTAGATGGAAAATCAGGGTTATCGTTTTTTTTCCCTATAAAACTTGATTTTTTCACCTATTTTGACCAAAAATATCTAATAAACACCCTTAAAATCCAAGAAAAAAACAATTAAGCAACTAGAAATACAAAAAATGGCCTAAAATTACAATTTTTTTTTCTCTCCACCTCGATATGTTTCTAGGCAAGATGAAGACTCAAAACAACCACATCAAATTTTCCTCATTGAATGGAGCCTATGAATGCCAATTCTCCCGACTTTCATGACCAAATCATAAAAAAGCAGACATTTTTCTATCTTCTTGCTATTTTTAGTGAGTTTCTTTCTCATTTTCTTAACTTAGAGACTGAAAAAAAAAATTAGAATCAAAATGAAAATTATCATAAATTTGAATGGAGCAGCCTATTTTTTCTGTATGTTAATTTTTAGTTCACTATCTCTTAATCAAGGTTGTCAAAAACGCTCTTTTGACATGACATGAAAAATACAATATAAACTCGGATCGTAAACTCATATCATAAAATCGTAAAATTGTAAGTAATTATTTTTTAACTAATTATATATTGACAATTATAGTCAAGAAATTAAATTATATTAAAATCCGATAAAGTGAGTCAACAATATTATAATCAATGAGTGATCTAAATAAAATGAGAGAGAGAGATAATATGAATCAATAAATTAATGACATGGAGAAATAAAAAATCTCAGAAACAAAACTTCTCAATACAGGGGAATCACTGAATGGTAGGAAGTACACATGAAATTGGTAACAACTTAGTTGTTTCAATCACAATAAGTCCTAATAGACCCCTTTTGGGTTCCAAGCTAATGATCCTAAACTAGTAATTAACTAATATAAATTCAATAATAAAATAAACCCCTAAACAATCTCTAATGCACTAGAAAAAATTCAAATTAAAAATAATTATTCAAAAATAAATAAATAAATTAAATTAAATAATAAAAAAAGTCTTCGTGTTAAAATTTCTCCATGCAGCCCGAATCTTTAATTTTCACATATTTTTAGCAGATTTGAGTCCTCATTTAAAACATGTCATTCTCTCTCGTCTGGATGCATTACTAGGCCTACGATATATGGTTAGAAAGCTTCAGATGTCCAAGTTTCTAGCTCAACTTTAATCTCAACAAAATTCGACCGGTAGCTCCAGATATATCACAAATAGTACACGAAGGTCTAGTTTTATATATTTGACAAGATTTGTCTACTAACTTTGATCCTCTGAAATATTATGTTCCCGAACTTCATTTGACCAAAAAATGAACCACAATATATTTTCATGTGTTTAATATTTTCTTGTAAAATTTCAGCTCTATCCAACGTATGGTTTGAAAAGATATATTCAATTTCGCAAAACTGGTCAGCAAACATTTTAACGCTAAATTTGGATCTGATTTTGTTCATATCACAAATTTAGTAAACTCGTAAAATCAGACTGAGTTTACCAATTTTACCGATTTTGCATGAGTTAAGTCCGATTTGACTGGTTTTCGAGTTTTTAATCCAATTTTGCATATTAGATATGTATTGACTCGTAAAATTATATGATTTTACATGTTAACTCGTGATTTTAATAATAATGCTCTTAATTGGACATCATCTCCATAATTTGAAGCCTAATTTTATTTAATTAGGCTATAGAAAGTTTGAATTAGAAGAGAAAAAAAGTTTGAAAATGAAAATTCTTTTTTTAGCAAGTTCAGTGTTCATATGAACGTAAAACCGATCCCATGTTTTTTTTATAGTATTTTGTTTTTAATTTTTTATGGATTTCTTAATATATATGGGCTCATTTGAAGAAAAGAAAAACCCAATAATAGAGGCCCAATAACTTTCTAGGAGAAGGCGAGTATACAAAACAAATAAGCCCTTCTTCCTCTCCTCGGCACTTCATGTATGCTGTGCACTCCAGCTACAATCTCCCAAGGCAAAAAAAATCATGGTAAATCTCGAATCTTGATCTCTCACACTCTTCAATTCTGAATCTAATACTAATATTTTACTTATGTCTTATAAATTCTGATGATGATGTTTGGTTAATTCAATTCAGGTTCTTTTACAACTCGATCCGTTTCTCAATGAACTAACAACCTTGTATCAAAACAGCACCGACAAAGGCTCAATTTGGGTTACTCTTAAACGTTGTAAGTTTCGATTTTTTACCTTAATCTATTGACCCTTTTGTCTTTTTAGTATCTTTCTGGGATTAATCTATCTGGGTCCTCAATTTTTGATTGGTTAGAGCTTTTATTGTCTGATTTTGATAATTGTTTTTGGTAGCTTCGATGAAATCTAAGGTGCAAAGGAATAAGATGACAACTAATGGTGAACCCATTGAGTATAGATGTCTTATACGTGCAACCGATGGCAAAAAGACTATTTCTACTTCGGTGAGTATCTTCTTTACCTTCAAAAGCTTCCTTGCTCTCTGGCTATAGAATTGTTTTAAGTTAGAAATACATGCATTTTTATGATTGGTTGTTTAAGCATTGTTTTGTGCTGGATTTTGATTCAGATTGTTCCTGAAGGAAAGGGTATGAAGTGGTTGTGTGAAATATGAATCTGAGACTACATGCAAATTTACTATATGACGAAGAAGGGTTTGCCTTTAAAAAAGCAAGGCCTTGTTGGAAAACTTGAGATTTGGTGGTAATTTAAGGAAGTCTTGCACGACCCCAAGAAAATTGCTAGATTGATGTGAATATGACGAGGTGTTATTGATACTTGCTTAGTTGTTTGTTATATTAACTCTGACACGGGCCTTTTTGTGTTTGGTCTCTTTCTTCCTTTTTTTTGTCAAATTGCAATTCAACATCAACCCATTAATTAAAAAAAATAATAAAAAATGATCATCCTATTGCCTCCCAACACACCTGTTTTCTGCTTGAGTTGATGACATTTTGTGATGATCCTAAAGGTAAGATCTGCTGAGTGAGTTTTGCATTCAAAAAAAATTTAATATCCTCGAACATCCAAAACTTTGTTTGGATGGATGTGACTGTTTAAATTGGGAAAAACAGAGTTTCATAATGCTATTTGTTTACGAGAAGGATCCTGTTCTTGACTTCTATATTTTGGATTAAATGAGAATTAGATATGCGACGCTAAAAATCATTTGATTTTGTAGTATTGTTGTTTCTACAAACGGTACAGAAACATCAATCTGTGTTGTCATACAAGTTTTGTAATCTTAATTGGGTGTTCATGCTGTGATGTGAACATTTGAATCAGAAGAGTCCTTTCTGTCTGCTAAAAACACACTGAAATTGCATTTAGACTGGGTGTTGGAAAGTCATTTGTGTTTAGCAAAGCCTGCTTAAGATTTGCAGCCACAAAGGCTTCATTCCAGGATTGTTTGGCCAGTTATTGTCATTTCAAATTCTAGGTTAATGTGTGGTCAAGGGTGGGGAAGGTTTTGAATGTGGCATCGGCAGCATTTCAATAGTTGTACCTGTTACAAAATATGACCTCGTTTTTTTGCATTTTTATTTGAGGACTTCATGTTATGTTGTGTTGAAAAATAGGCCTTCAAATGATAAGACATTAGAAAGGTCTTTTGGAGGTAGTTCAATGGAAAAGGAATTGTGCCTGTATGCTTGTAGGGGCATGTGTATTGAAGGCCTGTTTTAGCCTTTCAACTGGTGAACTTTTTCACCTCTACAAATGATGGTTGTGAGGTAGTCATGATAGAATTACAATGGGCTTAAGGAATCTGTATTGGGCACTGTGATGGATTATAAAATTCATATTGTATTGGTTACCTTGGCCATGAACTACATATGCAGGGATGCAAACTATAGCAATTACTAGATTTGCTTCTTAACATGTCGCTATTTTCCGTATAACTGCTATTGAAGGAAGGAATGTATTTTTTCTCTTTATTGTTGCTCCAGTGGGTTGGGTGGGTGGGGGAGAGGGATGAGGTTCAACTCCATACTTGGCACCTCTTGCCCAGTGCTAGAGGTATCTCCCCACTGTGCTGCTAGGCCCATTGGTGTCAAAAAGAGATCGAAGACCTTGGCTTATGCCTAGATGTGTTAATTCGGAATTGTTTTTCCATCATGGTCCTTATCTTTTGTAACAACATAGTAGGGCTTGATATGTTTTCACCATTCTTCAGTGCTTTCTTTAATCATGTTGTATATTCATATATCTGTTCAGCCTGGCTAACAGTATCTCTTCGCTTTTTGTCTGGGAAGGTTGGGGCAAGGGATCACCAGCGCTTCCAAGCTTCTTATGCAACTATTCTCAAGGCTCACATGACAGCTCTAAAGAAGAGGGAAAGGAAGGATAAGAAAAAGGCAGCAGAAGGTGATAAGAAAGAAGGGGACGTAAAGAAGAAACCAAAGAGAGTCTGAAAGCCTTCGGCTACTAAACTTCCCATGAAAGGATATTTTTCACTCCCTCCGAACTTCCTATTCACCACAAGCGTGCTCATGCTGTTTTCCGGAAAGTATTCTTTGAGCGATTATAGATTGATTGATGGGTTTTTGTTGACTGCCCTTCTTGTTGCAGTTTCAGAACAAATTTAGTGTTCTGCTTGTCATTGATATGAAAGATTTTGTGGATATCTTGTAGCATGTATCTTTATATTGAAAATTGAGTGCCTTTTTTAAGACACTGAGAAATTTCATGATCCTGCATAAAAGCAAGTAGTGCCTATACTTGAAAAATGATGCCCCCCCCGCCTTGTGTTTATGACTTTAAAAGACAGGTGTAATCCCCTGTTCATAGGGCTCTGCCCATTTAAGCCTTAAACTATTCAGCATCCTCGTCCCTAATAAATGAATGAAAATATGAGAAATTCAATAGACAGCTCCATTTATTCAATCTTGTAGGAGAAGGTAATCAAATCCCAACTCCTGCTAATTACTTACAGATTATTCGCTTTTCTCAAACACTGACCAGCTTTACATTTGCTAGTTGGCTAAAATTGTTTAATGTATGAAGCAAGCACCTTAGAACAGGTAACTATCTTTTAATTAGCTTTATACTTGCAGAATGCATGCAGCCTTGTCACTGAAAAGAAAAGGCGTGATTTCTCTCTGTTTTGAAAACAGGATTCAAAAAACAGCCGGGTTTGGTTTATGATTGCGCGGAATGGCATAAACTAGATTGAGATTATTGCTTTACTGTTGTTGTTGATGTTGATGTATCAGACACTGCACTGCTTCCATTTTTGCTATTTAGTTGGCTTTGATGATGCACTAACAAAGTTTGATCGTTTGGTGTTGCTGTCTTTATTTGTTTAAAATACTGTAAAGATATGGGAAGAACATTGAGGTCGCGAAAGGTCATTTCATCCATGTTTTTATTCTGAATCATTCTGCTATACTTAAATAAAGAGCTTCCATGCATTGCACTGTGCTATTGTTTTTGTACGTTTAAAAATCTCAAAAGTTTGATGTTCTTGTTTCTTCTTTAGCGTGGTCAGAGATGAAAGGAAGATTATTTCAGTCGACTGCGCCGGATGAAGTCATTGTGTTCATGCTATCGAAATTGCCATTGCAGGAGGCTTGGAAAACCAGTGCTCTTTCCCGCAGGTGGCAAAAGCAGTGGACATAAAATGATGGACTAAGAATTGCTGGGCCTAATAAGAAGTGATAGGGCCCAACCTATGGGAGAAGAAGAAAAAGAAGAAGAGCAAAAGAAGTGGGCAGTTCAATTGAGCCTC
Organism: Populus x sibirica; assembly: GCA_019202695.1. Taxonomy (NCBI): domain Eukaryota; kingdom Viridiplantae; phylum Streptophyta; class Magnoliopsida; order Malpighiales; family Salicaceae; genus Populus; species Populus x sibirica. Next base: position 273,589 of record JAGMVL010000317.1, read on the forward strand.
AAGGAAGAAAGAGTTGCTTGATAAAGTGTTTTTTTTTAAATATATTAAAATAATATTTTTTATTTTTTAAAATTAATTATTTTTGAAACAAAAAAAAACGATATAAAAATATAAAAAATTAATTTAAAACTAAAAAATTTTCAAAAATTTTCAAAAATGCCGAACACCACCTATTCAAAAGTTCTTAAATCATAAACCTAGTCTAAAATTTTTCTTAACATAACATATATCATTGACACTGAGATGTTTCTTCATAATCATCATTACGGTCATGTCATTGACTACTATTAGCATGGGTTTGTAAAATGGGAAATGGGTTAAAATACGGTCAACCCGTGTTTCTAAAAAATTCAATTTGTTTTTATTAAAAATTAATTTTTTTTTGTATGTTTTGAATCGTTTTGATACACTGATTTTAAAAATAATTTTAAAAAAATAAAAAATATATTATTTTAATATATTTCAGCATAAAAAATATTTTGAAAAGTAATCCTAACCATATACAGTTCCTAAAAGATGTTGATACAATAAGAAATGAGTCAAGAAGGTTTCAACATTCATTTCAATTTGGGTTCGAGTTTTCCAGACTCCGATCATTGGCTAGCTAGAGTTTTTCTTGAGAAAAGAAGTTAAGAGACTCGTAATGGATTTGTTAATCAAGCACGAGCAATGATCCTAACCCTTTGTTCAAACAACAATAAAGTGGGTTTTTAACTTTAAATCCATGTTATTAAATCTGAACCAGATTAGTTGGTTAGATTAGAAATTTGGGGACCAAGCCACCAAACTAATTTAGTTGATTGGGTAAACAAAATGTTAACTTATTGATGCATATGGTTATGATAAATCAGTCATGGTTCTACAACAATTAAGCTAAGTAGATAGTTTTACGAAGATGTTTATATACCGATGGGACAAGACTAGGCACAAGAAGTGGTACGTGTCCCACAAGATAATTTCCTTGTCTAAATGAATCATAACTTTCAATTTGACACTTGAATCATGTTAAAATTTGCTAGGAAATTCCAGAGGTCCAATTCTATAAGATGGCCAACTCATCATAACAAATTACGATTCGAAAGACCTCTAAATTAAGCTATTTCTTGAGCTAATTTTGTTATTTTTCCTCTTTAATTTTGGATTTTCTAGTTGATTTATGTCAGATTTTAGGTTTATTTAAAAAGCCTATTAGAGAGGTAGACTACTTGAAAAAAAAAAATTCAGTAATTAATTTTGAATTAAGATTTTTGTGTGATAGGTGAAATTTTATGTTGTTTGTACTTGCTTTTTTGTTACCTTTCCTCTTTTTTGTGTTGTTTCTACAAGTGTCACTTATGAAGCTTGAATTCAGTAATTTTTTTTTTTTTATGTTTCATATGTTATAAAATAGATTTATATTATAATATAGCTGATTTAACAATCTAATCAATGAACTAATAAACCTAATAGTTTAATAATATTAACTAGATTATTGATTCATGCTATGCTTTAGGTTGAATATTTTTTTTGAACGAAAAAAAAAACTAGAAATCGCTAATGTTTTTCTAATAAAAAAAAGTTAAATCATACGGGAGTTAACTCAATATAACCCAATTATCTTGATATATCTAAAGATTTTTATCTAAAAATAATTAAAATAACATTATTTTTATTTAAATATTAAGACATAAATATCTAGCTTAAAAAAAGATGACAATTGTCAAACTAATGAGTTGCCGTCCTTGCTTTCCTATAGTTAGGTCATTCACTCAGGCTCTAGCTGGGAGGAAAGGATTTTATCCATCTAATACAGTAGATACCAAGTCAAAATATGTTGCTTCATAGTATGATTTAATAATTAATTAGCTATCAGACACAACACTACCTGTCTTTACCTTGAAATGTTCAGTCAAGATGATCATTGTCTGGTCTCGGCTAATTAAAATATTTTACAAAAAAAAAAAAAAAAAAACGAAACGTCACTGATTAAAATTATAAAAAAATATTCTAAAACAAAAACAAATCAAAATGTTTTGCTATCTTTAATTACTACTTGATACTGTGCAAGTTTAGGCAGGCCTGGATCTTTAACACGTAAAGATACAGATATCTCATGCATTTTGTGCCTCTATAAATAGCCATTAACCCTCAGACCTTATTTGCACATCACAGACGATATTGCTCTCTCCTTTGCATATCAATACCAAAATGAGAAGTAATCTACTGACCATTATCTTAGCCATAATCCTTGCAGGAGCCGTGCCCGAAAAAGGGGTCGAGGCTCAAAGTTGTGGCTGTGCAGCAAACCTCTGCTGTAGCCAATATGGCTACTGTGGCACTGGCAATGCCTACTGTGGCCACGGATGTAAACAGGGGCCCTGTTATGCCTCACCTAGCACACCGAGTGGCGGTGGTGCTTCTGTAGCTGACATTGTTACACCTAGTTTCTTCGATGGCATAATCAGTCAAGCTGGTGCAGGTTGTGCTGGGAAAAACTTCTATACAAGAAATACATTTCTTGATGCCCTCAATTCATATTCGCAATTCGGTCAACTTGGCTCAGATGATGCTTCTAAGCCAGAGATTGCAGCTTTCTTCGCTCATGTCACACATGAGACTGGACGTAAGTTCCTTTTCCACCCCATTTGATTTACATCTCTTGCAATGTTTCATATGTGAATGGTAAGTGTTATATCATAACATTCCTTCTTTAGCATGATAATTAATTTGTTATTCTTGCAGACTTCTGCTATATAGAAGAAATAAATGGTTCATCTCGTGACTACTGCGACGGAAAGAACAAAGACTATCCTTGTGTTCCCAGCAAGAAATACCATGGCCGTGGGCCACTTCAAATATCATGGAACTTCAACTACGGGCCAGCCGGAAAGAGCAACGACTTTGATGGACTGAACAATCCTGACATAGTCGCAAAGGATCCCGTCGTGGCATTCAAGACAGCCCTGTGGTTTTGGATGAACAATGTCCGTCCTGTCTTAAACCAAGGTTTTGGAGCAACAATCCGAGCCATTAATGGTGCTCTTGAATGTAATGGAGGGAATCCTGGAACCGTACAGACTCGTATTGGGTATTATAGAGATTATTGCAATCAACTTGGTGTTGCTCCTGGCAATAACCTCAGCTGTTAGGTTATTCTTAATTAACAATTAATGTGATTCTAAATAACCTCAGTACTTGTCGTGGAATAATCAACTTGGCTACCTCCGAGCTTAATTTGATGTTGTAAGGACTACTCTTTCAAATAACAAGTTTTAATTTACATTATTTTGTACTCTATCTTTTTTTTTTAGTATTGATGAAATTACTATTAAATTGTTTTTTCCCTCCTGATATTAGTTTTAATTGATTCTTGAGTAATCGTCTGATTGTAATTAATTTTTTCAATTCTTGAATTTAAGTTTTCAATTTAATTTATGAATTTCTTAATTATAAACGTAAGTTAGAAATTTATAAGTTAAAGTAGAAATTAAATTTTTATTAATTTTACTAATTTTTATTCCAAAATAATAAAATCACACACATATAATTAAAGAATAGAAAATCTAAAACTCTTTTTTAATGACGTGTAGTTCAGCTTAATTATTTTCTTAACATCTATTTAACTTGCAAATTAGTAGCTGAAGAAGTCATGAGGCTATTCAGAAACAAATTAATATAGTAATTTAAAAAAATATATTTTAAGGCTCTTTATAGTTTTTTTATATAATAATTCACTATTTTTTAAATGTAAAAATATTAATGAATAATAATATAAAATATTATATTTTTATTTTATATAAAAACACTTCTTAACAATAAAAATCATATATCATTGTTTTTATATTTTCTTATTTTAGTTATTGTGATTAATTTATTTGTTTCATTATAAATCTAATATAAAGTATTTCTTTTTATTATTTAACAAGTATAAATTTGCACATGATAATCTTTAAAATGAATGGAATAAAATTAATAATTTATAATAAAATTATTATAACCGCAAGGTATTAATTAAGATGACTATTATATATAAATTTTGATTTTTGATGAAAGAAAATATATTTTTATTTATAAAAATAACATATTTTCTAATTTGTCACGTGAGAGCTGCTCTGCTGCTTTGATGCATTCTGGCTAGGTATTTTGTTCATTAATTTTTGCAATTGTGTAATTAGCTGTTTAATTAGGGTGGAAGTTACAAATGAGGCATGTGAAATGAACGTTAATGCAATATGGTTAAGGGTCGACGTCACCTATGATTCATGTTATAGTCACGTTAATGAGAGTAGTTGGGCAACGAGGTTGAGGCCTGTGTAGATTTCTCTTAAGAAGAGAGCAAAATTATCTAGAGATAAACGTTAAAACAAAAAAAAACAAAGATACAACATATTTGACTCGGCCGAGGTGTGGTTTGACCGGTTCTATAAATCGAATTTGAATTCAGATCCAAATTGAATAAAAAATTAGTTAAGATGTTGATAAGATCTGAGTCCATTAAAAACTCAGGTTGACTTGCTTCCTAGTAAAATTGAGGTAAAATTTAGTCAAAACTCGATACTCAATAAAAAACAAATTTAGTGTCAAATTTAGAGTATATTAAAAAAAAGATTTATATATATATATATATGGTTTTCGAGTATCCAAGAATATAAAAGATTAATGGAATTGGTTTGGGAAATTAGAGAGGTGCTTTTGTTTGGATGTTTTTCTCCTAAAGCAAGATAAAAACAATTGGAGTTTTCTTTACGATTCACCACACTTCACCAAAAAACTAAAAGCTCGAGAATCTTTGTATTAAGAGATTTTTTTTTTTGAAAGGGTGATAATAATTGTAGGGTATTTTTTAAAAATATATTAAAATAAAATATTTTTATGTTTTTAAAATTATTTTTATATTAGCGTATCAAAATGATTTAAAAATATTAAAAAATTAATAGTTTAATAAAAATTTAATTTAAAATAAAAATATTTTAAAATATAAAAACAAATCGTATTGGAAGAATCCTTATAGGCTTAATAGTTCTAGTAGCTCTAGTTAATTAGGTCATTCATCCAACCAAATCAAGCTACTATAACTGGGAAGAAAGCTGATGGGGAAATCAAGCTACTATACCATGTCAAATAAGAACTTGATTCATTGGATATGATTTGACAACATGCCATGTTGAAATGGTCAGTCAATTGATTGTTGGGTCAAGGGAAAGGATACTAGAGAACAAAATATATATATATTAAACTCAAGGAGAAAAAAAAAGCATAGGTTATATATTCCATACATGGTTTGAGTATATTTTCAAGTGAATAATATTTAATCCCAATATTAAACATAATTAATTAGTTTGATATAGTATATATATTAAGGTTTTGGAAGATTGGAAGCGGACATCCAATTTATCCAAAATATTTAAAAGTTAGTGTTGAATGAAGTGGTCAATTCTTCTCGAACTCTATGGTTAATTAAGTCTTAGTTTATTTTATTTTTCTAATGGGAAGGTTGGAACAGTGATTAATGGGAATGTTGGTCTCAGTTGAGGTAGAGGAGTTGAGGTAGAGGATTGGTGGACGCATTTGTAATATCTTCTTTGTTTTTGTATTTTAAAAATATTTTTAAAAAATTTAATTTAATTTTTATTTTTTATTTCAAATTATTTTTCCAATGAACCTCTACCGAGGAGTAGGTAGATGATCATTGGACAAGTCCTTTATCCTCAAAATATTATGGAAATACAGGCAGGCCAAGATATTTAACACTTGAAGATATAGACCTAGCTCGTGCTTTTTCTGCCTCTATAAATAGCCTGCCCTTGAACCTTAATTTTAATTTTTTTTGTTTTAAATTAATATTTTTTTATTATTTTTAGATTATTTTAATGTATTGATATCAAAATAATTTTTTAAAAATAAAAAAAGTTTTATTTTGATATATTTCCGAGTAAAAAATATTTTAAAAAACAATAATAATCACACTCTCAAACACGCTTAGAAAAACTTCCTTTTAGCCCATGGATTTACACCGTGTATTTCATCTTTAATCAATTGAATTCATTCTTGCCCGAAGATGGTCGTCCTCCCAAGCCAATATAGTTGCAATTTTAAATTGAAATCACTCTGTATATGCATATTTATTTATTTATCTATTTAATAATCATCAATTTTCTATTATAGATCCTCAAAGGAAAACCCTCAATTCAGTCCCAAAAATATAAATTTTATCAATTAAATCCCAAGAATGTTTAAAAAATTATCAATCAAGACTTCTGTTGATGTTCATTAATATTTTTATCATTTTGGTTTCAGATTATTATTGTTTTAGTGCATAAATATGCACATTAGACCCTAAATTTAATGTTCATTTATTTTTTCTTAATCAAATCTTATTTAAATCAACATCATAATTTTAATACATAAAATATGCATAGATATATAAACTACGCATATTGGAAGTAAAAAAATAGAAAAAAAAAAAGGATGAACGCGATGCGTGTAGGAGATGTGGATAACGATCTATCCGTTGATCTCCTGCTCGTTGGCAGACTGGATGGATGTTATTGCTTCATGCATATATAGACATTGAAAATCATAGCAAAATTATGAAGGTCATAATAAATGTCTCGAAATATTGAGCCTAACAGAAATTCTCTTAAGAATTAATCTGACTAAAACAAATAATATCTTGCAATTGTTAAAAAAAAAATTCCTCTTAATTGATGATGTCTACGTGACGTGATAACCTTTTTTTTTTCTCTTTTTTTATATATATTTGGTAATATTTTTTAAGAGTATTTTTTTAATTAAAAATATTAAAATAATATTTTTTTATTTTTAACAAACCAACACATTAAAATTATTCAAAAAAACTAAAAAAATAATTTGAAAAACATTTTAAAAAACAGAAAAGCAAAAAACTAAAGTAGTAATTGAAAGTTCTAGATATTTGTTTTTCTTTGAGTTGAAAATAATTCGAATTGAAAAGTCAAAAGGGAGGTATTAATTAATTAATTGGAAGAAGCGGCGTCAACTCAACGTTACAGTCAAATGTGATGGTGGGAAAGTCTACGTACCTGACTTTTCAACACATTTAATTTTAAATGATTGATTGACTTAAAAGACATTTCACATTTACATCTAGTTTATTTTTATATTTTAAAAATATTTTTTAAAAAATTAAATATTTTTATTTTTTTAAATTAATATTTTTTATGTTTTTAAATCCTTTTAATATGCTGATGTTAAAAATAATTTTTAAAAAATAAAAAAAATATTATTTTAATACTTCTTCAAGTAAAAAATACTTTGAAAATTATTTACAACCACACTTTCAAACAAATGTTAGTATCCGAGTTTACGTTGGATGAAAATTTTATAATTTTAAAAGTAAGAGTAAATATGAGTTCTTATTTTCTATATAATAATAATAATAATAATAATAATAATAATAATAAATTCAAAAACTATAAAAAACATATAAGAATATTTTCAATTAAATTAAGAAATATATATTTTTTATTTCTCTCTTGTTTCACTCTTTTATTTTTGTCTATTCTTTTTTTTTCAGAAGTAAATATAAGTATTTATTCTTTAAATACTATAATTTTTTTTTGTTGATATTGATATTAACTAATTTCTATTTAATATAATCTTTATCTTTGATAAAAAAAAATGTTATGTCCTTAAGATGCATTATCAAATTTACTTAGATGATAATTTCTTTTTATTAATATTTTATATTATTTTCTTACAAATTTTATCAAGTAAAAGCCTTTTAAATTTGAAATTTGTACAGATTGACATTATCTTGCACTATTAATTAATTTTAATGAGAAGATAGAATCAATATGATAAGATTTAAACTTATAACTGTTTAATTAATAAAATTTTAATATTGTATTAAAAAATTAATTTATTTAAAAATTTAAATTATTAAATTAAATCTTATAATATAATTTATATTATTTTATATCAACAAATAACAATAGTGCTGATGAAAGACCTCAATGGGAAATGATGGACAGTACCATCATCACATGCCACTAATAATCAAACAATTGCACAACCCAGAGTTGGAATAATGACTAGGAAATTGTGCTTGAACTCTTTTTTATATTTTTTTTATTTTTTTTTTGTTAAAAATAATATAAATTATATTCTAAAACCTCATTTAACAACTTAAATTATTAAATTAAAATGGTTCTTTGACATGATATCAGAGCCTTGATGACCAAGCGGTCACGAGTTCGAATCTTACCATCTCCATTTATTTGATAAAAATGAAGCACAAGGTAATCTGGACTTGTACAAGTTTTAAGCTCAAAAGGCTTTCACTTGAGGGGGTGTGTTAGAGAATAATATAAATTTTATCCTGATATCTCACCTAACCGCTTAAATTATTAGGTTGAGATGGTTCTTTCACATTCCTTTTCTTATCTATATCTATCCACCACTATTTATTTAGTTGCAGTTTGTTGTTAAAAAAAAAAACAGTTTTAAAAAAATTATTTTTTAAATATTTTTAAATATAACTAAGCTTTCTGTGAAAAGAAGACTTAACATTATTTTACATAATTAATTACACGAACTGCAATGCTTGTCCAATGTCCATATCATCTTCTCGGTGATAGTGGAATTCTCACTGCTTACCAATACTTTTTAGTCGAACCAATAAAGAACACGTAACGTGGAAGCCCATTAATTTTCTTTAACACTAGATCTAAATTTTGCAGCAGCAAATTTTTTTCAAGAAGACAGGGCAATTTCAAAACTCAAAAGCTTTTTCTTTGCCGTGCCGTTGTTCGCCAGAAATTTATGTATTATAAGAAAACTTATCATGATCGGAGATTCTTTTAATTCATTTTATCATGATAAACATGTAAATTTTTGCTGAGATTGTTACCACCATGCAAGGAGGGTTACCCTAACATTAATTAAGCAGACTTTTCAATGCCGTCCAAAGTCAACCACTATGCGCGCCTGGATTCATCTTCTAGATAAAGCACTACGTGTTCAAATTGAATTTTCAAAGCAGTTGACACAGCTTAATTGTACAGCTATAAATATCAAGTTCTGAGCTTTACATGCTCCACACAATACTTTCTTTCATCTGAAATGGCATCCTCTACAAGGAAAAGCCAGTTAGTCATTGTCTTGCTAGGAATTCTAATTGCAGGATCAGCTGTGCCGAGCCATGTTGTAGCTCAAAATTGTGGCTGTGCTGCAGACGAATGTTGCAGCCGATGGGGTTACTGTGGCACCGGCAATGACTATTGCGGCACCGGGTGTCAAGAGGGTCAGTGTTTCCCGGCAGCTCCCACCAACGATGTTTCAGTGCCTGATATCGTGACCCCAGAGTTTTTCGGTGGGATCCTTGATCAAGCTGATTCAAGCTGTGCTGGGAAGAACTTCTATTCACGAGACGCGTTCCTTGAGGCTCTCAATTCATACTCTCGGTTTGGTAGGATTGGTTCGGTTGACGATTCCAGGCGTGAGATCGCAGCTTTCTTCGCCCATGTCACCCATGAAACTGGACGTAAGATCTCTCATCATCCATCTCCCAAGCTTTCTTTGACTTTATATATATAACAAAATGTGTAGCAAAGGAAACAGTTCTTGAATCAGATACAACTGGTAACTGATAAACAAAACATCCATGCAGATTTTTGCTACATAGAAGAGATCAATGGACCATCAAGGGACTACTGCGACGAGGGCAATACGCAATATCCATGCAATCCTGATAAAGGTTACTACGGCCGAGGACCAATCCAGCTATCATGGAATTTCAATTATGGACCTGCCGGAGAAAGCATCGGTTTTGATGGATTAAACTCTCCTGAAACTGTGGCCAATGACCCTGTAATTTCATTCAAGACAGCTCTGTGGTATTGGACTAACTCTGTCCAACCTGTAATTAGCCAAGGGTTTGGGGCGACGATTAGAGCCATTAATGGCGCCCTTGAATGTGACGGAGCAAATCCTGCTACTGTTCAAGCTCGTGTAGGGTATTATACCGATTACTGTAATCAACTAGGTGTGGCTCCTGGAGATAACCTTACTTGTTAGGAGAAAATCCCAGTTTTTTTTTTTTTTTTTTTCAAATAATAAACAATAAGAACATGCATGTATAGAACATAAGAAGCTACGCTTTTCTTGTTCCATTTATAAAATATCTATTAATCTTTTTTCATGTGTAACTTTTGGCGTGCTCGTTTTCTTATGCATGGCTTTAAGAGGAAATGTACTGGAAAGTTGCCACTACCTTTCCGATTTTATTACTGGTGTGAAACTTTCCGGCACCGAGCGTCGTGATGCTCGGTTCCAAGCCACACATATATATGGAAAAAAATATACGAAACATTTATAAGAAAATTGACTTAAAAAATAAAAATAAAGTCCAACACAACTGAAATGATTGAAATAAACCGAACATTAATTAAATCCTACATCATTTTTGTCATTTATATTAAAAAAATATTTCTATAATGTGAAGATATATAAGGAAATTAGAGTTAATCATCCACGTACACATGATAGATATATATTCCAAGAAAACTTTTATTTCTAACATCGCTTCATAAATTTCTAACATTTCAATTTCTATATATTATCATTTTTTCTTATAACAAATTACTGCATCGAAGTACGTATAATTCTACCACTGGAAAATAGTTGAAGTAATTAACATCAAACTCCCCGTATAATAAACTAAGAATTCAACAGATCATTTATATAAATAAAAGAATATCCAATTTACTTGCATTGTTTTGTATAAACTTAATATGAACATTTAAGTTTATACGAAACAATGCAAGTAAATTATAGCCAATGAAGTTTTTGGTGAACCAGAGTCTTTAGAAATGATCGAGAGTTGTCTTCGATAATCATAATTTTTTTCATATAAAAAGAAACCTTAAAATAATATCGATTCACGTTTCTTTATAAATAAAATACTTGTTTGATAATATTTTTATGCATCCAGATCAAATTAAATTAATATACTTAACTCGTGACTTAGCTCATAGATTTCAATGAGTTTAATAATTTTATTTTTTAAAATTTTATTTTTATTTATTTGAATAATTAATAATATAAAAAAATATAAGGGAGGATTCTAAACAAAATTTAAATTAAAAAAATAAAAAATGAATAAAAAAAGGGATGGTTTGACTTAAAAACTTAAAAGAAAAATACTAAAAAATAAAATAAAAAGAGAAGCCAAGCATGTTTAGGGATTGCAAGAGACCAAAGCCAAAGTGCCTGGCTCATGCCCATGGAACAAAAAAAAAAACCTTTGTTATGTAAATTTTAGATATTTTTTGCATGGTTCTATATCTTTTAATTGTTCTTTCTTATAATAAATCATGAGAAATCAGATATTAATTTGATAAAAAAAAAATGTGATTGAAAAAAAAGGGTCGAGAGTAAAAAACCAAGAACATCACGGATTCAGGTTTCTTTTCTCCAAATCTTTTAATGTAATGTATAATGTTTTCACTGCCACTTATGCAACTAGAAGTACACAACCACTACAGAATTATTCTAAAAGATATATGGGAGTTTGATAAAAATTGTTTTTTTAAATATTTTTTATTTAAAAATATATTAAAATAATATTTTTTTTATTTTTTTTAATTTATTTTTGATATCAGCATATCAAAACGATTTAAAAATACTAAAAAAATTTAAAGAAAAAAAAAATTAAATTTTAATAAAAAACAATTCAATCTCAATGTCAAATACCGCCTTAAATAGCTTATTGCTTTCGTAAGATTACCATTAAATCAATAAAATATCGGACAAGTCTAAAATACCAACACTGGCACGAAGAATGAGAGGTATTTATGTAATACACCAAATATTTATCTTAATTGTGTAATTTAATTATGAATTTTCATGTGATTTTGTTTTAGTAAAATTATTTTAAGGACTAATTTCATTTTACTCCATGAGATTTGAGCTAGTTTCTCTGTGTAAAGTTTTAATTGTATCAATGTGATGGGTCCAAAAATCTAAAATGCTTAAAAATAAAATTGATATCAAGGTGTTTGATAGGTTCTAATTTCTCGGTCCAAGTAATGTAATCCATTTTTTTAGTCAAGGTGTCTAGTAACTTGATATAAAAAGCATAAGTGGTTGGTAATAGTAGGTGATATCCGGTAAGACAAGGTGGCTGGTAGTTGTGGTAGTAATAAGTGTTGTCTAGTAAATCAAGGTAGTCGTTACTTTTAAAAGATCCCCTTTAATGGACATGAGAAATATCCGATAGTAAAGTCAATAACTTTATAAAGAGAGAAAGTGCAATGATATTTTAAAGGGATAGACTCTGAAAATATGTATATTGAAATTGTTAAGAATGAAAAGATTGTGAATCTATTGTTTGAATGATTCATGGTGTATTTATAGTCTATGAATTTTGTCTTTTTGTAGTAGTAGGTGATGTCTGATAAGCCAACATGGTTAGTAGTTGTGGTAGCAACAGGTGGTGTCTAGTAAGACAAGGTGACTAGTACCTATAAAAAGTCTCTCTGATGGTAAAGTCAATAACTTTGTAAAGAGAGAAAGTGCAATGATATTTTAGAGAGATATACTCTGAAAATATATATGTTGAAAATATTGAATTTGGTGTTTGAAAGATTCATGATGTATTTGTAACCTATGAATCTTGTATTTTTTATGGAGATGAGGGGCTGAAATATAATTTCATCATTGTAATATTTTGAGTCGTATTTTATTCAAAATAATACGTATCTATAGCAAGTATTGGACTCGAGCAAGATGTTTGAACCTATTAGAGATGAAAAAAGGATCCACACGCGCTGCTTTAACCAGGCATGTTAGGCTTGGGGTGCGCACCCAAACCCAAGCACCTTGCATGCTGGCAGCACGTCCAACCAAGTTTTTAGGCTTGCGCTTAGCACTTAAGGTGATAGGGTTAAACCTAGCACCAGTTGGGCATCACGCCTAGTACCAGTTGAGTTGGGCATGCCATGCCCCCGCCCAGTGTACGCGCCAATGCATTGGTATACGCCCATAGTGAATGCATGGGCTCAGAATTTTGCTCGAGCCCATGTCCACTGGAGGTGGGCTCGGATACCACGCCCGGGCCCATACTCCTTTTATTTATTAAGTTTCTTCCTGGGTTTCAGGGCCCGTTCCCTTCCACCTGGGTGAGCTTCAGACCTTCAGTGCTATTGGTTTGCTGATCTTACTACTGCACGCACATGCTATAATTATAATGCCATTAAGTAATTAATCATGCATATTGTTATAGATTTTTTTTTTTAACAAAAAGAAGGATTGAGTAATTATATATCTTAGTATTTTTTCTATTATAAAATAATACATTTATGCTAATAACCCTAATTCTATATAAGAACTGGTCCATATATTTATCAAAATCTAGAATTTATCACCTTTATAAGAAAAATAATAGAAGCAAATTATCGAATATAGCACGATTATAATATGTGTCGTCTATATATAGAGATCAAATCCGACAGCAACCATTTCATTGAAACCAGATGTGTCTTCGTGAGACTTTCTTGCAACCTTTTTTGGCATGTAAACTATTTTCTTTTTTTCTTTTCTTTTTTTTTATATATATATAAAAAGTAAACTATTTTCTCTATCATGAGAATTGGTTACCTATAGTAGGCTTGCATTGTTCATGAATCATGATCATCATACGTCAAGATTTGTGTGCATTGACCTAGCAAGTACAGTGCACTACTAATGCAAAACTTGCAAATAGATCTTGGTTCTACATTTTAAAGGAAATTGTGTGTCTTAATTATAGAAAATTAATAGAACTTTGGAGATTATATGGGTTAATTTCCTGAATGAAATGAAATGGAATAGGATTGTGAGTTTTTTATTTTTTTATATCGTTATATCAAAATCATTTTAAAAAAATATTAATTTTATGTTTATTTAGATCAGAAATAATTTAAAAATCAATTTGACAAAGAAAGTAATTAATGCAAAGCAAATTGGATGATGAGTTTATTTCCTTTCTAAATTAAAAGATAGGTGTTGGATTTATTTCCTTTTTTTAATTCAAAGATTAGATATGTTTTAAGTAAATTATCCAAAATAGTTGCTTAATCTATCTTGCTTTTGAGAATTTTATAGTTTATGTATAGTAATGGCATCTTATTAATTAATTTTTTGGACCCATTTAAAAAAAACAGATATAATGAAAAGAAAGAGAAAATAAAATGAAAAATACACAAAAAATAATAAAAATATCTGTATCAATGATTTTAATATTTATTAATTAATTACTAATTTCATCACGTACGGGGCAAGAAAATTCTCATATTTATTAGTTAATAAATTTGTATATTTCAGCTGCCCTATGCCCCAAAAGAATTGAATAGATGAATAATATTTGTCTAGTCAACAACTACTATATATAAAGGAAGAAGAAGAAGAAAATCTTAAAACAAGATCATTAGTTTGTGGCTAATATACCACAACGTCGACATCAAAAGCAATGGCCAGACAATGCCTTCCTTTTCTTTTGTTATTGCAGGTTTGGTTACAGCTTGCTTCAGCCCACTCCATTGTTAAGTTTCTTCCTGGGTTTCAGGGGCCCCTTCCCTTCCACCTTGAAACAGGGTGAGTTTCAGACCTTCACTTTTACTGGTTTACTGATTTTATTACTGCACACGCATGCCTAAGATACACGTAAATCTTGATCTAAATTACAAGCATGCAATGGTGGGTGTACGTGTGGAGTTATCAGGTATGTTGGAGTGGATGAAGCGGAGGATGTGCAGCTCTTCTACTACTTCATCAAGTCCCAGAGGAATCCTAAAGACGACCCTCTCTTGCTTTGGCTAACTGGTGGCCCTGGCTGCTCTGCCTTCTCTGGTCTTGCTTTTGAAATCGGTAAGAGAAGCGACAGCAGCTCACTCAATTACAGATATAATACTGCAATTGAAATGGACAGTCACTATAACTATATATATTGAGTTTATCCAGAGCCATTGAAATTTCATGAATTTCTTATGTTTTATGTGCGTAGGTCCAATAAGATTTGAGGAAAAGGAATACAATGGGAGCTTACCTACATTGGTTTTCAATCCATACTCATGGACACAGGTGAGATAACCTTTTGTATCAAGCTGGGATTGCTAGGTTTGAAAGTGCATTTCTGTACAGCATTCTTATAGATGGCTGCGCTGTTGATTAATTTTCAGGTCTCCAGCATAATATTCTTAGATTTGCCTGTTAGCACTGGATTCTCCTATGCAAGAACCCCACTTGCTCTTCAGAGAAGCGACTTCAAACAAGTTTCGCAAGCTGAGCAATTTCTTCGAAAGGTGCAACTTTCTGGTCCGTTTTGCAGTTGATAGGCAGAATATGTGGATTTATTTGTATTGTTTTTTTCTTGATTGCATTATATAGTGGCTAATGGATCACCAAGAATTCCTCTCAAATCCAGTTTACATTTCTGGTGACTCCTACTCAGGCATGATCGTTCCAGCTGTTGTTCAAAAGATTTCCAATGGTATGATACAAAATTGGCCATTATGGTATCGAAATGACAGGGTCTGTTTGCATTTTTTTTTAATTGCCCATTCGAGATTATCTTGAAGCAAGCTGTTCAATGGTTGCAGGGAACAATGATGGTATCAAACCACTAATAAATCTCAAGGTTCATATTATATATTCCATTATTTTCTTTCTTATTAAAAAAATGCCTATTTGTGGAAAAATAACTGGACTATATGTACTAAAAAAACTTGAAGAAAAGAAAAACAGAAAGAAAACAAGAATTTACTTTCATGCTTGCATCTGAGATTTGCTGATGGAAGTGGTGTTTTAATCTGTATGGTTGCAGGGATACACACTTGGGAACCCTTTTACTGATCCTACTTTTGATTTGAACTCAAGGATTCCATTTTCTCATGGAATGGGACTTATTTCTGATGAACTCTATGAGGTGATCCACTTGGTATTGTAATGTCTGTCTTACTAGCTCAGAGCTATGTCTAACTAATGCCACAAATTGCTTCAGTCACTGAAGAAAAGTTGCGGAGGAGAATATCAAACGATCGACCCGAAAAATTCAGAGTGTTTGAAAAACCTAGAGGCTCGTGATAAGGTATTGTGTGAATCCCCTTCGATGCTTTTCCTCGGAACTCATTGTTAATGCAGATACAGCCATTTGCTTTTTCAGTGCATTTCAGAAATTGAGGAGTCGCATATTTTGTTACGCAAGTGTCCTAGTGATGCCCCACGTCCGATAGAGATGATGGGCAAAAGAAGATATCTCCGTGAGAACCCTCAAGAATTCCTCCATTTCAAACCTGATCTTCCTACCATCGGATGTTGGGTAATTCCCCTTCCTCTTCCTCTGATATGCAATATGCATGCATACATACTGCTGCAGGCGGAAGCTGAAGACAGCAAAACAAAGAAAGAAATTGTTAAGACGGGACAGAATCATCTTTAAAGCTCCACTCATGTAGCCAGTTTTGTCACAACATCACAAGATTATGAAATACAAAGTTGACAGAAGAACATCTAGGAAACAGATAATTAGCACAGCATTCTTTTTATGAATTTATGCAAGTTTGTTTCTTGGTCCTTTCCTTATTTTGAGAATTGTCCTTCATGCCTACAGAATTATGGATTTCTTCTTGGTTCATACTGGGCCAATGACGATAAAGTCCGCAAAGCACTCCATGTGCGAGAGGTATGGGATTGAGAGGAGAGTAGTAAGAATTTTAAGTAGCAAGAAATCATTAAGAGAATAATGCAACCCTGTTCTGATGCAGGGAAGTATAGGGGAGTGGAAACGGTGCACTTATAATTATACTTATGAAATTAACAGCTGCATTAAGTATCATATAGACCTTGGCATAAAGGGTTACCGCAGATTAATCTACAGGTTTTTTTTTTCAGATCTCACATGTTAATTAATTATAGCTTTTTCCCTTAATCCTTTGGTTGATATCGTCTCTCCTTGTGCTGAACAGTGGCGATCATGACATGGAGGCACCATTCTTGGGAACTCAAGCATGGATAAGATCTTTAAATTACTCTATTGTAAATGACTGGCATCCATGGCACTTTCAAGGTCAAGTTGCAGGGTATGTTCTTCGAATGAATATTACTTTTGATCAATTTGCTGGTATTCTGTAACTCTTCTCTAGCTCTTGATTTGCCTGTTGAAAGAGCATATTAAATGAATAAAAAGGATTGATTTAGATGTTTGACTTGAGCATGCGCCTGCAGATACACGAGGACTTACTCCAGTCAATTGACATTTGCAACTGTGAGGGTAAGGGATTTGGAAATTCTCCATTTCTGCTGCACAGAGAATTCTTATAGTATTAATCTCTTGCAAACTTCTCTGTATTTCATTTATTTATTTATTTTTGGCTAATTTGTAGGGCGGAGGGCACACTGCTCCAGCGGACAGACCCGCAGAATGCTTCGCCATGTTTAAAAGGTGGATAAACCAAGAACCTCTGTAACTATGCTGCGACCAAAATCGCTGTCATGGGAATGGTGATCTTATAAATAATAATTTTTTAGTTTAAATTGCATGTTATTTTACACATTAAAATAAAATATTTAAATTTCCAATAAAGTTAAGACAAAATTCTAGTATCCATATTAAGGATACAGTAGAATATCATAGTTATATTTGAATCAGACAAGATCCTAGAATGCATTTATAAAGACATTCATTAACCTTAAACTAAAACTAATGTATATATAAATTAATTAATTGTTAAAGATATATGCACAAAAAAAAGATATTGTTGCCAAGAATTAAACGCTTTATCCTTCAAATTAAAATACTCTTCATTTGATGCAAATGATCTTCTTGGATTTTAATAACTTCACTTTTAAAAGATGTATGGAATAAAGAGATTTAAAATCTGTAAGTGAAATATCATAACCTAAGCTCTTGAATAGAGTAAAAACTAAGCAAGATCAAAGGAAAAGGAAGTTGGAAAAACTAAGCAAAATCAGAAGGCAAAAAACTATTGTGAGTTGTGCAAAACTAATTGATTAGTGCGTGGTGCACTCGGTAAAAGTTTGATGCATAGATAACAAATTCGGTTCGGGAGTTTATCTAGTTAAGGGTTGGGTTTCGGATTTCATGGGTCAACTCGGGTCAATCCGGATTAACTCGGAAAAATTAAAAAAAATATTTAAAATTTTAATATTTTATATGAAAAAATTAAGAAAAAATTCATGTGAATGTAGGTTATACATATTGTAAATAATGAAGTTTAAAAGAATATTTTAAAAAGTTTTTTATTCCATATTGAAAAGATATTATGTTATGTTGAAATATTTAAACCAAAAAAGTTTTTTATCTCATATTGAAAAAAACATAACTTCTTTCTTGTGAACATAGAGTATATATATTAAAGAGCTTCAAATCTCACATTGAAAAGATATTATGTTATCCTTTTAAGTTGAAGTATTTAAACCAAAAGGTTTTTTTATCCCATATTGAAAAAATAAAATATTTTTCTAATATTTATATAGTGAACTTTAAAAAGTGTTAATAACCAATTAAAAAAATAATAAAAAAGAGTATAGGAGAAAAACCACCTTTTGAAAAAAAAAAAACACTAGGGCTCATTCGGGTTAGCCTAGGTCGTCGGGTTTTGCTAGGGTTGTTGCACCAGTTGATCTTTTAACAAACCCGAACCGGTCCAGCCACCTGGTCCCCGGTCGACCCGTCGAGCTGGGCCGGGTTTAATAACAGTGGTTTGATGAACCACCATGCTTCTCTCTCTCAACTATCTAATCAATATTAGACGAAAGATCATTTAAAACTTCACAAAAATCATCAACTTGCTTTTGATTTCTTCGTTTGTATGAAACTAAGTAAGAAAATTTAAATTTATAAATAAAAAAATTCTTATCAAATATAAAAACATTAAAAATAATAAGATAAGAAAAAAATTCCCCATTTCAAATGCACTCTAGTTATGTTCATGTCCAGGTGAACTACAAGTTAGGCTTAGAACTCAGATTGCAAACTTTTATAATTTTATACATTCATCCCCATAAAAATCACACCGTTTAACTGAAGTTTTCTTTATTTCTTGTTGTCTTCACAGCCTCAATGTCAAATAGCCATTTTGCATCCTTAAATGATTCAAATTGTGAGCCAATTTTACACATTTCACTTGCATTAAGCATCAACCTTTCTAAGCATTGATATAATCCAGTTTTAATATTGACATTAACCTTATTAGGATTATAATGATAGTAAAAAATTCAAATAATAAGTTGTTGCATGTAAAAGTATATTTCATATAGGTATATAACTACAAAATTCCATATAGTTATATAAAAATGGAGTGGAAGTTCCCATCTTGAATCAATAATATTCCATGTAGGTATGTAACTACAAAATAATAATAAGAATATTAATAATAAGTTATGAAATCATTATTATTTGTTAACTAATTATAACACAATTAAGACAAAAATGAAATAAATATATTGAATCAACTTGTAGTAGTAAATAAACAATCAACAATATAGATAATTAGTAGTTTAGTATTTTTTTTCACAAAACCAAAATTAATGATTTTTTTTTTCTTGATCCATTGCTTCATATATAAAATCCATAATTGGTTTCTCATTTGAATCAACTAATCAAAGAACTTTAACTAGAGAATATGTTGTCTTGATACATATAGTGATATAATACCAAAACTTGATGTTCAGAACACAATTTTGAATTCGCTTCCCTTCTTTTATTCTTGAAAACCTATTTGACCTCCACTATTTAGAAGTAAACATAGTGTTCAGGTGCATTTTATAATCATTCAAACATATTAGAGTCAAGTATGTAGTAGCAAACTGAGTGATAACAAGCCTAATCAAATCAATTTATTTTTGTAAACTGTCTTAGCATGGAAATAAAAATAGTTCTTGAATAAATATACAAGGTAATCCTCCTCTTCGTAGCAATATTTACTTAATGGACCTCATGGTTTTTCTCAAAATCTTTCAATATCAAGTCGATTCAATGGACAACACGTGGTATCCAAAACAACCTTTTTCTCTTTCCCATCAATAATTGTCCTGTTACCTTATAATTTGTAGCATTATTGGTGATTACTTGCACAACACTTTCCTCCCCAATCCTCTCCACAATAACATCCAACATCTCAAATACCTTATCAGAATTCTTGTACACATTATAGGTATCCACCGATGACAAAAAAAATCATTTTAGGATTATTAACCAAAAAGTTGCAAATAGAACATCTTTTCTTATCTCTTCAATCATTAGACATCATTGAACAACCATTTTTTTTTTCCATTCTAGCTTGTACTTTCCAAGCAAGTTCATTGTTTGATCTACTTTTTGCTTCAAATACTTCTTTCTAATATCATGGTAAGATAGAGGCTAGAAATTTAACCCATACTATGCAACCAATTCAAGTGCCTTGAGAAACTTGGAGTTTTTAACATAGTTAAATGGAATCGTATTATTGTAGAAAATACTTATAATTTGTTAATATGCTTTTTCTGGGATCCTTTTTTAGCAATTGATTGATGGTAGTTTGTGTACTTTCACTTTCACTAACTGCTTTCCTTCCTTTGTCTTTTGAGCTATTTTTTTCCTTTCATCTTTATCATCTTTTCCAATATATTAAAGAGTCTTGCTTCTTCTTTTTTTAGTTGCTTCTTGATCTTTCACCTAAACATCCAAAATCATCTTCTTTATATTTTCTAGTACTTGTTGGCATGACTCAACATCCTTATAAGTGGAAATCAAATGATGTTTGAAATAGAAAATGCCTCTATTGAAAAAAAAATTAACAATACTTGCACTTAAATTTTCTTGAATTCTTATCTATAACCATATCATGTTGCCATCTCACATCAAGCCTATTACCGAAGGTAATTTTTTAAAATATTATGCGTTTAACAATTTAAAAATCAATTTAAATCAGCATGGTAATCAATTCAAACAAGATTATTAGAACCTAACTGTAATCAATTCAAGCAAGATTGCGAGGACAAAATTTGCAATCAAGCAAACAAGGTTATACGAAATAGAGCATTCCAAAACAAGCATATGTGACATAGGACAATCTATGTTTCTAGCATACAGATAAAGTATTAAACTAGTAATTGACTTTACACTTTCAAAACAAAAATGATATAACATTAAAGTGCTTTTTTGACAATGTTATTAAACTTGACCAAGTGAGTCATTTTTAAAATCTTCCGACTCAACTCTTTGTCTAACTCGAGTTTTCAATTAAACCACAGGGAAGTTAGCTTGACTTAAATCGATCAATTTCATGGGTTCAAATGCAACGTTGATGATTGGTAAAAATATATATAACTTAGTTTTTTAAAAAAACATTAAGATTACAACTTTTTTAAAAATATTGAGACAATGACAGATTTGATCGACTTCGACTTCTCGTGACCTATTAGGTTTAATAAAAAAAATTATATAAACTATTTTTATTTAATTAATGATAAAAATAGATGCTCACAAAATTAAGCATCAACCTAAAAATAAACACTTATTTGAGACAATTATCCCTATAAAAAACAAATAAAAATCAGTCATGTAGTCTATTTCTCAACCAATCCAAAATTCAATGATGAAATCAAAATAAATAAATTCAAAATAATTAAAAGACCAAAAAATATATTTCTGATTGGTGGGTAAACTCATAAAACCTGTGAATTTGGTAACATAGGCTAGCACGTCAAACCTGTAAACTGGTTTATGGACTTTATTTGGATTATAATTTATTTTTTGAAAACTATTTTTTATTTTACTATATGATAACAAAAATAGACGATTGCAAAATCGAACATCAACCTAATACCAAGATATTTTTTTGAGACTGCAATAACCTCATAAAAGACAAAATAAAACTAATTATAAAATTGAATTCTCAATTAACATAATATCCAAGAATGAAATTAAAAAAAAAACTAATTAAAAAAATATTTAAACTTGTCAGACCTGTGAATCAGCAATCAACCAAACCTGTGAACGGGTGCATAGACTTTATAAAGTTTAATAACATGATTTTTCTCTTAAACTATTTTTTTAACTATACGAGAAAAAAATTATAATATAAAAAAAATTAAGTTTAATTGAAAAAAAAAATAAACATGTCATTAAACATGTAAACCAGGACAACCTAAGTTACCCTAACAAACCCGTAAAGCATACTAACTTTATAAAAAAGCAATATATATAAACTAAATTGTCAACCATTCTAATATTAAAAATAAAATTGACAAAATAATTTTTTTAAAATCATAATAAAAAAATAAAAAAACACAAAAAAAGTAAAACAAAGTAGATTACTATCATACTTCTATATAACTATCATAATTAATGGTTTCCTCTCGTA
This sequence comes from Populus x sibirica, assembly GCA_019202695.1. NCBI lineage: Eukaryota > Viridiplantae > Streptophyta > Magnoliopsida > Malpighiales > Salicaceae > Populus > Populus x sibirica. Next base: position 295,950 of record JAGMVL010000317.1, read on the forward strand.
ATCTAATATTAAAAAATAAAATCTTTTAAAAAATTAAAAAAAATCATAAAAAAAAAATCACATCTTCAAAGATTAAAAAAAAAAACTGCGTGTTTTAACTTTTTGTTAATTGCCAAAACTAATTATGAAGAAAGCTACCGCGCTTTCCCACGTGCTTTAGATTTTGTTAAAATTTAAGCAGTTTAGACATAGTCAACTGTCTCAAGAATATTAATATAATAAACAAGTTTCGTAGCGACCATATCAGACCTTCTCATCTGGGAAAACTAAACTTTTAAGCAGTTGTCGGCTACTAGTATACCTCAAGAAAACTACATCGACACCAATACAAATGGCGAAACAATGCCTTCCTTTTCTTTTGTTATTACAGGTTTGGTTACATCTAGCTGCCGCCCGCTCCACCGTCAAATTTCTTCCTGGGTTTAAGGGGCCCCTTCCCTTCCACCTTGAAACAGGGTGAGCTTCAGACCTTCACTTTCATTGGTTTACTGATTTTACTACTCTATGCATGTACATAAAATGCTACAAAATTTGATCAAAATTGCATTCATGTAATGGTGGGTTTGTGGAGTTATCAGATATGTTGGAGTGGATGAAGCGGAGGATGTGCAGCTCTTCTACTACTTCATCAAGTCCCAGAGGAATCCTAAAGACGACCCTCTCTTGCTTTGGCTAACTGGTGGCCCTGGCTGCTCTGCCTTCTCTGGTCTTGCTTTTGAAATCGGTAAGAGAAGCGACAGCAGCTCACTCAATTACAGATATAATACTGCAATTGAAATGGACAGTCACTATAACTATATATATTGAGTTTATCCAGAGCCATTGAAATTTCATGAATTGCTGATGTTATATGTGCGCAGGTCCAATAAATTTTGAGGAAAAGGAATACAATGGGAGCTTACCTACATTGGTTTTCAATCCATACTCATGGACACAGGTGATATTGCCCTTTGTACCTAGCAGGAACGTTAGATTAGAAGGTGCATTTTCTCCAATATTAATCTTATAGATGGCTGCGCTGTTGATTAATTTTCAGGTCTCCAGCATAATATTCTTAGATTTGCCTGTTAGCACTGGATTCTCCTATGCAAGAACCCCACTTGCTCTTCAGAGAAGCGACTTCAAACAAGTTTCGCAAGCTGAGCAATTTCTTCGAAAGGTGCAACTTTCTGTTCCGTTTTGCAGTTGAGAATATGTGGATTTATTTTTATTGTTTTTTTCTTGATTGCATTATATAGTGGCTAATGGATCACCAAGAATTCCTCTCAAATCCAGTTTACATTTCTGGTGACTCCTACTCAGGCATGATCGTTCCAGCTGTTGTTCAAAAGATTTCCAATGGTATGATACAAAATTGGCCATTATGATATCGAAATGACAGGGTCTGTTTGCATTTTTTTTTAATTGCCGGTTTTTCTTTTATCCCGTTCGAGGTTATCTTGAAGCAAGCTGTTCAATGATTGCAGGGAACAATGATGGTATCAAACCACTAATAAATCTCAAGGTTCATATTATATATTTCACTATTTTCCTTCTTATTTATATATAAAAAATGATGTCATTGATCCTGCAAGTTTTAAAAAGTGCCTATTTGTAGAAAAATAACTGGACTATATGTATTAAAACACTCGAAGGAAAAAAAAAACAGAAAGAAAACAAGAATTTACTTTTATGCTTGCATCTAAGATTTGCTGATGGAAGTGGTGTTTTAATCTGTATGGTTGCAGGGATACACACTTGGGAACCCTTTTACTGATCCTACTTTTGATTTGAACTCAAGGATTCCATTTTCTCATGGAATGGGACTTATTTCTGATGAACTCTATGAGGTGATCCACTTAGTATTGTAATGTCTGTCTTCCTAGCTCAGAGTTATGTCTAACTACTGCCACAAATTGTTTCAGTCACTGAAGAAAAGTTGCGGAGGAGAATATCAATCGATCGACCCAAAAAATTCAGAGTGTTTGGAAAATCTAGAGGCTCGTGACAAGGTATTCAACCATACCTATATTGTATGAATGCCCTTCATGTTTTTCCTTGGAATTTCATTGTTAATGCAACTAGAGCCATTTGCCTTCTTAGTGCATTTCAGAAATTGAAGAGTCCCATATTTTGGAACGCAAGTGTCCAAGTGTTACCCCACGTCTGATAGATATGTTCGGCAAAAGAAGAAATCTCCGTGAGAACTCTCAAGAATTCCTCCATTTCAAACCTGATCTTCCTACCATCGGATGTCGTGTAATTCCCTTTCCTCTTTCTCTGATATACAGCATACATATATACAAGAAAAGAATTTGTTAAGGAAAGAATAATCTTTAAAGCAAAACTCATATAGTTTGTCGCAACATCACAAGATTATGATATAAAATGTTGACAGAAGAACCTCAGGGAAACAGATAATTAACATAATGTTCTTTTTTATGAATTTATGCAAGTTTGTTTCTGTTCCTTTCCTCATTTTGGGATTTTTCCTTGATGCCTACAGACTTATGGACATCTTCTTGCTACTTATTGGGCAAATGACGATAATGTCCGCAAAGCACTCCATGTGCGAGAGGTATGAGATTGAGAATAGTCGTCAGAATTTTAACTAGCAAGAAATGATTAGGTGAATAATGCGATCCTGTTTTGATGCAGGGAAGCATCGGGGAATGGCAACGATGCAATTATAAATCACCTTATACTTATGAAATTAAGAGCAGCGTCAAGAATCATATAGACCTTGGGATAAAAGGTTACCGCAGATTGATCTACAGGTGGTTTTTATTATTATTCATATCACATACTATGACACTATATAGTTTGGTTGATATAGCCTGTCCTTTTATTGATTGAACAGTGGCGATCATGACATGGAGGTACCATTCTTGGGAACTCAAGCATGGATAAGATCTTTAAACTACTCTATTGTTGATGACTGGCATCCATGGCACTTTCAAGGTCAAGTTGCAGGGTATGTTCTTCAAATGAATATTAGTTTTGATCAATCTGCTGGTATTCTGTAACTATTCTCTAGCCCTTAATATACCTGTAGGAAGAGCCTCTTAAATGAAGAAAATGAGTGATTTGGATGTTTGTGCGTGCAGATACACGAGGACTTACTCTAGTCAATTGACATTTGCGACTGTAAAGGTAAGGGATTCAGAATTTCTCCATTTTTGTTGCACTGATGATTCTAACATATATATTATTGGACTTAATTTCAAGCTCTTACTTTCTACTTCTTTGTTTGGCTAATTTGTAGGGTGGAGGGCACACTGCTCCTGGATACAGGCCTGCAGAATGTTTTGCCATGTTTAAAAGGTGGATAGTTAAAGAACCTTTGTAACTAGGCTGCGACCAAAAGCGCTGCGCCATTGCATTGGCCAAGCTGAATTTTATAAACACAAGTCATGCTCTGGGTTCTGAAAGAGGAGATAGTGTTGAGTCACCAAAAGTGGAGAAAAACTTAGTACAGTAGAGAGCTGAATCTCTTGTGTACTGTGAGCTGTGTGCACTTCCTGTTTTGTGAAATTCTTCTAACATCTTTACCCATGTTATTATCGAACTGTTGAAATTATTAAATGCACTTTTGGGATTGTTGTTTGCTTACAATTTTTCAACAAGGGAGTTTGTACAGGAGTGTGATAAAACGTTTTTTTTATTTAAAAATATATCAAATGATCTAAAAATAATAATTAAAAAAAAATCGAATCGATATCACAGTCACCACCGGTACTCAGAAGATAGAACACCTCCAAACATAAACACAGCACTTCAACTCCTAAGATTTGTTCTAATTGAACTGTTTTACAAAATAAGTTGCAAATATGGATAACAAAACATAGAAGGGCCTGGACTCTGGATTGAAACACTTGAAGGTTATATACAGTCAGACAGGATAGCAAAACATTCAGCACAAAAGAGGTCCCATTTTGCAGAGATCCACATACTTACCCATATCACCTGGCAGAGTTCACCGTCGAGCTCTCTAATTATACATTCATGGTAGCTTATAGCTAGTTAGCAAACCTAAAGCACATACTAGATAACAAACACCTTAATAGAACAGACTTACTAACTAAAAGACATTAGAAGTAACATTTTCTGCTAAGCCCTAATCACCCGCAGTAGCAATTTCGTCCATGATATTTGCCATCACCTCTTGAGACTCCCTCAGCAACTTGATACTTGTGTTCAGCTTCTCACGCTTGCTAGCCACAGATGGGGATTCCACAAACAGTTTTTCTATTGCAACACCACCAGTACCCAACAACTCATTAACAATCTCCTTCTCCATCTCCTTGTTCACCAAGTTTCGGATGCTGAGCTGGAGATGCAGAGCCATATTGTCAACCAACCTCATCAAGACAATCTTCCAGTAAGCAATCAGCCTCATCTTCAAGTCAAAAGCTTGAAGAAGAACATGTTTATAACGCCTAAGATCTCCCACTACAACCTCTCTCGAGCCATCAATCACCACCTTGGAAGATGCAAATTTCGTAATGTTGTCAATGACTGTATGCTGCTGTGCCATGAGCTTGTTCCATTCCTTCATATATTCTGGATTACATGTGTAATCCGTTTCCTTCTCCATCTGGACAATCTCTGTTACCCAATTAATGGACTGCTCTTTCATTTTAGCTACAAGGTTATGGCCTGCTCGTCGGGTAGATAACTGAATTTGGTGATAGCTCTCTGAGTGATGATTCAAAACCGAAATGACCACCTCTTCAATGTAAGTCCACACTTTTTGGACAAACTCTATTGGTAGTTTTGACATTCCTTCAACCTGCCGCTGCATGATGGTTCGGAAGGCAGTTTGAGGAAGGAAATTGGGCAACTCGATCCCTTTTGTTTCCTCCAAAACCTCAATCTCATTCATCATAAAGTTCTTTGTATGGTCAGAGCAGTTATGAAGTTCAGTTGAGAATTGATTGAGCATTTCAACCAATCTAGCAGCGCAGTGCATATTTTTTTCATCTGGGTATCCATCAGTTTCCCCTCTTACAAGGATTTTCCTCAAAGACTCCTTGGAAGATCCAATAATGCCCATGAAAGCTGCCATGACCTCAGCAACTGACAACAACCTCCTAGGTATCCTATTCAGCTCTGAAATACTCGCTTTCAACTTCTCATTAATCTTTCTGACGATATCAGGCAAACACTTGGCAATAATATTAGCCTGAATTCGCACCAGTTTTTTTAGCCAAAACTTGAATACCCACTGTAGATTTTTCAATCTTGGACAAAAGTTGATGTGTCGCAAACAGTGCAGCTTCTTCCTTCCTTGCATCCTCATAAGACTCATTACCAATACGGTTTCTAACACACACATAACCAAGGCCTATATTCACATCATTTCTAGTGACCTTCTCAAGTAACCCTTCAGGTGTTTTATCAACCTTTGTAACCACAGCAATAGTCCTCTCGCCGTTCTTGTCGACTTTCTGTGACATCATTATGGATTCACATGTGGAAAAATCAACGTTCGCAGACAAAACATTAAGGATAACACTCTCATCAGGACTAATATACTTTATTATAATATTTGCAATCTGCTCATAGATATTTTCAGGTTGACCATGAACAGGAACTCTTGTGATTCCAGGGAGATCAACAAGTGTAAGATCAGGAACGCCATTCTTTTTCACTACAAGAGTTAATTCAGTGTTAGATATGCCCTTACCGTTGCCTGCAATCTCATCAGTGGCACGTTTGATAGCATCAGCAACGTGGGCCTCATCAGTCGGCACTGTTTGGTCATTGAACTGCAAGAAAATCTCTGGTACAAGAGATGGGTGATGTTTAAGCCTCACAATGAGAGGCACTCTAGTGCAAATGCCATCGCCACGAGGAAGATTGATACAAGCCAGAGATTCAAGAACACTGGACTTTCCTGAAGATTGATCGCCGACAACAACAATGGTTGGGAGCTGTATGCCTTCTTTCATGACATTGAGTTGCCTCAACCTGTCAACTGCATCAAGGAGAGGTCTGATACGATCGTTTGAAGATGACACAATAGGTAAATGATCATGAAAAACAGCCTCATCAGCATGAACTTCTTCTTTTGCATTAGCTTCACGTTCATCAAATCCATGGCGTGTTGCAGAAGGCTTACTACCACTACCCATTATCTCTGGTATAGATGAAGCAGAGATTTAATTCTTCAAGGGAAAAAGATTGAATATTAGGGAAGCTAAATTTTATAGCATGCAGGAGTGGGGTGGCGCATTTGACCGAAAAATCTCATATTAGTCTCTCAATCACTACTAGAAAAAGAGGTTATTAGCATCTGAATTTAGCAACGGATAATTCCGTTGCTAAATTCAGTAACAGATTTGCAACGGATTATACATATATTATTTTTTTAATATCAGCAACGGATTTTAACAACGGAAAATCCATTGCAAACTTTACATTGAATTTAGCAACGGAAAATCCATTGCTAATTAAAAAAATAATTATTTAAATTTTAATATAAAAATAAATCGAACTGACTATGCCTCTTTGTTTCATGTGTTGTTTTCTTTGTTATTTACTCCATCTCTGCAGCTCTATTATTCATTCATTCATTCATTCATGAGAGAGAGAGAGAGTGCATCAAGCTGTTTTACCATAACAGGAAGGAGGGTAGGTCTGTAGAAGATGTATGGAGATGGAAAGGAGGCATCTTAGCATCTGGCTTTGCTGATCAGAGAAGGTAAGAATAATTGACAAGGAGAAGGGTTCGCTCCCATTTTCTGTGCTCTCTTTGTTCATAATTGACAAGGAGAAGGGTTCGCTCCCATTTTCTGTGCTCTCTTTGTTCATGCTACTTCCCATCCCATAATTTATTTCCTTTCAAGCTGCTCCTTCCTTAAAGTCTCACATCTACTTTGCCAGTTTCCTTTCCTTTTATCCCACAATATAACTCTAACTTCCCTTTTGCTGGTGACCTGTGCATGTGCTTGCATGTTAGCTCTAGCAGATGGGGTTTGAGATTTTGGAGCTCGAAGAAATAATTTTGAAAAATGTTGCAGATAGAAGAAGAATGCGACAATTGTACTGCCAGCACAAATACATTGATCGATCGTTCTAGAGTCTTCAGTTTTTGGCGAATAAATTAAGTCACGATGCGTTGAGTTATTGCTGTACAGCTACCACTGGCATTCCTAGCCTGTGCCGAGCATGTCATTATTGCTGTCAGCCGGTAATTCAGCCCTTTTATCTGGAGAATTCGTTGGGGATTGTGAATAGAATCCGTTGCTAGTTTTGCAACGGAAAATCCGTTGCTTACAGTTAGCAACGGATTATCCGTTGCTAATTCTAAGCAACGGATTTTCCGTTGCTGCGAAATCAGCAACGGATTTATCCGTTGCTAAAAAATCAGCAACGATAAATCTGCATTTGATTTTTGTCGTTACTGATTCTGTTGCTAAATTATTTTAGCAACGGATTTTAGTATTATTTGCAACGGAGTAGTCCGTTACTAATTACTATATTTTTTAATAGTGAATTATAAACAGACTCTAAAACTGTTACTTTTATAACTGTATTTTTGAAATTTTTTAAAAATACTAGCTTTAAATTAAAAAAATAATAATAATGTTTTAAATGATTTTTATATTAATAAAAATAAATTTTAAAAATTATAATAAAATATATTATTTTAATATTTTTTAAAATAAAAAATACTTTTAAAAACAATATTTATCATATTCTAAAATATAGTATTTGTTTGATAGCATGGATATTATTTTTTAGTTGGAAATATATTAAAATAATATATTTTTTTATTTTTTAAAATTTATTTTTAATATTAACCCATCAAAATAATTTAGAAATAATAATTTAAAAATAATAAATAAATAAAAAATAAAAAAATTGTTTAACTGCAATATCAATAACCATTTAAATAATTAAAAAGAGACTAGAGTCTGTAGAGTGTCTAATTGAGGAAATTTAATTCATGCATCTCTAGTATTTTGAGGACTTGGGGGTGTCTGGCCCTTTTTTTCAATCCGAAGTTTTTAAAAATTTTAATTATTTTATTTTAAATTATGTTTTTATATTTTTAAATTATTTTGATATGTTAATATTAAAAATACTTTTTGAAAAATATATATTATTTTAATATATTTTTTAAAATATATATTTTAAAAAATAACAGTTAATAACAAATGAAAAAACTCTATAATTTGGTTACCTAGTTAAAAATTTGCACATAGTTGACAAACTAGTTATTCAAAGCGATTTGTTTTTGTGTTTTTTAAATATTTTGAAAGGTTGAATTTATTTATTTATTTATTTTAAATTAATTTTTTATATTTCAGATCATTTTACTATATTAATATTAAAAATAATTTTAAAAAAATAAAAATTATTATTTCAATATATTTTTAAATAAAAAATATTTTAAAAATTAACCGTTAATACACTGCGTAACACCCCTTAAAGCCTCGGGAATGATGGCCTACTTTCACGGGGAGTGGTTAAAGGACAAATCAACAGAAGAGTACAACAGTGGACAGAGGCAGGCAATCAAACGTCAATTGATACTTGGAGAGCAAGCAAAAGATTGGACTGATCAGAAGGATCCTTGTATTTTATACGCCATTCAATTTGGCACGTTTCCTCATTACACTTTGCAATCCCATCCCTGTCTCACTGATTTGTTCTCATTCAATTAATTTTGGATCCCTCCTTAGCCCCTGAAAGCAAAAGCATAGTTATATATTTGAAATAAAAATTAAAAAAAATTATATTTTTAATCAAAAATCTAATTTTTTTATTCAAACATTTCTTTTTATTCCAATAATATATATATAAATATAGGTAGTGGAGACATATCAATTAAAAGTAAAAATAAAGAGTCTAATTTTAAGCCCGTAAGATTAATTAAGATGCGCAAGCTGATCCAAACATCCACGTTAATAAATAAAATAAAATAAAAAGTCATCACTTATTTTATGATAAATAGAAACCTAACTAATATTTATATTCTTCGTATTAATTATGTCAGATAAAAAATTAAAATCACTTTAAAATATTTTATCAGTTTTCGTGTATAAAATCATCTAAAAAGTAAGTGTATTTTGTTCGTTGAAGGTAATGAGCTTTTAAGATTTGAGATACGGGCTTGGTAATAAGGTCCAATCTTCATTTATATGGGCTTAGGACCTGAGAAGATGGTTTCGTATTATTGAGCTTTGACCCAATGTCTCGTTTAATGTCCTAAGTTTACTTGAAAATCCCGCCATTTACACACATCGGGCCCATATGGTGTGAATTATATTAATAAGTTAATAATTATTAAGATTTTACATCGAAATGATTACAAGTACAAAAATCATATTAAACCAAGGTGACATTTTTCAAATTTAAAATATTATTCTTATTTTTATTAATTTAGTTACTAAAAATATTATAATAAATTAGTGTTTATATAAATTTTCTAATCAAATGTTTTTTTTTAGTATTTATATTTTATTTCTTTCAATTAAATACTTGTGTAAACTCTCTCTTATTTCAAGGTGAACAAGAATTAATTAAACCACCATCATGCACAAAATCTACCCTTTAGGCCACCATTTCCTTAGATTTATGCTCTCTCTCTTTTTAGACAATTAATTTTTTAGGATTTTAGTTTATGGTGATTGCTTTAAATCTATAGCATACCGTTGATTGTTCATGGAGGGAGGGAGGGAAATCTATCTATTTGTTTTCTGATTGAAGAATCTTGGTGTGCTTGTTTGTTAAAGAAGGGATCCATGTTATTTAATAAAAATCTTGTGGATCTCAATAGGGATAATCAATGTCTACAATGGACTTGTTCTTCGGCTGATTGAACGGAATGATAAACGGAATCATGATGCAGAGATCATGAAAGGCAGTCTGTGGAACCAAATTGGATTCATGCTCTCCTCAGCATTCATAACACTATTTTCATTAAACGGTAAAAACTTTCTCAAGCCAAAACACTGCCTGTATAGAGAGTTTCTGACTTGGATATTTGTTTCACATACTTGCAGGTGGTAAATTGCGTAGCAATTTGTCTCGGATCGTGATGGTTGTGTAGCTTTTTCTTGAATTAGTTCTCACTCAAAGCTTCACCGCTAGTTTAGCATCCATCTTTGCTGCTCGAAGGATTGGTCCGGCAACTGTTGATGTGAAACACCGAGGAAGACGGGAGCAAAGATTGGGTGTGATGGAGACTCCTTTGTGGTGGCGGATTTGAGAGATGTATTAAAGATTCACCCCGACAATATTGTAAGGATTTATTCGGGAAATGCATGGTTATGCTCAAGCTCTTGTTAGTGAAGAGATAGCAAGAAAGCATATCTTGAGGATCCTTGCATCAAAGTTTTCCTAGCTAAACATTGCAAGGGATTCACTACTTCGGGACCAACATACGAGTTGGCGGTTTTGGATTTGTGAGTATCGTTTCACCATTAACGTCTCATTGTTTCCATGTGTTTTCAATTCTACAGCGTTTTCGGTATTGTTAGAAGATTATTTGATCTTATGTTTACGGGTTTTTCCAAGCACGGTTGCCCGTATCTTCTTGACATTTCGAAGCGGTTGTGGAGGTAGCGAAAGTGGGGCATTAAAAGACCTTGATAATTCTTTGACCTCCTTGTACAAGTGCTTGGCCTCGGAATCCGATGACCATACTTTGACTACGACTTTCCAGCTTCCGGGGACTCTTTGGAATTACCGTTGGAACATCCACAATACTTGCCCCCACGAGAAAATACGAATAACCCCGGAAGAAGCAAAGAACAGACGAACCACCAAGACCAAGAAAGCATCGGCCCACAAGAAGAACAACCCGATCCAATGCTGTTGGTGGGAGAAACCACGGTGGTGGCTTTGAAACACTCAGGAGGGGATAAAACACATTGTTTTATTACAACAACAAAAGCTTAACAACTACTGGAAAAGCTTACAATACACGCCCTCTCTCTTTCTCTCTAGTCTCCCACACATAATAGCATAAGCTCGCCTTGCTATTTATACACGAATTCAAAACAAGAAAATTCAACCTTCAAGTGTGAAGGCGGGGCGGCCAATGGTGTGAAGGCGGTTGCCCTCGGTCACGGTGGTGGTGGGCGGCCGGTGGTTGCCTTCCTTGACCTTCTAGATGGATTGAGTTTAATACAACAAATCTCCCTTTAAACTCAATCGAGGGATGTCATGCCAAGCATGAACTTCATTCGATAAATGTTTCCCTCTTCAATGGCTTTGTATTTTTGCACTTTTTCTTTTGCATTCTTCTTTGTCTTATAGACCCCTTTGACACCTATTGCTTTCTTGCTTTCGGTGGATAAGCCGCTTCCGGTATCATTCTTTTCAATGGCATGCATTTCTTCATCCATTGCTTCTATCTTCTCTTCGTGATAGCTTTGTTGAAGCTAAGTGGGTCATTATCTCGCAAAGAAACAAAATAGAGTTGTATCTTCGATGACTGCGTGGCATCGTACAACTCGTCAAGATTTCTCATCCTTCTTGGTCCTTCGACGATGAGGATGTTGCTGCCTGGTGTTGATGATGATGCTCCTGGTGTGTTCCTCCTGTTGAATACAGGGAATCTGTGTTCCGGACTTTATGGCTCATCTGCCGGCACAATCGATTCTTCGACAAGTACTGTTGGTACTTCTTCACCTTCAAGGATCAAATCAGTGGTGATCCATGTGACTGCTTCTTCATCATCAGTCCATTCCCAAGATTTATCTTCTTCAAAGATAACATCTCTACTCATAATCACTTTCTTCGTGATGGGATTATACGGCTTGTATCCCATCCTTCTTTCACTATATCCCACAAAGATGCATCTCTCGCTTTTATCATCGAGCTTTCTCCTTCTTGCATCCGGGATCTTTGCATATGCCACACAACCAAATACTCGTAGATGAGTAACACTTGGTTTGTGACCACTCCATGCTTCTTCCGGAGTGACAGACGGACTTACGGTGGGCGGCCGATTCAAGTAAATACACCGCACATGATACGGCTTGACCCAGTATTGCTTGGGCAACTTCTTTGCTTTGAGCGAGACTTCTTGCCATGTCAAGAATCGTGCGATTCTTCCTTTCAGCCTACACCATTCAGTTGTGGTGTATAAGCGGCGTTGTCGATGTCCGATGCCTTGTTGTGTACAATAGGCTTCAAAGTCATTTGTTGTATATTCTCCACCTTGATCAGATCTCACCGTTCGATCTTATAGCCACTTTGCTTCTCCACAATTGCTTTAAAATCTTTAAAACAATTGAATACTTCGACTTCCTCTTGAGAAAGTATTTCCACGTCTTTACGCTAAAATCATCAATAAAAGTGAGAAAGTACCTATTCTCGTCCAGTCGACATAGGCGTAATTGGGCCACACACGTGTGTACTAACTCCAAGGGCCTCTTTGCTCTCCAGTTGACTTCTTTGGCAAAACCGGATCTCGTGATGTTTGCCGAGGACACAACTCTCAGACTTCATCCGGATGATCAATGTGAGGCATACCTTTGACCATCTTCTTGCTTGCTAGCATCTTCAAGCTCGTGAAATTCGGATGTCCAAGCCTCGGGTGCCAAAGCCATTCTTCATTGTTGGTGATGGCACTCAAACACCTTGTGCATCATACTTGGATGTTTAAAGGAAACATCCTATTCTTGGACATTTTCACGTAGGCCATTAATCTCCAATTGTTGTCTCTAATTGTCAGATGACAATTCTTCGAGTAAAAAGTATACCCTCTCTCCATAAGTTGACCTAAGCCGATCGGGTTCCGCTTTATGGTGGGACATAATAAACATTGGCGATGTATTTGGAATCGCCGTTCTTCAACTTAATTGGGATCTTTGCCTTTACCTTTGAATGGAACCTTTGTGGTATCTCCAAAAGTAACTAGACCTTGCTTGGTCTCATCTAGATCACTAAATAACTCTCGGTAGCCGCACATGTGATTGCTGGCTCCAGTATCTAGATACCATATATTTTCCTGTTTCTCGCCAAGTTCTTGTTGGACAAGAAATGCAGCTTCTTCTCTATCATCCTCTCTCGCATAGTTGGCTTGCTCACGTATCTCCAACGGAGCTTTCCTTCGCATTCGGTGCTATAGTGCCCAAATTGATTGCAACTATAACATTGGATATTCCTTTTGTCACGGTTATTGTAACCGCCTCCTCTTCCTCCAGGAGTGAATGCTTGTTGTCCTCGACCTCCTCTCGGTGGTGTTTCTACCACCTTTTCCTCTCGAAGCTTGTATTCCAAGAACCTCTTCCTTGGAATCTCCGGAATCCTCCTCTGGATTGTTGACTTCCCCGCTTGAGTGGTATATCCACTTGTTGAAGTCTCCCCTTGCTCATATCTGTCCTTGAGAGACAGCTTTGCTTGTAAGGCATGCTCGATGGCCTTATCTCCATTTCGCTTTACAATCTTCTCGCTCATGAGCTTGCAAAGAACTCATAAGTTCATCCACTGTCAACTTGTCCACTTCCTTGGACTCTTCAATGGCGACAACAACAAAATCAAATTTTAGATCTAGGGATCTCAAAATTTTCTCGATAATTCGAGAATCTATGATGGCTTCTCCATTTCTCCTCATCGATTGACTATCACCACAATCCTTGTGTGATAATCGAAATAGATTCCGAGGACTTCATTTGCAATAACTCAAATTCACCTCGCAAAGATTGAAGACGAATCTTCTTGATTCCGTCGGCACCTTTGTACTTTTGTTGGAGAGCCTCCCATATATCATGTGATGTTTCAGCGGAAGCTATGATCTCGAATGTATCTTCATCAAGACCTTGGTAGATGATGGTCTTTGCTTTGTTGTCCTTCTTTCTGTTGACTTTCAGGGCTTGCTTCTGTGCCTCTTGTAAAACATCTTCTTCTTCTTTGGACTCTGGTTCATATGATCTCGAATGTATCTTCATCAAGACCTTGGTAGATGATGGTCTTTGCTTTGTTGTCCTTCTTTCGTTGACTTTCGGGGCTTGCTTCGTGCCTCTTGTAAAGCATCTTCTTCTTCTTTGGACTCGGTTCATCATAACCATAGTGTACAATCTCCAAACACTCTTGTGAACCAAGGAATGCCTTTAATCGATGCACCAACTATCATAGTTGTCTTTGGTCGCTTCGGGATGAGTGTTTGTGTACTTTCCCGTAGTCATTTTGCTCTTGGAATGACTATATCTCCTTCTCGGGAGTTGCATTTGGCAAAACGGACACCGTAGCTCGATCCGGAATGGTCGAAATAGTCGAGAACCGGTCGACTTTGTTGAAATCGGGTCGAGAAAATGGGTGAACCGGTCAAAAAACCATTCGGGCGTCGGGTGGTTCATTGGGTTGAACCGGGAATATTCTGTGGAATATTCTATCGGCTCGGCTTCGGCTAAGAGCGGCTCGGCTTAGAGGCTCGGCTTGAAAAGGGAATATTCTCGGGAATATTCTTCGGGCGCGGCCGGAGGCTTGGCTTGCGGCTCGGCGCGGCTTAAACGGCTCAAATATGGCGCGCGTGGACGTCATTCGTCTTCTTCCTCTGGAGCGCGTGGGTAAGACTGGGCTACGATCACCGTATATTCAGGCGGCGCGTGTGGGCTACCTCCGTCTCCGATCAATCTGATTTTTGCGGCAGTGAGTTCGTATGGATGAGCTCTACACGATGGAATGATCAAAACTTGTTTTTGACAACTTTGAAAATTCAGCTATCCCGGAAAATACTTCGTTTTCCGACGAACGGGGCTCGATACCAATTGTTGGTGGGAGAAACCACGGTGGTGGCTTTGAAACACTCGAGAGGGGATAAAACACAAGGTTTTATTTCAAGAACAAAAGCTTACAAACACCGGAAAAGCTTAACAATACACGCCCTCTCTCTTTCTCTCTAGTGTCTCTCTCTACTCTCCCACACATAATAGCATAAGCTCGACTTGCTATTTATACACGAATTCAAAACAAGAAAATTCAACCTTCAAGTGTGAAGGCGGTGGCGGCCGCGGGCCGGTGGTGGGGCGGTCGGTCACGATCTGGTGGTCATGGGCCGGTGGTTGCCTTCCTTGACCTTCTAGATGGATTGAGTTTAATACAACAGCTGCAACAGAATGATTGATCTGGAAAACATTAAGGAAATGCAGCAAGATCCAGCCACACATGAACAAGGGTCCTCCGTTTAGAAAATGGAAAATGCAGGCAAAAGAAAAGCCAAGGTTTTGGTAGATAAATTGAGATAAATTGCATCCATATTTCATCATCAACAGAAAATAGAAATGCCTCACACTTGTATGTATACCCTAATGTCCTAAATGAAAAGGGCATGCCACCAACGTCTCTTTTAACATGTAAACTGTAAAGTCTGGAAAACCCCAGTTGTTAAGATTACTGAAGACTTCTTTAAAATACACAGGTCATAAGTTTCCAAGAAGGATTCATCTCAAGCCATTTTGTGATACACTTAAATCTGAATCATCTATCTTCTGTCCAAACACTCTTATTCTCAGCTCCAAAGCAAGGGAAGGGGTAGCAGCAGGACCCAGATTCAAGATCTAGACTTCTTTCTCAGATCGAGGGTTTGAGGGAAAATTAATGGCAAAGCCAGCAAAAACTGGAACTACTATTCCTATTGTCAGAAAATTATTTCCAAGCTTTTATGGTTCAAGTGCTCTCGTACATGGAAATCCGACAATGCTGATAATTATTTTTCATGTCTGATAAATGTTGGTAAACTTCAGAATGTATCCACGATCAAACCATCCATCAGTACACATACAATATTACACAACTTTTTACAAATTTTACTATATACAATTGGGAATACATATATATATTCAGTTTTTTAGTAATAATTTGAAAAATAAAAATTATTACAACAAAGATGACATTGAAAAAGAAAAAAAATTTTGACATCAAAGTAAGTATAAAAAAACACTTCCCTGACAGCCCACCCTTCCTTCTTTCAGACCCATAAACCATCATACTTTGCCTTCCAACATGACTTATAAAAAGAATAAACAACATTTAATATGCAAAAGAATCATCATCACCAGCCATAGTAACCCTCCTCCTAAGCAGTTAAAGCAAGAAAAATAATATTTTTTTCTTTTTTTCTGATCAGCTACTTCTTCTTTTTTCTTTTTGTTTTTTGGGCTCTTTTAAATCACAGATGCACATGATTTTCTCTGCTAGCCATCCAATCATGCAAATTGAGTGGTCCCTGCAAGATGTGAACACTGCACGTGAATGCACAGCTTAGTTGGCAGCAGCACAGGGAGAGATCCAAATCTTAGCCCCAGCTCTTCAAAATGTTTGTGACTATCTTTTCCCAGTAAATTTTCCGAGCATGGTCAAGTGAGTAATGAACTCTACCTACCTTTGCTTTCAAACACCAAAATATTCCTATCCCACTTAATTAAGCATCCAAGAAAAATTTTTGGACGCTTAAGATGCTCCAAAATTTTCTTCATTGTTTTGTAGGGACTAGTCAGATAATAAAATCATGTCACTTTGTACCATTTTCCTGTTGTCCCATGATAAAGAGGATTTACTTTTCACTATTAACATTCTTGAAACAATCACTTGAGAGGAGCTAAACTCGAAGAAGCTGCCGTTCTTTTCGGTAGTAGGAGTTGTGGGGTCATTTGTTCTGGTTGATGCTGCTGTTCGTTTTATCCATCTTGAGGTTTTGTTGCTGATAAACTTGCCTCAGTCTCTCTATTTCCTTCCTCAATGCTTCTTGATGAGCTGCATTTGTTCCAGATCAATTAGTTAGTCAGGCCAATCCAGTATTAAACATATATTGCGACCATCAAGCTTGAGTACTCCAAATTTAAACATTCAATGCATTTGAGCATGGCAAGCAAGAAACATTATTGCATATACAAGGTTAGTGTAGACCAAACCAGTCACATTATAGAAAATCACCGCGAAAACTCATGATTGTAGCCGGATCTATTACAATTTGGGTGCACTTAAATGGGATTTTTCATTTCCTTTCTGAAAATGTACTGCCTTAGTAACCCATGTGGGATTAACACCTGTGGATTAAGAAATTTATATATAGCAGTTAAGGACTTAAAATTGGCTTGGCTGTCCCTTATGAATTAAGTCTCTCCACCCTCCAGAACAGCCATTCAACCAAACATTTATCTTGTAAAATAAATGAAACGGGCAACCTACCACGAGATGCATTTTATTCAAGGCTAGCTAGCTACTTGTTCGCAGATTAACTATCAGTGGATCAAGTACTGAGAGAATTTCTATATATATAGTATACGAATTTGTCTTGTCTATAATAACATGATGATGATGATGAAAATAACATCTTATTTAATGTGTAGCCGTTGCATTTAGTTCCCATTTCAATTTCGG
Organism: Populus x sibirica; assembly: GCA_019202695.1. Lineage (NCBI taxonomy): Eukaryota > Viridiplantae > Streptophyta > Magnoliopsida > Malpighiales > Salicaceae > Populus > Populus x sibirica. The sequence continues at coordinate 313,272 of JAGMVL010000317.1, forward strand.
TCCCCCCAGAGAAAATTGAGCAAAACTTATTAAAAAACTATAAATCCCACTTTTGAAACCTTAAGAATTGATCATATATTATAATTTGATTCCTTAATACTATATAGAACAAAAGGGGATCGATTCACATGCTATGTATTAAATAATGGAGTTGTATAATATTTGTGAACATGCATTAACAGTTGCTTTAATTATGAAATGGATTATAGCTCACTCAAGATATATAGCTAGCTGATCACTATAATTAACCTGTGCACGTAGGACTGAGACTATCGTTAAAGTATTTTGTATCCTGATCAAGATGAGATTAAGGATAAGTAAGAGATTAATTACCATCTTTGAAAATCTTATCTTGAGACAGTGCAGCGATTCTTTGCTTAAGAGCACTGTTGTCAACATTTAGAAGCAACCTTTGATGGTCTAGATATGCAACCCTTGGTGATAACACAGAAACTTCAGCCTTCATTAAGCACAGAATTCAAACCATACAGAATAATTAGCTAAATAATTATGAAGAGATGTAAGAGACAATTCAAGGGATAATTGAAAACTACATACTTGCAATGATGTTACACTACGTTCAAGCTCAGATATGTACTGCAGTTTCCTCACTCGTGATCTTTGAGCAGATTGTCTGTTTGCCAAGATTCTGATAAAGCGAAAATAATAATAATTAAATTGTGTAATCACTCAAATTAAGTTAATTACTAGAGGATGATTTCTCATAAGGGCTCTAAATTAACAATATTATTGTCTAGTATATATATATATATACACGTATATAACTCTAGGAGCACTGATTTTTTTGCTTTCTCTAACACTATCTAGTGGTCGAAAATAATTTCTTTTCAAGCTAATCCTTGAGTCCTTCCTATCCTAATTTAGAACTTTTGAGATGGCCTTTTCTTTTCATTTTAAAGATACCTAAATTAACTGACACAGACATGAATGCAACAAGATTGCATGCTAGTAGTAATATTTATGGCTTGGGATTCTTTCAGTGGATCAACCAACTAAAAGTAAACTTAAAATACACAAAATTATCATAGAAATGCATTAAATTGCAGATCAGAAGAAGGGTTTGAACAATTCACGTTTGCTAACTTAATTAATAAAAAAAAATTACAGAATATCGTTGTGTTCCGAAAATGAAAAAAATCACCTTTTGTTATTATGTGTATGCTTACCTCTTAACTCTCTTGGGATCAATTTTATTTTCATTAGAAGTAGTAGCAGGATTGGTTGCGCTTGGGACGGTACTTGGTGTCTCCCATTCAGATAGATTTTGCCCTTCATCGTTCTCATCCCTCACTTTCTGCTGTTGCTGTTGCTCAGGCAGTGTAGCTTCTCTCTCGTCATTAATGCTGTTATGATCAGACGGCGAAGAAGGTGTGGAGCTTGAATTAGGAGCTGCCACAGCATTTGAGATACCATCGTTAAACATGGACATAAACTGTTCATCATCAAATCTGTCAAAGTCACTGCTACTGTAATGCCGTGACCCTAATCCCGGTGCACCCGTGGAACGACATTCCTCTAGCATTGTCGGTGCTTCTTCTAGGAATGCAATGGAGTCACTCACCGACCTCCGGTGCGTCCCACGTCTCGTCAACGAGAAGTCGAGGAATTCATCAACCCACGAAGGGTTTTGCGATGCGACAGTAGCGGTGGTGTTAGCGGTAACGGTAGGAATGACCGCATTAGCATCGTCGGGTGGCGATGTCCCCATAATACAAATGGAAGGTGACTTCTTATGAGAAAAATCAGGCCAACTCGGTGTCATATTGTTTGGTATTTTCGGAGGTAATTGTGCCATTTGGTATTGTAATATGTAATCACAACAGCAATATGACGAACAATCCCAAATGACACAATTCAGAGAAGAAGAAGAAGAAGAAAACCAGATGATCAAAGAAAGATCAAGAGAAACTTCAAAAACAATCTCTTACAAACTGACAGATACATACACGTGTATATATATATGTTTATATAAAAACCATCCGCCAGCAATGTTCAACAAGTTGTTGCTGTGATGATGATGATGATTAACAAGACTATAAAATTAAACAGAACAATGTGATGCTGGAGAGAGGGCAAGGAAAAGGGGGGTAGAAAGACACAACAACAACAAGAAGAAGAAGAACACCATCATTAAAAGGCCAATCTTTTGATCTCGTGTCTTCCCATGAAAGTATATATTATTAGAAAGAAAACTTATTTCTCTCTGCGGGAGGGGGGCATGCAGTGGGGTCACATGGGGGAGAAGATTGGACAACTATCAACAGCTGTGAGGAGGTTGTGTTTGTGTTGAGTCTCAACGGTATTACTTAAAAGTCGCTAGTTGTTTAATAAGTAGCGGAATCAGTGACCACGTGCCCTTAGTGACCCTCCCTCAGAAGGGTACCTTACCCTTACAATAATAGTCTCATTATTTTAACATCATAAAAAAAAATTACCATTTACCCTTTGAAGATAAACAACTCCAATCAATGGCTCATTCATTTTCTAGGTATCTTTTCTTGACAAATGACAAAAAAGCAACCCAGGCATTGCCTGGAAGTTCAAAGCCAATGTAAATGATATGTAAAATTATAGTTTGATTTAAAAAATAATTTAAAATGACATATTAGATTAACTCGTCAAACTCGTAATTCAGATTATGAACTCTATTGGATTCAATAACATTTTTTTATTTAATTACTTAATAAAATTAAATAAATATCAATTCAAAATCAACCGCATATTAAAATATAAAATTAAAAAATTAAAATTAAAAAAAAATTCAACAACAACTTAATATTAAAAAATTAAGCTAAGAGAAAAAACTCAAGTTAGTCATCCAAGCATGGGTGGCCTAGCAAGCTTATGACTGAAAACAAAAAAGTCAAGGCATGAGGCCATATTCTTTTTTTTTTCTTTTTAAATAGACAATGCATCGTTGTTAGCTATCAGCCTAAAATTCGACCATCATTATGGTGGCTGAAAATTTAAGATGAGGGTTTTTGGATTAAAAATTTATTTTCAACTATTTTTACCCAAAAAGCATAGTAAACATCATAAAAACCTCCTTAAACCATATACTAACCTGAAAACAATCCAAAATCATAAAAAAAAAAATTGAACCAAATAAAAAAAATCAAAGCAGAACATGATTTACTTTTCAAACATATTTATAGCAACAACTCCCCACCATCGAACTCCTCTCATTGACGTAAAAAACGACGAGTTTCATCCGTGAAAAGTGATCAAATTAGAAACTTTCTCTCTCTTCACTATTGTCAAGTGATTTTCTCTCTTCTTTCTCTAACTCAAGGACTTGTATAAATGTTAAGAAAATGAGTTTTGGACCAAAATTAAAATTACAAAAACTATAAAGACTATGAAGAAAGAAAAAAGAAAGTATGAAGATGATAAAAACTCTCTTGAATTTTAGTTTGGCCATGGGTTTTCTTTTTATTTTATACTTTGAACCTTTATTGTTGATTTTCCTTTTCTTTTCTTAAAATTTTTGACAAATTTGTCATGAAATTAGGCACATAAAGCTGGAATTAAATAATAAATATTGTGATGCTATTAGTTTATTTTGTATTTGCAATTTTAAAATAAAATAATTATAAGAATAATAATTTTAATTAGTAATCAAAGGCTTACTTTCAAAAATCAAATTACCAATTACCAATACCGCTGTTCTTGGCCTCGTCTTCTCTCCTCTGTTAAGATAGGAGAGCTTCGACGATTCTTTGGTTAATCCAATGGTATTCTTAATACTTAATTTGAAGCAAAAATAGGATTTTAGAATCAATAGGGTGTTGTGTTCTTATGAAATAAACTTGAATACAAGGGAGGATTTTTCAAATATTATTAATTTTGTATAATTATCGAGTATTATTAATATTTAGTTAGAAATGAGTTTCATGTTAAATTAAATGAGAATTTACTTTATCAAACTTAGTTAACCTGATAATTAAGTTAATTCATTATTTAATCAACTCGATTAAAATTAAAATAAAACTTGATTTTATTTTTTTAAAGGAATATTTTAAAATAATATTATAAAGACAAAAAAGAAGAGAGGACCATCAAGATCCGTACGAATTTATTGTGCTTCAGGAAGATGGTAGGAACTTTCGTGTGAATCGCCTGTAATTTATATGGATGATAAATGTGGGAGCAAATCCCTTGTAATGTTCTTTATGTGTATGGCAGCATTTTTCAAGTGGCTTTGCAATGTTTTTTAAAGATAAAGTATTTATATTCATATGAGAAATTTAATAATTGTTTTTTAAAATACTAGCTTATTTAAATTTAGAAAATCCAAAAGGTAAGTAAATATTTATTAACCATTATATATGTCAACCACTTAAAATTAATGAAATTAATGTTTTTTTTAATATTTATTTACCACATAGTTTTCTTTCAAACATCACTGTTTGCAGATGGGGGTATTATTATGTAGGTTTTATTGTTTCTAAATGAGAAATGAGAAGAAAAAAATTATATTTCTCTAATGTAAACTTCATTTCTTATTGATCCATCTCTCAATTGTTTTAACAATAACATATTTTTAAAATTATAAGCACTATTTTCTAAACAAAAATCCATCATGGTATTAAAAATAAATAAAATAATTTTTTTTATTTTTTATGTGACTGAAGACAAAACATAAATGATAAATGTGATAAAATTACAGCAAAAATATATTAAAAAATTTGAAAATATAATTTTTATTTTAATTGAATATTCGTGCATTTCTTTTCATATATTAGGTACATAATAATTGAAAAGAAAAATAAATTCTCATAAAAATCTATTATATTATTTTAGAACCATGGAAAGACTGAATGATAATTAAAATATAATGTTAAGTTTTTTATAGTGTGTTTAAATGTAAATCCAAATTAAAACAAAGAAAAAAACTAAAAATGAAAAAAATACAAAGGGTAGCAGTAGACAATGTGTCATCTGCGATTCATCTACTATTAGCTCAGTTGGTTGGAAAATCAGGTTTCTAACTTCTTGGACCAAAAAAACTCATTTTTCAACCAATGTTTTGCCTTAAAACACCTTAAATACCTCAATAATAATCAATGGAGATATGTTTTGTTTATGAGTGAAAAAAGGATTGGTTATGAAATATGTTGTATTGATATTGTCATACCAAAGAGTTGAAATTTGAGGCTGCTTGAGACTAAGTTCACTTGAGAGTGACTAGACCAGAATTTAATCGGCAGTGGTATTGGTAATGGTCTCGTATTCTGCTTTAGTGCTTGAATGGGAGAAAGTCTTTTACTTACGAGAGTTTTATGAAATAAGATTTGATTAAAAAAATAGTAGCTGATGACGAAGTTGTGATCATCAAGACAATCAGCCCAGTAGAAGTCTAAGAAAGTTTGAAGATGACGAGACGTATACCATTGAAGAAGAAAGCTATGATGAGGAGTGAGTTGAAGATACCTAAGAATTCTCTTGACAACACTCTAGTGAGAATTAGTCGAGTCGTACATGAATTGACATACTTTGCTTATTGCAAAAGAAAAATATGGCTTGGTAAAGCTTAAGTAATGGAGGGAACCAACTATGCTTTTGTATATGGAAGAATCAGAAAATGGATCACTATGATTTTAGGAGAGATCGGTGGTAAATGCCACGGAAGATGAGATGGGCTTTGCATTTGCTTTTTAAACAAGTTCCTGGATATAACTTTGTTGGGATAGATATAACCCATTTGAGGTGAAGCAAGCTTTTACTCCAAGAAAATAATGCAATGGCCCAAGATCTTTTAGTGCAAAGACGGGCTGACGAGTATTGATAAGTTGGGTAGTGAATATTTGATTTGTTTGGTTATAATAATATCATCAATGTATATAAGGATATAAACTCGAATCGACCAATGGTTATAAATAAATAATGAAGTATCATATTTGGAGCCAATGAAGCCTAATTCAAAAAGTTTAGAGCTAAATTAAAAGTATTATGCTCGTGGGGATTACTTCAGGCCATAGAGGGATTTCTTCAAGTGATAAACATGGTTAGGGAAAGATAAATGTTTGAACCTTGAAGATTGAGTCATGAAGATGTCTTCTTTAATAATGCCATGTATAAAGGCATTCTTAACATCTAATTGGCGAATAATTCAATTTAATAAAATAGCAATAGAAATAATGAGAGGAATTGTAATGGGCTTGACAACTAGGCTATAAGTTTCACCATAATCAAGGATATCTTGTTAGTGGTATCCTTTGGCCACAAGACGAGCCTCTATCTCTCAAGTGATCCATTTACATGATGTTTTATTTTCAATACCTATTTGTAACTGACTATATTCATCTTAGAAATTGGAGGGACTACAATCAATGTGCTATTTTGCATGAGAGTTATTAATTCTTCATTAATGGCTTGACGACATTCCAAGAATTTGACTTTATTGCTAAAAGTATAGGCTTTATAAGTGCTGAAGTTGTAAAGGCAAGTGTTGTGGTGAGAAGTATAATAGGTTATTGAGCTACAATACCATTTACAAATTTTTTATGCTTAAAAACATGGCAATTTTTTTTTTAAAAGAATGCATTGGATTAGGGAGTATAAACTAAAGTTGGTTTTGAAGAAGGTGTGGTAATGACCATTTGAGGGTCTTTAGAATTTATCGATAAAGGTTTTGACCGTAGGTGTCGAACTGTTCATCCAAAAACAACATTAGTACAAATCAAAATTCAACTAATGGAAGGGTCTAAACACTTATAATCTTTGTGTTTGTTCTATAACCAAAAAGTCAACGAGAAGATTGAAAATTCATCTCTTTTTTTATTATAAGGATTGAAGATGAGGCCAACAAGCATAATCAAGTGTTTTTAAAAAATTATAACTAGATTTTGTTTGTAAAGTAGCTTAAAAAGGTACTTATTTTAGTGATGGAAAATGACCATATTTTGATAAGATATGCAGTAGTGGAAAAGACCTTGTCCATAACAATAAAAAGAGTGGAGCTTGTTTTCACTAAATTTTTATGTTTGTATCTAACCAAGCTATTTTGATGGTGTATTTGGAAATGAAAGAAGATGAGAGATGCTGTAGGAAGTGAGGATATGATGTAATTTCCTGAACTCACATTCCCAATCTAGTTGAACAGCTTTTATAGGACGTCTAAAAAACCTTTCAACGTGATTTTAGAGTTGATAAAAATAGTAGAGACATTAGATTTTAAAGAAATAAGAAATAACCAGGTGTATTTAGAATAATCATCAATAAAATAAAGATAATAAAGATTGTCACTACAAGATAGTTAAAGGTTATAGACGTTATACATTTGTAAATAGCAAATCTAATGCACATTTTAAAATAGATCTAGATAAGATGGAAGTCTATGACTATTTTCAAGTTGACATAAGTGTTAAATATTATTTGAGAAATTATTAGAAGCGACTAACTGAAGTGTAGAGAGAACTTGATGAACAATGTGTAATGTAAGATGTCCTGAACAATGATGTCACTAGTCAACGGAGACTTAATTACTTAGATGGACTGCAGGGGGGCATGGTAAGTCTTAGAAAGGTATTGTAATTGGTAGAGTCTATGGTTACTCTTGCCTTTAAGAAGGGTGACTCCTGATAATTAATACTTTACATATAAAAATGAAGGGTGAAATTCAAAATAAACATAATTATCCATGGAGATTTATAATCAGAAAGAATGTTCTTTTTTATATAAGGAACATTGAGAACATTATTGAGAGAAAAATATTTTGAAAGAGGAGAAAATGATAAAGGAACCAATATTATGATATGTATACCTTTACCAATACCAATTAAGAGTTGATCTTGTCAAGTGTAGTATTTAGTGTAATGGTTGAGATTTGTCAAGTTAGAGGTGACATGATGAGTAGAACTAGTGTCCGGATGCCAAGATTGATTTGAAGATACTTGAGTTTTATTATATGTTTATGGAGTCGAAGGAGCTTGGCAATCATGATCAAACCTATACTAGCATTTGGGTGCAATATAACCCACCTTGAGGAAAATTTAACAAAATAGTCACGATGAGTTTGTTAGAGTTGCATAAGAGTTAGGTCTACCATGACTTTGTCCATGACCACGTCCTTGAAATGATTGATTATTTGTGTAGCGTTCATGGCCATGAGATTGAGAATTTCATACAACCATATTAATATAAGAGATGTTGATGCATGTCAGATGAAATAACAACCTTTTCCAAACATAAGTCATCTATGATCAAATGACCATAAAGCTTATCAAAGGTATAGAGCTTTAAATTGTCAAAGAACCAATTCAATCTAAAAAATTAAATTGTTAGGCGAGATACCAAGATATGATTTATATAATTCTCTAACATATCTCCTCAAATTTGAGCTAGAAACTTGCATGGACCGATACCACATTGTGTTTAATTTTTTATCAAATAGAATGAGAGTGGTGAGATTTGAACTCGTGACCGTTTAGACAACAAGATTCTGATACCATGTTAAAAAATCGATTCAACTCAAAAGTTTAAATTGTTATGTGAGATTTCAAAATATAATTTATATAATTCTTTATCACATAAATATATTAACTAAGATAATAAAAAATCATTTTCAGAGGATATCCTAGAAAAAACATGTGATGTGATTTTAGAATCACCAAGAGGATGTCCAATAGTGACATCAGTAAAGCTTTTAGGTTTTTGAAAATAATCTAGAATGAAGAGACCTCCCGTTTTCAAACGTACTCAATTGATATAGCTAGAGTGTTCATTTGACGGGCACGAAACGTCATAGAAAATATTTTCTACAGAGTGATATCTAAACATCACAAGAGGTCTCAGGACCAACAATTTGTTGAAGAACAGGTGCAGATAAAGAAGAGATAAGGGTGTTCAAAATCAACTTATCTTGTTCAAACCAAAAATCATAGACAATATTTGGTGGGGCATTAATAAATTTGGTGGAGCGGGAGAGCTACCATCGACGAAGCCATGGAGTTTTTGGCCATACAGGCACGCAGGGAACAAGTTGAGCTTTCTATGGCAAATAATTGTCATGGTTAATTCTGAGAGTAATCTAGCGAGTAGAGATGGAGACAGACGACATGGTTGGAAAAAAAAAAGAAAAATAACAAGCTATAATACCATAAAGAATATTGTTCGATCTAAGACGGAAAAGATGGATAAAAAAATATATTTTTTATATTTTTTATTTTAAAAATACGTAAATTAACATCAAAATTTATTTTTATATCTCCGACGTAACTTATTAACTAATTATAACAAAAAAAAATAAAGAAGTTAGCAGTGGCTATTAATAATTAGACTAGGGCAATGGTGTGGAGGAAAAGGGAAGGAGGAGGGAAAGCAAGGGGATGATGTCAGTCCGAGAGGTCGACCATGTGAATTGCTTTGCAGGCTCTAAGTTTTCTTTGCTTTGTCCCCAAACCATACCCACATGTAGGGCACTGTGTCCTCTTTATTTTCTATAATAACTTGGCTTAGCTACCACATCTACGAACAGCTCCTAGCTCGGCACCTTCCATGGAGCCTCGAATTTATGTTGGTTTTATTAATTCAACTTTATGGGATGCACTAATCATTATCAGACAGAGATGTTTAGGGAATTCTCTTTTCTTTTTCTTTTCTTTTTTTATTTTATTTCTGAAGCCTTTTACCTCAAGAAATTAAGTGCCTTGCAATCAGGCAATCTTCATGCAGGCATCTACTAATAATTTAAAAATGGCATGTGATCATGTCCCCTCCCCCTCCCTCCCTCTCTCTCATCTGTGAACAAGAAACTTTGATTAGAAAATGGAGTCATGATCATAATAATAATTAGCATTATATTGTATCCCATGATTAGAAAAGTTCTTAGCAAATAATCAACTGATTAGAATATAACAAGAAAGCATGAATGCAGCCTGTCAAGCAGTCATAGAATAATAGGCAGGGAGTTGCTTATAGAACCAAGATTCGTGTTTTGAAGGTTTAAACCGGTTGGTAATGAGTGGGTTAGGTTTACTCCCATGTGATCTTTTAGGTTTGATCTCCATTGATCTGGACATTGATGATCTTTCGTTGAAAAAAAAATCAAAAAAATCGATGTTAATGTTTAAAAACTGGTCTGAAAATACCCTTAACCTGTTCACTATCCCTCAATGGGACAGCCCAAATCCAGCAACGAAAATTAGAGTTTGTGACTTGGAGGTTTCGTGTATAAACAATGGCGTCGTCGCATACAACTCTAACGCCGAGTCTCGTGAGCGTTGCGAGTTGCAAAGAATCCAGAAGCTAATAACACCCTTCACGTCTCGCAGATGCATGCGCCATGAGGCCACAAGTTCCGCACCAGTTATACAACAGATATGGAAACCACAATCCTTTACAGTACTATAAAATATACTCCAACTAGTACTATGAACTCTTGAGATGTTAATTTGGCTCCTCTGCTCGGTGGGTTTTTGCTCTAGACGTGATCAAATCGTGAAAAAGAAACTCCCTAGTAAGTGAACTAACATTGTCTCCATAGTCCATACAATGAGTATTGAACCTGCTCGGATTAGCGAGTTGACCCAGCACGATTTGAAACCTTACTTTGACTTCGTTTTAATTTCAAAACCAAAACACATTAACCTGGCTAATTATGGTTTACCTACTAATTAACTTTATCAAACTTGATCTATATTTAATCGGGTTAACAATGAGTTAAAAAATAAAATAATATTATTTTGATTAAAAAAATAATTAATTTAAATTGACGTAATAATTTGATGATTCAAGCCTTTTTTATATAAGATCTCAAGTCTTGCAATTATAGTCAATACTTGAAAGTGACTCTAGAATACATTACAATAATGTTATGACTATTTTATTTTTTGGTTATCTTATCTTCTTCTTTAGCTTCAAGGGTAGGATGATCTTTTCACAATGATATAAATGTTTTTTAATGATTATACAAGGTCATTTTGGTAATTGAATTTTTAAATACACGGTAAAATTACTAATATAACCCTTTAAAATAATCCAATACCTTCTACACAAGGGCGTTTTTTGTATTTTTAAAATTTATAGAATAGTAGAATTACTACATTACCTTTACAATTCAAATTTTTTAGTCTTGGCTTCAGGAGCTTGGTTGTAATTTTATCATAGTTTGTTTGTTAATATTGTTTAGTTCTGAAAGCATTTTCAATTTTTGCAAAAAAAAAAAAAAATGAAAAAGTTGCTAATGTGTACCTCGCACGTGTCAGCGCGTTATCCGCTAAGCCACCTTCTAGTGGTGCGTGCGGGCGCTCTGGCAGTTGTAACTGTGATTCTGCCACATCATTTTATTCATCTCAGCATCCTTTTCTTCTATGGGTGGCGCGTGTGAGGTAGTTCAGCGTGGTTTAGCTTGAAATTGCTTTTTCTTTTCTTTTCCTTCTCTTTCTTCCTTGGATTGTGTGTTAGCCATGCAAAAATTCATATAAACTCTTCAATTTATTTTTTCTTTTAATTCAATTCCTCTTCTCTTATTTGCAATTGTTTTGTTTACATTGATTATTTCTAATTGAATTTTATTTTCGAATCCATCCCTGATCATTTGATTTTTTTTAAATTTAGTCCTGATTCTTTTAATTTTTATTTGTTTTGAATTATTTTCTTGATTGATTTGTTTTTTTTTTAATTTCACCCCTGGACATTTATTTTCATTTAATTTTAATGTTAAATTTAGTCCTAATTCTTTTAAATGCTATTTTTTTTAATTATTTTCATAATGAATTAGTTTTGTACAATTTTCCCTAAACATTTAATCTCATTTGATTTTTCCCTAAACATTTAATTTCATTTCATTTTTATATCAAATTTAATCTTAATTCTATTAATTGCTTTTTCTTTTTTTTATCTCAATTTCATTCCTCAAGCTTTACTCTTTCACTTCAACCGAAGCACTCCAATTATAATGGAAGCCGCGTATAAAGAAGAGGCTAAAGATTTGGGGACAAAATTTCTTTGGCCACATCCTCCATTTCCTTTAGTTGATGATTCCATGATTTTTCATGCTTCTCCTTTTTTCATGGGCAATTTTCAGGAGTATCTTCCGTATGATTATGATACTATCTGAGCAATCCACATCCTATGCACCTAAAAAACGAGTTAGATGAACAATTGATGCATACAACTACCTCATTACAGAGTCAGGTTCTTATCATGTGGCTGGCTCAATAGAGTGATGTCTCAGAGAAATTGATACAATAACAGTGACTGCTCAATGCAACCATGAACCTACATGTAGTTAAATGAAACTGAGAGATGGCTGTAACTTGTTTCACCATCAAAATGGGGAGTTAATTACAGAAGTTGGGAAACAAAAACCCTCACATATTCATAAGACATTCAACACCATCTGTCAAACATCCTCATCTCCATTCTCCACAGCAATAACAAGATCAAACTCCATCAATAGACACGGAAGTAGAGCAAGAACTATGAATTCTACAGTCATTACACTTCTGTCTTTTTGTTTACAAACCATTCCTCAATGAAAAGCTAAAACTGGCAATTTTCCAACCTTCCAATAATAGCGGGTGTAGATTTGAGTTGTAACTCTATAATGTTTGAATTCAGGCAAAAGTAGTACTAAAAGGTTAGACATTTGTCGCTAAATTATCCTTCCAAGACCCTAATACCACAAGACATGACTAGATAATAACTTTCAAAACCTTTTTCTTAGTTTTCTAAGGTTTCTTTTAAATAATGCCAGATCTGGTCCTATCTGCACTACCGAAACCAGCTCAAGCAAGTTCAGGTGCATAAAGATACAATGAAGAGGCTAGACCTGAGCAAACAATAGCCTACCCTGCACGCTATGTAACCAGTGGGGCAACGAAACTAAAAGACTTTTCCAAAAAAAATAAATGGGGAAGTACAAAAGGCATGATTGGAATTCAGAATAGAAACGCAACTGAAATACTTTGAACAAAGGTATGAACTAGCATAAATTATTGACTTCATTGCGTTACCAATCTGAATAATAATAATAACATACATGTCCCAGTCTACATCTTCATTTATAAGCCCCTATACTCTATCAACATCTTAAGCTAGCCATGAGGGCACCAATAACGTTGAGGAGCTGTGGCTTGATTCTAATGGTTTTGTGCATTCTATGGATACCTTCAAGGGTATCATCGTCTGAAAACAAGGTGCCCCCAATTAATGACCCAGGGGATATAGACCAGAGGTTTGAAGACTGGCTGGCCCGATATGGCAGAGAATATGAGACGAATGGTCACTGTGTTTTCGAATATACCAATCTAATGTTCAGTTCATTGACTACATCAATTCTCAAAACTTATCCTTCAGGCTCACTGACAACAAATTTGCAGACCTAACAAATGAAGAGTTCAAATTTACCTACCTGAGTTTTCAGAGTAATAGACATACAGCTTAAAAGATAAACAACGGGTGCGGGGTGCGAAAATAGCACAGAGTTGCCAGCTGCAGTAGATTGGAGGAAGAAAGGTGCTGTGACTCCTATCAAGGATCAAGGTCAATGTCGTATGAGTTTTTCTCATTCAAGTTCATTTAATTGCTAATTGTCAGTTCTTATCTCAAATCATTTTCAATAAGAACAGCTGATGCTAGTTTCTTTCCAACACAGGAAGTTGTTGGGCTTTCTCTGCAGTGGCAGCTGTGGAAGGCATCAACAAAATCAAGACAGGAAAATTAGTATCTCTGTCAGAACAAGAGCTCATGGAATGTGACGTTAGCAGTGATACCCAGGGCTGTGAAGGCGGAGACATGAAGATAACATTTCAATACATCAAAAAGATTGGTGGAATCACAACCGAAAATGACTACCCTTACAAAGGAAAAGACGGCACCTGTCAGAAAAAGAAAACTAGGAACCATGCAGTGAAAATAAGTGGTTATGAAGCAGTACCTGCCAATAATTAGAATAGAGTACAAGCTGCAGTTGCCCAGCAACCTGTCTCTGTTGCAATTGACGCTGGTAATTTTGAATTTCAACTCTATTCCAGTGGTATCTTCAGTGGCTCCTGTGCGGATCAACTCAACCATGGAGTAGCAGCAGTTGGTTATGGTGAATCTAGGGGTAGAGAATATTGGCTTGTGAAAAACTCTTGGGGCAGAGACTGTGGTGAATCAGCTACATAAGGATGAGACGTGGTTCTGGAAATAAGAAAGGTATCTGTGGCATTGCCATGGAGCCCAGCTATCCAGTCAAGTAGTAGGCAGTCCTTTAAGTGTATCAACCAGATCCAAATTGTAACATGATGGATGTTAGCTTAACAAGATGCTTCATGATGCTGTTTACATATGTAATTCAAAGAAAAGATGTTATTGGAAAGCTGAACTTATTAATAATTGAGATTCACTGGAAGCATGCTACTGCAAATGTGTGGCAAAAGCATAAGTGGGCGACAACTACGACATATATGGAATAGAGATGACAAAATGGTCCTTGAGGGATAATAAGTTTTCAATGCACAGTTATTGTTTCAAACTCGACATCCCCAGCTTTTGTTCTGTATTCCCTAGTAATCTAAACATACTATCGTCTTCTTTGTCTGTGATTTAAAGAGAGAAAAAAAAGGATTTACATTTTGGAAAATTGAGACAGTATGCCTTGTTTATGTGCTGGATGTTTGTCAATATATAAATAAACAAAAAAAAATTGAGTGCAGCGGTTAAAAAAAACAAAAAGAACCATGCTTTTTTGGAGAGAGAAATAGTTTCGGGAATTGCATTGCATATTTAATTAAAAATTAAATGATAGATCGATTATTATTTCATTTTTTAATATTTTAATATTAACTAGATTTTTATCTTGAAATAAATCGAGGTTTATATATTTCATTAAAGCAACTATATTCTACAGTAACACAAGCGCCTGAACATTGCTCTCAAAAGTTGTCTTTGCAACAAATGTTATGCATGTCTTCCTTTATATCAGCAAATCTTAGTTTTCTTCCTCGTCTTTTTTCTTTTCTGTGAAATTGAGAAACTAAGATTGATTACGTCCCATCTCCTGCCCTTACAGCTTAAACAAATGCACAAGAGCAAAATTTGGAATTAAAACTGAAGGTGAATCAACAAAAGCTTCATGACAATTCAGATTTCGAACAGAGTATGACATCAAGCTGAAGAAAGATAGGAACCCAGTCAACTAATTAAGTCACATTAATCTCACTTGGGTGCCCTTCAAAAACAGAGTGGAAAAGATGCAGGATGGGGAAACTACAAACTGATGCATAGATTCATTTCATTTTATTTTATTTTAGAGAATATTGGTTCTGATTTGCATTTAATCAAACAAAAAAAAAGGATAATTAAACTATTTGCCTTGAGCTACAGCTTGGAGCTGTATAATGCAGGCAATGAGGCAAAATAATAGTCCACTGATAGGAGGCTGGGGGCACTATTCCTCCAGAAATAATCTCAACTACTAACCAATGGATACTTGTGGTATATAGAATCACACCTGAGCAAGCAACATCAACAATGTGGATTCTGTGAGAGAAAGGAACATGAACGAACTCCAATACCTACCACTAGTGATTTGGGACAGAGAAGAAGTGAAATAAAGGGGAACACCATAGAATTTCTAAATTCAAATTCATCTACAAATAGAGAAGCTAATTATGTGAGTTTAGCATTATTCAGTCAGCAGAATTTTGAATTGCAACAAATAGAAAACTTGCATTGAACACTTCTTAACTACCAAAATCCAACCCCGATATCCATATGATCATGCAATTGGCATGATTCATCAAGAAATAAGAAATAATGCTTCAGTCTGTATATAGGAACTTTAAGTAAATACAAAATTATGCATTGGTAACAACACGCACCAGTAAGTTTCAACTCCATCACCCTCTTGTCCATTTTGTGAGAGAATGACCGAATGGCCGCCATGGATTAGCTGTCTCGAGGTGAAAAAATGTTGGTGTTGCTAACAAAAAGAAAAACTGAAGTCTATATGAGCCATCACAGAAGATGCACAAGTTCAGTTCTCTAAGAAGCCTCAGTATCAAACACCAAAAAAGAAACTATGAACTTAATGCTGCAAATCTTTCTCTCACAGTACAAGCAAGCTTCCATTCACCAGCATCAATCAATCCCTCAACCACTTTTTGCCTCACCTTGATATAAGGTATAAACCCTTTCTCTGTCATTCCCATCACAACTTTCGCGGCCAAAAAACAATCTTTACACTCCAAACATCCCTCAACTACCAACTCATAACTCTCAAACCCAACACCGTACCCTTCCTTCTCCAGGAACTCAATCATCTCACCAGCTTTCCTCATCTCTCTATTCGCCCTCAACGCTGCCAATACTTTCACCACTACTCCCTGCCTAGGACACAATCTCATTCTCACCACCATTTCCTTCATCATCTCAATTGCATCGTCACATTTTCTAACTCTACACATTGCACCAATAACAATCCCATAACTTTCCAAATCAGTAAAACAACCCACTTGTTTCATACCCTTCAAGACTTTCACTGCCTCGATCAACTGATCAACATTACATAAAGACAACACAATATAATTACACAAACCACAATCAGGATTATACCCAATAGACTTCATTTCCATTAGAATGTCACCAACTGACTGACCTTCACGCCGGCGATCAAGCCAAGCAGAAGAGAGAGAAACATGTGTTTGAGGCACAGGTAAGCACCCAGAACGAAGAGTGCATTGGATTATAGCAAGAGAAAGAGAGAAAAGATTGGAATTTTGAAGGGTATATGAGAGAAGAGAGCTATAAACTATAGAGTTTCGAAAGCGGGGTCTAATGGGGATCAAAGATTGGATGATTTCATCAATGACTTGAGTCCTGAGATTAAAAGGGAAGGTAGAGAGGAAAGAAAAAGGACTTGGGTTGTTGTTAGATTGTTTAAAGGAGTCGAAAAGGTCGGGGAATTTTGAGTAGGATTTGCATTCAACTGCTGCTTTGAGGGCTTCTTCAAGTGGTGTATGTGAGGTAGAGAGTGTACGAAACTGAAGGAGGATTTTACTGTAAGGAAGAAGAGATTTGCTCAGCTTTGTTGCTAGATTTGTCATCTGTAAATGAATCAAAATAATGATTCAAACTGAAATAAAATTAAATCTCGACATGGGAATATTATCAAACAGGTTGTGGCCGTGGTCATGAAAAACAAGCAGTGGACCCGCTAAGGGTGTTTAGCCGGCGAAACATTGCCACAAGACACTCTATTATAGACATTATGTCAAATCCGTCCCTGTAGAAATAATTTGGTTAAATCAACTCAATGTTGCCCTTGTGAAGCCATTATGTTCAACAATTTAAGATAATATTTGAAATTATATTAACGGTTGTTTTTAAAATATTTTTTATTTATAAAAATATTAAAATAATATTTTTTTATTTTTAATATAAACACATTAAAATAATCTAAAAACCTCAAAAAAATAATTTAAAGAAAAAATAAATTAAATTTTTTTAAAAACATGGTTAAATCGCAAAAACAAATATTATTTAACTCTCCATTAGGTTGAAAACACGCTATTAATTGGAAACTCTTTGTAAGCAAAAACTTCAATCAAACACAAAATAATAAATATTTATCATTGATAAATACCTTATATTTTTCTCAAATTTATTTTTGATATTTAGTTTTGGGATTAGAATCCTTATCATTAATATTTGTTTGTGTTCATTTTTTGGAATAAAGTAGAAGTTAAATATAAAAATTAAATCCAATAATTTTTTCCCAATACTACTAAATATTAATCCATATTATTCCAATTTCATTATAAATAAATAAAGATTAATGAAATATTTACTTGTGTCAACATTAATGTCATTTTTTTTTGTGTGTTGACAACAAGTTTTATTACAAATGTTACAAAAAAAAATCTATATTCAAGTAATTTTTTTAAATAGTTTAATGCATGATTTTATATATAAACAAAAAAAAACATGTGTATTCAAGCAATTTTGCAAAGAATCAAAGATGATATAAATATTCAAGTATTCATGATTTTATTTACCAACTTGAAATTGAAATTAGAATTTAATAATGTAAAAGTAGACATACGAAAAAAAATAAAAAAAATATATATATATATATATATATATAAAATAACTTATTCTTTTAATTTTTGTTGTCATAATATTACTAAAATTCTAACAATGGGTATGAAATTGATTAATTTCCGAATTTAAGCACTTAAATGAAATCATATGTATAGTTTAATGACTGATTTGTAGTTTTCCTTAAATTAAAACCCCTCATGGGACAAACAGAACCCAAGAAAAATCTAAGCTAAAATGCAGAAGCAAGCCCAACCTAGCTAGTAGAGACAGCAGAACTGCCAAAGACAACAGTAGAGACAGCAGAGTAGCCATGGCCACAGAGCTTGAAGAACTAGTGGGCTTTCTGTCTTCTCCTTCCCCGCCTGTAAGAGTCTCTCTGCTCTTTCCTTTTCTTTCTTTCATGAGGTTTTTTTTTTCTTTGATGTATATTAATTAGTGGAATAAAAATATTTATAGGTGAAGAAGGCAGCTGTTGAAATTGTTCGAGACTTAACTGGATCTGAAGATGGGTTACTGTCTCTTTCCAAGTATGCCAGTACTGTGCTTCCTTCATTATCTCAGCTACTTAAGGAAAAAAAGGTCGCTAATATCAATTATCATTTACAAATTACAAAAGTTACATGATTTGATAATTTTCTTGAATGTAACATTGCTGTTAATAATCCCGTCGGATTGGCCTAGTGGTTATTGGGTTAGGACTTACTTGAGTTGCCCGGTTTAGGCATATGTTTTGAGTTTCATTCATAGTGCTGTTAGGTGCGTGCATTTCCATGTTGGAAGATTCTAAGTGCAGTTGTGAAAGTGGGACTGCATTTACCCCGGCATTCTCAAGAGCAGCTGGCCTCAAATGTGCGGGGATTGCAAAGATGATGGCATGATGCACTTAGCAAAGTCTTACATTAGTAGGGTTATCATAGGTTTGTGTTTATATATTGGCCTGAGAAAAGAATAAACTTTGGATTAATGGAATTTTATCTAATATGTTTCAGGAGGTTTCTGAACCTGCAGCAGAAGCTCTTATAAATCTTTCACTCAACTCGAATTTAGCTGCAAAGATGGTTGAAATGGGAATGATTAAAACAGCAATGGATGTATTGTATAAACCAGATAGTAGCATAACTCGGTTGTTGGTGATGCTACTAGTTAACCTCACTCAATTGGATTCTGGAATTGTGTCCTTGCTTCAGGTACTTTTCAGCAAATTTTTTTAAATTGTAATTCTTGATTTTGGAAATTAACGGCTCTCATAATGTTTCTTCATTACACTTTCTGGAGAGATGAGTGTTTTGTTTCCCATGATCACCATATAAAAAATAGTAACAAGAAATGGTTGTAACTTCACTTGCTTATTAGATTGAGGATGAGAAAATGCAAGGACTATTCGTTATGAAGCTGGTGAGATCATTTGGTAGATCCTCTGATGAAACTAGAGGTTTGTTTTGCTTCTTATCAACTTGAGTTTATTATATGATTCAGTATTTATCCAAATTTAAAGTCATATATTCATATGTTACTTATCAAATTGAGTTCTAGCAATATACTTAATTGGTGTATAGCATACTTAAAAAATGGATAGCAAAGTTGTTTTTCTTTAGCTTATCCATCTACTATGTGGCTTCATGTCTTTTATTATATGCATACTTTTTGTATGCTGCAATTGTTTTTTGGCGCTTAATGCCATGTGCATGGCAGATGATCCATTTGATCATGTTGGTTCAATTCTTGTGAACATTTCAAAGAAAGAAGCTGGAAGGAAGATGTTACTAGACTCTAAGAGAGGGTTGCTGAAGCAGATTCTCCGCCAATTTGATTCAACAAGTCCATTACGGAAGAAAGGGGTATGCATAAATTATTAATTCTAACTACTAAGGTTTCTTTTAGAGTTCTCTTCAACATTTTAGGTATCTGTTTATGCAAGAAAAATGTAGGGGATGAATTTTGCAAGCAATTTCTGATATGTGGATGTATTTTGGTCCAAGTCCTCCATTTCTTTGTTCTTCTAATAATGATGAATTACTCTAAATTTGAATTCTATCTGGCCAAAATTTTCCACAGATTTGTTCAAGTGACCTGGTATTATATGTGTCTGAATTTTTGTGCTCTTTGGGACCCATATTTAGTAGAAATGCTACAATATAGCCCTTTATTTTCTTTAGATATTTATCAACCTTTTCTTCTTTTGGCATATTTAAATATTTATTTTTGTTCAAGAACTTCTGCATCTAGATGTATTAGCCAATGGTAGCAAATTGTTCCATCCTTCCAGTGCTGATCTTCTTTTTATTGTTGTTCTCTGTTGCTGCTGCTGCTGCTGCTGCCCCTATTGATGAGTTTAGGATGTAAGAAAAAAATTTCCAATACCTTAGGACGGTTTTGAGATTGGTAATACTTAAAGTGCTTAAATTCAATTTCCAATAGAAGTATTTTTGTAGGTGCCCTATCTGTTGCCTTCTTAGTTCAGGGTGACCTTGAATGGCTGAATGCAACCAAGATAAATAGAGTCAAACTTCATTGCTTAGTGGGATTGCTTTTTCTTACAGGTCTCTGGAACACTCCGCAACTGTTGTTTTGAAGCTGAGAATCAACTTCAGAATTTTCTTTTGATATCTGAGTTTCTTTGGCCAGCTCTACTTCTTCCTGTTGCTGGTAAAAAGGTACCTATGTTACCTCTGTCTTGATCTTATAGAGTTTGTCACTCATTTTAAGTTCTATGCTTCAATAAAACACTAGTGTAGAGTGATGCATGCTTTTTCATAAGTAATTAAGTTTTATTTCATGTTTCAACCATAGAATAGAATAGGGAGGAAAACCAGAAAAGAAGGTAATTAAATTTTATTTCATGTTTCAACCATAGTGTTGGGAGAGAGTGCGAGGGGAACCAAAAAATAGTTGTTAGTTGAAAAGCACATAACCCACAAGATGTTTCAATTTCTAAGCACATCACCCACGAAATAGTTTTATGCTATTATCCATTCAGTTTGAAAATATAAGTTCATGCTCATAATTACATGGCTAAAGGCAGCATTATAGCAGTTGACAACAAATGATCTATATCCTCTACAGCATATCTACACATGCAAAACTAGTTGACAGTTTTGAATTCCCTTGTGATATGGATTTTTTATGAGCTATCCATTATAAAACACCTCTCTTTGGGATGCTAATGTGCCAAATATTTTCATATAGTGTAGAAAGAGATTTAACATCAAACTTGCCACACCCTTGAGGTCCAACACATGTCTTTGTCACTGGATTCTCGAGAATAGGAACCATTGAAGTACTAAAAAAAGCTCCCACTGTCTCTAATTTGCAATCTTGTGTCCAACAAATAAGTTGAGAGATGCATGATAGCAAATTGTTAATAATAGTCATCATGCATGTAAATATGTTTATGTATATAGTTCTCAGCCTATATTGATCCCAATTTTTCTGTCTGCCCTGTTTCTTGTTCTAGTATATTGAAAAAGCTCATGAACTCTTTTTTTCATTAATCTGGTTTGTCTTCCCAGATATATAGTGAACAAGACACATCAAAAATGCCTCTTGAGCTTGGCAGTGCACTCTCAATTGAGCGCGAACCATGGGATGATGCTGAAATTCGTGTTGAAGCATTGGAATCTATTTACTTGATCATAGTACAGGTAAAATTACAGGCATTCTGGTTTTCCTTTTCTGACAGGAAGTGTGCAGGTCAAATTTTGTTTTGGTGTTACCATTCAATGAGCAAGAAGACTTTGAATAGCTCAAAAATTTCAAAAACAAACTATGGAGCCTCACATTAGACCCTATTGGACGGCTGGCTTTAGATTTAAACAACTTTTCAATTAGTTGTCTGGCCACACAGTTGTAGACAAATCTGGCATGACTTGGTTATTTCCTTGCTTTTAAGTCGATATATTTTAGGTAAATTAGCAAGATTGGCCCTTAGGTATAGTAACTTATAATCTCCACCATCCAATTTATGTAAAAACTCGTGTTCAGATAAAATTAATACAGTTTCCTTTTCCTTGTATTTTCTTTTTGTTTTTTTGCCTTTTTTTTTGTTTTGGTTTTTAATCAGAGAAATCAGTTTTTGGTGTTTTATTATGCTCTTATCAGCTTTCTTGCGCATCCTTCCATAACATTGCAGGAGGCAGGTCTAAGAGCCTTATGGTCTGTGAATGGACCACGTATATTACAACTTGGATACGAAGATGAGGAAGATCCTAAAGTAATGGAAGCATATGAACGAGTTGGCTCGTTGGTATGTCAATCCCCGTTTGTGCTTTAACTGCAGTGTTTTCTTCTATTTGTTTTTTTGCGTCTTATTCCGACTATTCAATTTGCAGCTGGTTCATGGCTGTGGGACAGAGGAAAACTCCAGTGAGACATCAAAATGATAGTCGGTTTGTGTAAGATCTGAATCAAATTGGTATCAGGCTGATTTTTGCTGTCATCTGCCAGCGGACTGGAAAATGTTACCTAAAGTGTTCATTGAACTCGAGCTATTTTTTGTGATGTAGGTGTCCAGGATAATATGCTTGTAGTCTGTTAGAGAACAGTTCCTAAAAAATTAAAAAAAAAAAAAGAAGCTAGAAAAGCAGGTACCTGGTGGTCTATATTAGAAACTGCTGTACTCGTGGTTTGCTTCTTTTAAGTGAATAAAGGAATCCTTCTGTTAAAGTTAAAATTGCAGAAAAAAGAAAGTTATGTAAACGTCTTATTTTAACCAATATATAACATTGTTTTGCATCACAATATTATATCAATTTATTTTGTTCACTCAGAGAGTCTTGATGTGTGGAAAGGATGATATGTTTGGCTCATAGTTTATTAGATCATAGTGCATTTAGTGCACATGTTTATTATTATTATTATGGGATCGTTCTTGCTGAGTAAATAACTCCAGCGAACCAGCATTCCATGTCTCATCTAGGCCTCAGAAACTAGTGAAAATTCACTAGTTTCATGGCAGCGAAATAGCATATTTCAGGGGCAATTCATGGTAGATAAAAGCCAAAAAAAATTGGGGAAAAGGTGGAGCAAAAAATGTTGGAGTACAACTCCATCTATTAACAAGAGCCAGAGATAAGCCTAAATCCAGCATGCCTCTGTGTTCTCATTCAGAGGTGTATGCTACAAAATATGAAAAATCTTGAAGAGCATTCATGCTGAAGTCATTTCATTAACCAAAGCCTTTTAAACTTAACCCAAGTTAAGTATATACAATGCATTAGATTGCTTGACATAACCTGTTATTTCCTCAATAACATATGCTCTTGTATATTTAGTGTAACTTATACATCAACCTTTATATCAAGTTCAAATCCTGTCAAGCTCGGTTGATGAATGTCTTGTATAAAGAAAAAATGCCCCTAGGCAAAGGCTGGTCTTGCAATAACAACAGGAACAAATCTATGGAACCTGCAATTGGTGATATGGGAACAAGGATAAATGCATAAACCATGATGTGGGAATTTAGAATTTTGAGATGCCAAGCAGAACTAAAAGTGCAGAAGAGCCAACTTTACTAGAGACATCAGGGGGATGCTGCTGTTTTCTTCAATGGTAACGCCTTCTTTTGGACTTGATCCGCCGGTTGAATATTCTGTAAATCACTACACAGCCAACGATAACCACCTGTAGGATGATTATCACCTTCAATCCTGGTAAGAATAAGTGCAAGCTCATTTATTATATTATTCTCCCTACACTTTAATATAATATGTATATCATTGCCGCTTATACCTCTAGCTTTCTGTAATAATTCCTCTGAAATAAGTCCCCTTTTCGATTCTTTCAGATCAATACGTGAGATATAATTTCCAGCCCTGTACTCCAAATTTCCTCCCATGACGCAGGTGCGGGGGCAATTGATGCCACTATCATATTCATCACTTCCATCACAGCAATCTACAGGTTAATAATTCGATATTCACAGACATGAGAGCAAATCTAAGTTCCATTTAACCAGATGAAAAGGTAAACTTCAGATGAAAAGGTAAACTTCATAGAGGATACATCAACGAGTATAAATGACTTGAACGCCAACCAGACCATTTGAGCCAAAATCAATTATTAGCAAGATGAAAAAAAGAAAGAAAAAGGAATTGAGGAGCAGTTACAATGCCATGAGAGTCGTACCATTACTATTCCATAACTCTAGTTGATCCTTTGACAGACCATGAAAAAATCGATGAGGTTCTAGGTAACAAGTCATCCAATTGCAGAAACCAGCACAGTAATCATGTTAAGTGCTTTAATGAGGCAAGTAGACAATCAAAACAAATGATTCACTAGAATGCCTCCCAAAGTCGTAACTAGACAATCACAAATCAATGCAAGATGCTTAATCATTAACATGGGTTAAAATATCTCGTATAGAAGCCGCAGGCAAATATCTGGATCGAGAAGGGAAGGGAAAGAAAGCAGTTCCTCTCCTTTTCTTACCGCAAATTTGATCATTTACACGGGATGAAAAAATAAAATTAGGTGTACTTCCCGCATTCCTGCAATAAAATTTTCCTCTTGGGCAGGCTGAAGTTCCTGCATACAAATCAAAATCACAGCCAACATGACTGAGTGAGAAGGCATGGAATGCTAAGAGAATATAACCCATAATCAATAAACAAAACATGTTGGCTCATGCATAGTAAGGATGGAAGGAGAGGGATGGAAGAGTCACACATTCAATTTGTACAATCTGTATAATCATCCATGAAGTTGAGATAACAAGATATTGCTCTGAACAAAGTGCCAAACTTCTTGAATTCCCAATGCAAATATGCAATATCAACACAAAGCAAAGATTTTAGACCCATCAACTAAAGGATCAAACTTTACCATTGTACAAGCATATGCCACACCACCATACTAACAAAATCAAATCATATTTCCAAAGCTTCACGTGTCAATTATGAGTCAGTAAGTCAAACCCCCATGGCAAATCCACACTTCTCAATCAAAATAGTGCAAATGGAAAATAAAGTAGTAACTTAATACCAGGCTCATCGGTCCCATCAAGACAATCACAGAAATTATCATTAAGACGGTCTCTGCTGAATGACTTTGAACCATCCTTGCACTTTATGACCTGTGAACCAAAGTACTTCTCATCTGCACAAGTCATCAAACTTAGCATAAACAACAAAAAAACCAAAACTTTACATGAAATTGACAATAACAAGAAAACTGAAGATCTGGGTTTTGAAGAGAAAAACAAAAAGGATATTATATACAGAGAGAGAGGTACCTAAAGGGTGGATGCCCAGAAGAGGTGAAAAAGAGTGAACAGAGGGTACAAGGAAATACAAGGAGATGATAAAAGGAATCAAGTTGTTGGCATTAGTACAAAGGGGGGTTGCCTCCATGATTCTTGGAAGATTTTGAAGTTCAATTGGGGTTGCATTACAACATTATGGGCTGTGGCTTCTCCTGTCTAACTCTAACTTTTGAGGGAGTGGAAGTGAGTTTTGAACTTATGACTTCTTCAAGTCAAGCTTTTCGTCTTTTGCATTTGGAGTGTTTTTGTTTTTTTTTTTTTAATATATTTCATTTGTATTTATTTATTTATGTAAGGATTTATTGAGATTTTTATAATGTTTTTCCATCCCTCGATTTGCTTCTATGTTTACGTCAAAAAAGAACAAAAAACAATATTTTCTATTTATTTTCCATTACTTAATAAAATATTCTGTAGAATTCAGTTTATGCTTCCACAACATGCAACAAATTCTGAGAAATTGATTACATTGCTACTGAAAATCAAATATACTGTGATTTAATTATTTGATTTCATTAGGATTTTAAGATAAGAGAAAAAAAAATTAAAGACAAATGCCTTAAAAAAAAACCATTCGAACCTACTAAAACTAATGATAAAAAAAGATCTTCCATATGGGCAAGAAGAGAACATTAGTCTTGAAATTAACTGTGGGTAGAGATAAGCTAATTTCGTTAATTAGTTGCTAATCAAAATCACTTGATATATATGCTTATCAGTTATATAATATCTCATCAACTGTTCTTGGATGGATGGATATATATATATATATATATATATATATATATATATATATATATATATATATTGTAGAGTATATTAATATATCAATTAATACATATGGTTTAATTAAGATCAAACAATAGATTCTGACTCCTGGGAATTTCTATATTCTCAAAGACTTAGCAAAAACAAATGTGCATAAATCTGGTTTGATTTAAATCTCTCATTAATTAATGTTGTTTACATGAAAATAATCCATGTTTTTAACATTAAAATATTTATAAAAAAACAGCACTGTTCTGAATTTCTATTTTATACATATATGTTTTTTTTTTACTAAATAAATTAAAGATTAGAGAGGACGCAGGGAACAATGAGGAAATCTCTGCCTTCAGACAAGGTAGGAAAAGAAGCTAATTAAACTCTGCTGTCTTGGCCAGTTCAAGGTGGTTAGCTATGAATATATATCCTCCTGTGTTCTCTTCTGCATGCCCAAGCTTAGCAAGAAGGCTCTATGGTCCATCTTCTTCTCCCATGAAGAGTGTGTTGTCCATTGGTTTGCCATTCAATGAACCAAATTGTCCTAAACACAAAACACAGATGATATTATATCCCATTTTGATTTCAGGGGAAAAAAAAATATCATAATGCAATGATAGAATCCTTTTGTGATTTGTGAACAGCCCATTCTAAGTAAAAGCATGTGCTTAGATATATACGGAGCGTTTGGAAGTACGATAAAAGTTGTTTTTTAAAGTGTTTTTCATTTAAAAATATATTAAAATAATGTTTTTTTAACTCATTTTTTACATCAACATATCAAACGATCCAAAATCACTAAAAATAGATAATTTAAAACAAAAATAAATAAATTTTAACAAAAAAACAGGTCCAACCTCAATCCAAACAGAGTCTAACTAAAATACATCAAAATCGTTTTATTTTTTTATTTTTAACATTAGCATATCAAAACCATCAAAAAAATACTAGAAAAACATTAAAGTGATGATGTTTTTTCAAGTAAAACAACACTTAAAAACAAAAGTTACCGAACTATCAAACACTTCTCAATATATTAAATTAATTAAAAACGACTAAAAAGGAGGATAGAATTGTAGAGTGTAAACTTTGAAAAGTGAGGAATTGGGAATTAACAAGGATTCAGTATGTAACATATATATAATCTCTTGTTACTTTCAAGTTTCAATTACAAAACAAGTGTTCAGATACATGGGTTATAAGTATTTGAACTATGTTTTTGTTCTGGTGGTGCTTTTGATGAAGTTTTATCTTGAAAGCTTGCTTACAATTGCAAGCGGTAAGAATCAAAATGTGACCAAATATTTGTTTTTTCTCGAAGAATTATTAACATAAAAGGTAAAGAAGTTCACAAACGCTTCAGGACTGCTTCACAAGGGATCACTCGCATGCATATCTCATCACTATGAAATTAATTAGTTAAACCCTAATGATTCCAGAGAGTAATACGAGGATAAACCACAAATGCATATTTCCTGATCAAGAAAAAACTTGCTGACAGTAATTACACCAAATACCTGTGTGTGCACTCGCATGCATGCGTACTCACTGGCTCGTGCTTACACGCATGTGTGTAGATAGATAATTACCTGGATGGTAATATTGTTGTTGATTAAATCCATTGACCGAAAAGGGATGCGGCGGCGGCGGCGGCGGCTGGATTGGAAGAAGAAGAGAGGTAGCATCTCTTTCTGGGTTTGATTTGTCTTGGCCGCACACAAACTGCCAGGGATAACTATGTGGGACTGAATCAACAATCAAACTCGAATTGTCATGGCCATAATTTGCCATGTTATTGTTAGCCAGTCCTCCTCCAATGCCGTTCCCCCTATTATTTATCCCATGAGTAGCATTCCATGCAAGTAGCAGAGGCTGTTTGTTATACGCTGCGCCGCCTTGTCGCTGCCTTAATATGTTTTGGTTTGGCAATGGAGTTTGCATTTTGTACAGCTCAAGTTCTTCCTGTATTTTCTTAAACTTTCCATAACAACCTAAAACGGGATCATCTTGTCTGCAAGAAGCCTCCCACACCAACGAGTCCGCCGTCTCCTTTTGTCTCTCTTTATCGACATCTTTCACTAATTTAATCACATTGCTAACACCAAAAACCTTATGGACAGCTTGAAACTCCTGCATTCTCTCCGCCGGAAAATATGGTGCCAATACGCAATCCTCCGCGCACCTCTTTCGCTGATGCTTGCACGATGCGCAAGCCTGATGCATCGCGACACGGCTGTTGTTGTCTCTACCTCTTTGCATCCTTAAAACCCAAACACTATATCAAGAAACCACACAAAAACAATAGCAGAGACGAACAATTCTTTTTCATGAAATTACATGCGCATAGCATCAAAGAACGAAGAAATCAAACCAATCAACACATACCCTATTCACCAAAAGAACCAATACATGCCCTAGCACACTAACGAATAGAAATAAGGAAGGAAATCAAGCCTTACATGTAAAGAATTTTTATTTTTTTTGTCTGTGCGTGGGCTAAGTGAAACCGAGATGTTTGTATAAATATATAATACTATATGTTACACAAGAAGATGAAGAACAAATTGTAGTCTAATCTGCCTAGCTAGGGCACATGAAAAGATGGCAGGTCACCGTAAAAGAGACAAAGGGATGTAGTTTAGAGTGGTTGATTAGGGTTTAGGTAGCTCATATGAAGATTAAGAAGTATTAGTAAATACTAAACCTGTCGCAAAGGTAGTTTTATAATAGGTAATACAAATCTAAGCCTGTATTAATCATAATGTGGCTATTTAAGAAATAATCTAGACATTCAAGGAAAGTGCATTATTCTTCAATGAGCCAACATGGGCATATTAAATAAATAGTTCATAACAGGAAAAAAAATAATTTCTGTACAAATTTGCTTTTAATTTCCAGTATTGCTTAATAGTACCACGTGGCAAGACCCTATTTGTCAATTATCATGAATCCATAGTTATAAAATCTGATTGGTTAATTTGATGGGTTCACTCCGAACCAATCTCTTGGCACAGAAATATGAGACTAAAAGAATTAAAAATAAAAAAAAAATCTAAATTTTTAATTGGCAACTATATCTAATTAATTACATAATTACTTTGATTTGCGAGCCGTAAAAAGATTTAAGAGAGAATTTTACCACAGAAGTGTCAGACAAAAAATTTGTGTTACCCTAGAGATATATAGAGACCGAGAATTTAACTTTTGATGGTATAGTTAGATTAATAAAAATAAAGTTTAAATGTTCATATTGTTATTCATAAAAGAAAATCTCCATTAACACTACTAGAATTCTTAGATTTATCAATGAAATTTTCTGTTAGTATTTATACTATCATTCCGTCGGCAATGAATTTATTAATGGGCTCACGGATAAAAATGCTATGTCAGTAAAACTATCATCGGTAATTTTTGGTCTGTCGATGAGTCCATCGGTAATTTTATTACTGATGGATTTACTAATGAGAAAAGCATGCCAAAAAAGTTTTTACCCGCTTTATTTTATCCGTATTTTTTTCGGGAAGTTTTTCATATAACCGACATAAATACCGTGTGTAATTTCATCGGTGATTAAATAGTGGTACAATGACATTTGCAGTAATTATTTTTCAACTCTCTGAAATATACCGACGAACTTAAAAATATTTTTCAAATTCGTTGATAATACCGTCAGTAATTATTTAAAAATATTTTAAAAAAACATCTATTTAACAGAAGTAGAAAAATAGTAACACTCACTAGCTAATACTAAAAAAATAAACAATAATAACAAATAAATAAATCAACTAAAAAATATTTTCACATAGCCTAGAAAACCTATTCTATAACCCATAATCCAACAACAAATAAATTAATTTAATTGTATAAAAAAATTAAAAAACAAATCCAACAAAATTGATCTCGTATGAAAACAAAATCCTACAACAACATTCATATAATTATTAACAAAAAAATTTAAAAAAAAATATAATGCAAAAAAAAAATTCTTACCTTAATTTAATTGCTAGTGAAGCTAAGAAGAGAAAAGAAAAAATAAATTCATAAAGTATGTTAATTAAAAAAAATTGAGAAGAGAAAAGAAAAAGAGATGAGAAGACATGCCTGCAAGTGGAGGAGAAGAAAAGAGAAATAAAGAAATAGATGTTGGTGTTTTTATAGAAGGGGAAGAGAGAAGAAGAAGAAGAAGAAGAGGTGCGTCTGTTATGAAATGAGAGATTCTGGTATTTTTATTGCGGTATTTTAATTATCGATGGATAATTAAATATTAATATTTTTAACTATTCTGCTGGTGATTTCGTATGTAATATTTAATTAAAATTTTTAATTTAATCTAAAATTTTCAGAAACCCCTTAAATATTATCAATGATTTTTCAATCCGTCAGTGATTTTATTTGTAAAGAATAGTACTTAACAGTGCAATTGAGAAATGAACAGTTTTAGAGTTCTCTGAAAAATACAGATGGAATTAATCCTTTGGTGATCCCGTATGTAATTGACAATATGAACAGTACAATTGAGAAGTGAACACTTCCAGAGCTCTTTGAAATATACTAACGAAATTAATTCGTCGATGATACCCTTTATAATTAACACAATGAATAGTGTCATGGAGAAGGGAACAATTTACGAATGGGTTTACGGACGGATTTTACTGACGGGTTTAATATAATCAGTAATGACGTCTATATAAATAACACGTCATCATACTTTTTATTTTTTTTATTCTTTCTTTCCCCACTTAATTTTCTCAGTATATATCGAGGAAATAGTTCTGTCGGTGTTTGCAGACAGATAGAGTAAGGGAATATTCTGTTGGTAAAATTCACTACAATCTATCGACGGAAATATTTTGTTGGTGTTTCTTTTTGTATTTATCAATTTTCTGGTAGTGTAGAAACATATTATTTATGATAAAATAAAATATATAGTTTTCTTAAAATAAAATTTATACTTGTAGCTTTTTAGATTATATTCGAGGATATAAGGTAGGGAATTCGAAATAATAATACTTGGAATATTGCCATATCCATTAAGACAAATATGCATTATCAACAATTTAAAAGTAATTTTTTTTTAAAAAAATCAAGATTATTTTTACTTTTACTTTTTTCCTCTTTTGCAAAGAGTACCAAGTTTTCCATCTAAAAAAGGCATGTCTCCATATTTTTTAAAATAGAATTTAATATACCTTACATGGGAAAAAAATCACTTCAATTTTCTAAAATTAATTAAGCAACATAACAACAATTTGCTTACCCGACAATATTTATCTGAATCTTTTACATAAGAAAAAATAGGCTGAAATCTGAACTAATGCTAAAAAATTCTAACTATGACATTCTCCAAGTTGTTGGATAATTAATTTTTTTAAAACAAGTTTTCAAGACTAGTCTTGTGATTTGAGTAACACATAGTCAACACACACACAGGCACAACAAATTAATATATTTTAGTTTGAAAGTTTAGTAGCAGTTTTTTAAAAATATTTTTTATTTTTTAAAAATTATTTTTGATATCAACACTTCAAAACAATTTAAAAATATATATAAAAAAATTAAATTCAAAAATTAAATTTAAATTTGGCTCAACCCCCGTTTAAAACACAATGCCAAAATGAGGCCATATAAAACTTGTCACTTACTATTAAACAACATCAAACATTACATATTCCCCCAGTTCAAAATTCAATCTCCACATGCACACACGCATAAAATTAGGTGTTTTTTTTTCAGTTTCTTTGAATAGTTCATCCATAATCAAATCAGATACATGCAAATCCGTGGTAGAAGAGACCAAGATTTTACCATTTAAATCTTGGATCATAAGGGACAAAGTCACTTGCCATCCAGTTCAAATCAAAACAATCACTGGATAATTGGGCAAGCATTTCTCATGTGATAAATCTCTCCATAATTAGTTGATGCTTGTATCACAATTTTCTTAATTATGCCATGGAAAATGTTATTTGTTTATCAAAAGTAAGCTTTAGAGTGCAAATGCATGCTAGTGACCAGCCCCTTGTCACACTTGGTTATAAATTTGTCCACTAATAATGGTGACACCCACAAAAAGGTGGCTCTCTCCTCTACTTTCTGCTCTGTTACCCTGCTGTGCATTGATTTCTCCATACAATCGAGCTGAAGCTCCCACACATAAGAGTCATGGACGAATCATTCAATCAAGAGACGAAGTGTCTAAAGATCGATTTGGTAGCATGGAGGCCCCGTGCCTCCATAGGCCAGTGACTCCATAGGACTTGCTTTTTCACTTGGGGTTTTGTATCTTACTCTAATTCCTACATTCATGATAATAATTTGTCTAGCTAAGCAATGTGTGTATATTTTTCCATAGTATTCATGATTCAATATAACTCCCTTGTCCAACACTTAACCAACTAACACTAGCACCAAACACTCCCTTTGTTAGTGTCTTTAGCCCTCGGCCTTCCCCTTAAAGAAACAGAAAGCCATTTGTGCAATCATGGTGAAAGCAAAGAAAGTCCAGCTAAAGTTGGGTAGTGCTGCTTAGTTGCTCAACCTTATTAAAAGCCTACCTTACCTTACCCTCCCCTCCATTCCTATTCAAATTTCAAACCCAACACAGCATATCCCCTCTCTCTCATTCTTTCGAGTCTTTTTGGATATTTGTGAAAGGTAGGTAAAAGATACATACTCCTTGATTATACCCTTTACCTTCCTGTATGAATGGAATAAGTGGGTGAAGAAAACAAGGAGATCAGGTAGCTAGTCCCAGAAAATGAGCACAGCTAGGTTCATCAAGTGTGTCACTGTTGGGGATGGAGCTGTTGGCAAGACATGCATGCTCATCTCTTACACTAGCAACACCTTCCCTACTGTAAGGATTAAACATTATTATTATGCCTCATGCTTCTTCTTCTTCTTCATCTTTTCCTATCATGAAGAAGGGACTTCACACTTGTAATTATGATGTTTTAATTTCCATGTTTCGTGTTGTGATTATACCCTTTTTGGTGTTGTTTTGATAGGATTATGTGCCTACAGTGTTTGACAACTTCAGTGCTAATGTGGTGGTTGATGGCAGCACAGTTAACCTTGGATTATGGGACACTGCAGGTTAGTTTGCTTTGTTTTCTGGGGTTTAATTCTTGTAGCTGCCATTAACTTTTCAAGCAGAGAACAAGAGACTACTAAACTATTCTGAAGATCTCTGAAAACAGGTGGTACTAAAGTCTATTCAATTTGTGTATTCAGGACAGGAGGATTATAACAGGTTGAGGCCTCTGAGTTATAGAGGTGCTGATGTGTTCTTATTGGCGTTCTCTCTAATCAGCAAAGCTAGCTATGAGAACATTGCCAAGAAGGTTTGATTTACCACTGTCAATTCTGTTTTGCACGTTTGGATGATTGAGTTTGATTCTTTATTAAAAAATCAATTTTTTAATTTGGTTTTTATCTTTTTATCATTTTTTTGGTCCCAGTGGATTTCTGAACTAAGGCATTATGCCCCAACTGTGCCAGTCGTGCTTGTGGGAACCAAACTTGGTAAGATCAATTTTAGTACCTTTTATGTTTTTTTCTTTTCTCATGTTGGATTTAATGTCAGAAAGATGTAATGGACTGCAGATTTACGAAACGATAAGCAATATTTGATAGATCATCCCGGCGCTACACCAATCACAACTGCTCAGGCAAGTTGCATACAAACTGGTTTTCTTTCTTGCAACCAATTGAACAAAAATAAGTGTTTTTTCCCCACTTCATGAATCAACTCGACAATTTTCACTTTGAGCAGGGGGAGGAACTAAAGAAGATGATTGGTGCTGCTGTCTACATAGAGTGCAGCTCCAAGACTCAGCAGGTTAGCCCACCTACTACGATTTCTAGATAACTGTTGTGTTAGCCTTTTCTAGATATAGTACAAAGAGAAGAAATGTCTCTAGCTAACATTTCTATACGAATTATGAATAGAGCCATACTCTAACTACATCAAATTGATGAAAAGTCAGAGAATAAGTCTATTATCCAACAACTCAAGATTCCCGTATCACTTGTCTTTGATTTTCCTCTCACTTCTCAGCCATCAATCTGGCCTTAATTAAAATTCAGTTAGAAGTCATTTTCCTTGCACTCACAGCCCAACAGACTCAGTAAGTTATAATTAATGCCAATTATTTGCTTTTCGGTCTAGGAACAACAACTTTACATTGCTTCATAGGCCAGTGTTTCCACATTTTAGCAGGTAGCCGCTTGTAGGACTACTAATAATTGATCGCTTGAACTGTAGCTTAACTTAATGTTGTATGTCTGATTCCCAGAATGTGAAGGCTGTCTTTGATGCTGCAATCAAGGTTGTTTTGCAGCCTCCGAGGCCAAAGAAAAGGAGACAGAAGCGTAGGCCACCATGTGTGTTTCTCTAAATCAAGTTTCAGCTATCAGTTTCTTCCATGTGAAATGAAATCTTCATGACTCTGCCAAGTCATGAGCCTGTATGACTTGGTAGAGTCATGATAGAATTTCTGTTTGCCAGTTCTCTCTGGGCCTATATTGCTTTCTTGTAATGCAACATGTTCCTATCAAGTATTACTATTTCTGCTTTCATGTATTGGATGGTAAAATTTGTGCATCAAAACACTATATAAGATTATGATCTCTAAAATTTTATTACCAGTCTACACGAAAATGCCCTAGTGGATGTGAAGCTGTCCTGTCAAACTCACCAAAACATGAATTATGCACAGCAGAAGAAGGCTGTGTTGAGAGTGGTGGACAATACAGCAAGTATTGCACTCCAGAAATCTTACTGAAGTGCTAAGCATTACTGCAAATATCTTGCTCTCTTTGAATGGAATAGCGAGAGGTTTCTTCAGAGAGGGCAAGAACATGGGAGAAATCTATATTTTGTTTTTTGTTATAAAAGAGAAGATCGAATTCGAGATCTAGGGAGACCCTAATGTTTATCGAGTGTATTTGTTTTTTCGTTTATAAACTTTTTTTGAATTTTTTTTTATCATATTAACTGAAATTAAAAATAAATTTTTAAAAATAAAAAAATATTATTTTAATATATTTTTAAGTATAAATTATTTTAAAAAATAACGAATATCAAGACTAAAAAAAAAAACAAACTCAATTTCCTAACCTTCCTTTTCTTTAGTTAAAAATGAGGTATCAATTGATTCTTTTGTTATATAAGAATATCTTTGTCAACGTCAATTAATTTTTCTTGCATTTATTTTCTTTTATCAATTAAATTAAAAAAAATCTGAAAGTGTCAACTTAAAAATAAAATAATAAAATATCAAGATTAGTGAATAATTTAAAATTTTATTAATATGAAACTATTATGTTTTAATCATAAATGGACTTGATTGAAATACAGGGATAAATGATGTATAACAAAACTCTTAGACTACATAAACGTTTGAATTATTTAACCTAAAAAAATAAAGGCATTGTTAACTTTTTTTTTTTTAACCATTAAGAAAGTTTTTAATTATAAATTAAAAATTTTAGTGTGTTTAATAAAATAAATCGAGAATTGTATATGATAATAAATAATAATAATAAATATGTTGATTTCAATAAAAAAATAAGCTAAGAAATTGAGATAAAAATATTATTTCTTAAAATAAAGTTAAATACTTGTTTTAGTTTAATATTAGATTTCTAAAATTTTAATTAGTTTGAGTTAGTAAAATTAAATTTTATTTTATCAAATCAAATATTAATTTAATGTTGAAACTTATTATTAATATTGTGAGAGTTTTATATAAAATCAACCAAAATAAAATATCAAACTCAATTAAAATATCAACTTAATATGAACATATTAAATTGAAAATAAATGATAAAAAAGTTAAAAAAAATTATGGGTAATTATTGCATCCCATAGTAGCTTGTATATTTCTCTTATGTTGTATTTTTATTGTTTGTTTTTTTATTCTTCCGTGTATTCATAATTATAAACATTATTTTATAATTTACAAAACATTAATTTTATAAAATCACACTATAATTATTAAATTGAAAGTAAAAATACCCAATAAAAAAAAGATAAAAATGAAAAAAATAAGACTTGAATGAAAAAAAAAAAAAAGAGTTGAGGTGGTTA
The DNA here is from genome assembly GCA_019202695.1 of Populus x sibirica. Lineage (NCBI taxonomy): Eukaryota > Viridiplantae > Streptophyta > Magnoliopsida > Malpighiales > Salicaceae > Populus > Populus x sibirica. The sequence continues at coordinate 349,442 of JAGMVL010000317.1, forward strand.
ATAATAATAATAATAACCTTACTCCAAAACCCTTTCATGTCTCAAAATCCTGGAAAAAAATAATCCCAAGTAACTCTTAAACCCTACATAGAACCACATCTCAAACACCAAAGACATCACCAAAACCTCGGTGTCTGTTTTACCATTTTTTTCTCGCTTTACTTCTCAAACAAATGGTAGCTCCACTCCTCCGTTCTCTCTGGTCCACCACCAGAAAACCCTTTTCCCCGCGCGCCACCCTTTCCCCCCGCTTCCTCTCCACCGCCTCCGCAACCTCTGCCACTACAGCACCAAATCCATCCTTGGATCCAAGTAGACTAAGAAACGTTGCTGTCATAGCTCATGTCGATCATGGGAAGACAACATTAATGGATCGGTTGCTGAGGCAGTGTGGAGCTGATATACCCCATGAGAGAGCCATGGATTCTATAAGCCTCGAACGTGAGAGAGGAATCACTATAGCCTCAAAGGTCACTCATTTTTTTGTTTTTAATTGTTACCCAATTCAGTATTTTCGTTCAGTAACATTTTTATTTTCAGAAAAATCCTTTTTTGGAGATATTTTTCTTCAGTATTTTTGTCTATGTCATAAGATTTATGCAATTTGTTTAGTTTTATGCTTGTTAGGTACCTCTAGTTTTGAACTGTCAGTGAAGTGGAAGTCTTTCGTATTTGATGTTTGTTTCTGATGAAGGAATTGTTGTTTGCAGGTTACAGCAATTTCATGGAAGGAGAATGAGCTAAACATGGTCGATACACCGGGACATGCTGATTTTGGTGGAGAGGTATGCCTTCTTTTGGTTTTATTTTTAGGACTATTGTTAGGGTCTCAGGAGTTAAATACAATAGAATTCCCAGTCTACTGGCTGAAGTGGCTGTGCAGTGTTGTTGTAGAAGGATTGATTTTATTTTAGAAGTCAATTATGCTATTTTTCATGTGTATTGTATTTTACATATTCATAAGTTCTGATGATAATAGGTTGAGCGGGTTGTTGGGATGGTTGAAGGAGCAATTTTAGTTGTAGATGCGGGTGAAGGTCCACTTGCACAGACAAAATTTGTTCTTGCTAAAGCCTTGAAGTATGGTCTACGTCCTATTCTACTTTTGAACAAAGTAGATCGACCTGCAGGTTAGATTGAATTCTTTTTAAGATTTCATTTTATGAAAAGTTGATTGTTTTGCTGTTACATGATCTTTCCATCATGTAATGGGAGTTTTTAAATAGGGAATCAGAAGCAAACTTAAATTTTCAAGTTGCTTATCTATTGCTTACACACAGTGTTGATCCTTTTGTGTTTTTTTATACAAAACCTTCTAACTAGCAAATGGATTCTCGTGTTATTGGTCCTCATTTGTGCAGTTTCTGAGGAGAGGTGCAATGAAGTTGAGAGCTTAGTATTCGATCTGTTTGCAAATCTTGGAGCTACAGGTGAAAGAAAAATGGGAAACTGAAAACTTAAATGATTTTTTCACCATCTTGATTGATACAGTGAAATGAACTCTCAATTTAATAACTTCCTTTTGCTTTAGAGGAGCAGTTGGATTTTCCTGTTCTTTATGCTTCTGCTAAAGAAGGATGGGCATCCTCCTCCTTCACCAAAGATCCTCCCGCTGATGTGAAGAATATGTCACAATTGCTTGATGCCATCATAAGACATGTTCCTCCACCAACAGCTAACCTTGATGCCCCTTTTCAGATGCTGGTTGGTGTTCATCACTAATAGATGCATTAAATTGAACACCTGAATGTGGCATGTCTGCATGTATGCTTGTGTGCATTTGTGCATTTCTTCTTTTGGCCTTGAACTGCATGTATGTATCTTATATGCACACTCGTGTTTGTGTGCATATTGTATCATAGGAATTTAGTTTTATTTTCATATTTCTTTTCTTCTCTTGTTCAAATATCCAAACCTACATCCTGTCCCACCCATCGTACACTATTTAGCATAAGCAAGAGACATAGTTGATGGTATTTCTCTGTATGTATTATGTGAAACTAAGAGCAGATTTAGGATAGCCCTGATGCTGGAATCTATGTTAGAATTTGGATGGCCTAGGTGAAATCATACAGCCTTGCCACTTGTTAATAAGTGAATAGAAGTGATTAGGATGATAGTTGTACACAAAATAACTATTAAGCATAAGCAAGAGACATAGTTGATGGTATTTCTCCGTATGTATTATGTGAAACTAAGAGCAGATTTAGGATAGCCCTGATGCTAGAATCTATGTTAGAATTTGGATGGCCTAGGTGAAATCATACAGCATTGCAACTTGTTAATAAGTGAATAGAAGTGATTAGGATGATAGCTGTACACATTATAACTAGCTGAAGCTGCAAGAAAAATGAAGAACGAGGAAAAAAGGAAATAGATAGATAAACCTAGCATGAATCTGGAGTCTTGGGATTATTCAACATCTTTCAAAGGGAATGATGCACTGTAGATATTTCAAAATTGTTTAGATTACTAGGAAGTAAAGCCTGTCAGATAAGAATCCAGGATACACATTGTTCCTTACATTTGAAAAGAAAAAGATCTTGTTGCCATTTTCCCCAAACTCATTATAGTGTTGTTCCCCCCCTTAAATATTTGGGTTCTTTTCATGTTCTCAATTAATAAACTAGATTTGTGTTTCAGGTTTCCATGATGGAAAAAGATTTTTATCTTGGAAGAATATTAACTGGGCGTGTTTTTTCTGGAGCTGTTCGTGTTGGAGACAGAATTCATGGACTACGGAGCACAGATTCTGGGGTTACAAAAATTGAAGAAGGAAAGGTTTGTATCTAATTTTAAATGCTTTTGAAGAAATGCCTTGTTCTTAAATAATTAGAAGTTAACTATATAGATAGTTCGTGAAGCTTCAAGCAGCAGCTATTTATTTCTTCAGTTCAGCCTGTCATTGGATCTGAACAAAAAGTTTCATTTCCTTTTAACCCAAAGAAAAGTTTCACTTTTTGGGTGGTTGCAGAAAAGCTTCAATGCTCAATATTCGGACTCATTTTTTATAAATTCTAGTAAAGATTTTCTTGTCTATCCATTTCTGATTCCATTCCAACTGTTATTAAGTTTCAGCAACCCCAAGTACTTGCATCTATTTTTTTTGTAACTCTCTTTTTTTCTTACCACCCAGTGACAAATGCCACTAGCATCATTAAGAACTTTTATCCAACTCCATTGAAATCATGAAATCTGGTAAACTAGTTATGCTGAAAAATGCATGGCTGGCATTGGTTCCGAACATAACATTACTTAAATAGCTCAGGTTGGATACTTAATTCTTCAGAATTGTATTTTAAGATGATTACCAGTTTTATGTAATATGCCATAACTTACTGTAGCAATGCTATGATTGCGCTGTTTAGCGGTTGTGATAATTTGTAACTTTCATCTTTTATCTTGTAGGTTACAAAGCTAATGAAAAAGAAGGGTACAAGCATGGCTCTGATTGATAGCGCTGGAGCTGGTGATATAATATCAATGGCTGGGATGGCTAGTCCAGTAATAGGCCACACAGTAGCTAATGTGGAGGTATACTGCTAGTTTGTTTGCACAGTGTCAGTGGGGTGTTTTGCCATTTATGCATAACATTTTTGTTGTTTGGAAAAATAACTGAATATATACCACTTTGTTTTAGCACAGAATTCTTGATTACATACCTGCTCATGGCTGCATGTTAGCAGATTATTGTTTACTTCTTTTCTTTCAAATAGCATAAGCAACTACCTTATGTATGACAAATTGAAATGATTGCCAAGGCTTTCTTTCATTCATGCTTTAGTTACAGTATTATGTACATCATCGTGAGCACCTTTTGTGTAGAACCACCAATAAGATCACCAAAACGAAGAGAACTGATTCTCTCAAAGAAACTCAAGTTTATTTTATTCAATGTTCAACAATCAAACTGAATGTCTGGTTGGGTGTTTATTTATAGGCACCCAAACAAAAAAAAAGAAAAAGAAAAAGGAAAACCTAATAGAATTACTAAGTAGATATGGGAACTAAATCCCTAACTACCTACTAAATATAAATGCTAATACTTATCTGATCATCCATCATATAGGCTTTTGTATGCCTTTTAATCTGTATGGTATTTGCCCCTGAATTCAAGTAATTTCTCGTACTTTTCTTGAATTCAACATGATCTGATTTTTTCTTTACATGAAACAATGATGATATTTTATAAGTACCATGCCAATTAAAAGGCTAACAGCTGGGTTTAATCTAAATTAGTCATGATGGTATCTGCTAGGTTATGACTGCATTGCCAACTGTTGAGCTAGATCCTCCGACCATCTCTATGACTTTTGGTGTCAATGACTCCCCTCTTGCTGGTCGAGATGGAACCCATGTAAGTGTTTCCCTTTTCTTTTCTGTCATAATGTGTAATGTCTGTAAATCAATATATATATATATTTTCTGTCATAATGTGTGTGTGTGTATATATATCACGTATAAGGTGGAGAATCACACTTGAAAATGACTTTTATATATATTTTAATTAATTGTGGATTGTCTTCTTTGGATTTTTCTTATATGAACTTCTCGGGATTTTAAAGCCACTTTGGGAAGTAGATTGACAAATCAATTTCCTGTTTGCGAAGCATGCTTATTTGCTTCTCTTCTGACAAATAGGCAGATAAAGATCTCTTTGTTTTGGACTTTTTTTCCTGATAGGAGACTTGATTTCTTGATAGGTATAAAGGATTAGCATCTCATGTACTTCTAACAATGAAGACTTGTTGCATTCATGTATCTTCTTCAATCTAACAGAGCTTTTTTCCCCATTGTCCCGCTAAAGAAAAAAATGCACATAAATTAGAACATGTTGTCAAATTATGGAGTGATGCTTAGAAGAGTATCCAAGATGTTATCCCTTGCTCTTTCCCATCCTCAAGCCTTTTCTATCTCTTTAGATTTTTCTTTGGAAGATATTAGAAGGAATTTCATAATGTTACTGGTCATGGCACTACGAGAGTGTCATCAATAATGCCATCAAGTTTTCCCCGTTGAATTTCTTTTAACACCTTACAAGATGTCATGTTGATTCCATATTGTTTTGCTTGACATCAATTTAGGGCAACCATTATATTTATTTATGTTTCAATGTTATCCACTGCACAAGAAGTAATTGTGTACTTCTTTACTTCTGTGATTCTTATATGTCTTTAGCTGACTGGAGGGAAAATCGGTGATCGGTTAATGGCTGAAGCTGAAACTAATCTTGCCATCAATGTACTTCCTGGCATTGGAGAGTCATATGAGGTTCAGGGAAGAGGAGAACTTCAACTTGGTTTGTTCTTCTTGACACTAAATTGTGTGGTGCTATTTTATTTCATATTAAGCATAAAAAATTCACAGTACTAAGGTTTACAATGACATCAGTTTCATTTTCATGTGTCTCAAATTTCTGATAGCATGAAGTGTAATATCTGTTGAACGTGGTTCTGACTTCAGATGTTTATGCTTTACAGGGATCTTGATTGAGAATATGAGACGTGAAGGATTTGAGCTGTCTGTCTCACCTCCTAGAGTCATGTGAGTTTGATTGTTAAATGAGGCACCAACTATTGCAATCTAATTTCCATTGCTATAGGGGGGACCATAACCAGGTGATGTCCCTTTTCTTATATATTTTGGACAATTTACTTTGTTGAATCAGGTATAAAACTGAGAATAAGGAGAAGCTTGAACCAATTGAAGAAGTGACCATTGAGGTAAGAATTCAAAATTATATGTGTAATGGTTTCCTTTCACAAGATTTGTGAGATTTTCACATATGATTTTATTTCAGATAAATGAAGAGCATGTTGGGTTAATAATGGAAGCTTTATCTCATAGACGAGCTGAGGTTCTCGATATGGGTCCTGTTCCTGGGCATGTTGGCAGGACTAGATTGTCCTTGACTTGTCCATCAAGGTCGGTGTATAACTTGTCTGCATGAGAGCATTTATTTTTTGGACACATTATGAATAATGGGTTTTTTTTTTTTTTGTGGTTATACTTTCCTTCTGCACATTATGCATTTCATTGTAGGTATATATGCATATGTACAAATATGAGTAACTTAGCTTCTAGCGCCCCTTGGAACTTGGATACATTTTTTCTGAAGTTTATTAATTTTTATCCAATTAATTCATATTTTACTAATTTATTGATTTTTATCCAATAAGTTCATATTTTGTGCATTCAGTTTGAAATACCCCATGCTTGAGTTTTTATGTTGTGTGCTATAACATTCTCACATAAGTACAATCATTGGTTGCTTGAGCACATGGCATGATTCAATTATGTTGCAACTTAATCCTTTCAATATCATGGGCCTAGTGACTTGTAATATAAGCTACTATTTGGAGTTATTGAGGGCCTTTTTTAACAGGAGTTGCTGAATACTTGATTCAACTATGAACTATATCAAGCCACTAATTGTACAACATCCGTGTTTTTCTTTCATTGTGCTCTGCAGAGGCCTGGTTGGTTACAGAAGTGTGTTCAGCAGTGACACACGTGGAACTGGATTTATGCATCGTGCTTTCCTGAGTATGCTCTACTTGAGATTCTGTTTCCTTGTCTTTTTTCTTGGAAATTGTTTTATCCCTAGTGTGATGTAATTGGATCCCTAATTGATGTGGCAATTTTTTTTCTTACCTGACTCTGGTCCTAGTTTATCTGTGCTGGCCTCCCATATATAGTCCACAAATTCTAGTTTGGGAGGTTTCACTTGTAATCATTGTCTATGCTCATGGCTATCCATTGTCCAGCTATACAAATGTGGGGGAAATTTTCAAGTCTTTCTAGAGTTAGGTTGGCTTGTTTTGGCAACAGGCTGTTGCCAGGGATCTCACAAATCTCATTCAATGCCAACTCAGAGCAAGTATGTTAACTTATTGAATTTTTTTTTATCCAAGAGAAATGCAAATGATTTCATGTGTAATACATCCATAATGTGGGCGCTACCGTACATCTATTACACGCCCTGATGTGATTCAGAAATGGCAGAACTTGCAACTTTCAACAGCCTTCCTATTCATACAAAATGTGCAAGATCTGACTCAAACACAGTTCAAAAGTTTTTCCCCATCTAGCATTAATATCTATCTAAATTGTGAGCACTGGAAGAAAATTCCTGAGAACTAAATGCTTAATTTGCCTGCAGTGTTTTAAATTTCCCTCATATCCCAATATTTTGCTTAAGCTTTTTTTATTTACTCTTTCTATTGTACGGTGCTCATGTGGTTTATTTTGCAAACTGCAGCCTATGCAAAACATCGGGGCCCACTTGGAAATGTTAGAAAGGGAGTATTGGTATGTCTTCCTCATTCCTTTTTGTTTGAAATTGTATTTTAACCAAACTGTTATCATAATTGAGTGGAGATCGTCTTAGGATTCAATCGAGGTTCTCCTCATTACTACTACATGGGACATTATATATTTATGTGAACACTCTTACAGTATTGGGAAACTTTGCTAGCTAGGTGGCAATCAATCACCTTGTTGAGTGAGCATTAGCAACCTCCTTGTTTGTGCATACTCCATGTTTATGCATATAAATTGGTGTTATTCAGCATTAGTGGCTTTATTTGTACTTGTTACTCTTTCTTTTATAAATAACCCTTGACATTGATTTTTCCTGTAGACCCTATTGGTCCGGCTTGTTTATGAAGATGGGATTATTGGCTCGTCATTTACACCCTCCCCGTCCCTAGTGTTTTCTTTTTTTTTAACATCCACTCCCTAGATCCTGGTGACTTAGCGGAGTAATTAATTTCATTGAATGGTCTTACGGGACTTGCTTACATCCTGTTTCTTGTGCCCTGTACTGGAATGAGCTTTTCAATACCCATTTAAGAACCTCATCTAAGGGGTATGGAGAAATTTTAAAACACTGCTGGCAGAGTCCTAATTTATATGCTGGAACATGTTTAATTGTCTGAGTATTCCGTAAGTCTTTTTTTCCTTAGGAATCATGTGTTGGTAATAGAGACCTAAATTTTGTATGTTTTGCTCTTGTCATTGAAGTAAGAAGTTGTGTGTTTTTCTTACTACTATTTTTCTGTTCTGGACCTGATTTAATTTTGGTTGCTTGATTGAACAGGTATCAATGGGTTATGGTGCTATTACAGCCTATGCATTAACGAGTCTAGAACCTCGTGGAATACTCTTTGTTAGTCCTGGGATGGAGGTTGTTTTCTTACAAAAATGAAAACACTTACCTGTTTGTTTATCTTTCTGACTGTTGAATCTGTGTTTTTCTGAAACTAGTGAAGAAATGTTTTTACATTTTTCCCATGCTTCCTAATGTTAGACATGCATTGAGAAATTTAATTTCTGTTAAGATTTCTCTTTTTTTAAGTCCTAATTCATAATAACTACGCAGTACTCCTTTGAAAATAGGTGCTCTCAAAAGATTACGTTAATAATATAGATAGGATATCTCTCTCATGAACCATTTTTCATGCTATCAAGGCTTTACCATCTTGTCATTGCTCCAGGCACAAATGGGACTGACATGGAATGCACACGAGTCATGAAAAAGTTGATTATATCATAATTCATTCACTGTGCAGTTTTGGGCTGGTTGGTTATCCTAGGACAATGGCCATTTACTGGCTAAAAAGTTGTTTTCAAAGGCATAAGTGTATCTGATTACTTTCATATCCTTTATTTTGCAGACATATGATGGCATGATTGTGGGCGAACATTCAAGGGATACAGATCTTGATGTAAGAAGGATTTATGCCTCCCATGTTATCCATTTTCATTTACTTTTCAATGATACTAATTTTTTTTTCCTTAAACAGGTCAACCCAGTTAGGGCAAAGGAACTTAGTAACATGCGTGCTGCTGGCAAGGATGAGAATGTGAAACTTTCTCCACCTCGCTTGGTATGCAATTGGAAACTAATTCTTCTTCTTCTTCTTCTTCATGGTTAGGAAGTGAACAATTAGAAATCACTGAAGGAATAATCCAGGTATCCAGGTTGTGCACAAGTGTCACACCCAAGTAAACAAACAAAATGAGAAAAGACGAAGAATTGTTGGAAAATTTAAAAAATAAGAAACAAAACCTGGAAAAAAAAACATGAAGAGTTACTGTTCAAGTGATTCTTAACTCTTTTTCCTCATACATGCACTAACTGTAAATGCATCTGGACAGGAGCAAAAGGGTTTTACAAGAACTTTACACAGATAGTATATCAGTTCTATAGAACTTGTCTTGGGATTTTAGGACCATATGTATGAAGACCTACTTTAATTTTTTAATTTTTACAGGTTTTAGAGATAACAGTAAAGTTTTCAAGCACAAATTGAAAGTGCATCTGGATGGGAGTGAAGGATCTTACTAGGACACCACAAATAGGACATCATTTTTATGGAACCTGTTCTAGAATACAAGTACCATACGTGTGAAAACCTACTTTGATGCATTTCTGTTGAGTTTAACGGTTTCAATTTTAACTCTGACAACACTTTGAAAGCAGTCTTGACACTTTCTATTAAGCTCTTGAACAAGAAAAGTCCATTAAAAGTGAAGGGCTGTAGACAGCTTAGGCAGCTTTTTGCATGCTATGAATTAAAACTTCCCAGATCTACACGTGATTATTAACATCACAAAACAATTTTGTGCAGATGACGCTTGAAGAAGCCATTGGTTATGTAGCTTCCGATGAGCTTATTGAGGTACATTTCTCTTAATATTCTCTTTACCATTCTTGGTTGACATGGTCACAGGGGTAACTTTTTGCTCTGATTGTTTCTGGTATCGAATATCAGACCCCAGACTTACACTTAGTTTGCATATAACTCATGGTTCTTAAGAACTGGTTCAGAACTTTGTATCCATTTTCCTTTTGAATTCTGCTACCGCGAGCTCCTTCACATGCTGCTTAGCTGCATATTTTAGGTCCTGTATATTTTCATATGGTAGTGAACCTTTTTCCATAACGTGTCTGATACAATCTTTGCCCATGCAGGTCACACCTAAGACCATCCGGTTGAGAAAAAGATACCTGGAAGTTAACAAGCGTAAAACCATGAGTAGAAGGCTGAAGGAGTGAAATCTATCGAGTGCACCGGAAGCTGTTACCTGTTGTACTCGTTTTTTGTCTGCCTCTATATAGGTAATGCTAGAAAATACCAAACTGACAAATAATACAGGGGATCTTGTGTTTTTGGTTTTGAAACAATAATGTCTGATAAATTCATCATATTGGTATGTACTGAAGAATCCTGCTGCTACTGCTGTTTCCAAGCTAAAGGTTAATCTAAAGGGGGAGCATTTTTCGAAGTTTCCAAGAATTTTCTACTGTTCAAGGACCAATCTTTGAAATCATCTTCTTGATATATGCCTTGTAGAGATGGAAAAACATGAACGTTACATGTTCTTGTACCTTGTTGAATGAAAAGGAAAACGACAACGACAAACAATGTTGTCAGCATCCCACTTTGGTGTTTACATCAGATTTTCATCTGGAAGTGTGATCCCCAAAGAAAAGTTGAAAATGGAACCGTTGAACATGATTAAGAAATTTAAAATTCATAATGGAGAACACGATTGGAAATCAATTTAATAATGGGATTTTCAATTAATGGAAAACTAACGACCTTTCCGTGGACACCTTTTTTATTCTTTTATTTTTTTGGTGTGATTAAATAAATCCGTGTTCATACTCTATGTTGATTGATTCCGCCATTTTGTGCTATACCTTTTCAAATATCTAGAAGGCTCGAAGCCAGGTGGTTAGCTTAAGGTGAATTGTAAATTTTCTCAAGAACTTTAAAAAATTGACCAGAAAAGAAAAATAATTATAAATAAATAAATAAAATTAATGAATGCACAGAAATCAGAAACAATGTTAAAAAAAAAACTATTTTTTTCTATTTTACTGTTCATCTCACGACGCTGTCTCTTTTGAATCAACTTTTAGGAGAAAATATTATATGCTCTCAGATTTTTTTTTCTATTTTATTATTATTAATTTGATGATTTTTTTATATATTTTTTTAAATTTTAAAAATATTTTAACAGGAAGGCATGACTCTGATGGACACGGGTTGCTTGTGAGATATTAAATATAATGTGAACAAATTTACATTTCATTTTTATTTTTATTTTTATTTTTTGAAAATCATTATAATTTCAAGACTCTTTTATGGTGGAGTTATTTTATTTGAAAACTCGAGTATAATTGGTAAGTGACTTTATCCTTCATATTTATCATTCCAAATTTAAGTTTCAAAAGAAATGAAAAGAAAATAATTTTGTTTTTGTTTTTGTATACTCCATTGGTAAAAACCAAAAGAAAATTTATGAAAATAATTTTAATATATAGTAACAGTAACTAGTTATTAGTTAATGAAACCAAAAGAAAATTTATGAAAATAATTTTAATATATAGTAACAGTAACTAGTTATTAGTTAATGAAACTTTTTTCCATTTTAATGTTAGCTATGTTGTCATGTGAATTTATAGTTAGAGACAATTTGTTTTTGTATTTTAAAAAATAATTTTTTTATTTTTTTTTATTATTTTGATGAGTTGATGTTAAAAAATAAAATTTTAAAAATAATATATATATATATATATTATTTTGATATATTTTCAAATAAAAAACAATTATTACAACAATATTAAATATATACTAAGAGTCTGTTTGATTTTACATTTTAAAAACGTTTTTAAAATATATATATTTTTATTTTAAATTAATATTTTTTTATATTTTTAAATTGTTTTGATGTGTTAATATCAAAAATAATTTTTAAAAATAAAAAAATATTATTTTAATATATTTTCAAGTAAAATACTTTAAAAAATAATAATTATTATTATTATATTTTAAATAATTCTAAATAAATCTGAAATAAAAATAAATTATTATAATTAAAGTAAAAAAAAAAATGAAAAATTCAACCTTAAAATTTTATTGATAAAGCTTTGAGTCTCTCTCTCTTTCTCTCTCATATCAAACACCATTTTTCTATACAAAACACACGAGAAGCTCCCTCCCTCCCTCCCTCGCTCCCTCAAAGAAAAAGCAAAGAATGTTCAACATTTTAAAATTCAAAAACTCTACAGCACAGATCCACATATAACCCAACAACACAACAAGACCAAACCTTTATTACTCTCCATTTCCTTTCCTTTCCTTTCCCATATAACAAAAACAAGAAATTTAGCGAAGCAGATGGGTGCTTACAGGGCTGATGATGACTATGATTATCTATTCAAGGTAGTTTTAATAGGTGATTCTGGTGTTGGAAAATCCAATCTTTTGTCAAGATTTACGAAAAATGAATTCAGTTTGGAATCCAAATCCACTATTGGTGTTGAATTTGCCACACGTAGTATCCATGTTGATGATAAAGTTGTCAAGGCTCAGATTTGGGACACTGCTGGCCAAGAAAGGTCTAATCTTTTTTTCTTAATCTCAAATCATGGATCTTTCTAGTTTTCTAACACGGGTTTTGTCTTGTTTTGTGAAATCTGCATTTGAGTTTATCAGATCTGTATGCCTTTAAGCGGTTTATGCTATAAAGTTTTGTTTTTTCTTTCTTTTCTGATTTGGGTTTTTGATACCTTAGTGTTTTTGCATATTGAAGATGGTAAAGGGTGTTAGTAGATTGCCATAATGTGCATGTTATTGGTTACTTGAGATCAAGTTCGTTATGATATGCTCTGGTTGTAGTTGTAGATTATTTAATGGCCTTCTTAATCTGTAAATTTTTTTTTGTTTTTGCATGAATGTAAAATGTACGTTATGGAAAATAAGATCAAAATGGGATTCCCATGCCAAAAATGTTAGGAGCTGAAATGACCTGAATTGGTCTATTTGGAGATTTAGAATTTGCTGAGGAAGGGATCAAAGGTTTGCACCTTTGATAACAAATAGCTGTTTTTGAGTTGCTGCTAGTTTTCATTTTTGGATTTGTAAAAGACTAAAGTGAGAACAAGAAATATGATAGTCCAGTGTTTTCATCTGATCTCTGTGTTTATTTTCTATCTTCATTTTGCATCCACCCTAGGAGATAAAAACATCATTTTGAGAGATGGAGTGTGATCCAATCTGCTCTTCTATGAGTTGTGTTGACACAAGTAGAAAGAAAGGGAGAGAATGGAAGTGTGTGTGTGTGTATTATTTCCACTCATTATATAATAAGGAAGGCAGTTTTCATTGTATTTTGTATTCATTGATACAGATACCGTGCAATTACTAGTGCATATTATCGAGGAGCCGTTGGTGCCTTGCTTGTCTACGATGTCACTCGACATGTCACTTTTGAGAACGTGGAGAGATGGCTAAAGGAGCTTCGTGATCACACCGAATCCAACATCGTGATTATGCTTGTGGGAAACAAGGCAGATTTGCGTCACTTGCGTGCAGTTACTACTGAGGATGCCACTGCATTTGCTGAGAGAGAGAAAACTTTTTTCATGGAGACCTCTGCCCTGGAGTCCTTGAATGTTGAAAATGCTTTCACAGAAGTGCTCACTCAGATTTATCATGTAGTCAGCCGGAAGGCTCTTGATGTTGGGGATGACCCTGCAGCCTTGCCCAAGGGACAGACTATTAATGTTGGCAAAGATGATGTATCAGCTGTGAAAAAGGTTGGATGCTGCTCCGCATAGTCAGAATAGATGAAGAAAGGAGGTATTGGTGGTAATATTTTCTCCTATTTTATAATTTGCTTTTTTATTATTTGAAGTCGCCTTTCAGACAAGAAGAATGTTCAGATGGATAGTTGTAGTCCAATTGCTTGCCTAGAGACGAGCAAACTTGTTGAAGTCGAGAGAAATCTTAAGAAGGGGGTATGGATCCAAGAGGCTTTTGCATTTGATTGCCATTCCTTTTTCTGATTATTCTTTTGTAAGTTTGTTCCTTGGAGTGTTGTTGTAATTTGTAGACAGTTTCAACCCTCTAGTTTAGATTCAAATTTATTGCTTGAATTTGGAAGCTGTTAAGGTAATTGCTCAACTTGATTGATTGATAGATCGATTCTTGATTTATTATTTTACACCATTGACTTCCACCACACCAAAGCTTTCACCAAGCTTGTCCTTTAACATTTAGGAAATTGAAAGGTCAGAGAAGTTATTCTTTTAGCCTTGCTATGCAGTGGCTATTGTCCAAATGAAAGATCAGCATTCTTTCATGATTTTTCTGGGTTGCTGCAATTACTTTTCAGAATATTAACGTTTCAAGGATTGCCTGCATTCTGTCTACATATTACAATCCATGATGACCTCTTTATGCCATAAGTGTTAGGAAATTCTAGAAATCAAACACATAAATTTACGTGGTTTGGCAACTTGCCTACTTCACGGAGCTACTGATTTGTATTAACTAATCTCTGATACAATACAAACAAAGAAGAGGAGAAAAACTTTTATACTCAACTCATTTCACTCTAGCTCTCTCTATCTTCTTCACTCTCTTACATTCTCAACTTTTTATTAAGTCGATTTATAGACCAAGCTGGGAGCAAGGGCTATAAATCACGGCAGGATTTATGCCACCATTTATACCTTAAATGGAGCCACCACCTTGTGCTAAGTGGAGATGAGTTGTTCTTGCTAGCATATAGTGGAGGTGAGACATTGTTTGTCTCAATTTTACTAACAATCTCCCACTTGGAGACAAGCAATGAAATTATCTTTTATCATTGAAGACCAATAGTAGTTTTACACAATTTCAGTTTATCAAGTGTAACTTCTTTGGTTAACATGTTAGCTGGATTCTTGCTTCCACAGACCTTTTCTAGCATTAGTTGTTCATCGTCCAACAATTGTCGGATGAAGTGATATTTCATCTGAATGTGCTTAGTTCTGGAGTGAAATGCTAGATTCTTGGCAAGGAAGATTGCACTCTGATTGTCGCTATATAAAGTACTATTTCCATTCATCTTGCCTAGTTCTTTCAGGAAACTCTGCAACCATACTATCTCTTTTGCAGATTTTGAGACTGCAACATATTCAGCTTCTGTTGTTGAAAGAGCGATGATTTTTTGCAATGTGGAACTCCAAGAAACAATAGTACGTCCTAGAGTATATACATATCCTATAGTGTTCTTTCTGTTATCAACATCTCCTGCTAGATCAGTGTCTACAAACCCTTCAAGTTTCAAACCACCAGCTGTTAAACTAAGACAGGTTTTCAAGGAACTTTTTAAGTACCTCATGATCCATTTTACTGCTTCCTAATGCTGCTTTCCAGGGTTGCTCATATATCGACTTATAACTCCCACTACATAGGCACTATCTCGTCTGGTACAAACCATATCATACATCAAAGAGCCGATAGTTGAGGCGTATGGAATCTTATCCATGTATCTGTTAGTAAAATGGAGACAAACAATGTCCCACCTCTACTATATACTAGTAAGAACAACTCATCTCCACTTAGCACAAGGTGGAGGCTCAATTTAAGGCATAAATGGTGGCATAAATCCTGCCGTGATTTATGGTCATTGCTCCCAGCTTGGTCTATAAATAGAATCAATAAAGAGTTGAGAATGTAAGAGAGTGAAGAAGATAGAGAGAGCTAGAGTGAGTTGAGTTGAGTAGAGGAGTTTTTCTCCTTCTCCTTGTTTGTATTATATCAAAGATTATTTAATACAAATCAGTAGCTCCGTGGAGTAGGCAAGTTGTCGAACCACGTAAATTTGTGTATTTGATTTATGGAATTTCCTAACAACTGGTATTAGAGCTTGATCTTGAAAAAGGAGGGTGTTTGATCCAAACCCTGAAATCAAAGTTCTCAAAACGTGTTTTTGAACATACAATCGTGTAGGGGAAGACGAGATAAATCCACTGATGAAACTCCGGCGAAGAACCGACGTGCTGCATGCCTAGACGCGTACAGACGCGCCGTACGCGTTCCACGCTCCTTCACTCGACTACTCGTAACTGAACCGGGTTGACCCGCCACATCATCAACTAGCATAACCATTTCGCATAGTCATCCGCCACATCACTTGACCAGCCAACAATCCATGTCAGCGATAATGATGCATAATTGTGCCACGTCATCAAAGGTAGGCCCGGTTTGCTTACGTGGATGATACATCATCAACGCCAGGTCATCCGTTGGGTTTTGATCCAGTGAGGTGCAGATAGAGTTTCATCTGACACGCGGCCTCATCTACACCGTCGATTGGTCCAAAAGTTGATTGATTAGATCTGAGCCATCCAAAGTCCGATTTGGGTGATTTCAGAGTCGTTTCCAATGTTTTTTGCCATTCCGGACACAACCGTGAAATCAGATTCAACAGATTCAAATTCTAAAATTATTAAAAATGACAAATGAAATAAAGGTTCTTTGGAATTGAAAAATTTGATGTGACAGATTTTGGATATTAGAAAATGCAAATTGAAGACTATCTATATGGGAAGAAACTTCATCTTCCTCTGTTTGGGAGCAAACCAGAGAATATGCAAGATGAAGAATGGCTAATTCTTGATAGACAAGTTTTTGGCATTATCCAGTTATCCTTATCTAGAAGAGTTGCTCACAACGTTACAAAAGAAAAATCCATTGCAAGATTAATGGAAGCCTTGTCTAGGATGTATGAGAAGCCATCAACAATTAATAAAGTGCACTTGATGAAAAAGTTGTTCGACTTGAAGATGAGAGAAGGCACCTCTATTACACAACACCTCAACAACTTTAATACAATCACAAATCAATTGTCATCTGTTGAGATTGAGTTTGATGATGAGATTCGTGCACTCATTTTGCTAGCTTCACTTCCAAGCAGTTGGGAAGGTATGAGAACAAATGTGAGTAACTTCAGTAGAAAAATCCAAACTAAAATATGATGACATCCAAGATTTGATTTTGGTTGAAGAAGTGCGTAGAAAAGACTGGTGAAAATTCAGGTTCACCTCTCAACATCAATACTCGAGGGAGGAGACATGATATAGAGGCTTATCTAGAGGCAGATCAAAATCAAGATACATAAGTAAAAGCAAGTTTGGACCCAGAAAGCAGGTTGAATGTTGGAATTGTGGCAAACCTGGTCATTACATGAGGAGTTGCACAAAACTAAAAAAACATGAGGCTGACTCTGCGAACGCTGCCACTGATGGGGTACAAGATGCTTTGATTCTTGTTGTATAAAGTCCAATTGATTATTGGATTCTTGATTCTGGTGCTTCATTTCATTGAACACCACACCATGAAATGATGCAAAACTATGTTCTTTGGAGATCACGGTGTAGTCTATCTGACTGATGGACAACCAATGGATATTATGGGTATAGGAGATGTGCAAATCAAGACGATGAATGGATCTATATGGAACTTACAAAATATAAGACATGTTCCTGGATTAGAGAAGAAACTGATCTCTCCGTTGGACAACTTGACGATAGCGGTCATTCAATTTTTTTTTTTTTTGTGGAGGTATGTGGAAAGTATCGAAGGGAGCAATGGTTTTGGCTTGTGGAAAGAAAATCGGCACCTTTTATATGACCACAAGATTTGCAGACATCATTGCCTTTATTGAAGCAGAAAATCAAGCACAACTATGGCACTGTAGACTCGGTCATATGAGTCAAAAGTGGATGAAGATACTTCAGTCAAAGGGAAAGCTGCCAAAGTTAAAAAATGTTGACCTAGACATTTGTGAAAGTTGTATTCCTGAAAAACTATTCTCTACTCAACTCACTCTAGCTCTCTCTATCTTCTTCACTCTTTTACATTCTCAGCTCTTTATTGAGTCTATTTATAGACCAAGTTGCAAGGGCCATAAATCATATAGGCTTTCCTTTAGCTTGCAAACTTGGTTCTCCTTTCAGGAATAGTTTTTAAGGAATACAACTTTCACATATTTTAGTTTGGATTTTTCTATTTGAGTTACTCACTTCTGTTCTCATACCTTCCCAACCGCTTGGAAGTGAAGCTAGCAAAATGAGTGCACGAATCTCATCATCAAACTCAATCTCAACAGATGACAATTGATTTGTGATTGTATTAAAGTTGTTGAGGTGTTGTGTAATAGAGGTGCCTTCTCTCATCTTCAAGTCGAACAACTTTTTCATCAAGTGCACTTTATTAATTGTTGATGGCTTCTCATACATCCTAGACAAGGCTTCCATTAATCTTGCAATGGATTTTTCTTTTGTAACGGTGTGAGCAACTCTTCTAGATAAGGATAGCTGGATAATGCCAAAAACTTGTCTATCAAGAATTAGCCATTCTTCATCTTGCATATTCTCTAGTTTGCTCCCAAACAGAGGAAGATGAAGTTTCTTCCCATATAGATAGTCTTCAATTTGCATTTTCTAATATCCAAAATATATCCCATCAAATTTTTCAATTCCAGCAGCCTTTATTTCATCTGTCATTTTTAATAATTTTAGAATTTGAATCTGTTTTCACGGTTGTGTCCGGAATGGCAAAAAACATTGGAAACGACTCTGAAATCACCCAAATCGGACTTTGGATGGCTCAGATCTGATCAATCAACTTTTGGACCAATCGATGGTGTAGATGAGGCCGCGTGTCAGATGAAACTCTATCTGCGCCTCACTGGATCAATACCCAACGGATGACATGGCGTTGATGATGTATCGTCCACGTAAGCAAACCGGGCCTACCTTTAAAGACGTGGCATAGTTGTGCATCATTATCGCTGACGTGGCATGTGTTGACGCGGATTACTAAGTGGTCAGGTGACGTGACGAGTTAACCCTGTTCTGTTACGGGTAGTCGGGGGAAGAAGGAGCGTGTAATGCGTACGACGCGTCTGTGCACATAGGCAGTCCTGACATCGGTCGTGCTGGCGCATGCAGCACGTCAGTTCTTCGCCAGAGTTTCACCAGTGGACTTATCTCGTCTTCCCCTATACGATGGTATGTTCAAAAACACATTTTGAGAACTTTTATTTCTGGGTTTGGATCAAACACCCTTCTTTTTCATGAACAAGCTCTGATACTAGTTGTTAGGAAATTCTAGAAATCAAACACACAAGTTTACGTGGTTCAACAACTTGCCTACTCCACAGAACTACTGATTTGTATTAACTAATTTTTTATACAATACAAACAAGAAGAAGGAGAAAAACTATTCTCTACTCAACTCACTCTAGCTCTCTTTATCTTCTTCACTCTCTTACATTCTCAGCTCTTTATTGAGTCTATTTATAGACCAAGTTGCAAGGGCCATGAATCACGACAGGATTTATGCCACCATTTATGCCTTAAATTAAGCCTCCACCTTGTGCTAAGTGGATATGAGTTGTTCCCACTAGCATATAGTGGAGGTGGAGCATTGTTTATCTCCATTTTACTAACAATAAGTTAGCAAACCAAGCATGTGCTCCAATGCATTTGTATTTGCTAACTTAGGAAAACGATACGTGTTCTTGGGTTGTGGCGTCATCTGCAATTTGCAGTGCTTCATACATCTGACTTGGCTTCTATAAACAAGATTTATGAATGCTACAGCATTCATAACTTTATCAAATCACTAACAAAAAGGATAACAGTTGACAGGGATGACGACGACCATTTAGAGGTGCATTTTGTAATGTAAAGGCTTCAAATCCCTCAAAAGAGGTGGTACATCTTCCTCGATCTCATATTTCGTTATGAGAGTGAAGACACTTGTTTGTTACATCTGTCAAAGACCAAGTTTAGTTCCCAAAGTAGTTGGGGAATGTTAAGAGGTGTTTCCTAGGCTATTTAAGTTGCTGTGTAATTAGCATTACATGATCTGGTCTTTCCTGGTTGAACCATAAAAGATTGAAGATCATGCTTCCATAACTTGGTGTGTGCCAAGGATCCCAAAACACCATGTGATGGAAGGACAAAAATTCGACAGATACTTTTGACACGAACACTTATTTGTCCACTGATGTAAAAGAATTACAAGACACAGAGTGCCTATCTTCTCTTGGACGTGGTCCTCTAATGAGTAGTATTGTTATACTCTATAGACACTCTCCCGGTAAATATTAACAAAAGCTATGGGAAGGAAAACCAATATAATGACTATTTTATTCTTTCTAAAAAAATCGATGAATTGACTATTTGAAGTAATATGGTGTTCTTTCAAGATCTATCGGTTATTATTAGGTTAATGGAGATAACTTAGTTTTTTTATATTTTTATAATATGGTGAAATAATTAAATTATTTTTAACAATAAAATTTATTTAACTTGTGTTAGGGGTTTTTTCTTAATTTCTACTTTTTAAAGAATAGTAAAATGACTAAATTACCTTTCAAAACAATTTTTTTAATTGGCACCCAATGGCTTTTTGGTATTTTCATCCTAGTTTTTTTAGTTATGATCAAATTGGTTGAGGTGAAATTTAATATTTTTATAAATATAGATATTATTTAAAAACAAAAACTAACTAACGCATGCATTGCATGTGTCAGCGCGTCTATTGTGTTCTGGTGAAACGTACGACAGATTTTGGAGGCCAAAGATGGCCTCCCTTGATATGTTGGAATCATCTCGATGAACCCTCCATCCCAAGGCGGCGCATTTAGCTTACTGACCTCTAATTTGACGCCGACGACAACCTTTTTTTTCTTCTTATCTCTCTTCTCCTCGATTTTTACATCTGACCCTCTAAATTCTCAAACAACCCTAATTTATTTTTCTTTCATATTTGGTCGTTGTTCTTTTGATTACTATTTGTTTTATTTGAAATAATTCATAAAATTGAAATTGTTTTTTCAATCTCATCCTCCTTCAATTTTTTCATCTGTCAAATTTTTCTTCATTCTTTTTATTGTTATTTTTTTAATTTAAGATATTTTTTTAAATTGATTTTTCATACGATTTTATTCTCCTTTAGTTTTTGTTCACCCTATAAGACTTGATCATCATTTTTTTTATTGCTATTTTTTACTTTGATAAAAAATTTAAATTGATTTTTTTTTTCTAATTTCATCTTTCAACATTACATTAGTTGGGAATTAAGCTTATTGATTAAGCTCAAGTCTAGGATTTCATGAGTTGCAAGTTTGAGAGATTAACCCAGGTGTAGGAGATTCACCTTTTTTTTTCTCTCTTTTTTTAAGAATATTTTTTTTTCAGTTTTATCCTTCATCATTTATTTAATTGGAGGTTGACCTCCGTTACATTTTTTTTATTTTCTTTCTATAGGATTTTTCCCTAATTTTGAAAATAATTTGGGTTATCTCAGGTCTTTTTATTTATCATTCTTTGTTAAATTTAGTTTTTTTAAAAACATGCTTTTGAATTAAATTAAATTAATTGATTAAATATAAGCTTTAATCTTATCTCATGATATTTTGTTTGGTTTGCTTTATGAGTCATTACTCTAGTAGCACATGTGGTCTCTTTTGATGTCGTTGTGTAGCCTTTTGATATGGCTTTAAAATATTTCGATGAGTTTTTCCTAGTAGTGAATAGATGTCCACGACAAAATGAATGCGAGTTTCCAATGAACTTTTCTTTCTTCTTCTTTCGAGTATAATATTAGCCGCTCATTTTTTATAGTTAATTATTGTTATTTTTTTTTGTTTCATTTATCGATTTTCATTGTCTATTTTTTTTTATCATATTATTGAATTAACTAAACTTACTAGATCCAATCAAGTCAATGAGTCACGTTTTGGATTTTTCTTATTTCCTTAAAAATACTACCATTATGTAAACATTTTTTTATGTTAGAAAAAAAATGATATGTCCACAACATAGCATGGGACACCATTTTAGTTACTGATATTAAAAATACCTTAAAAAAATCATAAGTACCTCATGAAACTCGCTTTTAATTCAAAATACCCTCTAATCTGTCAAAAAACCTAAAATTAAACCAAATAAAAAAAAGTTCTTGAGCAACATGGAAACCATTGATTTAAAAAAATATAAAGTTATCTAATTATCAGGGTATTCATGGATATTGTTAGGTCGGATTTGAATCCATAATTATATTCAACTCAACTTCTGATATTTTATAAATTGTAAACCCAATCCATTCAGTTATTTTTTGAACCTTTGTGTGTGTGTCTGTGTGTGTATTGGGTTAGGCTAGATTTTTTTTATGGATATTACAGATGTTCACAGACTGGGTTTATATTGCTAATTTTCATGGACTCGTACTTAGAGGTAAACCTATAATATGGATTATAAATGGCACCTTCAATATTAGGTTTGATTTTCATACCTTGTACCACCATTAATTTCTAATTAACTCTCTTCTTTTATTTAGTAAAGAGGCAAGTTAGTTTTTATTTAGTTTTAGAAATCTAATAGGAAGCCCACTAACACGAACTTTGAAACTGAAACATCTCTAAATAAAATAAAATAAAATAAATCTACAATCCATAAATTATCAAATATAAAGAAAAAAAGAAGTATAAGGTATACAGATTGAGTCGTGTTGACTGAGTTTTAAAAATCTCAACCCACAACCCAACCGTCATATTCATTTTTGAGATTTTTTGATCCACTATCATCTATAGCATCTCCATCATCAAACTTTAAGAGATTGTGTATGATTGTATAATGTAAATATGATAGATAATATTTTTTTAATACCCCTATTGATTATATTAAAGTTGTTATAATTTAATTGATTAGAAAAAAAAAACAAAAATATTATAATTTAATTTAAACAGGTAGAGTATTGGAATTATTTATGGTTGTTTAGGGCAACATGGACACCATCGATTTAACTAAGGGAAAAAATAAAAGGTATGTGAAAATGGAAGGGAAACATACCTCACACATACATCGTTACAGAATTTCGAGTCCCAATAAAATTAAAGAAATCTGAGAAGATAGGTACAGTTGAACATATATTAAATTCTTAGCTGCCATGGTTTTATGATTTTATCCATAGTTATTAAACCCGGCCCGGCCCGGCGGGTCGACCCGGGCAAACCCGGACGAGACCCGTTTTTTTTTTTTTTTTTTTTTTCAAATGTGGGATTTGAAACCCATTAGTATATATACACTATGTTCCCATGAAAAAAAACAATGTTTTTTCAATGTGGGATAAAAAAACCTTTTAGTTTAAATACTTCAACTTAAAAGGATAACATAATATCTTTTCAATGTGGGATTTGAAGCCCTTTCATATATATACACTATGTTCCCATGAAAAAAACCATGTTTTTTCAATGTGGGATAAAAAACCTTTTGGTTTAAGTACTTCAACTTAAAAGGATAACAAAGTATCTTTTCAATGTGGGATTTGAAGCTCTTTCATATATATACTCCATGTTCCCATGTAAAAAACCATGTTTTTTCAATGTGGGATTTGAAGCCCTTTTATATATATACACTATGTTCCCATGAAAAAAACCATGTTTTTTCAATGTGGGATAAAAAAACATTTTGATTTAAGTACTTCAACTTAAAAAAATAACATAATATCTTTTCAATATGGGATTTGAAGCCCTTTCATATATATACTCCATGTTCCCATGTAAAAAACCATGTTTTTTCAATGTGGGATTTGAAGCCCTTTCATATATATACACTATGTTCCCATGAAAAAAACCATGTTTTTTCAATGTGGGATAAAAAACCTTTTGGTTTAAATACTTCAACTTAAAAGGATAATATATTATCTTTTCAATGTGGGATTTCAAATTCTTTCATATATATACTCTATATTCCCATGAAAAAAGTTATATTTTTTCAATGTGGGATTTGAAACCCATTAGTATATATACTCTATGTTTCCAAGGAAAAAGTTATGTTTTTTCAATGTGGGATTTGAAACCCATTAGTATATATACGCTATGTTTCCAAGAAAAAAGTTATGTTTTTTCAATGTGGGATAAAAAACTTTTTAAAATATTCTTTTAAACTTCATAATATGTATAATCTATATTTACATGGATTTTTTTATATGAAATATTAAAACTTTAAATTTGTTTTTAATTTTTCCGGGTTAATCCGGGTTGACCCGAGTTGACCCGGGTTGACCCATGAAACCCAGGACCCGGCCCTTAGCGGGTCAACCCCGGGCCGGGTTTAATAATTATGATTTTATCCTTTCCTAGACAGCCGTTACAGCCGCCACGTATATTCCCTCTCTCCCTGTTTCAAGAAACGACAGGGCCAGCGGAGACCCACCATATCGCGAGCGTCGTCGTTTCGGCCCAGCTCCATATAGTGAAATTACACCTCTGTATAAGGGTGAAAAAAAAATCAGACAAACCAATTAAACTAAGAAAATTAAAAAAATAATTAAAAAAATCAAACTATAAAAAATTTAATTAAATCAATTAAAATATTTTAAAAAATATTCGGTTCGGTTTGGTTTCAGTTTCATAAGCTTAAAACTAAAAAACCTCAACCAAACCGGTTTAATTAAAACCAAACTGAAACCAAACCGAACATAACCGAAACCGATTGGTTCAGTTTCGGTTTTTAATATAAAATAATTGAAACAAACCGAACTGAAACAGGTCGGTTGAAACTAGTTTCGATTCGATTTTGGTTTGATTTTTTATTTTATAAAATTCCAGTTTGGTTATTTTTATAAATGAAAATCAGACCGAACCAGAAATGATCACCTCTACCTCTATGTAGTGTTTACAACCTGTTACACACTGTGGTAAAGAGAAATATATTAAAATAATTTTTTTTAATTTTGAAATTTATTTTAGATATTAATACATTAAATCAAATGATATAAAAAATAATGTGAAACTCTTCTTCTTGTTTTTTGTTTTTGTCAAAAATGTTTTTACACCGAAAAAACAAATTGTACCTAGATAATGATAAAAAATAAAAAAGGAATCATTGACTTTTTGTTAATAAATAGAAAAGTTGTTGCAAAAGAAATTAAGACCTATGTCGAGCTCCTCATTTATCACTCTATTATTAATTAATTAATTTTTAAATCCTTTGATTTAGTTAGTTTTGCCTAAAAAGCTATAAAAATTAGATAATATCATCATTTCATAAGTTGTAAGTAAATTTTCTTGTTCAATTAACACATGATTTGCTCGAATTCATTCATAATATATACCATAAAATGCAGTTTTATGATAAATAAGGATTTATTTCTGCATTGGATTGAAGAACTTTAAAATTATATATAAATTGGATGAAGTCTCTGACCTGTCACTGGTAGGAAATGGATGGAAGAGCGAAAATGTCGATTTTTTAGGCAAAATTAATAAAATCAGAAGAGTTTGAAACATGATTGCTAATTGGATAATACACTAGGGGCTAAATTGAGAATGTCTTAAAATAATAAAATATCTTCCAAATTAATGCAAACTCATCATTAATGTGTCTCCAGTACAATCATTGGAAAATTACTTCTATTTTTTTTTTTAATGGTAGCATTAATATATTTGTTGACTTCAAGTACATTCCGTTCTCCTAGACACCCTGAGTCTTTTCCTTTATTCCAATGGTCACGTGTCTAAATATAATATTTGAATAATGATGATAATGATAATAATTTATCATCAAATATTAAATTTATTAGAAATTATATTTTATTGTTTTTTATGTAAATTTTTTTAATCTAATGATTTGATTTATTTTTTTATTTAATATTTTTTTAAATAAAAAATTTCATAATTATTTTTAATTTATTTTCTATCAGATTAACCTGATTTCATAATTTGAACCATAATTTTTGTAGACTAATATGAGTTGACTCGCCTTTTATTACTCAGTTTATATATTTATCACGCTACTCAGACTGAATCCTAATTTTTTTTTATTTTTTATTCAATTACATATTTTCTAGAGTTTTGTTTTTAAAATTTTTGATTATTTACTGTTGTTGTTGTTTTTTTTATTCTCTAATTAAAATAAAACTAATCTATTAAGTTTGATCAAGAATATAATTAAACTATTTTATTTTATTTATTTATTTAATTGTCTAGACATCGTTTTTTCAGTAAAAATAAAATAAAATAAAATAAAATATACAGTATAATTTAAAACTTGACCGGATCTGGTTTAATTACTTGCATCGAAATTGAATACAAGTGAGTTGGATGAGAATTGAGTAAAACACGGCAAGAACAGCGTTCTTTCCTCTTTCTATTTTTTGGAAGTTGATATCTCTACCCACCGCAGAATCAGCTACCAGTCATCACAATTTTGGGAAACGAGTTTTAAATGCCCTACGAGCTAAACGGCGTCGTATTTTGGGTAAACTACATTTTGAAGAATATTTAGAACTAGAAGTCTAGAACCCAAAGTGAAATATTCGAAAATCTATAGAAAAACTATATTTTTAACATTTTTGTTCCATTTTTCTTTTCTTGAAAAGACCAAACAACTTTATCTGCCGGTAAGAAAAGACACCGAACAACTTATTTATAACAAAGACTTAATCTGTTTCACATCTTCAGCATTCAATCTCCAAAAGTCTTCTGATCTCTGCGAAAAAAGTGGTACTGGACACGGAAACCCCAAAAAACCAGAAAAAGATGGCGCAAGAATCATCGATCAACACAGCTTCACGTAGAACCAGAATACTAAACAACCATCTTGTTCAATCTCCTTCAAAACCCAGTTCTTGTCTTCAATCAAATTCTTGTTTAAGCTACTCCCCACCAGAACTAACAGAAAGTTTCGATTTTGACATCAAAGAAATGAGAAAAATTCTTGATTTCCACAACTTAGAGGATAGGGACTGGTTGTTTGGTGTTATCAAACAAGGGAGAGTGTTTAATGGGAAAGAGAGAGGTGGGAGGTTGTTTGTAAGCCCTGATTATAATCAGACAATGGAGCAGCAAAGAGAGATGACCATGAAAAGGATTGAGTATTTGTTAGAAAGAGGTGCTTTTGATGGATGGTTGACAAAAAAAGGGGTTGAAGCTGAATTGAAAAAGTTGGCTTTGCTTGAAGTTATCGAGATTTTTGATCACTCTCTTGCTATTAAGACTGGTGTTCATTTCTTCTTATGGTACTGTATTGATTTCTGTTTTGGATTAATGGGTTGCTATTAGATTATTAGTTTTCATTTCTATTTTTTTGTGGTTATATTGTTTCTTTCTGCAATATCTCTTTTCCATTTTTCTATTATTTTTGGGTATTGGGTTAATGGGTTAGTGTTAGTTTTTTTGTTAGTTTCTTATTGATTGACGGGGCTTTAATGGAGTGGTAAATATGGAGCTGTTATGTTGTCTATTTGGTTGCTGAGAAAATCTGAGGGAAAGAGTGAAATTTCTACTTTTAAATCTAAAGAATTTTGTTCTTGACATTCTTTTGGTTGTTTGGAATGAAGAAGTAGAAAATTGTTTTTTTTTTTTTTTGTTTCAAATTAATTTTTAGGATGGTAAAACTGGCTGTTAATTCTGAAGTCTTGTAATGGATTCAATTCAGCAGGAATATGGAAGAAAAAAAACTGTAGTGTTGAATTTTTGTATCTGTTCAATTTAGCAAGGCTTGTTTTAGGGTTCAGGAGGAAAATTTTGTCAGCTGAATTTGAATATTTTTTTTTTGTTAATTAATTTCAGGGGTGGTGCTATCCAATTTATGGGCACAAAACGCCACCATGACAAGTGGCTAAGAGACACTGAGACTTTTGCAATCAAAGGTTGCTTTTCTATGACTGAGTTGGGGCATGGAAGTAATGTATGTGGAGGCTGCCAATTTTTGTGTGTGTCATACTAAGGTTTCTATGTGGTTACTTGTGCTCCATTGTGTACATTTGATCTCTTTCCTTGTTTGATGTTTTTAGGTTCGAGGAATTGAAACAGTCACAACTTATGATTCGAAGACGGGAGAGTTTGTAATCAATACCCCATGTGAATCAGCTCAGAAGTATTGGATAGGAGGGGCTGCTAATGTAAGGGTTTTTCCTGAACACATTTTTTTGTTAAGGCCATTCTTTGTTACATTCTCCCATATGCAATTTTGTGTATGTTGACACAATTTTACTGGTATTCAGCATGCAACACACACTATAGTATTTTCTCAGCTCAACATAAATGGGGTGAATGAAGGGGTCCACGCTCTTATAGCCCAGATCAGGGATGTAAATGGAAACATATGCCCAAACATCTGTATAGCTGATTGTGGCCATAAAATTGGTTTGAATGGTGTTGATAATGGTCGAATCTGGTATTAATCACACTTTTCTTTTCTTGTCAATTACTGTTTTATTAGCACATGATGAATGCAATGAGGATTTTGGGGACTTGTTTTCAGGTTTGACAATGTGCGAATCCCTAGAGAGAACTTGTTGAATTCGGTTGCTGATGTTTCACCAGATGGTCAATATCTGAGTGCAATAAAAGACCAAGACCAAGTAATTCTTTTGTGCTTCTTTCATGTTCTTTAATTGTCGAGCAAACAAATAAGTCAATTGTCACGTGTTTTTTTCCAGAGGTTTGCAGCATTCTTGGCCCCTTTGACATCTGGTCGTGTAACTATTGCTACGAGTGCAATTTACTCTGCAAAGGTATTGAATCATGGCAGTTTTCATTATATTTAGAGAATCATTTACTGAAGACTACAAAATTTTCTGTAAGGGTGATTGTTTACTGCTAATGCATATTCCTCTTTAAGGTATAGGATTATGCACCAGCTCTACTAGCCATATTGGATTGGGCTACTTCAAAACAGTTCTGCGGTTCAATATTGGGAACTACATAACTCTTTTGTTTAGATAATTACTTTGAGAAAAGCAGATGATGCACTTTTAGTAAGCCTATTTGCTCATCAAAGGAATTGGATTAAGGTTGTGAATTAAATCATAAAGATGACATGGAAGATGAGTTCTAAGCAATGCATTAAAAGGATTTAATTATCTGATCAGAAGGAGTAATTTTCATCCTACTCATTAAAGCTTTGCGTTCATGGTGTATTGTATTTAAACCATGCCTTCATAACTGGCTGCTTGATTTTCCATTAATATGGATGTCATTCTTCTCTTGTCAGATTGGTTTGGCAATTGCTATTAGGTATGCCTTGAGTAGGCGGGCATTTTCTATTACTCCTAATGGACCTGAAGTCCTTTTGCTTGATTACCCAAGTCATCAACGCCGACTCTTGCCTCTTCTTGCTAAGTCGTAAGTATCAAAGTAGTCGCAATGCACTCATACTGAAATTTGTAATGTATTAACTCTTTTGGGATGTCAAATTGTGCTTCATACATGCAATTTCAAAGTAGTAAGATCCATGGTAATAGTGAAGTTTCAATTGTTCTCAAGTTTATTGCTTGCATCTGGGGAATTTTACAATTTGCTCAAGCCCTAGTTTGACATCAGTCATCTGCCTGTGTAATGTGCAATAATTGTGTTTATTCGTTAGTTTACTCTCATAGAGCCATTGTCATTTATTGCTGAGTCTGGCTTTTTCCTTTTTCTTGAATTCCATAAAAAAGATTATTGTTCTGTTTTTATGTGAAATGTTGATATGATGATTGGGATCTTGCAGACTATGGTCTGGGAAAATCAGAAAATGTCATCCGATTGTTGTCTTTTATCAAAACACCATTTTTATTGTGCAAAAAAATCATATCTTCAAGTCCATCACTAGTTCTGTGAAAAGTAGATGCTCCATTTGTATTGAATCCTCCAATGCCCTTGGCAATGCTAGTTCTGTAAACTGGCCATGCAACTTGGTTTTGGAACTTCTGCGTCGCAGCTGCTTATTGCTTGTAATTTAAATAAATAAAACTCTCATTCTGACTTATTTCTTTTCTCTTCCCCCTGGAATGAACCCTTGTCATGCAGGTATGCTATGAGTTTTGGCGGAAATTACTTGAAAATGATGTACGTGAACAGAACCCCTGAATCAGCCAAAACTCTTCATGTTGTTTCAAGTGCATTCAAGGCTATCTTCACGTGGCATAACATGAGAACCCTCCAGGTGACGAGCTAGAACCACATATGAAATTTAGGTTTATGGTAAAAAGCCTTGCTGAATTTCATTGTATTCATGTTCATTAGGAATGCCGTGAAGCTTGTGGAGGACAAGGCTTGAAGACTGAAAATCGAGTTGGTCATCTGAAAGGTGAATTTGATGTCCAGTCAACTTTCGAGGGGGACAACAATGTTCTCATGCAGCAGGTACAGTGTATTGTCTTTATTTGGGTGAATGTCTGAAAAAAAGAACTATTGGATGAAAATCGAGATTTTTATGTTTTTGGTTTTGGGCGGTTCGGGCTGCAAGGTGGGGATGGGGGGAGTTGGCACAACTAGGCACGCTTTATGAGCATTCTGTATGTGTCTGTCTATCAGCCATAAGAAAAAAGGTGACTAGGACTTAAGATCTATGTGGTGATGCAGGTGCAATCCAAGTAGATTGAACAAGGCTTTGAGTTAAACAATGGTTTTGAGCTTGTCTTTTGTTACGACTTGATTCTTTTGTCACTCATTTTAGAACATCCAAAAACTGATGTGTTACAATTTAAATGGAATTAAGTTTACTAGCACATACTTCTTTAAGATTTCGGTTTGAAGCAGTGCATTTTTGTTTCAGGTCAGCAAGGCACTCCTTTCAGAATATGTAGCTGCAAAGAAGAAAAACAAACCTTTCAAAGGTTTGGGATTAGAACACATGAATGGACCCGTCCCTGTAATTCAATCTAATCTTACAAGCACTACCCTCAGGAACAGCCAATTCCAGGTAATATATATTATCTAAGTTTGTAAGCATATTAACCTTTCTCAACATATGTCATATGCCTATCCGATTGTGTGCATCAGATGAATGCTCACTGCTTGAGGGAACGAGATCTTCTGAACCGTTTTGCTGCAGAAGTTTCACTATATCAATCAAAGGGAGAAAGCAAAGAGCGAGCATTTATTCTGGTAGGGATGCTTTTCTGGTAATAAAGTTGGTGCTTTCCTGTTCCACACCTGTCATTCTGATTGTTGTTGTTGATGAGATTTTGCTTTAACTATTGGCACCAGAGTTATCAACTTGCAGAAGACTTGGGCAGAGCTTTCTCAGACAGAGCTATTCTGCAGACCTTCATTGATGCTGAGGCAAATGTATCTGCTGGTTCCTTGAAGGTAAGAAATATAGAAATTACTCTTGTATTTTTCTATATTTTTCTACACATTAGCCTAATGATATAGTTTGTAAAGCTTTAAACCATTTTGTGATGTCCTAGCATAATAAGAATGCATCATGACTGAAGGAGTCAGGTATAAATGAATTGCTGTCGAAACAAGTTTTTTCTTACGCAAGGAAAAAAAGAATTTGCATCAGAATTAAAAAAAAAAAAACATATATCTGAAGCTTTGAAGGGAATTATACGTGAGTTGAAGTTCTTCTAACCATGCCTTGGTAAAATCTCTCTCTGATTCACCAAAAAAATAAAATAAAATTATGGCAATCTGACGAGTGGTTAGAACTTGGAAGAGTTTAGGGAAGTGGGTTATGGAAGAATTATTTGAGCTAATGAGATATAGTATGAATCGAAAGTCAGAAGGGATGTTTAAAATTTCTTAATGACATCAGAAATTCTACTGCAGTCTTCATTGCTTTTTCCAAAATCTTGACCTATAAGGAACATCAGCAAATAGCCTAAAATGTCTGGTAGGGAACATGTAAAGATGTTAGAGAAGGGAGAACCTTATCTTGTAGCTGAATTTGTGGGTTTGCTTCCTCTGCAGAATGTCCTGGGTTTGTTGAGATCCATGTATGCCTTAATCTGTTTGGAAGAAGACGCCGCATTCCTTCGGTATGGGTACTTATCAACAGACAACGCAGCTACTGTGAGGAACGAAGTGACAAAGCTCTGCGGAGAATTGCGACCACATGCACTTGCACTGGTCAGTTCTCTCGGCATTCCTGACGCGTTTTTGAGCCCCATAGCATTTAACTGGATCGATGCCAATTCATGGTCTTCAGTTCAGAAATAGTGCCTTGAATCGCTCTCTTTTCTTAAGCAAGAGTTTGATTGTTTCCCTTGCTTCAAGTCTTAATAAGAAATCAGGATGACAACCCAAATTGCTGTGATGGTGCTCATCTGTACGTAAAACTATCTATTAATAAATAATCATCATTGTTCATGTTTATTAGAACCAAGTCACATTACATCTGCTCTTAAATTTACATGGACTGTGTTGCTTGTGCATCTTGCTTCTGTCAGAAAGTGGAAGAACAAGGCTTGTACAAGGAAAAAAGAAGAAAAGAAACGCAGGTGTAAATTTCATGAGGACTAAAGACAACGATTTAAATTTTGAAAAACAAATATATTTTATTGGGTGGGTTTTTATTTTCTTATTAATGTGTTTTTATTTTTACTAAATCATATATATTTTTTATTAGTAACATGCATCTCTTTATAAAAATCTAATTCATTTGAATTAAGGAGAAAAAAAAGTATCTCTTCAAGCAAAATTTCATTTCCTTGTTCATTTATTGTTTTGATAAAAATATGATTTTTATATTAGAATTATTGTTTTCTAAATAGAAAGAAAAGCAAATTTTAATAAAAAAAAATATAAAAATCATGACTTGATAATTTATACGTAATTAAAAAAACATAAAACAAAGATTAATTTTAAAAAAAATTGTGTAAATTTTATAAAATAAAAAATAAATATCATGAGCATATATTTTTATAAATCTTGCAAATTATATAAGTTCTTATATAATAATTCATACATTAATCATGAAAATTATTATAAAAAATATAATTTCATCTGAAAATCATGCAAGATTTGATTTTAATTATTTTATTCATAATTAATTTTATAAAATAAAAAAAAACTTTAAAATTTGGAGGGTAATATAAAAAGAGGCATAGGTGTGCTTGTGCCTATAATGCAAGTCACTATCAAGATAAAACCGTAGTTTTTAATGTCTATTGAACAATAAAAATAAAAGGTCTATTTTCCCTTTTGATTTCGGTCACTTTCTTTCAATTTTTTTCAACAACAAATGAAAATTCTTTTTTAAAATATTGATTTTTAATTCATAGATTTGGGTCAATGGCTGACTTGTCCCATTCATAGCCCACCAAAATGGCCTCCATTGTTGCAGGTTCCGCTCCCTGAATATCGTGCCGTTAGAAGCAGTGCTTCTCATCTTTTTAAAGATTTGCCGGACCGGTCCTGTAGGCACAAGGGGGGGAACTGTCCTGGAACTACTTTAATCACCGGAAAAAATCAAACCCTTGCACAGAGTAATTTCTAACTCTTTAGTTTACTAACATATGGCTGGGAAAGATGGAAGTGAATAATAGATATCTCTGCAGCTTCCTTGTGATTAACATATCTGTATTTTTCATAGCTTTGGCTGGGAATATGTTCCATACTGATGTTGTCCTGGTATGTTCTTGATCTTTCATTGCTTTATATATTTCTTGTTTATATATAATACCATGACTTCTTTTTGTCCAAATGTTTCAGGGATCATCTTCAGAACCTAGTCGACTAGTCGTGGTTACTTTGTTGATTCTGCTTTCTTCGGAAAGGATTCTTCTCTCTATAACATTCAAAGTCAGTGTGGATCGAACTCTACGATATCTGTTTCTGTTCCTATTCCTCAGTCATCCTTAAAATTCCAGAAAGGTTTGCACTTCTACATAAATATACTGTTGCAAAGGTGAATCAGTTTCTGTAACTTAATGGAGTAAATAAAAAACAACAAACCAGTCGTAGTAATGTATGAGACAGAAGAGGAAGGGAGGATTAGGAACTGAATTCACCATCCTGTAAAGAGCTTGACCAACTGCTCATCCTACTTCCTCTACGTTCTCGATAGCCTATCTTAGTCTTCGTAGAGTCTTTCAGTGGCATATGCTTCGGTCCTCTTCCCCAGTACTTGGAAAAAGTGAGCCGCCGGTTCAGGTACAAGATACTCTCATTACTGCTTGGAAAATTAGACATCCAGCCAGTAATCACAATGACATGAATTCCTTCTCTGTTTCGTTTCAAGTTTTTTAAATTGAGCAATGCTTAAATTTGACTGTGGGCTAAAAAGAAAACATTTGAAAGAACTTTGTGAAACAACCAATCATTCTTCCCTCCTCTGTGTTTCTCGAGTCTATGAGCTACTATTCTAAATCTTTGTCTACTCGCTTGTATACTTAAATATAGATGCGGTATGTGTTCGAAGTCTAAATTTGTGGCATGAATCTTCTCTCGAGATAAATAGCCAGATATACATGGGCAATGAAAAGGGAATGCAGAAGGGAAGTCGAATGAGATACTTGGAGGTTGGTATTCCTGATTTCAATACAACTCTTCTGTGTGATTACAGTAAATGGTGCTCATTATGTTTGGGAATCCTAACAGTTTCATTTTTCTACAGCATATGATTTCCTATACTCCAATGGTACTAATTTCAATGTGAATGTCTGGTACAACGCCTCCTATAAGGATGCTTCTGCTTTGCGGTTACCACGAGCAGTGAATCTGGTATATAAAGCACCTCAACTCTTCGTTCTTGTGATTTCTTAAGCTGATGTTTATATCTTTGCAGGTAACAAATGCCTACCTTCAGTTGTTTATAGGGCTTGGTGCAAAAGTGACGTTAGGATTTATCAAGGAAATGCCTAAAACTTCAAACGCTCTAATCAAGTTTGATATCGATCGCTTCTCAAATGGGCACCCTCTTCTTTACATTGGTTATTTTACAACTATTCCCTGTACGCATGTGTGATCCATTGCTTGTCAGGATTTATTTATTATGAGGCAGAATCTTGTTACAAATTTGTTTCTGTTATCTTAAGCCTGCTATGGGATACTATGACAGGGAGAGAGCACTTACTATTTTGCGGAAGACTGAAGAACCTAAAAGGTTCTGCTTTGAAAAGAGGAGGCATTATCATCTTAGCTTTAAGCTTGTCAAAGATCATTTAC
Organism: Populus x sibirica; assembly: GCA_019202695.1. Lineage (NCBI taxonomy): Eukaryota > Viridiplantae > Streptophyta > Magnoliopsida > Malpighiales > Salicaceae > Populus > Populus x sibirica. Next base: position 384,191 of record JAGMVL010000317.1, read on the forward strand.
TTTCTTTAAGAAATAGGTGACTGTTGAAGGGGTTTCAGTTGGAAAATTGTCAAAAGGTCATAGAATATCCTCAGCTAATTAGAACCATCTTAATTGGATAAGCTATAAGTTTCTCTTTTTTACCATTCTGCTGCTCTAGGCAGTGGAAGAATCTCTCGAGAGCCTCAAACTATTTGATGGAGGGGTAGCTGACAAACATGCTGGGAAATACAGTGGAGGTATGAAGAGAAGGCTTAGTGTTGCAGTATCACTAATTGGAGATCCCAAAGTATGTCATTATCACTCTTAAGAACGTGTACTTTAATTTCCTGCATGAAATATTCTTGTTTGTCATAATTCTTGGAACTTAATTCTGCAGGTTGTTTATATGGATGAACCCAGAACTGGATTAGATCCTACTCTCTCTGATCTCTCTAACAATGAGTGTTTCAAATTAATTAAATTTCCTTTTGGCCTTGTAGTTTTGATACCCCTCACAATGCTTGACTTGGTGTTTTCAGCACATTCAATGGAAGAGGCAGAGTACCTTTGTGATCGAGTAGGATTTTATGAAGTTAGCATTGCAGATGTATTTCATGCAGTTAAGGTTGCAAGAGCCAGGCTCCCTGTTTATGCTTGGGGGCTGTCTCCTGATACCACCTTGGAAGATGTCTTCATCAAGGTCACAAGCTCAGCCGAGCAATCCCACACGCCTTGAATTGGCAAAAGCTACCATGTGCCCTTAGGCAACCTCTCTGTAGCTCAATTAATATTAGTATTCTTCCATTTCTAGAGATCTCAAACATTAACCAGTAATTTGTTTTAAAAAAAAGTACATTTATTAGTCTTCTTTGTAATCTCTCCTTTGAATGCAACAAATGCTTACAATTTTAATAAGAAACGTATAAAAAAAGTTTTTATTGCACTACGATTACATAACATGATCTCCTGCATTGCCATGCTAAATGCCAGCATTGGAAAATCATACACAAGCATGCATGCAAAGCCCAAGGCTCAGGTGAGGAAGGAATAAAATGTTGACAAAGATTTGTTGCGAAATTGTGAGTCAATGGGAGGCTATGGTAGGCAATGGCAGTCTAAATGTGCAACCATTCTTGGCAATTGATACAGTGAGAGTAAAGTGAGTACCGATCGAGGTTGTGGAAAAGCTTAGTATAGGTAAAGAGTTAAGCATTTTGCATTGTGAGCTCTTGAGTGAATTGGGTATATTTGAGACTTGGATGATCTTTTGTAATCTCTAGACATTTTTTCGTTATGAAATTCTTTGATCCTTCATGTCTGTGTATTAAATTTTAGATAGTGTTTGATTATTGTCTTGAACCAACCACATCACAGTGTTGAACCACATGAAGTATTGCATGCAGTTATATGGTGATTGTTTATCCATAATTTATCTTCATAACCATCTGATATAAATTTGTTAGTATGTGTATTTTCTGCAACAAACTGAAATCAGAGCCGCCACGGTAAAGCTTTATCAGTTGGGTTTATGATCTGTAGTGAGCCTTCCATGTACTCCTGAGGAAAAACCATTAACGAGCTGATGAAACCCCTGAAAACCAAAAGCCCCTAGACTATCAATCCACCAAGTACAAGTCTTTTAAGTCTATTTACTACTGCGTTGTCAGTTCGGTAACTACTGGATATATTATGTCTCCGGCGAAAAGACGAAGTGGAAACAAGTCAACTGAAGCCGACCTCATGCAGCCATCCTTAGGCTTCCCAGACTCTCCGATCAAGCTCATGAATCACCGGGATTCATTGGAAGAAGAGTTACGGGGTTTGGTAGTGATGTCATTGTTATGTGATCGCGTATACATGGGAATTATGAGCCAATGTGATGAACTTAGATTCAGGACATGCCGAGAAAATGAAGGACCATATGCTGATTTTGTTGGAAACAAACCAGTTCGACAAATCTGTATTGCTTTCAGGACCAGTTATACCAGAGCCAAACACCTCAACTTTTTAGATGAGAAGTGGTCTAAGTGGCTTGGAGAATTCGAGGCCAATTCTGTGATATACTGTGCTTTCGGAAGTGAATGAACTGTGGAGAGGGATCAGTTTGAAGAGTTGCTCTTAGGTTTGGAGCTCACTGGCATGCCATTCTTGGCAGCACTTAAACCATCTGCAGGCTGTGAGCCAATTAAACTCCCATTACCTGAGGGAAGTGTGAAAAAAAAAAAAAAAAAAAAAACAGTCCAGCCCAGCTCACCATGGTGCAAGGTGGTCCGAAGCTGTTTCTAACTGAAGAAGTAGAGGAGACCCAGGAGGTAGGAGGGGGATTTAATTAACCTCCAAGAACTTTCAGTTGATTTAAAGCTTAAATTAAATTAAAATTTTAAATTTTCCATTCAAGGATTCCAATTTCAAGCTCAAGCCCTTGTCATTCAATTGGGGGGTTGTAACATGGTGCTTGGAGTCCAATGGCTAAAAAGCCTCAGGCTAATCAAATCTCAACTTAAAATATAGTTTGTATTATTTTTTAATACATTTTCAAGAATAAAAAAATTCAAACTTGGCTAATTGGCCACTCTATTCTATCAAATAATCATTTTAATTTAAAAATTTAAATTATTAAATAAAATTATAAAAAAATAATTTACTTTATTACTCTTTAACACAAACAATAATTAATTCGGTACAAGAACAAGACAGAAAACTAAGACGGCCCCAAAACGAATACAAGGACGGACACCAATCAAAAACATTATTCAAGAGCAAAGTCTGCCTGCATTCAGTCTTCACCGCATATTCTAAAGAAGTAAAATGATGCACATCCATCTTGACTTCAAATATGTTTTGTCAGCATCATAATATATAGGCTTAATAGTAGCAGGGTACACAAATACTAAAACTGGTATCACCTGCTGTACACTTAGAGAAGTCCTCTTCAGTATTGACCTTTGTCTCCAACTTAACTGTTGAAGGTGTAGTGGTTGATTACTCTGTACGCTAATTATCTGTGCCAGCAATATATAAAGCAAACTAGGATGTCTCTCCAAATCAACAGAGCAGATGAGCGTCTGCCATTGCTAACTGGAAAGAGAAGTAATGCCAAGATGTTACTAAAGTAGTGAACTTTATCTATACAAAATCACCAGCCATTACTTGCTAAAGAATCATCAGCAATACCTTGTTATAGAATTCTGTTAGTTACCACAATCAGGTAATATTCTGAAACTATGTTCCACGTATTACGCCAAAGCTATTTAGAAAAATGATTGTACGGAATCATGGCCCGGGGCCCATGCAGGTGCCAGAAGTTTTGTGATCGAGAGCACAATTAACATCTCCAGAATCAGTTTTCTCTATCAGCCTTTGTCTTTCCCTTAAGAGGGGGGCCATTATCTGCAGTTACAACAGCAGTGAGCCTTCCCATTTTCTTCTGCAAATCAGCCAGTGGATCCTTTGAAACTTTTCCTTTCAGAGACTTCTTTCCATTAGCAAGCTTGAGTTCTAACCTATATAATGCACATAAATCGCAGTTGTTGATCTCATATTCAAATAAATGCCACTCATGACAGCCTGGAGGTTGTGGGTCCATATAATAGGATTTCTTCTGGCCCCCAAGCTCCTTCATCACCTGCTTTCTTGATTCATGCCAACCACGGCCATTGTAGTCTGGCAATGACCTCTGCTTCCTATTTCCGCTGTCAAACGCCCTTCTTGGCTTGTCAAAAAAGAGCCACTCCCTAATTGTTTCACCGTCGAGTAATGAGAGATCAAATAGTTCTACGATATGGAAACAAAATGAATTAGCCAAAATAAGATATGACAACTTTTTCAACCATATTAAGTCACATGAAGAAACATAATCAGCAGACCACATGGAGTTCTGAATCATAGATGAATCTTATACCACATCAAATAATTAGCTTACAACATAGAGACCTTGATCATAGATGAATCTTACACAGTATCAAAATGAATTATTCACCATTACTGAATAAGAGCAAGAATGCTGTAGATCAAATATGCAATGTAACAAGAAATTGTACTTGAAAATTAAGCAAAGGGAGAAAGGGGGAGGCACGCATGCGGGCTTACCAGCAGCATTCCATGGGGATTTCATGACAGCAGCCCCTTCACATTGAGGAATACCAACATTCTTACCCTGCATCTTTGCAATAAGGGCGTCAAATAGTAAATTATCCTTCAAATTAATGCCTCTAGGCCGCAAAACTGGGGCCATGCCAGGGGGACCTTCATTTAAGGCCAGGGTAGCGTGAAAGCTGCTACAGTAGTCCTCTAACCATTCGGCTACTTGAGCAGGCCTGGTGCAGTCCCATAATGCACATTTGGGCCCCATAAAAGCAGAAGGTGGAGGGCTGATATACTGCAGATTGTTACTCTCAGCATTTTTTCCACACTCTTCAATGTCATTGGTGCCACCAAAAAGCCCAGGGTCAAATTCTTCATCCAAAGTGAACTGTTGACAATCCAATAAAGTAGTTATATCGGGGGCGCTAACCACTACATTTTGCAAACCAGAGGCGGAGCTGTTGGGTTGATGAAACCCTTGAAAACCAAGCCCCTGACCATGACTATTCACCAAATATTCCTGAAATGTAAGTGTTTTGTGCTCATCAGTCATCACGGAGAATATCTTTATGCCATGAAAGATCAAAACTTAGGGCACTAGGAACTGAATACGATGTGAATGACAGTAAATGAATACTTCAGTTGATCACTGAAATTACACATGGACATGCAAATGAAACAAAAAGTAAAATGAATCTTGCTAAAAGCTCAAATCATTAACCAAAAACAGCTCAAGTGCTATGGATTAGCATTTAAGAAATGGTTCCCATCCGAATGTTTATTGTTGTCATAGTCTTGGACATGTATCTTCCCAAAATCAAATCAGGGCAGGGCCTTGCAGTTTTCTCAACACTTGGATAGTTGCATCTATTGGTCTTAAAGTTTTATATAGAGATGTGTTGGGACTTGAACAAACCACAAGGCTAGTAACATCGAGACCCCCCTATGAAGCTTGCAAAACATAAAATCACCTTCTCAGGCTTATAATATGTCCCACATTGGCTTCACCAAATTATCTTCAAGCAATAGGCTTGCTTCTTTTTCTTTTTCTTTTTTCAAAAAAAAAAAAAAAGTAATAGTTATAATGTGCAATAACAGATAACCAGCAAGAAGACAATCTACACCCTCCATGTGAACGATGGCATCAAGCTTCAAAGTAAAATGATAAGAGAATGTATATTCAGTAAGGAAAAAAAAATAATAATTAAAAGGACCATAATCTTTCTGTATATGACTTGCCTCAGCCAGGAGCTAACATGGTTTTTTCTTTTTCCAATTTACATGTCGGTAAACCAGAAAAATACAGTGCAAGACTTAAAATTCCATTTCTTCATACTTGTAGGTAATCATGATGTAGCCTTTTTAAATAAATGAAAGCGTACTACAAAGAACCAAAATGATATGAACTGTGAAGTATGATGCATTTCTACAACTTACTAGTCAGAAGAACATTATAATAATCCCCAAATAGGATCTTACATGTTGAAATGTTGTTAAATTGCCAGGATTAAGGTTTTGAAAATTGGGCTCGGGCTGCATTTCTGGCTTCAAAACTGACTGCATTGTTAGTGGACTTGTCGCATCATCTTCTTCCTCGTACAATTGTAACAAGCGGCCTATATCATCTGAAAAGGATACCAGACTGATATCCTACAAAATACCCATCCCAAATTAACTCATCTAAATTCTTTAAAGACAACACCACACTGACAGGCAATACAAATATTTCATTATCCACAATAGCAAATAGGAGATGCTAACAAGTAAAGAATTGGCAGGTGATGGCACATCAAGCTCAGCTTTCCACTCACGAAGACCTTGATACACCTGCTCCTCCAACACAGCAACATCACTATTCCACCCCTCTTTCCTTGCAGCTTGAAGGTTAGAGAACCTTTCATGAAGATCATTTAGCCGGGTTTTTGCGTTGTCCATCAACAGATGGTGCGACATAGACGTGCATTTACTCTTCTTACCTTTCTGCATTGAACCTCTCCCTCCTCAAAATCCTAAAACAAGCCAGAATCAAACAATTAACTTTCACACCAAAAATCAAAACTTCGACATTAAGCATCCAAAAAAAGGGGAATAAAAAACTGAAATAGCACAGCATACAGACTTTCCAGGGGACAAAAACCAGGGCACAAAATAAACTAAGAACCCTTTTTGACACCTGTTTCAATCCTCAAAACCAAATATAACAAAACATCAAAATCAAAACCCACACATCTCACTTATGCATAAAAACAAATATCACCACAAAGCTGAATCTTTCGCCTCTAACAATAATCATAGCAATCGCAAAAAAATATTGATGATTTTTTTATCTAAAACCTAAAAAAACCCCAAAAGCCAGTATGTGCCAATCATCACAGAAACACAGTGAAGCAAAAACAATAAACATAAATTAAACTGAAAAAAAAAAGACAAGAAATTTATTACCTCAAAAAAAAAAAAGTAGGACAGCAGCAAAGGTCTTATTGATGGGGCTGGAGATTCGAGAAAAAAAGAGGTTGTAGTACTGGCTGTAGTATGTTATGGTTTTGGATTTGGAAGGGAAGAAGGTTTGGTGCCCGCCAAACTGCAGAAGCTAAAAGGCTTGTCTTGTACCGACCTTTTCTTTCCGTCTCCTGAAAAAACAAAAATATTGATTGTATTTTAAACTAATTTGCTGAAATCAAACATCATTCATATTTAAAAATATAAATACAAATATCTTTCAAAAAGAGTACAATATGCATTAAAATCCGAGTTATATACACAAAAAAATAAAATAAACTATGGAGCTCGTTAAAAAATTAAAGAAAAAATCTCAAATTATTTTACAAATTAATAAAAATCAAATCATTATTTATGAAAGAAAACCAAGACTATTATTTTATTAAAAAATTGCTCATTCTATGATAAATTAACATTATTCAATTAATGTTCTTTTATCTCCTTATTTGAAGAGATAATATATCCAACAACAAAACAATTTGGTGAGAAAAGGAAGAAAGAACATGACATTGATTGAAATGGATAATTCCATGGTTTTCAATACCAAGTTAATAGTGGATTTTTGAAGGGAAAAAAAACATTAACAAGTTGTTAAGAGTATAATTCTTTATATAGAAACAAAATAATTTGCTGTTATAACTACTTTTATTATTATTATTATTTATTATCTTGATAAGAAATTTTGTTATCCATGTCATTCATTATATAAAAATCAAAAGTAATCATTACAAATAAAAAAAAATATCTAGGATACTTGAATATAAAGATTAAAAAAAATATTTGATTAATTAAATTTTTTTTATCTCATATTAAATATTAAATTGCGTAGATCAACTTGGAGGCCCCTTGACATGGCTTCATGCTTACCCTATGTTTTAAATTAGATCAAATAGAAATAAAACTAGAGTGGCCAGTTAATATGACAGCCCAACCATCATCTAATTGATCAAAACCAAGTTTAATTAAAAAAAAAATTATAGACATTGTTGTTTTTTGTTTTTAAATATTAACACCACAATATTCTATGTGGACCTAGGTTTTAAGATATGGCCTAATTGACTCAATTGATTAGGCCAAAACCTGATTTGCTTATTAAAAAAAATTAAAACGATGATGATTTAATATTTTCTTAATAAAAAAAAATACTCAGAGAATGATATTTTGGATAAATTTAAGCCAACCTGCCTAGATTATGACCTAGACCATAATCTTTATCGATTTAATAACTTGTTTTTGAAATATTTTTTTTTATTAAACCATTAACAATCTAAAAATATACGAGGAACGATTTTAATCAAAATTCAAATAAAAAAGCTAATGCAAATTAAAAAAATTATAAAAAAAATATTTGAATTAAACTTCAAATCATAAATGAAAACAAATAAAATAAAGTCAAGTGCTTCTAGTCCTAGTAATAAACCCAAAAGCCTTAGTGAGCCTAGGCTTGAAAACCTAGGCACGTGCGTCTAGGTTGATTTCTTTTTTCTTGTTTTTTTTACATGTCATTCGTTTTTTTTTTTTTTAAAAAATAGATGATGTGTTATTTAGAGACCCAATTTTTTACCACAGTAGTGGTGATCGAGAAATCAGGGTTCAAATTTTTAGACCCCAAAACTCATTTTCCAACCAATTTTTCACATGAAAACACCTAAAAAGCATTCTAGAGGCTTTAAAAAACTCATTTGTGGTCTTAAACTTGGAAAAAATTAGTCCAAAAACATAAAATCAACCCAATTTCAAAAACTTTCCCCAACCTTGATCTATTTTTTCATGTAAGATTAAGGTCAAATAACACATCAATAAAACTTGTAGAAACGAAAGGTTTTGAGCATTCAAGTAAGGATCTCACACGACTACATGGGGATTTGACCAAAATAGGCTATGTAGATAACCTAAGATATTTTTTTATGGACTAGTGAGACATATCTAGACCTAAAAAAGGATTTGAGACTGTTAGGCCTGGTTAGCACATTAAAACTGCAAGAACAGGAAATCCGATCGTTGGATTAAGATCAATATTCCCAAGTGATTCTACATGCTATTTTTCCTAGGAAAGCAACTATGTTGCTGAATGGACCATCGAATCTTTTATAATAACATTTTAGAACCTGATGCTCTTGTTTAGGACAAGTTTGCTAATTTTCCTAATTATCTTTGGAATTATTATTTATTTTCAGATTTTATATTAATTTCTTTTATGACTTAGGGTTCTTGTTTTGTTTTCTAGTCTATGTTAGTTTTCCTAGCCTATAAAAGGCATTGTAAACCTCTTTAGGAGACAATTTTGATCATATTATTATTTGAAAAATAAAATAAGGTTTTTAAGGTTACTTGTGTTTGAACCTGAATTCAACTTGTCTTCTATCTTTTTTGTGGCCGCCACTTTTTCATTGTGTTTCTACTTGCATCACTTTCTCTTTTTATCTCTCAAACTAGGAATTAAAATAGAAAAAAAATAAAGTTTTGAACTAAAACATTTGATCTCTAAGTTAAAAGGGATCAAATAGAAAACTTTACAAAACCCCAAGATAAAATTTAGTAAAAAGGCAATGGAACAATTTTTTTTTAAAAAAAATTATAATAAGGTTGCCTTTCTTTTTCTTCTTTAATTTTGTTTCCCAAACTTTCAATTTTGTGCAAATAACAAAATCAAATAGATTTATGAGAACCAATCCAATGACAGGACATTTTGCTAAGATTACAATAGTCATAAAAAAGCAAGAAGGAACAAATAAAGATGATCAATTTCCAATAAACAACTAAATAAAAAAAAACAAATGAAAAAAAATTTAAAGATTAAAAATAAAATATTGTTTGAAAGGAGTTAGAGTGAATTCATCAATTCTTTTATGTTCTTTTTAATAATTTAATAGTTTTCTATTAAAAAAGAAGAAAGTTGAAATCAACATATATCTAAATAATTTTTTTTTATTTTAAAAAAATTATTTTTAACATTAACATATCAAAACAATCTAAAAACTTAAAAATATTAATAAAAAAAAAACAATTTTCAAAATTTAAAATAATCTGTTTTGAAGGCAGCTCCCAACTGCCTATAAAAGTTGCAATGAACAGTTAATAATAAAGTTTGACATAAAAAGCATCCTTGTTTTTCCTTGGAGATTATTATTTCATGCTTTTCCTTGAAGATTATTTCGAAAATGATCAAAATGCATGGTTAGTCTCACCTTACTCAAGGCCCAGCATATCAATTACTAGATTAGATTGCAGCACAGGAAGTTCAAAGAAATTTGTTCAATACTTGGTTAAAGCATAATCAGGATAGAGTTTCCATTGAAGACCAGACCTATTGGTATGCATATATCTGAAAAATTACAACAGAAACTGAATATGCAGATGGTCCAGCATAAACACAAAGCATATGTAATTGATTTTCACCCACAAATGGGACCTAGATCCACTAGTATATGATTCTGTCGATTTGAGAATTGGAAACTTCATAAGCACTTGATGTCTGGCCGCATGAGTTAATTGAAGCCTTTGTACAAAGTATTCAGTTCTCGACCATTGTTGGGGTTCTGTAAATGCAAAAAGAAAATTTGAGGAACAGAGTATAACCTATTCGCAAAGAAGCTAGGTATATAATATACAAACGCAATAGATCAAGGAATTGAAGTTCAGCCAACGTAGATAATATGAAGTATATGGAAGGAGAAAATTACTATCCCTAGCGAGGAGCAAGGGTGCAAAGTAAGTTCGGTCAGTTCTTCCAGTAAACTTCTTGCTCTACTTAGTTTTTGAGTGATCAAGTTGGTTTTCCATTTCCATCTTCAGTAGCATGGCCATGCTTGAAATGGGAAAACCCACCAAGACCTCGTCCTCTAGCAAGTTGTTCCACCTCATCAAGCTTCTGTTTGAGAACCTGAATTTCTTTTGCTAATTCTTCATCTCTTTGCATCATCGCCTGTGACAGATAGTAGGAGAAACTTAGTTCTAAAGTCAAATAGACGAGGGATTTAATGTCTGTATATTCCTAAAGTTAATGGCAACAATAAATTGGCACAATTATTAGAAGTCCACCCATGTTTCAGGGCTCTCATTCCCCTGCTTGTGTTCACTGTAATTCTTTGCTTTAGTTTCCTTCTTATACAAAAAAGAAAAAAGAAAAGGAAAGGAAACCAAGACTGCATGTATAAGAAAAATTAAGATGTATTTTAATCACTTCAAAACTTGACAAAACATAAAAGATCTGCAGTTCTGTGCAATGAGCCAACAAGATACTCCACCAACCACAAAGAAAAACTGCAGATAAAAAAAAATCATTACAAAATCAGCTAGGCCCTATACTTTTGATATGAATACCTCCACCAATATTTCAATGTTTACAAAGGCATCCATTGCTTTCTACATCCTAGTCTTCATGGTACCAGCAATCCCTTTATCTATACAAGAGATGGTACACCCTATATCCACTATATCCCATCCCTTCTCAACCATCTATCCTCCAAAATGGCAAGAAGCAAAAAAGAATAGAAAACGCAACGAGCAATGCATAATAAGAGGAAGCATCTTAAAAGATGCCTAAGAATGTGAATAGTGTAATTTCAAAATATACTAGCAATAAGCTAAATCAAGGAATAGCTTATTGTAAACCTCAATTTCCTGTCTTTGCTTCTCCTCCTTTCACGCTTCAGATCTGGAACTTCTTTGCACCTCGAAAATAACAGCAGCTCCAGCAACCTGATAATGTTTATATATGTTTAGCCAGCTTATAGAAAAGTAAGTTTGTACAGTTCAGCAGGACCATTCAAAAATCATCATGAAAATAACATAGATGAAGGTCAAGTTGACTTAGGAAACAAAAAGTCTTCCCTGAAATGAGCCCAAAATGAGTATAACAAGCCTCCTGGTGCATTCACACACTATGGCATAGATATCAAATTGCTGTAGCCCTACAATAGTGGAAATTGCATACCCACATGGTCAAGTAAATCAAAATGTGCATGTGTTTTTTTAAAAGCAACAATAACATTAAAATAAAAAAACAACTGGCAACTTCTGATAACCCAATAACCAGAAAGGCTATTTTATCACCATAGTGTGTACAACATCATAACAGGCCCATTTGAATGATTGTAACTCGTGACTAGTCCTTACAGGGTAGACACATCGTAGGTTGTGACAAGAGGTATTAGAACCAACCAACTAGTATCTCCAAAGTCTCAGTACACAAGCATGCAGCTCAGACTCATTCATGTATAGGAAGCATATACAAACACAAAACACACATACAATAAACTTTTCCTACCATGGATATGCTTGATTTTTCAGATCCAAATTACACAAACAATAAAGGCAGGAAATGCCAGTACCGAAAACACAAAGAGTTCCCCAATAAGATCTGCAGCAGCTTGGACAGCCTTCTCCTCATCCAATGGTCGTATTACAGCATCAACTGAATGGCCATAAATGCGTCTTTGCATTTTTGTTGTGAATCTATGATTTGCCTGATTCAGTCACAAAATGAACATATTTCTTACATTCTTTATTTCAAACAAGAGAAGAGAAATCATGAATTACAACAAAACAAGTTTCCGGGGACAAAAGACACAATGAAGCGCAGTGCAAAAATAGATGATGATTTTCAGCTTAACATCGCATTTCATTGCAAACATAGACAATCATAATTTCTTCAGCATAACAACAAAAACGTTTCCACCTAATCATGAGACACACGCAAGGTAAACATATTTCATGTGGATTCCCAGCCCGTAAAGTAAGAGAAAAGAATCAACCTTGATTGGATAAAAACTTTCCATGCTATAGGAGGCAGGCAGGCAGAGTACACAATGAAAATGGCCATAGCATGTACGTATTACAGTGATTACCTACTGAATGTAATAAAGGCCACAATTACAAATGATCTGGCATTGATTAGAGTGAATCAAATCTTAACAGAGCAACACTTAACAACATAACCTTGCTTACGCAACAGGGTTGGAGTACCACTAATGAATATATACACCAAGTTCAAGACCATCAACACTGTATTAATAACAAAACCAAGAAATAAACCAGAAAACAAAAGGTACCCCATTAACAAGAACACATTTTTAGACAAAACCCTCCAATCAATTAATTTGATGAAGTTACATTTACCAAGTTCAAGACCAACCCATTATTTAGAAACACAGTATAAGTGATCAAGCAACCAACCAACACTATTAATGCCAAAAAACAATAAAAATTAGAAAAGAAAAGGTATGCCATTAACAAGAACAAATTTTTAGACAAAACCCATAAAGCAAATAACTTAAAAATGTAAAGAAAAGAAAAGAAGAAAAGAAAAGAAAAAAGAAAACCTGGGCCATGTTGATGATGAAGTGACGGAACTTAGGGTGCAACCCTGCTCCCTTCTTGAGACGATTAGCAATGGGCTTGCAAAATGTTTTGAGAGCAAGGGTTCCTAGCTTTACGACTGGTAATATCATACTTTTGTAGCGTTTTTTCTTCTTCTTGAGAGAGCAGTCCTTTCCCTCTATAGGACGTTCTGAAATTTTCGTTCAGGCATGATGCTAATTAGACATGCTCCCACTTCTCTAAAAACTTTCCCAAATGCTAAAACCCAAGCTGGTTGGTCCATTGGGCCAGCTCCAGTTCGGTTTGGTTTCATGTAAGTATAGGTTTAGGTTTTATTAGATAGGTAGTCAATGCTAAAAAAAATTGTTGAGACAATGATAACAAACCGGGATAATCTATATTTTCCACATAAAGAAAAGAAAAAAAAAATAAAATTTAAGATTTAATAATTAAATATTAAATAAAAAAATTAATAAAAAAAAGTTGAAGAAAAAAATCTGAGTCTATCTAGGCTCACTCGATAACCTGCTACCTGTGATATGAAATCAATTAAAAAATATTTTTTTAAAAAAAAATCTGAAAAACACCGAAGTTAAATTAATAAAAAAATTGAGTAAACTTAGATTAACTTGATTAACCGACAACCCGGGTCAACCCAATAGAAAAAAAAGTGAAAAAAATTACAAGGCTTAAAACCCAATAATCTAATATCAAAGAATAAAATTGAAAAAAAAATAATTTAAAAAAAAGAAACGTTGAAAAAAAAAACTTGAATCAACCCGAGTTAATTCGACTAATCCGTAACCCACGATATAAGATCAAGCTAAAAAAATACTTTTTCTTAAAAAAAGGACCTAGAAGAAAAGAATGAAGTGAAATAAAAACAAATGTAAAAAAACTCTAGTTAACCTGGATTAACTTGACTAACTCGTAACCCTGTATAACCTCATATAAAGAAAACAAAAAAAAATCAGTATTTTTTTTATATTAGATTATTGGGTTTTAAGGAAAGAGGAAAAAATAATAAAGTTTAAGATTTAAGATTTAATATTAAATAAAAAAATAAAAAAAATAAAAAAATTTAATAAAAAAAAATCAAAGAAAAAAATTTGAGTCAAACTGGACTTACTCGACAACCTGTTACCTATGATATGAGATCAGCTAAAAAGTATTAAAAAAAAAACTAGAAAAGACTGAATTGATTAACCAACAACCCGGGTTGACCCAATAGAAAGAAAAGCGAAAAAATATTACAAGGCTTAAGGCCCAATAATCTAATATCAAAGAATAAAATTGAAAAAAAAAATAATTTTTAAAAAAGAAACGTTGAAAAAAAAACTTGAATAAACCCGAGTTAACACGATTAACCCGTGACCCAGGATATAAGATCAAGATAAAAAATTACTTTTTCTTAAAAAAAAGGATCTAGAAGAAAAGAATGGAGTGAAATAAAAACAAATATAAAAAAACTCTAGTAAACTCAGGTTAACTTAACTAACTCACAACCCGGTATAACCTAATATAAAGAAAACAAAAAAAAATCACAAAATTTAGAGCCTAATAATATAATTTCAAATAAAAAAATAAAAAAATAAAAAATTCAAATACCAATGATATAATTTTGAGATAAATCGCATGTCCTCGTTCAAGGTTGAACACCAACTGTAAAATATTGAGAAATTTTTTAATTTAATAATTTTATAGTATTTAATATAATACGTGTTTTTAGTTTTAAATATTTTTTTATGAATATATTTGATTTTAATAAATAAAAAAACAAAGTATGAAATTATATTTTATATCACATGAAAATTCAATAAGAAGAGGCAATAACGGGAAGAAGTTAAAAATTGACAATGAAAAGTGTTCGAGCAATATGAAGATCGGAAGGATATTCAATTTTAGTTAATGAGTCCATAATATTGGTGAAAAAACTTTATTATTCTTTACTTGATATTTATTCTTTGTATTTCTTATTATATAATCTCAAATATTAATTGTGATTAGTTGAAATCTAAAAATAAATTTATATAAAAAAATATAAGATCAGGAGATGAATTATTCCATACATCAAAAGGATAAGCAATTACATTTTTTTTTTCTGGTTATGTTGAAGAATTCTGATCAACTTAGAAGTGAAACAAAATAAGTCAAAAATAATATAAATTATCAATCACAGATCCTTTTTATTTATTTTTTAAGAAAAAGATTGGTGTTATATCACTCCCTTCTTGTGTCATCGATATAAGACTTTTGAAAACTATAATCTAAATATCTGAATTTGATTAATTATTAATTATTAAATATTTATTATTGTAATTTTTTTTTTAATAATTAATTGTTATCTTTTTAACGTTATTGGAGAATCATTATCGTTTACAATAGTGATTACTTATGATACTACTTTTTAAAAATAAAAAAATGTGAAAAATAATCATTAATCTATCTTTGAGGTTGGATAAAATTTCTAAAATAACCATTAACTGGATAAAATAGATGGTTTGTGTTGCGCCAACAACGAAGTTAAATTTTGTTCTAACAGAATAAAAGGACGATAGTGTTTTTTTAAAAGTAAGAAAACATCGGGATGTAGTTTAATTGAGAAAGAATGAATGTTTGTCGCTATTGTGCTAAATATTTTTAAAAAATCATAACAATTTTATTTAATAACAAAACAAAAATTAAACAAAAATTAAATAAAAATATGATAATCTAGAACAAATAAAAGAAACATGAAGTTTAATCCATATCAAAGCAAATGTTGAAGGACAAATTGAATCCACATCAAAGCAAATGTTGAAAGATAAATTGAAAATATTCAATTTTAAAAAGGATAAAAAATGGACAAATTGAAAAAATATTAAATTTTAAGGAGGATAAATAAAAAAAAAACATAACTCCAATTAACATGCTAAATTCATGGCTTGATCGTGAGACCAAGATAGCTCTGCATAGAAGAAATTGATTAAAACAATTGATGTTAACTCTTAAGCGAACTAAATGATGAAAAACAAACATTAAAAAAAGTTGAAAAAAAACCCTAATTAATTTGACTAATTCATAACCCGGGATATGAGATCAGGATAACCTTATATAAAAAAAAAGCAAAAACAAAATATCATGAAACTCAAGACCCAATAACCTAACATCAAAAGATAAAAAAAAAATCAATTTGTAGAAAAAAAAACTAAAAAAATACGGAAGTTAAATTGAGCTAATCCTTAAAACTCATAACTTAGGTCATGAGATCGAGATTATCCCATAGAAAAAAAAAATGAAGAAATCAAGAAGTAAAATTTCTAATAATCCAAAATTAAAAGAAAATAAATAATAATCAAAATAATGAGAATAAAATCTGGTATAAAAAAAATAATGAGGGACTAAGTTGAAAATTAAAATTAAAATCTAGAAAATGAAAAAAAATAGCAATAAAAAGAATAAGAATCAAATTGGATGAAAAATTAAATGAAATTAAATATTGAGGGAAAATTGAAATAAATAAATAAATAAATGATAAAAAATAGCAATAAAAAAATAAGAACCAAATTGGATACCAAAATTAAATGAAATAAAACGCTTATGAATGAAATTGAAAAACAAATCAACTTCAAAAAGCATTAGAAGCAAAACAAATAACAATTAAAAGAATGATGACTAAAATTAATAAAAAAAACAAACTGATAGGACACATGTGATTTTTTTGAAAGACTAATGCAAAATATGAGGTGATGAGAGAGAGAAAAGAGAGAAAAAGAAAAGAAATCTATCGGAGCCCAACCATTGCTTCATTGTGAACACTAGATTGATCTCCAGAAAGAGAACGACATGATGCTTCCAATGCTATCGTGGAAGGAGCAGTTTGACTATCAAGAGATATCGCATGCACTGCTTAAAGAACAGAGGCACCTTCCACTCATCACACATGCTAACCGCTTTTATTTTTTTAATTGTATTTGTATTTGTTAAAAGACTGATTTGTCCTCATCCAAATTGATTATAACAAAAAAAAAATTATAATGAAAATACAAAAAATACCACTAGACATCAATTTTATTTTATTTTTTCTCTTAAAGACAATATAGTCATTATACTTTGTAATCAAAGTAGTAAAAGACCTAAAAGTTATTGCACCCTAGTTTTATTAATTATTTATTTTATTTTAAGTGTATTTAAGTCATTAAAATGTGCTCTAAAATGTAAAAAGATCCATTTATCTATAATTAATATAATACTGGCAAATAAACCCTATGGAAAAGACTATTTTGTCTCTAATAACTAGTTAAATGATTTTGTTTAAGAATGGTAAAAATATCATTTTATTATTTCAATCCACAATGAACTATGTCTTTGGCTACCATGATCATCTTGATTGATAGTTTTTATTTTATTTTTAATTATTGAGGGAATGTAATTATAAAAAATAATAAAAAATAAATAAAAACACAATTTTTTTTATTCTATTTGGCATCCAAATATTATATATCACCAAAGTAGTAATGCATATTAAAATAAATAGTGTCATATCACTCCATTTTAGTGTCGTCAATATAATTTTTTTCAAAAACTACTTGTCATTTCATTATGAAGTATCAAATCTCTATTAGTGTAAATATTATATATAAGAAAAATAAATAAAAGGTTAATTGGAGTAGACATTACTTGTGCTTTCCACTTGAATCCTATCTATATCATAGATTTAATCAAAGAGACTGACTAGCAGAAATTTTCATAGTAACTCGCTATTATTATAAATATTATATATAAGGAAAAAATAAATAAAAGATTGATTGGAGTAGATATTACTCATTCTTTCCACTTGAATCTTATCTATATCATAGACTTAATCAAAGAGATTGACTATCATAATTTTCCTTAGAAACTCGCTATTATTGTAAATATTACATATAAGAAAAAATAAAATAAATGGTTAATGTTCTTTCCACTTTAATCCTATCTATATCATAGACTTAATCAAAAAGACTGACTAGCAGAAATTTCCTTAGTAACTCGTTATTATTATAAATATTATATATAAGAAAAAATAAATAAAAGGTTGATTGGAGTAGAAATTACTCGTTCTTTCCACTTGAATCCTATCTATATCATAGACTTAATCAAAGAGATTGACTAGCATAATTTTTCTTAGAAACTCGCTATTATTGTAAATATTACATATAAGAAAAAAATAAATAAAAGGTTAATGTTCTTTCCACATGAATCCTATCTATATCATTGACTTAATCAAAGAGACTGACTAGCAGAAATTTTCTTAGTAACTCGTTATTACTGTAAATATTATATATAAGAAAATAAATAAATAAAAGGTTGATTAGAGTAGACTACTTGTTCTTTGCACTTGAATTCTATCTATATCATAGACTTAATCAAAGAGATTGACTAGCAAAATTTTCCTTAGAAACTCGTTATTATTGTAAATATTACATATAAGAAAAAAATAAATAAACGGTTAATGATCTTTCCACTTGAATCCTATCTATATCATAGACTTAATCAAAGAGACTGACTAGCAGAAATCTCCTTAGTAACTCGTTATTATTGTAAATATTATATATAAGAAAAAAATAAATAAAAGGTTGATTGGAGTAGACAACTTGTTCTTTGCACTTGAATTCTATCAATATCATAGACTTAATCAAAGAGATTGACTAGCAAAATTTTCCTTAGAAACTCGCTATTATTGTAAATATTACATATAAGAAAAAAATAAATAAAAGGTTAATGTTCTTTCCACTTGAATCCTATCTATATCATTGACTTAATCAAAGAGACTGACTAGCAGAAATTTCCTTAGTAACTCTTTATTATTGTAAATATTATATATAAGAAAAAAAATAAATAAAAGGTTGATTGGAGTAGACTACTTGTTCTTTGTACTTGAATTCTATCTATATCATAGACTTAATCAAAGAGATTGACTAGCAAAGTTTTCCTTAGAAACTCCATATTATTGTAAATATTACATATTAGAAAAAAATAAATCAAATGTTAATGTTCTTTCCACTTGAATCCTATCTATATCATAGACTTAATCAAAGAGACTGACTATCAGAAATTTCCTTAGTAACTTGTTATTATTGTAAATATTATATATAAGAAAAAAAATAAATAAAAGGTTGATTGGAGTAGACTACTTGTTCTTTGCACTTGAATCCTATCTATATCATAGACTTAATCAAAGAGATTGACTAGCAGAATTTTTCTTAGAAACTCGCTATTATTATAAATATTACATATAAGAAAAAAATAAATAAAATGTTAATGTTCTTTCCACTTGAATCCTATCGGTATCATAGACTTAATCAAAGAGACTGACTAGCAGAAATTTCCTTAGTAACTCGTTATTATTGTAAATATTATATATAAGAAAAAAATAAATAAAAGGTTGATTGGAGTATACTACTTGTTCTTTGCACTTGAATCCTATCTATATCATAGATTTAATCAAAGAGATTGACTATCAGAATTTTACTTAGAAACTCGCTATTATTGTAAATATTACATATAAGAAAAAAATAAATAAAAGGTTAATGTTCTTTCTACATGAATCCTATCTATATCATTGACTTAATCAAAGAGACTGACTAGCAGAAATTTCCTTAGTAACTCATTATTATTGTAAATATTATATATAAGAAAAAAAATAAATAAAAGGTTGATTGGAGTAGACTACTTGTTCTTTGCACTTGAATCCTATCTATATCATAGACTTAATTAAAGAGATTAACTAGCAGAATTTTCTTTAGAAATTCGCTATTATTGTAAATATTACATATAAGAAAAAAATAAATAAAAGGTTAATGTTCTTTCCACATGAATCCTATCTATATCATTGACTTAATCAAAGAGACTGACTAGCGTAAATTTCCTTAGTAACTCATTATTATTGTAAATATTATATATAAGAAAAAAAATAAATAAAAGGTTGATTGGAGTAGACTACTTGTTCTTTGCATTTGAATTCTATCTATATCATAGACTTAATTAAAGAGATTGACTAGCAAAATTTTCCTTATAAACTCACTATTATTGTAAATATTACATATAAGAAAAAAATAAATAATGGGTTAAAGTTCTTTCCACTTGAATCCTATCTATATCATAGACTTAATCAAAGAGACTGACTAGCAGAAATTTTCTTGATTGGAGTGGACTACTTGTTTTTTGCACTTGACTTCTTTCTATATCATAGATTTAATCAAAATTAGCACAAATTTTCTTGGCAACTCGCTAAAATATATCACCTTGAGGTGTAGCTTGAATACATAATTCGGATATTTATAAAGTTAGCTAACCAGGACAGAAAGAAATCAAGAAATCGACTTTGGCAACTTTCCCTTTTGCAAATCTTCTGCTGGCTCTCTGTTGCCTTTGGACACCTTTGCTGGTTCTGGTCCTCATCCAAAATGGTCGACACACAGCCACAAGGCTGATCTTAGCCAAGTTAATTCAAGGGTTGCTGTTTTGTCTCCCTATCCTTATCATCCTTCCCCTTGCACTGTAAATGCAATAAACATCGATGGCTTCACCAAGAAAACGACTGCTAAAAGAAGCTTTAAAATCATGGCATCTAATAAACAAGCTCCTGTCGATTCGGCCAAATATATATCATGATTGCACAAACGACATACTTTTAAGGGTCTATTTATTTCAAAAGTGTTTATAAAAGAAATTAAATTTTTTTATTTTTTATTTTAAATTAATATTTATTTGGTGTTTTCAGATCATTTTGATTTGCTGATATTAAAATTTTTTTTTAAAAAAATATTATTTTGATATATTTCTGAGTTAAAAATATTTTAAAAAATAACTATTACTATATTCTTAAATATCCTCTGATTCAACAACTTGGAGTTGTGGCACTGTACAATTGGATAGTGAAGTAGCTATCATATGTCGGCAAATTATCGTTTCAATATTTTTGAGAAACTTTATAAATCCCCAAATATATACCAAAAACTTAAAGAGCTCAATGTCTCTTTGATTTAGAAATTTCAACCAAACCCATTTAAAGGTATTAAGCTTAATTAAATCAAGAAATGTGTAATTTGTTTTAAATCTTACCGATTAAAAAATGAAACCTATGAAAAAGAAATGGATTTTTATGCATGACAAGAACGTGTAATTAAGCTCAATCTTACTTTTTTACTTAGTGTTTTTTTTTAATTTTTTTTTAATATTAGGTTGTTTAAAAATTAGACTTTGTATTTTTTTTTAATTTGCTTTATGTGAAATTATCCTAGTCTCATGAATTTATTTTTTTCTTTTAATTTTAAACTTCAACAATGGATCTGTTATAAATGGAGCTTCATAATGTTTTGTTATTTCCCTTTTATGAAGTTATCTCAGTCTTATTACCCAAGTCGCAGGTTTAATAGGTTAGCTTGAATTGTTCTTTTGTGTCCATTTTGTAATTGATTTTGTTTTTCGATTTTATTTTTTAATATTTGGTTTATTAGAAATTAGGCTTCATATTTTTTTTTATTTGCTTTCCATGAGGTTATCTTGATCTTATGACTGCACCTGCGAGTTCGCAAGTTAACTTGAGTTGAATTGAGTAACTATTTTTGTCTTTTTTTAATTTAATATTTTTTCAATTTCATCTTTCAACATTGGTTTGATTAGGAATTGACTTTCATAATTTATTTTGATTTTTTTTCTATAGAGTTATCATTGTCTTATAACTCAGGTCATAGATTTGATAGGTTAACTTAGGTCAATCAAATATATTACAGTCTCAATATTTGAAAAAAATATTATCCAATGTCGATGTATCAATATTTAAAAAATATGTCATTCAATATATATTATATTTTGAGTTTATGATTAAAACTGTTTTTATTAGAAAATACATTATCGATGTTGGATACTCTTTTTTAGGTAAAAAAATGGATCTAACTTGTAGTGCAACATAACCTAATAATCTAGTTGATGGATCAATAAATTCTATACACGATCCTTTTGTTTAAGAAGTCCATCGTGAAAAGGACTAAATACAAGGTACTAACCGAACATGCTTGGGCTTGATAGAATGCCAAGACCAGATGACATGGGTCTAGCTTGCTTCCAAACCTAAAGTCCTTGGGTTTAATTGCACGTTGAGCTCAAGTGTACTTGGATCTGGGAAGATGCCAGACCCAATATCCTTGGGCTCAGCTACATGTTGAGTCCACATGCACATGGATCGACGAGATATCATACTCAACACCCTTAGGCTCATCTACGTTGTAAACCCAAGTGCATATGAGTCTTGAAAGATGTCAGACCCAACACCCTTAGGTTTTAGCAGTGCGCTAAACCTAAGTACATGAGAATTTGCTAAGATGTCAAATCCAACACCTTTAGGATCAGATACGTGTCGAGCCCAAGTGCTTGTGGGTCTAACAAGATGCTAAACCAAACACTCTTGGACTCATATACATGCTGAGCCCAAGTGCCTGCAGGTCTAGCATGATGTCAGACCCAACACCCTTGGACTCAGCTGCACGCTCAGTCCAAGTGCCTGTAGGTCTGACAAGACACCAATCCCCACACCCTTGGGTTCAGCTACATGCTAAGCTTACGTGCATAAGGGTCTGGTAAGATACTCGACCCAACATCCTTGGGTTTGGAATTAGTTCGGGTTCGAATACATCAGGAATTGAAAGTCTTTATAGACCTCATACCAGGTCATAAGGCTATGTTATAGTCTTTAACATAAAATGATAAGTATCTAGGATAGTCAATTCTCTATACTCTTAGGCATATAAAAATCTTCCAAAAGCCTGTCTTATTCCAATCATCATTAATGTTGATTAAGAGTTATTTTTACCAACATTAATGCGGTGTATATAATAATGTATAAAATCTTTTATGGATCATTTGTACATTCATCAACATTAATGTTGTATAAGGGATGTTTCTTCTCATCTATGTTTTTAAGAGAAAATAACTCTCTACCCCTTTAGCAAAATAAAAAAAGAGTTAAGGGGCTATAAATATCCACTGAACTATTAAGGTAAAGAGTTCACATTTTTCATATTCTCTAAAGTATTCATATTATTATTCTCAGAGCATTTATTATATATAAATAAGACAAACACTTATGTTCTTGATTTTAAAGCTCATTTATTTATTTATTATACTATAATGTTTTGCTGGTGTTAGGATTTTTATCACTAACTATCAATTATTAAACTTTGGAGGAGAAAATATGAAATTGAATATATGATCATCCTTTATCCAAACACTCAAGATTCTAATTCCCCCGAGTATAATGGATTTTGGGAACATCATCACTAGTAATTACTAAAATTCATTCACAATCTATGCTTTGACAAATCCATGTGTTCTTACTCCCGAACTAATAACATTATAGTATACTAGTGATCTAACATGTGTAACATCCCTTCTTCGTAATATTATTCTTAAACGTGTATGATGTTAAGTTTAGAAAAATTAAGTCACTGATAGTTGAATCTCATTTCCATCTTAACCTCTTAATTCTGTTCTCAAATGTCAAAAATAAAAATAATAAAGAAAACCCAATCTATATTTTGTTTTACCTAGGAAAATTAATGAAAGAAAATCTACAATTTAAAACTCAGAAATATTTTTCTCATTTTTTAAATAATTGTATAAACATTTACAAACCTTTAAAAACAATTTTGATAAAATAGTACAAGAAAATTGACAAATAGCAATGAAAATGCCAACGAAAAATATTTCATTGATGATTTTTATCATAAATAGATATAGAAACTTTCCATCTGTAATTGTTGATGTAAATGTATTGAAACTTTCCATCTATGAAAATTCTAATGGAATAGAGAGAATAAGAGAATAATAAAAATTGTATCAGCAGTTCTCTCTTCCCCTCCATTTTTTTCTTTTTCCTTAAAAAAAAAAATAGCAACCCCATCTCTTCTATATTCTCACAAATTCAACCACCATCCTCATAGATTTAATCTCCCAAATCACCAGCATCAATTTAAATCTATCAATAATATCAACATTTATTTTTTGGTTTAATTTGTTGTGAAGCTTCACCATACCAAGTAAGCAAATATATTTATTATTTAATGAAATCGAGTTTGATTTTGTAACTTAGGTGTTTTATGATTGAAGAAATGATGAGTTATTTAATAAGTATCAAATATATTTTGTCAATTTTATTGTCAAGTTAGAAATTTGAGGAAATGTGGAGAAATTGATTTTTTATGGAATTGATAATAATTAAAAGGTATTAATTTAGGTTGAATAAGTTTGAATTGAACTTTACAAACGATGGATAAGAAGTTGGGTACTAATCATTTGTTGTTAGTTTTATTGTTCAATTCAAATATTGATGTAAAATTGAATTTGTGTAGAAATAATAATTAATGTTTAGATTGTAAATTCATTTTGTATAGCAAGTTGAATTTTGAATTGATAGTTATATTATTAATAAATGTTGTCATCAATATTCTATATAGGTTTCATAAGTGATGGGTGATCGTTCTCAATTGTAATGAAATTCTTCCAAATTATTGTATAAGAAAGATTATCTTAAAAGGGTTGAGAGTTTTATTAATTTTATATTTGTTATTAGTATTATTGTTCAATTCATATTTTGATGTAAAATTGAATTTGGGTAGAAATGATAATTAATTTTTAGATTGTAAATTCGTTTTGAATAGAAAGTTGAATTTTGAATTGATAGTTACATTATTAATAAATGCTGTCATCAATATTCTATACAGGTTTCATAAGTGATGGATGATTGTTCTTGGTTGTAATGAAATTCTTCCAATTGTTGTATAAGCAAGATCATCTTAAAGGGGTTGAGAGTTTTATTAATTTTATACTTTCTAATCTAAAGAATATTAGTGAAGGTGAAATTAAATGTCCATGTATAATGTGTAAAAATAAAAAGTTCTACCATAAAGATGTTGTGATGATGCATCTATTTAAGATGGAGAATCTAATGTTCCTTGTGAAACCATATTAGAAATAATGGTTGAATCAACTTCTAGTTTTAGTAACACACACGAGTTTACAAATGATAATAGTAATTCTTATAGAAGTATGGTGATAGATACAATGACAATGAATCGGGATTACTTAGGTGAAGGTTCATGTAACATCCTTTTAGATGAAGAACCAAATGTAAATGAAGTTAGGTTTTTTGAATTTTTAAAAGATTCTGATAAGTGATTATAGAATGGACATACATATCATTATAAATTGTTAGCTACTGCATAAGTATTTAACATCAAGTCAGATTATAGATTGAGAGAGGTTGATTATGATAAGATCCTTGAATGAGTGAAAAACATGTTACTTGAAGATAGTAAGCTGAAGGATAACTTCTATGCTGTAAATTCCATGTATACTAAAAAATTGATTTATGTCCAAACTTTTACATGTTGTACCATGGTGAATATGCAAATTTTACTAAGTGCAAAACCTATTAGCATGCTCGAAATAAACTTAATAGTGGTAGAGGAAGGACACTTATCACATGTAAAAAACTAAGATACTTTCCAATCAAACCAACGCTACAAAGGTTATTTATGTCCCCAAAGATTACTAAGCACATGACATGATATTATTCACATGATGAAATGGATAGAGTTATGATGCACTGTTGCACCGTTCTGATAGTGAAACTTGAAAACAATTTAATAAGGCATGTCTTCAGTTTTCATTGGAACAACATAACGTATGTATTGACTTATATACAAATGGATTTAATCCATTTTTATCTTTTGCTGCACCATATTCTTATTGGCTAATCATACTAATAATTTACAACTTGCTCCCTTGAATGTGTATGAAGTTATAATTCATGTTTTTATCTATAGTCATACATGATCCTTACAATCTAGGTACGAATACAAATGTTTATCTTTGACCATTAATTTATAAGCTGAATCAGTTATGATTAATTGAGGCTATAACATATGATGTCTCAAGAAAACTGAATTTAGATGAATATGGTAAATATGTATGGTAGGGAAAGTTTAAGGTTAGATAAATAATATATAGTTTTTTTTTTAAAAAAATTGAAAACTGATTAATGTATGAACTGACTTTTAAGGAAGTATTTTACTAGGATGCAGAAAACAAGTGGGCGATCAGGAAAGTGTGGGAAAATCACAGTGCAATTAGGAAAATATCAAGAAACAAAATGTTATATTACTTGTAAATTTGTAATATTTTATTTCCTTACATAATTTCTATTTAATAAATTTATATACTAAGTTGCGTGATTTGTAGTATGATGCCCATAAATATATAATGAACAAAGCTAAATATGATGACATAGTGTTGTGGAAACAATTATAGACCGAGGCATGTCATGGAGAAAAATTAGGAAAAATTTCTAGAATATGTGGCATCAAATGGATTTAAAAAGTGCTCATGATTTGGGTCTCAAAACAAAATTAGGAAAAATTTCTAGAATATGTGGCATCAAATGGATTTAAAAAGTGCTCATGATCTGGGTCTCAAAACAAAATTAAAGAAACTCGTGCTTCAATGAGTAAACACACTGGGGAACTGCTTCCCTTTATGGACCATACAAGGCACCTGATAAGAGCTTGTTGTTGTATATTGAGTTATTATTATTCAATTTTTAATTTAAAATAGCTTGGACGCGAACCAATTCCAATAGAGCTATATAAGGAAACTCATATAAAGAAGGTGGATACGGGGAAAACAATGAAAATGTTTGTCGATAGTAGATCAGAAGCATTGCTGTAAGTTTTATTTTTATAATTATTTTAATTAAAATTCATATTTATTTGCATTATTAATATGGATTTTTTATTTTTTAAAAATTGTTTTTTGGTTTGTAAGAGACATATAATGTTCACATAGTTGTCAAACTTAGAAAAGACACTTCCATCTTTCCTCCTCACAATTCTCAATTATGGTTGGAGGTTGGATCAACTAATAGACCCAATAGAAATCAGGTTGATGGTATGCCTATAACATCGATATGAGATATAACAACAAGCCATACTATTTCAATGGTAGGCACATTACATTCTAGCCCAAGCCATATATTGGTTTGAGATAGGGTTAAGGAACAAATGATTGAAATGAGGGCATAAATAAAAGAAAAAAAATAAGAGCATAAGTCAAACAAAAAAGTTTTTAAAAATGTGAGGAAATACGCATATTTGGCTTTACAATTTATTTCCCCTCCTGACGCTTTCGATTTAAGATCTTTTTATCCCCCTCCATCTTTTATGGAATTTTAATATGTTTGAGTTTCTTTTATATGGAATTCATTTTAATATAACTTTTATTTATGGAACTCATTTTAATATAATTATTGTTGAACAAGATTTTTGTTGTTGTTGTTATTGTGAGTTTCTAGGATTATAATCCCAAATGCATTTTGGGATTATACCAACAAAAAAAAAAACACAAAACAAATGTGACATTCTAATAGAGGTATCAATAGAATTGACTATTATGTTGGCATTTCCTTCGGCAATGTTAGGTCATATTTTGTTGTAAAGTTATAGAAGGTTTTGGAATTTTTGACGGAAACACCAATGGCATATTCCATCAAAATATTATGTCGGTGATGCCATAGAAAATGACCACACTCATAATCCAATGGAATATGTGAATAAATATTTTCAACGAAATATGCAATGTAATATTTCGTCGACAATTAAGGTGAATTTCTAACAAAATATTCTGTTAGTAATTAATGTTGATGGAACTCCCAACAAAAATAGGCTATAAAATCTAATTTTTTTTTCTGAATATTTCATCGGCAATCCTATCAAAAACATTTACCAATAAAATCTACGATGAAACACAAATTCATGACAAGCATGTTGCTGGTGACATTTTTCCATCAGCTATTCCATTGGAATAGTGATTGTACACATTAGTTTTTCCTTAATGGTGAATTCGGTGGAGGAACTTTAGGGCACCCTTGGGGAAATGCACCCGGTGCCGTTGCTAATCGAGTAACTCTAGAAGCATGTGTACAAGCTCGTAATAAGGGACGTGATCTTGCTCGTGAGGGTAATGAAATTATCCGTGAAGCTAGCAAATGGAGCCCTGAACTAACTGTTGCTTGTGAAGTATGGAAGGAGATAAAATTTGAATTCCAAGCAATGGATACGTTGTAATCCACTAATTAATGTTCATTCTCATAATTGAATTGCAATTAAATTAAACTCGGCCCAATCTTTTGCTAAAAGGATTGAGCCGAATACAAATAGCCTATTGTATATATTTTTGATAGATACATACTTAGCTAAATATACAAGATCTTAAATACAAAATATAAGACTCAAAGAACTCAAACCTTTCTACTCTTGTCTTAGATCCCTAATTAATCCTAAGGATAGGTATTCTTTTATATCTCGCAGTTTCGGGTCATGGATCGGGTTAAGTATCACAACTTCTTTTACCCATCCTGTATATTGTCCTTTTCGTTCTATGTTGGAATAGAAAGTTATTAATAGACGAGATTTTACAAAAAAAAAATCACTACCAGAAATTCGCTCAATAGCAATGGATTTACCGACGGACTATTTCTGTCGATAATTTTAGGTCGAAATTACCGACGAAAACTTTTTCGTCCGTAATTCAGTCGGTAACTACCGACGAAAAGTGTCTGTCGGTAGTTACCAACTGAATTATGGACGAAAAACATTCCGAATTAAAAACAAAAGGCAGGTCGCTGACGTGGAGGTTTTGGCGGGGTTATTTTTACCGACGGAATCACCGACGGATTCAAAACAACGGCCCGTACGGTGACGTGACCGGTTTGCCATCTAAAATGGCGACGGAATCACCGAGGGATTCGAAATGGCAGATCCGTACAGTGACGTGACCGGTTCACCGCTTGAAATGCCGACGGAATCACCAAGGGATTCGAAATGGCAGATCCGTACAGTGACGTGTCGATTTTTCCATCAGAATAGCTGACGGAATCACCGACGAAAAATCCATCGGTGAAAACATCGGTGAAACCGTCGGAAAAAGTTAATATATGCCCTCTCTACCGTCCCTCTCCTCCCCTATTTCTCCTTCTTCTTCCTAATCCCAACTCTCCCCATCTGCAAACAACCAGCCCCCCCCCCTCCCCCTAAGCAAAAATCTCCCTCATCTTAGCACAAGTTATATTTCTTGAAATTTTGTGGTCACAGCATCCGTGTTCTGATTTACTGACGGATTTTATCAATTTTTATAAGTAATTCTTTCTTTTTAAATTTTAACATTTAAATGTCAATTCTATTGTTTTTTTAGTATATGTATTTTGTTTGTAGATGTACATGTTTTATTGTTATTTCTCAAACAAACTTGTGGTATATGAATGCATAATTCTATACCTGTTATGGTTTGTTTTAGATTTTGTAAGATTGTATTTGTTTGTAAATTGTTAAAACTTTATGGAATTACCGAATTACATGTGCTGTTTTGAAATAATTAATAGCTTGCTTAATGGGTTCGTTTAAAGTTTTTTCAATGGTATTGCGGAGTGGTAATTTCCGTAAATTTATATATATTAATTTGTATGGACGTTGATAAATGATAATAAATATTTAATATTTATGAGAAGTTGTGATTGGTTTGTTGGATAATCTCGAGGTAAAGTAATATTTTTGCAAGTTTATTTACCTAACTTAGTTAATTAATACATGATGTCATCATAATTTTATAGAGGTTCGATATTAGTCATGGATGATTGTTCATGGATGTATCGAGATTCACCTCAAGAATTGCAGAGGATTGATTATTGTAACGGGGTTCAGGGTTTTATTAATTTCGCAACATCTATTCCCGGAAATTTTACTAGAGGCGGTATTAGGTGTCCATGCGGGAAGTGTCAAAATAAAAAATATATGCATCCGGATGTTGTAATGATGCATCTTCTACACAAAGGGTTTATGGAGAATTACCAGTGTTGGTATGCACATGGAGAAGTATTTGTTAGTAAGAGGAGAATGAGAGAAACAATGGTTGGGTCAACTTCTAGTGCTAGCAACGTGCATGAAGCAGCAAATGACAACACTAATCCTTACAGAAATATGGTTATGGATGCAATGAGAATGAATCAAGGTAATGTCAGTCAATGTCCAATCGTAGAAGAAGAACCTAATGCAGATGCAGCTAGGATTTTTGATTTGTTGAAAGATCCTGACGAACCATTATGGGATGGCTGCACAAACTACAGTAAATTATCGGCCGTAGCACAGGTGTTCACCATCAAGTCAGATCACGGGTTGAGTGAAGCCGGGTATGATAAAATTATTGAATGGACGAGAAGCATTTTACCGAAGGGAACAGTGAAAGAGAACTTCTATCTTTGCGAAGTCCATGATGAAACCCCCGGTTTAGGATATCAGAAAATTGACATGTGTCCTAACTTCTGTATGTTATACTACTTGAAAATGCTGAGAAGACCGAGTGCATGACATGCGAACATTCCCGTTACAAACCTAGAACTGGCAGGGGAAAGACTCTAGTGGCATATAAAAAACTTGGATACTTCCCTATCACACCTAGATTGCAGAGGTTATTCATGTCACCAAGGACTGCTGGGCACATGACATGGCACCAAGCATATGATGCGGTTGATGGAGTGATGGTGCATCCTTCTAACGGCGAAGTGTGGAAACGCTTTAATAGTTTTCATCCTCACTTTTCAGCTGAATCAAGGAATGTGCGTCTTAGGTTGTGTACAGATGAATTCAACCCATTTGGGCCATTTGCTGCTCCTTATTCTTGTTGGCCGGTCATACTCATAGTTTATAACTTGCCACCGGGAATATGTATGAGGCCGGAGTTCATGTTTTTATCTATTGTCATACCCGGTCCAAGCAGCCCGGGGCAGAATATAGATATTTGTCTTCAACCGTTGATTGATGAGTTGGCGCAGTTGTGGTCCTCTAGAGCTCTTACTTATGATATATCGAGGAAACAAAATTTCCTTATGAGGGTGGCTTTGATGTGGACTATCAATGATTTTCCAGCTTATGGAATGCTTTCTGGTTGGAGCACGCTTGGGAAACTCACATGTCCATACTGCATGGAAAACAACAAGGCATTCACGCTAGCAAACAGAGGTAAAGCTTCTTTTTTTTACTATCACCGTCGCTTCTTGCCACTTAATCACAGGTACAGAAAGAATAGAAAATATTTCTTTGTTGGCAGAGTTGAAAAAGATGTTGCATCCCCGTGTCTTTCTGGTGAAGAATTGCTTGATGTTGTATCAGAGTATGGTGACATTGTGTTTGGCCTTCAATCAGGTAAGCAAAAGTTTCCTAGTTTTGGTTTGACCCATAATTGGGTAAAGCGAAGTATCTTTTAGGAGCTTCCTTATTGGAAGACCAATCTGCTCCGCCATAACCTTGACGTCATGCACATAAAAAAGAACGTGTTTGAGAACATTTTCAACACCGTCATGGATGTGAAGGGGAAGACAAAGGACAACATCAAGGCTAGATTGGATATAGCTTTATACTGTAATCGTAAAAATATGGAGTTGGTTTATGATGAGTCACGGGTCGCAAAAAAAAGCAAGCTTCGTGTTAGAGAAAAACGCACAACTGCTAGTCTACAAATAGCTTAAGAGTCTGCGTTTTCCGGATGGACATGCATCGAACATATCAAGGCTGGTTAATATAGAGGACTGCAGATTGTATGGAATGAAGAGTTATGACTGCCACGTGTTTATACCAACACTCATCCTATTAGCTTTTCTTGATTTGTTGCCGAAGGGAATATGAGATGCACTCACAGAGATCAGTCATTTCTTCAGAGATATATGCTCCAGCAAGTTAAATGTTGAGCAAATTGAGAGGCTTCAAACGAATATCGTCGAGACACTATGCAAACTTGAGATGATATTCCCTCCATCATTTTTTGACTCAATGGAGCATCTCCCTATACATCTACCGTTCGAGGTAAAAGCTGGAGGACCGGTCCAATATAGATGGATGTACCCATTCAAACGGTTAGATATTACAGTTGCAATGTAATTCACATATAAAAGTATTTTCTATGTTTTTCTTAATTGAAAATACTTAATTAATTCAATGCAGGTACTTTTTTAATCTCAAGAAAAAGGTTAAGAACAAGGTGCATGTTGAGGCTTCGATATGTGAGGCCTATATTGTTGAGGAGATCTCAACATTTATCTCGTACTATTTCGAACCTCATCTGAGAACAAGAATCAATCGCGTTCCATGGCATGATGATGGCGGTGAAGTGCCTTCCAGTGGGAACTTGTCAATATTCTTCAATACTAGACGACTCACACCTAAAAATGCTGTAAGAGGAAGATATTTGTCGGAACTAGAGTTCAAACAAGCACACAACTATGTTCTATTTAACCGTGATGAGCTGAGACCTTTTATTCAAGTAAGTTTATATATGTGTAATACTAATTAAACTTTGTTAGTAATATACGTTAATTATATATTATAATATCATACACTCATTATCACTTGCGGGCAACATCGACAATATTTGCTCTCCAATAACTCACAGTGATCGAATCCCGGATCTTTCAATTACAAGATGAACAATTTGCCACGTGGTTCGAACACATGTAAGCACTATCACAAACTCATTCTAACTTGTAAAATTACCGTACGTGTGCATGTCATTACGAGATTCTCGTTCATTTATGTTTATTGATGTACATTACATACAAGGTTTATCAAATGGGAAGGAGTGCGCCTAAGTCATTGTCTTCACTAAGCATGGGGCCCGAAAGAAAATGTAAGTGCTACAACGGGTATTTTGTCAATGGATATGTTTTCCATATCGAAGAATACGGGTAAGGAAGAAAGACATACAATAGCGGTGTTTGTGTTAAGGGATCTACTGGTAGTGAGTTAAAAGTTGACTATTATGGTAGATTAGAAGAGGTCGTCGAACCGCAATATCATAACGAGCGAGAATAGAGTGTTTTTATTCAAATGCTATTGGTATGACACGACCGACGAGAGGAATCGAGTTGATCCGCACTATGGTCTCGGTCGAAATCAACTCAAAAGCTAGACTCAGCAACATAAACGATGTCTTTGTTTTCGCAAAGCAATGTCAACAAGTTTATTACATATACACCCCTTCATTTAGAAAAGATCGATCAAGAGTGGATTGGTTGTCCGTTTTAAAAATGAAACCCCGAGGTCATGTCGAGGTTGTTCAGGATGAGAACGAAGACACAAGTGTGCGAGATGAAGTCTTTCAAGTTAGTGAGTTGGTTGAACCATATCGAGTTGCTCCTTCGATTGAATTGGAAGAAAATTCAAATTTTTATGTTTTCGATGATAGTCTTGTTGATGTTGACGCAGAGGAGTTGAATGTTGTTTCGAGCTCTAGCGGACAAGCAAATGTCAATGAAAAAGATGATATCCATATTGAAGATTGCGATGAAGGTGATGACTATTCAATTGATGACGAAGAAGAAGAAAATTCTGACTAACTATCAAAATGAAGCCCTGTGTAAAACCCTTTTTTTCATGTAATTTAGATTATGGATGATATATTTTGTAACACGAAATATTTATTGTTTAAGCACTGTTGTTATTGTTTTATGCGATGGACAGTTTATCATTTAAGTTTTTGCAGGAAGGTAAATAGGCAATACAAACACAACCTTTCTTATACAATGCAACAATTACTGACGTCCATACCGACGGATTCAAGTCCGTCAGCATTTCACACAGAGTTTGAAAATAATTACTTGAAATGCCACAATCACCGATGACAATGCCGACGGAATAGGTTCGTCGACATTTCACAAAGAGTTCGAAAATAATTACTTGAAATGCCACAATCACCGATGACAATGCTGACGGATTGAAGTCCGTCGGCATTTCACAGAGAGTTCGAAAATAAATACTTGAAATGCCATAATCACCGACGTGCATACCGACAAAATATATGTCCGTCGGTAAGTTGTCGGCGGGTCAATTTTACCGATAAAATTACCGACGGACTCTGCGAATTTCAAAGGGTGGTGCATTAAATGCATCTCTGACCGCGTCATCTTGCTAACGGAATTACCGACGGACCACGAAAAATATGGAGGGTCATTAAAAATTTTGGTCGAAATTCAAAAATTACCGACGGATTTTTGACACTTCACCGACGGAATAAATTAAAATAATAATTAATTTTATATCTGTTGGTAAAACTGCCATATAAGTTCTAGCGACCACCCCTTCAGTTCATTTTTTCTTCTCCTCCGTTTTTCACCTTAAATTTCAATTTTTTTCCTCTCCATTCTTCAAAGCTTTCACCTACAATCTCTAGCAAGTTTTCTTGTGAATCTTCATTAGTTTAAAAGGTATGTGTTTCTTCTATTTCATTTTACTTTAAGCGTTTTTTTTTTTTGCTATTTTTTTTGTTATGTTTTTTGTTTTGGTGTATTTTTTGTAATGTAGATAAAGTCTTGAATTCAAAACATTATTAAAGTAAGGATATTTCATTCCTAAAGTCTATAGTTTTTTTTTTAATTTATTGAATATTTTTTATTGTTGTATTGGCATAATTATTATTAGTTAATTTGTTGAATATTTATTTTTAATGTTGAATTTACCTTAGAATTAGTAATTGAATATGTTAGAATAATTATTAATTTTACTCTATTATTGCATGATTTGTGTTTAATTTTTTCCATTTATTTTGATTGTTAGTCTAGAATGTTTTTTGAATTTATTGTTTTGTTGTATTGGCATAATTATTGAATAATGTTTTGAATTGTAATTGTTAATGTTGAATTTACCTTAGTATTAGTAATTGAATATTTTGGATTAATAATTGTTAATTTTACTCTATTATTGCATGATTTATGTTTAATTTTTTCCATTAATTTTAATTGTTAGTCTAGAGTTTTATTTATTTATTGAATATATTTTATTGTTGTATTGGCATAATTATTGAATAATTTGTTGAATTGTAATTCTTAATGTTGAATTTACCTTAGGATTAGTAATTGAATATGTTGGAATAATTAGTATAGATTGGGTCAATTGGTTGTGGCTATTGTTAATATGTGCGGTTTGTGGATTTGGGTAGTATCCAAGGATAGGGGAGGTGTCTTTGTCGAATTTTTTTTAACATTTGAATTTAATTATATAATTATTTGTATAAAATTGTGTAGATGCGTAGAATGAAAACCAGAGCTAGTCTCTCACATAGGGTCGCAGCTAGTTCATCTAGCAGCGATGATGATATTTCCTTAGGTGCCTCTCAAGAAGAGGCACCTACACCACCTGCGCCGTTAACCGATGCTACCTCTTCCAGCGCTAGTTCACAGCGCAGAGGCGGCGTGCCTTCGCAGCGGAATCAATTTACCCGCAAGTATGAGGCACAGTGGAAGGACGACCTTTCAATGTAAGTTTGTTAAGGTTTTAGTTTTTTTTTTTAAAAAAATTACAACATAATTTATGAAGTAATCACTATTGAATTTATTTCATTTATTTTCAGGTTCACAAACATTGAGGCCACCCAAGTAATATCATCGACGTTTAAATCGTCGATGGAGATTCCATTGTTTCAATGGAGTCGATATCCAAGCATCTTGAATGGATGCCTCAAATCAATGCATGGTTTGAGATTTGAGGTTGGTGTTAATTTATAATTTTCAGCTTATTTCTAATAAATTATTAATATAATTGTAAATAAATTATTATTTTTATTTAAAATTAATTATTTATACACAGGACAAATTCTGCTGGGACAGTGAGCATAACACTGTTGCGAGGAGGGTATGGGAAAATCACGCGGCAACTAGGTAACATCGAAAACAATACAAGATTTTTTTTAGACAAAAATTTATGTTTTGAAATGTAATTTTTGGTTGCGTGAAGTAGGTTGCGTGATTTTTTGTATGAAGCACAAAAAAGGGCAAAAAAAAACCGCGAGAGATAGGGGTTTCCAAGGCTAGAACGATGTTGCGGTTTGGAGGGATTTCAAACCGATATACATCCCGGAAGATATATGGCCGCACTATCTTGAGCACATGACATCTGAGCGGTTCACACGATGCTCACAGTCCGGTGCTGGCAACCGGAATCAGCCAATTCATGGCTCGGTGACAACACACATTAGCGGCTCCGTTCTGTTTGCTGCACATGCGAAACGGATGGTAAGATTAATTTAAATGAAATATATCGTTAAATTAAGTTGTTGTTAATAAATCTTTTTTCATTATAGGCTACGTCTCTTGGACGTGAGCCGAGCCCGATGGAGCTGTTTGTGGAGACCCACGTGCGGAGTCAAGACCGTCAAAAGGGGGTGCAACAGTTCGTTGATAACCGTGCTCAACATTTTATGGTATGTTTGTTCAACCATTTTATTTTGTAAGTTATTATGTTTATTGAATTGAATATGATGATTACTTTTTTATTTTTATTTTCAGGAGACCTATAATAATCGGTTGAGGGAGAGATACGGGGATGATATTTTGACCCATCTCGGAATTCGATCCGGATTTGTGGATGGAGGTTGGATCGTCGAGTGGACCCGATAAAAATCGGGTTCTACGGGCTCTCCAACACTACGGCCGACAACTTGCGGTCGGCCCGTAGTGTTTTAACCGTTGGGAGCTCCCAATCTAAGGAGTTCGTGGCCTTGCAGCAACACACGACTTAGCTCACCGAAAAATACGACCACCTATCAACGGAGTACGCATAACTCAAAGCGTCTCATGCACAACAAAGAGCGGAGTCTAAACAACTCAAAGCGTCTCAAGCACAACAAAGAGCGGAGTCTGAACAACAAAAAACGGCCTATGAACAGCTTCGCGAAATGGTCATGAACATGGCAACACATAGTGGAACATGTGCGCCTAATCCTTTTTGGCCGTATAACCACCAAACCTCCTCCTCTAGGACCTCCTCCTTCTTCTCCGCTCCACCTTTATATTAATTTGTAATAAACATTATTTACCTTTAAAATTTCATTTAATATTTTTTTTGAAACACATTCAGTTTGTAATGAATATTATTTAACTTTGATTTTTTGTTTTTGATGTTTAATATAAATTTTATTTGCATAATTGGTTTTTATTACCATTAATTTATATAATTTTATATTATGTATTCTAAATAATTTTTTTAAAAAAATTTTAGAAAAAACTATTACAAAGGGTTTTACCGACGGAATGAATCCGTCGGCATTTGACAGTAGCTGCCACATTCATCGACGCATTTACAGACGGATATATTCGGTCGGTATTTCATACACTCACCGACAGCTTTACCGACGGATTCATTCCGTCGGCATTTGACAGTAGCTGCCACAATTACTGATGAATTTACAGACGGATATATTCAGTCGGTATTTCAAACACTCACCGACAAATTTACCGATGTTATGTAGCCGTCGGTAAATCACGATATCACTGACAGACTAAAATCCGTCCGTATATTTTAAGCGGGAAACTTTTTTTTTGGCACGCAAATTCCGTCTGTAAAACCATTGGCAAATGGTTTTTTTGTGTTTCGACCTTTATAGCGACAGAATGTGGAATTATCGACGAGAGGAAAGCTGACGGACGTAATCCGTCGGTGAAGACGTTGGTAAATAAATCATCGACGAACTGGTAATCACACACCGACAGAATATTTCCATTGGTAAAACTGTAAAATCTTGTAGTGAATATTCTGTCAATTCTTTCTAATTTTCGAGTGATGAGAGTAAGCCACCAACTAATGCTCAGCTGAATGATTCTATATTATGAATCAATATTTTTTCTAGTTATATGAAAATATATATCACGAAAGAAAGGAGACGGATGAAAATGCGTCACAATTTACATATTTATATACCTTCAAAACGAATATTGACAAGAATAAATATCAAGATAAATAGTAATTTTAGTGTTTTTTTATCATTCAAGTTTGGTTTGTTTATTTTAAAAATATATCTCTCACATTGATTTAGTATATTTAGAAAACTTTAATAAAATCTTCTAAGTATTGCCTTATATTAGCTTTCACATAAGAAAACTTAGTCATTTTGTGTTTAGATTTTAAAAATCAACGCTTCTAAATTCTAGATAAATCTATCAAGTATAAAACTTGATAGAATTTAAGATGATAACAAAGAGACAATGTAAGTGGATTTCATAAAAAGGATGGCCCCTCCATGTATAAAACTTGCTTTTTCGTTTTTGGTTTTGTGCATATTTCCTTGATATATATATATATATATATGGAGTGTTTGAAAGTGTGCTAATGATTGCGGTTCAAAGTGTTTTTTACTAGGAAATACATCAAAATAATATTTATTTTTTTAAAAATTATTTTTGATATCAACACATCAAAACAATCTAAAAACATAAAAAAAATTAATTTTAAACAAAAAAAAGTTCTAGATTTTTAGGAAACACAATTTCAACCGCCTTCTTAAATACTGTAAAAAAAAAAACATAATGCTTTCGCAAGGAGGAAAGAAGGGTCAGGAAAATATTAAAAGAAAAACTAAAACCTCTTGAGAAATTATAGTAGTTTCAAATCTATTGTTTTTGTTCCCTTAAACAATATAATAATATTTTTGTCCCTCCATCCAAAAACTCAAAATTAGTTTTTAAGGGCATTGAAGCCTTTTCATATGGCTCATTTGTCATTATATAAAAAAAATAGGGATAAATAAATATTTTCTCATCTTAATTATATAGTAAAACGATCTAAATATTATTGGAAGCAAAATCATTAAACCTAGCATCAAGGGATATTTTTGTATTTTTACAATGGTTTTTTGGCTATTATTATTTAAGTTGAGGGGCACTTTGGTAGTTGCACAAATATAAAAATAATAAACAATTAAAAAGAAAAGTCAAACTACGAAAAAAACCTTAAAATAAAAAAATTAAGCCTGGTTCAAGTGGTGTTTTTGGTTTTTCACAAGGGTTATTTTGTAATTACAAAGTCGGCTTAGGGATAATTTTGTATTTGGCAAAATAAAAAAAGGTGGACGTGTGGAAGGCAGCTGTGCCTTGCAAGCGACATGTGTGACACCTCTTGGCATCCAGAAAGCCCTTCCACTTTGTCGTTGAAAGCATTACTAAGTCCTCTTTTTATTGGTGCGACACGTGTCTCTATTGATTGTCTGGTTTGGTGTTGGTGAGCATTTTTTTCCCTCCTTCCCTCTCTTCCCTATAAAATTATAACTGCCCTTCTTGGTTATTGATGTCTCAATTTTAGTTTTTATTCTTTTGATTTTAAATTCTTTGTCTTGGTCCTTTGGTAGAAGTTTTGTTTATTTTCAATTTCTTCATTCAATATCAATTTATTAAATATTATGTTCTCCAACATAGTCCCCATTCCTTGGATTTCTAGTTTTTATCCCCAGCTCTTTTATAAAAATTTTAATGGTTTTCAATTTCATTATTCAATTCAAGTTGGTGGTATTATATTTTTCAATTTGATCCTTATTGTTTTGATTTCTAATTTTTTTTATAAATTTTTTTTTTTAATTTCATTATTTAATTAAAATATTGTTTTTATTTTTATATTAATTTTAATCTTTTTAATCTTTTTACCCTTTTACTAAAATAATTTTTTATTAATTTCAACTCTTCAATTAAATATAATCTTAGCTCTGATTCTTAAAATTACAAGTTTGTTATTACTTTAGCTAAACATTATTATATATATATATATATATATATAAAAAAAAAAAATTCAGCCGACCAAGCCCTGTGGTGACTAGTCTGCCTTTTATAAGTGGTCACACTTTCCATATCCATGTCAATGTCAAACGCTAGACTTGAGAATAGTGGATGGATCACAAGCCGTAAGGTGGTCGACTTTTCCAAGCAATTAACAGGTATTTTACACTCTGGGCTTGTCATTTCGCTGTCGTATCTTATGGGTGGTCTGTTAACCCCCTGCTGTCGTGGAGGCGGTGGCTTTGAAATTTTAGAATGTGTTTGGTATTGCGGTTATTATTGTAATTGTGATTTAAAAAGAGTTGTTCTATAAAAAATAATTTTAATTAAAGTTGGTTTGGAAAAATATATATTTGGTTAAAACTGTGGTTGAAATTGAGGTTGGCCAAAAAGTAGTTTAATGTGTTTGGTTAAGAATGCTTTTGAAATTGAGGTTATAAAATAATTTTAAAAAATATATATTAATATTGATGGTTTTTAATTTAAATATTGTTGATTTAATTACTGCTACTACATCATGAAATAAATTATATAGTGCTATGAATAATGTTAAACACTAGTTTTTCAAATAAAACACGATACCTGAAAAAAATATTTTTGATATTTTTTAGATATTAGAAAATTAAAAAAAAAAAAGCAATGACAAGTTCAATGGGCATTAAACATTATCAGCATGCTGAATGAAGTTGATAATCAAAAAACAATGACAAGTTTCAAAAAGGGAAAAAGTCGATGGAAAAAAAATGTGAACCTGCTGATGGAAACAAAGGGATGATGAGAAGGGAGAACATGAAAAGCAGGTATGACATGCTTTTGATGAACCTGCGGTGAGGCCACAATTATTATATGGGTCCCACAATTTTAATCAGCGTTTTATTGTTTTCCAAACAGCCATTAACTATGGTTACGCCGCACCATACTTTTTACCATAAAAACAAACAGCCTCTTAGTGATAGTTGGAGAACATGATGCCAATTATTTTTTAAAAATTTAAAAATTTTTATTTTTAAAAATTTTTATTTTTATGTTTTTAAATTGT
The DNA here is from genome assembly GCA_019202695.1 of Populus x sibirica. Taxonomy (NCBI): domain Eukaryota; kingdom Viridiplantae; phylum Streptophyta; class Magnoliopsida; order Malpighiales; family Salicaceae; genus Populus; species Populus x sibirica. The sequence goes on from JAGMVL010000317.1 coordinate 424,744, forward strand.
TTTGTATTGATATCAAAAATAATTTTTCAAAAATAAAAAAATATTATTTTAATATATTTATAGGTAAAAAACATTTTAATCCGCAACTACTATTACAATTTCAAATAAGAGTTTAGTTGTAATGAAAAAAGATGCTAAACAGTGTAAAATAATATAGTTTTAGATTCATTTCTACTATATTATTATTGTGAATTGTTACTGTTAATTAATGAGTTTATGGATAATATGTTTTTTATATTTTTTATTATAAATAAAATAACTAATATATTATTAAAAATATAAATTCTAAATTGGTATCTAGAGGCTGTTTTGATTTTTCATTGTTTAAAATACAATAAAATGACTCAATTATCATTAAATTAAAAAAATTCTTTAATTGACTTTCAGGGTTTCTTTGTATTTTTTGTTATAATAATTGTTTTTGAAAGTAAATTTATTTTTTATCAACATATTCCAAAAATTGCAGCTAAAATTATCAAAAATTATATTTTTAAAAGTTTTTTCAAAAATTGATATTATAAGGGGAAAAAAATCATCAAACCCACGGTGTCAATATCATTTAAGAATCTCACGGCTCTTATCGTTTAAGCATTTTATTTCCTTCTGAAAGACGTAAAACAGATGATGACAACAATGTGGTCATTTTTTTTTATATCAATTATCATTTAAGAAAATAACAAATAGCTATCTTAAAAAATAAAATAATATAGAAATAAATATTGCTAATCTTCCTTAACAAAAGCTAAAACCCCTTGTTCACCCAAATTCAATGACATTGTTCAATAAAACAGTAAATAACAGTTTTGCCTTTCCTATAAAAAAATCATTGAAATTATTATTGAGAGTAATGAAATCTTTTATACATTGATCATTAATAAATTAATTGAGATGATTCAATCTTTTCAAATCTCTAATGACTCAATTACCATTCTAAGCAAAAAATTAAAATTAATATCTAAGTGTTTTTTTTATATTTTTATACTAGTTTTTTTTTTTTGTTATTATCAGATTGACTTAAACCAATTTGATATTTCAATAAAAATAAAATATAATTTAAAAAAGTGACTAGTGCGTAGCATGTGGTGCCTCTTGGTAGACAAAAACTTTCTTTTGTCATGTCATTAGAAGTGTCGCGTTGTTCTCTTCCTATTGAGACAGCACGTGGTGGCTTTAATGATATTCCCCCCCTCTTTTCTCTTTTTCTTTTTCGAAATTTATATTGGCCATGCAAAATTTTAGTTTTGCCTCCTAATTTATTAATATTTTGAATCGGTCCTTGTTTTTTTTCTAAATTTTTGTTCTTGGATATTTTGTAAATTTCAATTTTATTTTTAATTTTATCATTTAATCTCAATTTGTAATATGTTATTTTTCTCAATCTGGTCGTCATTTTTTTATTTTTTTTAGATTATTTTATTAAATTAATTTTTCTTATCAATTTTACTGTTCAATAAAAAAATTTATAATTTTCCTCTAATTTATTTTTTGTTTTAATTTTGAACCTTATTCTTTTAATTGTTCTTTTGCTAAATTATTTTTTCTTTTCAATTTACCATTCATTTAAAACAACTTAGTTGTCTTCTAATTTATTTTTTATTTCCATGTTGATCCTTATTCTTTTAATTACTATTTCTTTGTTTTTATATCCTTTTGTATAATTTAATGTTTTTTTTCAATTCCATCCTCCAACATTTTATTGGTTCAATTTCATCCTTCAATCAAAAAATCTTAGTTGTCCTCTAATTTATTTTTTATTTAAATGGTGATCCTTGTTTTTTTAATTGCTATTTATTTTTTTTGTTTTGGATCTTTTTTATAGTTTAATTTTTCTTTCTAATTCTATCCTTCAAAATTTGATTGGTTATGGATTATACTTTAAGGTTTTGTCAATTGGGTACTTCTAGTTTAATGATCTAAGTTACATGTTTGGAAAGTTAATGGAGGTTAAAATTATTTTTTTACTTATTTTTTATTTTTAATTATAAATCTACATCTTGTATTTAGATTTATATAGTTATTTATCGACTATTTATTATTGTTTTTTATCGTGATTTTTTTTTCTTTCTAGTAAAAATCTTGTGATTTTTTTGGGTTATTATAAATGTTTTTTAAATCTTGTGATTTTTTAAAACATGTTAGGCAAGACAAATAATATATTTAAAATATTGATTGATCAAATCATTTGAAATTTGAAAAACAAATCAAGAGACGGATTAACAAATAAAATTTGTGAATTTCATAACAATTCTTTGGAGTCCTTCTATTTTTAACAAAAAGAAGAAAAAAGAAAAAAAACAGCACCAAATAAGATTTTTACAATTTTGTTTCGAGGCCACAATGTACTGAGAAATTTCTACAAGTCTATTCGGGTGTTGGTGGGGCAAGCTTATGGCCACAAAAAAAAAATATATATTATTTTTTTAATCAAAACAATTTTATTTTAAAACTATTTGGTGCATATCTCAGATAGAACTCCTTGGGAAAAGATTGTCATATTCTATGAGAAATTAATAAGATTTTTTCCCAAACCACTTGTAATCGTATCCTTTAAATTCATATATATATATTTGAAATTTTTTAATATGTATTATTTTAGAAACAAAATAACTTACAAAGAGAAAAATAAATAAAATACTTATTTTGAAAAAGAAAATTACAAAAAATTGATTTTAATTTAAATAATGAATAAAATGAATTTATTATTTATTTGTATGATGATATCATGATAAATAAATAAAATATAAATTCGTTGCTTTTGCACGAATGAAGGGAGCTACGTAGGAAAACACTTGTTTTCTAGATGCTTGTGGTTACACTTTTCTATTCATATCCATAGTTTAATAATGACAATTTTACTCTTTTTTTTTTTTTGTGATCCTGCTATTTTTAACAAAAAAAGAAAAAAATCCAGTACCAGAACAAACTTCTACAATTTTTTTCTGGGAGCCCACCATTGTAGCTTTCACTTTAAATAGCATGAAATATATTTTTTTAGATGAAAAAGTATTTATTTTATTTTTTTAAAAATTACATTAAAAAATATATTTAGAAAACAATATTTAGTTATGATTTTAAAAACTTGAGTTTTAAAAAATATATGTTTGGTTAAAACAACTATATAATAGATTTTTGTATATAAAATAAATTAAAAGTATATTTTCATGAATAAAAAGTAGATTATTTTATATTATATAAAATCAAGTAACCGATGAAATTTAGTAAAAACAAATCATTTGACTAACCAAACAATGTTTTTTTGAACAAAAAACATAAACTACCACTATACTAAGTGATATCTAACTTAGAACCACTTGATTTATTTATTTATCAACAAACAGTGATAACATGAGACATAACGAGGTATTAGTTGACGATTGATTATAAGGATTATTATTATTTATAATAATAAATCATAACTATAAAAATTATTTACACATTATTTAAAAGTGAGATTTGAATCTATTATAGAATGTACATATATAGGAAATATTATAAACATACTATTTTTATGTTGTAATCTCCATCGTTACTATTATATATTGCCATACACATATAAATAGAAAAGGTTAACTAACTAATAGGTTAAGTCTTATAATTATTCTCAACTTGGTATCAGAGCCTCTTGCAATCAGAACTCTTCTTCCATCTCCCTATGGACTCTGCTGCTACTGCTGCCTTCTCCCCTCACCAAACCGACGGTGCAGCCCAGCCGACCAGTCATTCAGAAATTGTTGCCAATGGTTATTTCTCACACCAGCAAAAACCCTCACCTGCAGAGTAGAACCATGGTTCCTTCTCTTATATTTTTGTCGTCCCTCTTCACATCATGGGGACATCAACTCAATTTATCGTTATGTTGTCCAACACTCAACAAGTGGTTTCATTGAAGCTTACAAACACCAATTATCTTTATTGGCGAATACAGATGAAGCCGTATCTTCTTGGTCAAGGTGTTTTTCACTTTGTCGATGGCTTATTGTCGTGCCCTCCCTCTCATATTTATGATAGTTTTGATGGTTCTTCGACAATCAACCCCTCTTTTCTTTATTGGGAGCAACAGGATCAACTTATTTTAAGAGCGTTACTCTCCTCTCTCTTTATGGACGTATTGCACCTTGTGGTAGATTGTCGGACTTCTTATTGTGTTTGGCGCACTCTTGAGAAAAAGCTCGCCTCTTAGTAGAATTCTTGTATTATGCAATTCCATGGATCTTTTCAAGATCTTTGGCAAAGAGATGCTTTAGTTGCTCCATATATGCAACACACCAAGTCATTATTTGATGAATTGGCTGCTACTAGCAGGTCCCTTTCTCTTGAAGACTTCAATCTCTAGATATTTTATGGTCTTTATAGTGAGTTTAAAGACTTGGTAACTAGTGTCGTGACCAGGACAAAATCGCTATTATATGCTGACCTTCATAGCCATCTTTTTACTCATGAGTTTCTGTATAAGACTTATCTTCAATCTATGGCTGCAAATCCACCTTTGCTGCCCACACCATCTTTTCTGCTCTCTACTCATCTTGTCCAGTATCAGCACAATCCCAATTTTAGCCGTAACAAAGGTCGTTCTCGCGGCAACTGGTGCCCTAATAACAACCAACATAGTAGCCAAATACGGGTCTGACTTTCATGGTTTTCATTCCTCTGCTCCCATAGACTGGAAGCAGGGTAACTGGCAATATACCTGACGACCTGTTAGTTCTGGGCAGTGTCTCCTCACCAGTCTTTTGAGCAGAACATCAATTGTTAGTTGTGCTTCTCCATTGGCCATACAACCCTACAATGTGCTCAATTTCACAGCAGCGACCACCAACCCTCTACTCATCTTGTTGTTGGCACTATTTCTGCCCCTACTTGGTTCTCGGACACGAGTGCTAACCAACACGTTACGCCTAATCTTGCGACTCTAATCGATTCTATACCCTATCTTGGTAATGATCACTTACATGTTGGTGATGGTAATGATTTTTCCATATCCCATATTGGGTATACCATGTTACGTTCCCCTAAACACACCTTTACATTATCTAACGTTCTCCATGTTCCTCGTATTATCAAACCGTTGCTATCTGTTCAAAACTTTTGTCGTAATAATAATGTTTATTTTGAAATTCATGCCTCTGTCTTTTATGTAAAGGATCTCATCACCAAAACAGTACTCCTTTCCAATCATAGCAATGGTGGTCTATATGTTCTCTCTGAGTCTTCTGCCACCACCATTCCTTAAGCTTATTGGTCTTCTTGTGTATCTGCGACTACTGATCTATGACATCGTCGATTGGGTCATCTTACTTCCTGTATTTTCAATTTGTTAGTTTCCAAAAATCAAATAACGTGTACTTCTAAAAGCTCTCTTGTTCAAGTCTTCATGTCTGTCATTGCAACCTATGGGTCACAAAACTACTGCTCCACTTGATTTAATATTTAGTGATGTTTGGGGCCCTGCTCCTATGTTTTTATCTGATGGCTTTCGTTACTTTGTTATCTTTATTGATGCACATACAAAATATATATGATATTATCCTCTTGTTGCAAAATCCGATGTGTTTTCTATATTCCAATGTTTTCAAATGCTTGTTGAGCGTCAGTTTTCCCGCAAAATTAAATTTGTTTAAACTGATTGGGGTGGTGAATATCGTAAGTTAAACAATTTCTTTCAAACTATTGGTATTCATCACATGTTAATTTGTTCTCATACATATGAGCAAAATGGCAACATTGAGCGTCGTCATCGCCATATTGTTGAAATTGGTCTTACCCTCTTAGACCAATGTAGTGCCCTGTTATGATTTTGGAATTATGTGTTTGAATCATCATTATATCTCATCAATCACATGCCTATTATTGTCCTCCAAAATCAGTTTTCTTTTTAATGTATGTTTAATTGTACTCCTAATTATGATTTTCTACGTACTTTTGAGTGTCTTTGTTTTTCTTTTTTTGTGTCCATACCATACTCATAAGTTAAATTTTTGTTCATCTTTATGTGTGTTCTTAGGATATAATTGCTCTCATCTTGGTTATCACTGTCTTGATTTAGCATCTCAACATACATATGTCTCTCATCATGTTCGTTTTCATAAAGATGTGTTTCCTTTTAGAAAATCTAAACAGATAGCCCAACCTCCAACCACTTCTTCCCAGCCTACACACTTGCCCACCTTGATTACCTCCCTAAATTTTCAACCAGCTGACCCGTCAATCACCACAAACAATAGTTATGTCGTACCTCCCGCTCCACATAAACAAACCCTGTTCCCCAACCTTGTTTGCCACCATACCACCGTCACTCAGCCCTGCCCCTATATCACCATTTGCATGCTTCTCTAATGATCATTATATGCAGGAACAAGTGCTCCTCCTTCAGAATTGCATATTTCCAGGTCTGTCACTACAGACAACACTGATTCTGCGGCAGGTTCTCCTACATCTGCTGTTGCAAGCTTAAGTCCTTCGACAGATTCTCTTGCGGGTCTACAACTCTTTGTTGATCTCTCCTTTTATCCTCTTCAGCAGCTTCCCAATTTAGATTCTTCTTCCCCTCGGTCTGCCGTCCGTCAGCATCTAATGGTTCTTTGCCCTTGACTGCCAAAAACTACCCCTTCTAGCAGCGTTTGCAGCTTCCTTTATTGCTTCTATCTTTCGAGTAATGTCTTCTCCTAACTATAAGCCCATTGCATTCTCTGATGCTAACAGGTATAAGGCGTGATATGGTGCTATGCGTGATGAAATTCAGGCCTTACACTTTAATAGCACCTGGTCTTTAGTTCCTTTTCATCATTTGATGAATGTTGTTGGTATTCTGCTCTTCCCTCTCATATGTGCCGGTTACATAAGTCTTTATATGGTTTAAAATAGGTCCCACGAGCATGGTACACTCGTATGAGTGATTTTATTATTTCTATTGGCTTTTATGCTTCCAAGGTTGACACCTCTTTATTTATCTTGTTTGTTGGTACTGATATCTTTTATCTTTTGGTTTATGTTGATGATATTCTGCTTACGGGTAACAACTTTCCTATGCTTCATTGCCTAATACAATTACTAAGTTTAAGATTTTAAGCTTTGTGACTTAGGTGCCGTTTATTATTTTTTAGGCATTGAGGTTCAGTCCACTATTATGAGTATGATGTTATCACAACATAAGTATATTCTTGACATCCTCACTCGAGCTGATATGACTTCTTGCAAACTGGTTGATACTCTTATCTCTACTTCCAAAGTCACCATATTGTCAGATCCCTTGTTTTCTAATCCTATACGGTTTCATCAAATTATGAGTGCTCTTCAATATCTCACCTTTACGAGACTAGATATTTGCTTTGTTGTTAACAGAGTCTGTCAGTTTATGCATGCTCCTACATATTCTCATTAGGGTGCCGTTAAACGCATTCTGCGTTATCTCCGGGGTACGATCACCTATGACTTACATATCACTCATAGTTTTGCCTTTGCTCTACATGGCTTTACAGATGCAGATTGGGTAGGTAGTATTGATGATAACAAGTCTATGGGTGGTTATCTTGTCTTATTTGGTCAGACGCCGGTTTCATGGAAATCAAGCAAGCAACGCACAGTTGCTCGCTCCTCCACCGAGGCTGAGTATAAAGCCTTGGTAGATGGCACTGCTGGGATTATCTGGTTTTAGTATCTATTGAGAGATCTGTAGATTCTTTTTACCGTTGCTCCTACTATTTAGTGTGATAATCTAGGCACTACTTATTTATATGCAAATTCTATCTTTCATGCTTGTACTAAACATGTTTAGGTTGACTATCATTTTGTACGAGACAGGGTTGCAAAGAAAGATATTCATATTCATTTTATCTCTTCTCACGATCAACTTGCAGATGTTTTTACTAAGCCGCTTCTGACTTCTTCATTTTATTGCTTTTCAATTTAAGTTTCTGGTTGATCTTGTTCTACCCTCAGCTTGAGGGGGCATATTATAGAATGTACCTATATAGAAAATATTATAGGCATTCTTGTATTGTAATTTACACCGTTACCATTGTATATTGCCCTCACATATAAATAAAAAGGTTGACTAACCAATAGGTTAAGCCTCCTAATTATTCTCAACTGGAACTAAGACTTTTATGTGTTTTAAGTCAAATTTTTATTATTAACAAAACTCTAATAGCCTATTTGGAACCAAATCACATATAGAATTGAATTCAATTCCATATGTGATTTGAATTAAATTGACAACTTATTACAACTCTCATGTTTAGAATAAAATATTAATCTATAGAATTGAATTAAATTATACTATTTGGAATACATTCGGAAATGAATTGAATTAACTATTTTGACTATTTTCCCTTTAATAAAAAAAAAATGTTACAAAGACTCTTATGATTATATTGCCCTTAATTCTTATATTTTTTTTTATCTTTATTTATAAATTTATATCTTGTATTTAGATTTATATAGTTGTTAATCGAGTTTTTATTATTTTTTTTCAGTGTGGTTTTTTTTCTTTTTAGTAAAAGTCTTGTGATTGTTTTGGGCTATATAGAAAAGATTAATTAACAATTATATATTAATATTTTTTAAAAAATTAGATCAACTAGCCTAATAGTATGATTAAAGATTTTCAAGAGTTTTCTGTGTTATTCATATTATTAAATAGGACCAATTGTTATTTAAGAATTTATGCTTTAATATTTTTATTGGATAGTACAGTTGAGAAATTAAGCCTTCTCCGAGGTTACAGTAAGTTTCACTCCTATAAATATGACGAGATATAGTATTTTGAGGTGTCACAACATGCACTAGCATACAAAATACTTAAAAATCAATGGAGTTGATTAACGAGGAAAGTGCTGGTGAGCTGCTTCAAGCTCAAACTCATGTGTGGAATCATCTATTCAACTTCACAAACACCATGACTTTGAAATGTGCCGTTCAACTAGGCATACCAGATGTGATCCAAAAACATGGCAAACCCATGACCCTCTCGGAGCTTGTTTCTGCCCTACCGATCCACCCATCAAAAGCTCAATATGTACACCGCCTTATGCGTGTTCTCGTGCACTCTGGTTTCGTTTCCCAGCAAAATCTTAACGGCATTCACAGCCAAGAAGCCTACTCCCTTACCCAATCCACTCGTCTCCTCCTCAAGGACAATCCCTTGAGTATGAGACCTCTTTTACTTTTGGGGCTCGACCCAGTTCTGACAAAACCATGGGATTGCTTGAGCACCTGGTTTCAAAATGATGAAGCCACCGCATTTAGTGTTGCCCATGAAAAGACATTTTGGGAGTACGCTGGCCAAGATCCAAGATTCAACAATCTCTTTAATGAAACCATGGCTAGTGATAGCATACTGGCTAGCAAGTTGGTTGTAAGCAAATGTAAAGGCATCTTTGATGGAGTGAATTCTTTGGTGGATGTCGGGGGAGGCTCAGGAACTATGGCCAAGGGCATTGCTGAAGCATTTCCCCACATGGACTGCACTGTGTTTGATCTCCCCCATGTGGTTTCTGACTTGCAAGGCTGCAAAAATTTGAAGTATGTAGCGGGGGATATGTTTCAGGCAGTTCCTCCAGCAGAAGCAATTTTACTCAAGGTAAATTAATGTCAACAGTATTCTTCTACCGACACTATATATTAAATTTGCATATATATATATAAACGTCTTTAATTAGTTTTTGTTTGAGAGGTGCTTATATACACACGTCCATCCTTGAGCTTATATTTTGACACATATATAAACTATTCCATTCCTGACCTCTGCGTACACATGCATATGAAGATTTATATTCAAAGATGGACATCATCGATCTCTAACCCAAAAATCTATACCAGGAAGTTTTTATATATATGCATCTTATGTTTTCTATTTCCTTTAGGATTTTTTCCCGTCTTCATTTATTCATTCTATATATCTTATGGCAAATTTGACAAACAGTGTATACTGCATGACTGGAGTGATGAAGACTGCGTGAAAATACTTAAACGATGCAAACAAGCAATTATGAGTGAGGGACAGCAGAAAGCTGGGAAGGTGATAATTATAGATATGGTGAGAGAGAACCAGAATGGAGACGAGGGGTCAATTGAAACGCAGATAATTTTTGATCTAGCAATGATGGTGGTTGTTAGTGGCGTGGAGAGAAACGAAAAGGAGTGGGCTAAGCTCTTCTTTGATTCTGGTTTCCTCAACTATAAGATACATCCTGTGCCAGGCACAAGAGCTGTCATTGAGCTTTATCCCTGATAAGATCTTAATGTTTTGTTTTCTTTTGTTCTGTTTTTTTGTATGTTTATGTTTGAAACTTCATGATATTATGGTTTTCAAAACCATGTTCTGTACTAAAGTTTAGCTATGAATTGCTAAAATAGTTTGACATTTTGGGTGTGTTTGTTTTTCGAAAAGTGATTTCCGGGAAACCACTTTCCAAACTTTCTTGTGTTTATTTGCCATTAGAAAAGTTGGTCAACAGAAAACACTTTCCAGTCAAAGAAAAATTTAGTTTGGTTTCCATGAAAGTGTTTTCCTTTTATTTTGGGTGGAAAACACTTTCCGGAAGTTGTGAAAAATTTAGAAATGTCATATTATTTGCTGATTATATCAAATTTGATCCTCAAACTTTTGATTGCTACATATATTTTGTTTTGAATATTTATTTTTTAATTTCATCCCTTAGAATTTAATTTTTTATATTAACTTTGGTCCTTATTTTTATAATTGTTATTTGCTTTTCTCTTATCGTTTTTTAAATGAAATTTTGTATTTACTAAATTTGATCCTCATTCTTTTGATTGTTACTTATTTTATTTGAAATAATTTATGAAATGATAATTATTATTATTTTAATTTCTTCATCTTTCAATTTTTTTATTTTTTAGATTTGATCTTTATTATTTTGATTATTATTTGAGATAATTTATGAAATTATATATTTTTTTTCAATTTCATTATTATTCAACCTTTTAATTTGTAAGATTTGTTCCTCATTATTTTAATAAACTTGAAAAAAATAAAATAATAATAAGTTATTTTCTAGCTTATTTTTCAAGACATAACCAAACACTGAAAAATGTTTTCGAACTTATTTTTCATTACACTACCAAATATCGGAAAATAATTCACTTTCCCGGAATTCTGTTTCCAAAAGAAAACTACTTTCCAGCGGCCTTTCTCTTTTATGTAAACAAATTCGTTTTATTTACAGGGATTTATAGCCATCATGTCTTACCAACTACTCGTGACTTGTATGGAGTATTAAAATATGTTCTTAGAAGTAAAATTGTTGTCCAAAACTTTAGTGAGTAATAAAACCAGTAAGCATTAATTGTTTAGATCATAAGAATATACTAAGCAAAAAATTGTTCTAGAAATAACTAGAATTTATATAAGTTTTAAACTATAAACATGCAATTTTATATATCATTGCAAACTTGCAATCAAAACTAAAAACTATCATCCATTCTAAGCGTATATTCAAAGTTGCATAAGAGATAGAAATATAATTCTAACTTGTATACTAATCATATAATATATCAATGATTAGATTAAAATAAATAAGGATATTTACTTGTGAAAGCATTTTAAAATAATAAAGTTTTTTTTGTTGTTGTTGCCAATAATTAATTCTGTCCTTAATGCTTCGTTGCTCCTCACTTGGAGCAACTAGGATATTTGCAATATGCTCTTTAAGATCCCAACAAAACTATATTGTTTAGATGCACTTCTAAACAAAGCATCTAAACAAGATCTAAGAATCAAAGTCATTAGACTCAATTATATCTTAGTAAAATTGAATCTAAGCTTTAGATTAGGGGGAAACAAAGTTTGAAAGTGTGTAGAAAGCTTTAAAAACTGAGATGGGGAAGAATATATAAAATCGGGATAAACAATGAAAAAACTCTTCTTTCACCCCTTTTTTATAATGGATTATGGAATCAAAACTGATAAAGAATTAATAATGATGATTACTAGAACTAATTTCCACCTTTACCAACTTTGATTACCCGTCATAAAAACAAAATTAAACCTAAATGTTTTGGATGCTTTTGAGTTGAAAAAACTAATACGATTTAAAAAAAACTCTTCTAGTAGAAAACTTATCAGATTCATGGGTTGAATTGGACAAAATAATATGCTAGCAAAAAATAATTATTTATTAGCTAAAGAGTTATTTTATAATAAACCTAAATTCATGATCAAAATATGTTATAAAAAAATAAACCCAAAACCAAGACTAAAGACCCAAAACTTAGATCAAGGAGCTCGAGCCAAAGCTTAGCCGATCTAATTACGCATGTGTGGGTTAAACTCATACTACTTTGCTAAGACTCATTTATGACTCATTAACTTCCCACTATATAAACTAAAAAAAAAAATCTCTTTTCTTTTCTACATAGGATAAAGGGTTTTTGGTTTTATAAAAACATGTCAACCAATAGTTCTTTGAGATCAATTCTCATTCACCCATAACTTATTTTAATCATATTAATGTTCCATATTAATAAAGTTTTGTTGGAGAATAATTTTTAACAAAGTTTTGACCTTAAAAGTGAGTGGACACCACTTTAAATTTGATCTTAGATATGCCTTTTAATCATGTTTTATTAAAACAAATTTCAACAATCCTCTGTATAAATGAAAATTGCCTGACTAGTATAAAAGACTTGAAAATTTATAGAGAGATACTAATTTGGTGGATCACTACATCAAGATAGGTTTCTTTTAACTTTGAGCATTTCTTAGTAAAAAACTATCATATTTACTCGATTAAATAAGGAACGCGATGTCTTAAACTATTCAACCTTTAGTGTAAACCAAGATAATAATATCCATATAGTTTTCTACCTAGATATTTACTTTAGTTCTCATTATTATTTTTATTTTGGCCCTAAACAAATCCTAGATTTATGGATGTTTTTATAGAAATCTGTCTTTATCAAAGTTCTCAAAGAAATGACCATATTTCCCACTTACATATGTTGCTACCCAATTTTTGACCCATGTTTTGATAAATTTTCAGAAAAAATCCAAAAATAGCGAAAAACAATGAAAATCCAAAAAATACATTTTTTAATATATTTGCATCATTTTTAGCATTTTTAGCATTGTGTCAAAAGAATTTAAATTTTCAAAGGTTTTTAGAACGCGTTCGACTTTTTAACACGTTATTTTTAAAATCACTGATTTTTCTCATTTTGAGTCGATGTTGATAAGAAAAATCCAAAAAAATTAAGAAAAATCAAAATTTACAAAAAAAAAGCTGAGGGACCAAGTTTGAAAACCTAGCAATATTTTTTGCCTATAAATACTGGTCTTCAATACACACAAATAGGGGGCAATTTTGAACATTGGGGGGTGAGGCAACACAAAAAAAGAAAACCCTAAAAAAAAGAACTCTTTCTTCGCCCTCACCTAAAAGGAGGCCGCCGCCCCTTCGATTGATTTTTCTTCTTCCTCCCCCCGGACGTGTTGACTTCTTGCCCCATCTCCGGCCACAACACTCCTCTCTTAACTTTCCCTCCACCTTTGCAAAAGAGAAAAATAGAAGCCATCCATCAGCCCCCTCACTTTTCTCTTTCCCATCGCCCGCTTCCCCTCACTGCCGGCGTAGGAAGACAGAGGGGAAGAAGACATTCCAGATCCCCTGGTTTTTTTGGAGTTTCCTGTGGCGGCGCATGGAGACGACACGCCGCCACTTTTTTGTGGTCCAGAAGGACTCCCCTGCAATTCCTGGAGTTTTAGGGGCTGTTTTGTAATTTTTAAATGGTTTAATGTAATTTTTGTTTAGTTTTGAATTTTAATAATTTATAATGTGGATGTAAAAAATAAAAGAAAAAAAGAAGAAGAAAAGGAGAAGAAAAAAAAAGAAAAAAAATATAGTGAAAGTGAATGTGTTGTTTGTATTTTTTATGAATTTGTATTTTTTTTATGATAAAATTGCAAAGAATAAAGAAGAATTTAATATTTTGATTTGTTCACGGTCCAGAATTATTAATTTATATGTAAGTTGTATTTCTAATATCTGATGAAAAGACAATTTTTAAAACTTCTTTAACACGTCAAAGTCACGAAGTAGCTTACCTCAGGTAGGGTGCGTTAGGGGTGCTAATACCTTCCCTAACCACAACCAGTCCCTTACCCGCGAATCTCTGACAAGACCAGTACATCCAGGTTTCCTAGTAGCCCTCAACTAAATAATAGGTGACGACTCCCAACCAATCAAGCAAACGCATAACGAAAAATCGCCAGCCGACGTCGCGCGAGTGACGTGTGACAACATAGGTGATTTTTTTATTAAGAGTATTCATTTATACTCTACTTGGTATATCAATATATAAAAATAAATAAGAGCACAACTCATTATTTTATCACACTACAGCTAGCACCTATTTCATCATAGGAATAAACAAGAAATAATAATTTTTTAATGCTATAAAAAATGTTATATGACTTAGTTTTCTATTTGAATTTGGATTTTGGAATCTCTAATCAACTAGTCGTGGTCACCATCGTTATACTCTTTTATCTTTAAAGTTTTTAAATCTATTCCCTTCGATGAATTATACATAAGATCTATTAATAAATCTTTGGTCAATGGATTTGCAATATTTTACTTTAGATTTCCATAATCAATGAAAATAATTTCATTTGAGAATAAGTATTTAATGATATTATATCTATGATGTATATGTCTAGATTGAGCATTATATATTGCTTTCAACTTAAGACTAATTGTCGCAATGGACATAAATTAATGGCACTGATTCTGGCCAATATAGAATATCCTCTAAGCAATTTCAAAGCCTCTGAACTATCTCTCTACCTTTATCAAGAGCAATAAAATTCGATTCCATCATGTATCCTATGATACAATTTTACTTAGAGGATTTTTATTACACAATTACCCCACTATGTGTGAAGACATATCTGCTAATGAATTTTGAATTCTTAGTGTTAGATATCTAATATGCATCACTATACCCTTCTAGTACTGTTGTGTAACCAGCATAATATCTTTCATAGTCTAATGTGTACCTGAAATATTTGAGTACCTTTTCTATTGCTTTCAAATGACCCATAATTAGATTATTGGTAAATTTTCTTTAAAAAAAAGTCATCAGTTGGTTGCTCGTTCTTTGTGTTATATGTGCCATGGGTGAAAATATCGATAATTAAATACCATAAAATAACCATTAGCTAGAAAAGTTGTAAACCCCGGGAAAAAAAAATAAATAAATAAAGGTTGCTTAAATTGAAAACTAACTACATAAGAAATAAAAGTGAGAAAATTCATGCGTATGGTTAAATAAAAGACAGAAATTAAAAAAAAATTAATATAATTTCCGGGCGAAATAATTCGAGATATTATAATAAGCAGGTAATGTTAAGGGTTGGATTTAATTGAAGAGAGTAATACACTTAAAGGAAATGGGGCCTAAATGCAAATAAAGGAAATTATAGAGTATAAATACTCTCTCCTCACCAAAAATCTGCAGGAACGATAAGGAGAGAAAATAAAGAGTTTTATACGCATTCTTGAAAAATCAAGAGAGAGAAACACTAAAACTTCAAGAACCCATCCAAGATTAAGAGTTTATAGATGGGATAAACACTTGTGAGCAAAGGATTAACAAGAAATTAAACAAGAAGAAAAGAAAAGAGGGAGTTGAAAATCTTCAATTGGTTGAAGATCAAAATCTTAATTCTTACCGGGTAAGGTGTTCTAAACATGATCTTAAAAATTTATTTCAAATTTGATAATGAATTGATGTCTTGATATTGAATTATAGGTTAGGGTTCTTAGATATGAATTGGGGAAAAAGTACTTATTGTTAAAATTAATTTAATTCATGTATGGTATGTAGTTTATGAAAGTATTGTGTGAAGGGAAGGGGGAGACGAATCTTGACAGACTTATCTCCTGACTTTCAGTGAGATTTCGGGTAGGAGGATGAGGGAATTAGGATTGGGTTCCTTCATAGAAATTGTAGATTTGGATGTTAGCTAACCAAAGAAACTGGTCTTGCTCAATTTAGAGATGTAGAACTCCAGTTATGGGTTACCAACTGAGATTGAGTCGTGATTGATTCTGTAGGGCAGTATGACTGATGGGCTGATGAGTAATTTTGACTATCTTGGAGGCAGAATTGGGTTCTCCTTCCTTCAGAGAACTTGTA
The DNA here is from genome assembly GCA_019202695.1 of Populus x sibirica. Taxonomy (NCBI): domain Eukaryota; kingdom Viridiplantae; phylum Streptophyta; class Magnoliopsida; order Malpighiales; family Salicaceae; genus Populus; species Populus x sibirica. The sequence goes on from JAGMVL010000317.1 coordinate 440,902, forward strand.
GCCTCATGTCTTAGATTTCCAACGAGATCAATCTCATTTAAAATGGAGTTCTAGAACTCTAGATATAGTTAAAAATCTGATGAGTGTGCAGATAAAGAACGGTTGGACAAGAATAGTCAAACAATAACGGTTGGACAACAACTGTTCAAATAGCAATTGTTGGACACCAACTGTTCAAAGAGCAATTGTTGGACAACAACTGTTCAAACAGCTACAATTGGACAACAACTATTTAAACAACAACTGTTCAAACAACAATCTTTGGACGAGAACTATTCAAACAAGAACCGTTGGATAGTAACAGTTCAAACAAAGAACGGTTGGACAATAACAATTCAAAGTTAGACAAGAATACAATAGACTTTCACGTGAATATTATATGTAGGAATATAAAAGAATTGAGTCATACGAACACTTGCAAATTGGGATATTAACTTTGAAAATATACATGATATATGTATGTTTGTTATTATAAGGAAATGAATATGCATAGAAAGTAACATATGAGTAATGAATGAATATTGATTCTCTATAAAATCAGCTTGAAGGAATCATAACCAAAAACTTTCTTGTGATTCAGGAGGAGCAACCAGGATTGGATCTTCTGTTAGGGGAAGTCACGAGACAGGCGGAGCAGGTGCGTGATTTTCCCTTCTTTTTACACTTATACAATTTAAAATTCTTCTGGTGAAAGCAATTACAATAAATATTATGTTCAATATAAATAAAGTCTAGCGTATTTACAAGATTAACTTCGGCTAATGGCATCCGTGATAGAATTGCCGGGAAGTGAATTACATTATTAGCTTCGAAAATGAATCACAAGATTAGACTTTGCAAGGTCACCTGGTTCAAGCAAGTAAATAAGAGTATTCAAATTAAGAATATGCAAATGAGTGATAATTGGGTTTAAAAGGATTACAAGCAAGATATAAGTTGTCTGTTAGAATTCCTATGGATCCGATAAAAAAATAATACTTCATTCATGTACATTACATGAACAAGTATATATTTCTTTTATCAATATAATGGTATATTTATTTATGTAACAAGTCCATCAAATATCCAGGGAGATCATTAGTTTAGGTCTCTACTTTATCAAACATATGTAAATATTTAACTTAAACAAAAGGGAATTAACGCGTTTATGTAATATGCTTTTGTGTAAATCTTGATGTATTTATAAAAGTTCAGCTTAGCATGTAGTGCTTTAGTTAACTTGTAATTAACCATTTTGAAATGTTTAAGAACACTTATTATGTTGTAATGCTTTCTTTGCATGTTAGTATTCCTTTTTCTTTTAAATTTTATGATATGATATCGGGCTATGTTCATATTAAACTTACTCGTAGGATATATATAAATTGTGAGGATTGTATGAGGTGTTGAATTATGATGTTTGATATAAGGTCCGGAATTATGGGACCTTGTGATGATGGGTTGATTGAGTAATTGTTAGTAGTCGATAACTTGGGATGTCCTAAATACAAACGAAACTCCCCGAATTTTTGGTAGAAAAAAATTTCCCTCAATTAAGAGAATATATTGGGATCTTTTAACATTGATCAAGTCGTACAATTTGGGCTATTACAAAAGTGGTGTTCAAACTAGATAGATGTTGTTATCCATTTTTGGGTCTCCACATAAAAAAGAGAAAAAAGAATAAAAATTATTGAAAGAAAACCAAAAAAATATATAGTAGTGAGAGGAAGACACATGGGCGCCTAGAAAATAGCCAAAGATTGGTTGACGGAGTTCAAAAATACAAAGATTGAAATTTGATAGTATATTTTTTAGTGATGAAGTCCCTATTGAAAACGGAAATTTAATTTGAGAAAGAAAAGTCTAAAATCAGATGTTTAAGGGCTCAATTAGATTTGAATGAAAGATTAATTGAGTTTATCAATGGTTTGATTGCAAGAAAAATTGATTTTTAAGTCTATATATGCTTTAATTAGAAGAAATTAAAGTTTAGTGGTCGAATTAAAATTTTTAAGAGTTAATTTAGTCAAATCAAGAGCTTAATTGCATAAATATTGAAGTTTGATGGGCAATTAAAGACTTGATTGAAGAAATGCAAAACCAAGGACCAAACTGGAAAAAGGCACGTGAATATAGAGGCTGAAATTGACCGAATTAACAGCCAAATTGAAGAAATTGGAAGTTTGTTGATCAATTGAGGGTCAAAACACACAAATTCAAAACCAATGATCAAAGTGAAAAAGGTGGCCAACTTCAAGGCTGACATTTGAATTTGACAGGGATGCATTTGAATTGATTCTTAAAATCAAAATCTCAATTGAGGGTGTTGCGATGTCGTAGTCATAGAAATTAATTACCTTAACTTAAATAAACAATATAGTATAGAGCAAGCAAGGGGTCGATCCCATGAGGAAGATTTAGTTCAGATTTTTATGCTAGACGATATACAATTTAGGGGGGAGTTTGGAGATTATCTAGGCTACAATAGAATAAAATATTCAAGCTAAATTAAATAAATCAGAAAACAATCAAGAGAATAAACCTTGGTTTCAAGTAGACGTCCACCTACGGAAATCAAAACCAATCATTGAAATGATACATCATTTTATATTCTGAATATTTATCTTTTCTTTAATGTTAGTTAGTTAACCGATCCACAAGTGTAACTAACCCTAACCATCAAATAACCACAAGAAACTGCACTAGTAATTTAATTGAATGATGACCTTAAGAACTAGATAAGTTGATTAATCTAGGCATATACTGTTTGCAATACATGTTTGATTTGATCGAATATTTTCCATAAGATTAATAACATATATCCACTACGATTATTAAACTTAGTTGTTTCACAAGTTTATATACCACAACTACGATTTTGATAGCAAACTTAACAATACATTGTTTACAATAATAACTTAAAGTCCTCTCTAGCAATTAAAATAAACAATAACAGGAAATAAGCATAGGAAAATAAACATATTCATCATATAAACTGAAAAGAAAAGGTAAAATAAATCTCACAGTTCTTGAAATCTAAAGGTTTCTATGTCCTTGCAACCAAGAAAAAGAGCTTAACCTGGTATCTCTATTGAACAATTAATCAAAAGAAAAGAAGAATGCATGATTTCGGGTTTTTGGAGTAAAGGGTGTGTTTTCTCTTCTTTTTTTTCGCCGACCCTCTCTTTCCTTTCTCTCTTTCTTTTTATTTGATAGGAAACCCTAATTTCCCTTTTCTAAAAAATAGTATTTTCTTAAGTAGACAATTTACATTTAAGTAGTGTGTTGCACCCTCGCGAGCAGAGCGCGGCGTCGCGGCGACCATCAATTGATTTCGGGGTCTTTTTTGTTTAAAGGAGTCGCCACCTAGTATTTTGGTCACTAGGAACCCTAACTGGTCTTTCAGAGATTCTAAGGCAAGGGACTGGTTGCGTAAAGGGAAGGTATTAGCACCCCTAGTACGCCCCACCTAAGGTAAGCTGCTTGGTGTTTGGTTTGTCTTATAATTTCTATGGTGTTGGTGTTTTCTAATTCTATCAGTTTTTTCTAGGTTTGATTCTAACTAAATTTATTAAGATAGAAATCCAAGGAGATTCCATGTGTTTTAAAAGCTCATTTTTCCCTTGGTATTTCAAGAGTTTGCGACTCGTAAATCGCAAGGAGAAGGGATGAAAATTTAGAAATCTAGGGCACTTTAAAAGCCTATTTTTGCCTTAGTGTTTTATACTCTCACGGCTCGTAAACCGTGGAGTAAAAAAATATTGAAATATCCTCGATTATAATCAAGGCTTCTTTCAAGGATGTGTGAGGATTTATTATTCCTAGAAAATTATTTTGGATATTTACCACTCGGGGTTTCTTTATCCAAATATTAACAAGTGAATAATAACAAATTATTCCCAATAATATTTTGGATATTCGTCCTTTAAGGATTTCTTTATCCAAACATTAGTGGTGAATAATAGATGAATTCCCCCCAAAATAAGATTTTTATATTTTTTTGGAATATTGGCCAATATCCTTTGGAGTTTTACAAACATGTTGTAAAATCCAGAAATGCAAGAAAATAATTTTTGTGTTTAAGAAATCCATGCGAAAACACATTTTCAAAAAAACTTCAAATATTTGTTTTTTTAAGAGGAAATTCAAAAAGATGTTAGGGTATTGGCCATATGCAACACACAAAAAACATTTTTTATATTTTTTTTTATCGAAAACACAAGCAACGCAATTAAACACAAAAGAAAAATGGCAATAAAAGCTAAAAGTCGTCATATATATTCTAAGATTTATAATAAGCTTAAAGCAATAATAAATTTTTTTTCAAAGCCAACTTAATGCGCAGATAGCCAAAATAAAAACAAAAAAAACTGGGAGAAATCACTAAAAAAAAACAAAGACCGGCTGATTTCTTCTCCAACGGGTGTAAGGAAAACAAAAGGAAAGTCCCTAAATGTAAAAATTCCTAAACATGAAAGAAAAAACCTTTTTTACATGGGCAGCAACTGAACTCAAAAATCATGAAAAAAAATAATAGGCAAGCGTTGGTTTTTCTAAACAGAAACCAATTATTTCAGAAGGAAGAAAAGCTTTACAACCGAATGCTTAGTATAAAAATAACAAAGGACGAGAGATTGGGGCTTATACCTGCAGCTCCTGTTTGCAGAAAATGAAACCAGGGACCAAAAAAATCACAGCTCACGCGTGCTTCCTTGAATATCGTCGCCTGCCTCTCTTGCGTGTTCCTTCAAACTGCAGCTCCTGTTTGCAGAAAATAAAACCCAAGGCCGAAAGACACAGCTCACGCGTGCCTCCTTGGCTGCTGGTAAATGACAGACGAAAATACAGATGCTGAAACGGACGAAATATTTCAGCTATGTGCTGGTAAATGACTGGTTTCCCCGTCGCCTGCCTCTCTTGCGTTTTCCTTCTCTTTCTTTTGCTGTGTTCTCTCTATCCTCTCCTCTCTTTTCTGCTCTCTTTGCTGCTCTTTTTTTTTTTTCCGTTTTCTGTCTCCTTTTTATGCTCTCTTTTCTGCGTTTTCCACCTCCTCTCCTAGGTCATTAGAGGGGCTTATATATAGTCTAACATATCTCTATTTAGGAAAGATTTAATGCATTAATTCTAGGATGCAAATCCCTACTGATTTGCAGTAAAAAAACGCAAAAAGAAAACTGTCGTATTCTGATTTTGATGTCTGATTTCTTTCCAGTTTTTTAGAGGATGGTGTGGCTTCTTTCTATCCTTCCATAGGGCCAGCTGCTCCCTTTGAAATGAGGCAATAAAAACATGGTTGCAGCTCCAAAAATCAGGCGTGATGATAAAGGAAAAACAACAAGAATCTGCAGAGAAAAAAGGAAAGAAATCAGATGGAGGGTGCAGCTGCAAAGTCTTATTTTCCTTATTTGATGTGGTAAAAATCCTGTCATTTATGATGATCCAGCCCCCCTCTCCAGCTTTCAATATCCTTCTTCAATTCAATCCCTCATTTTAGCACTTTTTGATTCAGTCCTTGGTCCAAAAAAAATCCTTCGAATCAGTCCCGCGAACTTGGGCAAAAAAATCCTTCTTGCGGCAGGAATCCCTGCTTTCACACTAGATATTCAAATGAGAATATCTTGAGCTTCTGATATCGAAATCAAGAGATTCGAAAGTCCAAATTTATCTACGCGTCTAGGACTACAACTTTGATGAAGGAGTCGAAGGGAGATAAAATCATTTTAAAGAACAGAATCGCGATAATCCGGTTGATCAACAAGGGTCTCCTGATCTGATTTAGAAACTGACGATGCCGAGAATCCCGATATGACTGAGAGTATGAAATAAGAACAAATCATCACAATTTGTGACGGAAATAGAGTTTTTAGTGCAAAAATTGGGTCAGGATCCTTCTCGCGGCAGGAATCCCTGCTTTCACACTAGATATTCAAACGGGAATATCTTGAGCTTCTGATATCGAAATCAAGCTATTCAAAAGCCCAAATTTATCTACGCGTCTAGGACTACAACTTTGATGAAGGAGTCAAATTCAGATAAAATCGTTTTAAAGAACAGAATTTGGCAGTAATCTCGTTGGTCAAAAAGGTTCTTGATTTGACAATGCCGAGCATCCAAATCTGACTAAGAGTCTGTCCTAAGATCAGTGATCCCTAAGACCCAATAAAGGTGTAGGTCAATTTTTCAAAATTTCATGAGTGACAGAATATAGCTATGATGGTCAGATATCATACGAAACCAAGTCAAAATTAGAGCCTAATTTGGAACAAAAAAAATTGTTGTAGCAGCAGAATCAGTTTTTTTTTTAGTGCAAAATTTAAGGGATTTATCCAACCTTAAAAACCAAGATAACGAAGGAACGAATTTAGCATTATGAAGACCCCTAGTCGGTCTAAGAAAACCCGATGATTTTGGCAAGCAAAGGGAAGGATAAAGAGAGCATAAAACAGCTCAAATAGGGTTTCGAAAAAAATATTTCTTTCTCTACTTTTGTCAATCCTCCAGCAAACATGAGTTAAACTCCTACATTTGGTTCAAAAGAGGTATACACCGTCTCCAGCACGTGGGGTCCAAAAATGAGTAACAACAGTTGCCCCCTCTTTACAATGCTTACGAAACAAAAACTTGTCAAGCGCTTCGCGTAGTAAGTGTTGTAAAGATAAATTGTCTGATCATGCTAAAACTCAGTGCTTTTCCTAAACAATGGTCTCCCTATCAGCTGACCTACCTATCTTAAGGTTTCTAGAAAAACTCCACGTTATTTTTAGAAACGGCCCAATTATTAGGTGACCTGCTCATCCTAAAATTCTTAGAAAACTCCACGCTTTACTAAGAAATGGTCTCAATATCGGGTGACCTGCCAACCTTAAAATTTTTAGAAAACTCCATGCTTTTCCAAGAAATGGTCTCAATATCGAGTGACTGGCCCCTCTTAATATTCTTAGAAAACTCCATGCTTTTCTAAGAAACGGTTTCAATATCAAGTAACCGGCCCCTCTTAAAATTCCTAGAAAACTCCACGCTTTTCTAAGGAATGGTCTTAATATCAGGTAACCGGCCCCTCTTAATATTCTTAGAAAACTCCACGCTTTTCTAAGAAACGGTTTCAATATCGTGACCGCCCCTCTTCGAATTCCTAGAAAACTCCACGCTTTTCTAAGGAATGGTCTCAATATCGAGTGACCTGCCCATCTTAAGATTCTTAGAAAACTCCACGTTTTTCTAAGAAACGGTTTCAATATCAGGTGATCGGCCCATCTTAAAATTCTTAGAAAACTCCACACTTTTCTAAGAAACGGTTTCAATATCAGGTAACCGGCCCCTCTTAAAATTCTTTAGAAAACTCCATGCTTTTCTAAGGAATTGTCTCAATATCGGGTGACCTGCCCATCTTAAGATTCTTACAAAACTCCACGCTTTTCTAAGAAACGGTCCAATATGAGGTGACCGGCCCAACTTAAAATTCTTAGAAAACTCCACGCTTTTCTAAGAAACGGTTTCAATATCAGGTAACCAGCCCCTCTTAAAATTCCAAGAAAACTCCACGCTTTTCTAAGCAATGGTGTCAATATCGAGTGACCTGCCCATCTTAAGATTCTTAGAAAACTCCACGCTTTTCTAAGAAACGATCTCAATATCAGGTGACCAGCCCATCTTAAAATTCTTAGAAAACTCCATGCTTTTCTAAGAGACGGTTTCAATATCAGGTAACCGGCCCCTCTTAAGATTCTTTAGAAAACTCCACGCTTTTCTAAGGAATGGTCTCAATATCGGGTGACCTGCCCATCTTAAGATTCTTAGAAAACTCCATGCTTTTCTAAGAAACGGTCCAATATCACGTGACCGGCCCATCTTAAAATTCTTAGAAAACTCCACGCTTTTCTAAGAAACGGTTTCAATATCGAAGTAACCGCCCTCTTAAAATTCTTTAGAAAACTCCATGCTTTTCTAAGGAATGATCTCAATATCGGTGACCCGCCCATCTTAAGATTCTTAGAAAACTCCACGCTTTTTTAAGAAACAGTTTCAATATCAGGTAACCAGCCCCTCTTAAAATTCATTAGAAAACTCCACGCTTTTCTCAGGAATTGCCTCAATATCGGGTGACCTGCCAACCTTAAAATTTTTAGAAAACTCCATGTTTTTTCAAGAAATGGTCTCAATATCGGGTGACTGGCCCCTCTTAATATTCTTAGAAAACTCCACGCTTTTCTAAGAAACGGTTTCAATATCGGTGACCGGCCCCTCTTCAAATTCCTAGAAAACTCCACGCTTTTCTAAGGAATGGTCTCAATATCGAGTGACCTGCCCATCTTAAGATTCTTAGAAAACTCCACGCTTTTCTAAGAAACGGTCTCATTATCAGGTGATTGGCCCATCTTAAAATTATTAGAAAACTCCACGCTTTTCTAAGAAACAGTTTCAATATCAGGTAACCGGCCCCTCTTAAAATTCTTTAGAAAACTCCATGCTTTTCTAAGAAATGGTCTCAATATCGGGTGACCTCGCAACTTTAAAATTTTTAGAAAACTACATGCTTTTCCAAGAAATGGTCTCAATATCGGGTGACCGGCCCCTCTTAATATTCTTACAAAACTCCACGCTTTTCTAAGAAACGGTTTCAATATCAAGTGACGGCGGCCCTCTTAAAATTCCAAGAAAACTCCACGCTTTCCTAAGGAATGGTCTTAATATCAGTGTAACCGGCCCCTCTTAATATTTTTAGAAAACTCCACGCTTTTCTAAGAAACGGTTTCAATATCCGGTGGCCAACGCCCCTCTTCAAATTCCAAGAAAACTCCACGCTTTTCTAAGGAATGGTGTCAATATCGAGTGACTCGCCTAACTTAAGATTCTTAGAAAACTCCACGCTTTTCTAAGAAATGGTTTCAATATCGGTAACCTGTCCCCTCTTAAAATTCTTTAGAAAACTCCACGCTATTCTAAGAAATGGTCTCAATATCGGTGACCTCGCCCATCTTAAGATTCTTAAAAAACTCCACGCTTTTCTAAAGAAACGATCTCAATATCGGGTGACCGGCCCATCTTAAAATTCTTAGAAAACTCCACGCTTTCCTAAGAAACGGTTTCAATATTAGGTAACCGGCCCTCTTAAAATTCTTAGAAACTCCACGCTTTTCTAAGGAATGGTCTCAATATCGGTGACTCCGCTCCATCCTAAAACTTCTTAGAAAACTCCACGCTTTTCTAAGAAACGGTTTCAATATCATGTCACCGGCCCCTCTTAAAATTCTTTAGAAAACTCCATGCTTTTCTAAGAAATGGTCGCAATATCGGGTGACCTGGCGACCTTAAAATTTTTAGAAAACTCCATGCTTTTCCAAGAATTGGTCTCAATATCGGGTGACTGGCCCCTTTTAATATTCTTAGAAAACTCCACGCTTTTCTAAGAAACGGTTTCAATATAAAGTGACCGGCCCCTCTTAAAATTCCAAGAAAACTCCACGCTTTTCTAAGGAATGGTCTGAATATCAGGTAACCGGACCCTCTTAATATTCTTAGAAAACTCCACGCTTTTCTAAGAAACGGTTTCAATATCAAGTGACCGGCCCCTCTTAAAATTCCAAGAAAACTCCACGCTTTCCTAAGGAATGGTCTTAATATCAGGTAACCGGCCCCTCTTAATATTTTTAGAAAACTCCACGCTTTTCTAAGAAACGGTTTCAATATCCGGTGACCGGCCCCTCTTCAAATTCCAAGAAAACTCCACGCTTTTCAAAGGAATGGTGTCAATATCGAGTGACTCCGCCTAACTTAAGATTCTTAGAAAACTCCACGCTTTTCTAAGAAATGGTTTCAATATCGGGTAACTTGACCCCTCTTAAAATTCTTTAGAAAACTCCACGCTATTCTAAGAAATGGTCTCAATATCGGGTGACCTGCCCATCTTAACATTCTTAAAAAACTCCACGCTTTTCTAAAGAAACGATCTCAATATCAGGTGACCGGCCCATCTTAAAATTCTTAGAAAACTCCACGCTTTCCTAAGAAACGGTTTCAATATTAGGTAACCGGCCCTCTTAAAATTCTTAGAAACTCCACGCTTTTCTAAGGAATGGTCTCAATATCGGCTGACCTGCCCATCCTAAAACTTCTTAGAAAACTCCACGCTTTTCTAAGAAACGGTTTCAATATCATGTCACCGCCCCTCTTAAAATTCTTTAGAAAACTCCATGCTTTTCTAAGAAATGGTCGCAATATCGGGTGACCTGGCAACCTTAAAATTTTTAGAAAACTCCATGCTTTTCCAAGAATTGGTCTCAATATCAGGTGATCGGCCCCTTTTAATATTCTTAGAAAACTCCACGCTTTTCTAAGAAACGGTTTCAATATAAAGTGACCGGCCCCTCTTAAAATTCCAAGAAAACTCCACGCTTTTCTAAGGAATGGTCTGAATATCAGGTAACCGGACCCTCTTAATATTCTTAGAAAACTCCACGCTTTTCTAAGAAACGGTTTCAATATGAGGTGACCGGCCCCTCTTCAAATTCCTAGAAAACTCCACGCTTTTCTAAGGAATGGTCTCAATATTGGGTGACCTGCGCATCTTAAGATTCCTAGAAAACTCCACGCTTTTCTAAGAAACGGTCTCATTATCGTGTGATCGGCCCATCTTAAAATTCCTAGAAAACTCCACGCTTTTCTAAGAAACGGTTTCAATATAAGGTAACCAGCCCCTCTTAAAATTCTTTAGAAAACTCCATCCTTTTCTAAGGAATGATCTCAATATCGGGTGACCTGCTCATCTTAAGATTCTTAGAAAACTCCACGCTTTTCTAAGAAACAGTTTCAATATCGAGGTAACCAGCCCCTCTTAAAATTCTTTAGAAAACTCCACGCTTTTCTCAGGAATTGTCTCAATATCGGGTGACCTGCCCATCTTAAGATTCTTAGAAAACTCCACGCTTTTCTGAGAAACGGTCCATTATCACGTGACCGGCCCATCTTAAAATTCTTAGAAAACTCCACGCTTTTCTAAGAAATGGTTTCAATATCGGGTAACCAAACCCCTCTTAAAATTCTTTAGAAAACTCCACGCTATTCTAAGAAATGGTCTCAATATCGGGTGACCCGCCCATCTTAAGATTCTCGAAAACTCCACGCTTTTCTAAGAAACGGTCTCATTATCGTGTGATCGCCCCATCTTAAAATTCTTAGAAAACTCCATGCTTTTCTAAGAGACGGTTTCAATATCGTAACCGGACCCGCTTAAAATTCTTTAGAAAACTCCAAGCTTTTCTAAGGAATGGTCTCAATATCGGGTTTACTCCGCCCATCTTAAGGTTCTTAGAAAACTCCATGCTTTTCTAAGAAACGGTCCAATATCACGTGACCGGACCATCTTAAAATTCTTAGAAAACTCCACGCTTTTCTAAGAAATGGTTTCAATATCGGGTAACTTGACCCCTCTTAAAATTCTTTAGAAAACTCCACGCTATTCTAAGAAATGGTCTCAATATCGGGTGACCCGCCCATCTTAACATTCTTAAAAAACTCCACGCTTTTCTAAAGAAACGATCTCAATATCGGGTGACCGGCCCATCTTAAAATTCTTAGAAAACTCCACGCTTTCCTAAGAAACGGTTTCAATATTAGGTAACCGGCCCCTCTTAAAAATCTTAGAAACTCCACGCTTTTCTAAGAAACAGTTTCAATATCGGGTAACCAAACCCCTTTTAAAATTCATTAGAAAACTCCACGCTTTTCTCAAGAATTGTCTCAATATCGGGTGACCCCGCCAACCTTAAAATTTTTAGAAAACTCCATGCTTTTTCAAGAAATGGTCTCAATATCGGGTGACTGGCCCCTCTTAATATTCTTAGAAAACTCCACGCTTTTCTAAGAAACGGTTTCAATATGAGGTGACCGGCCCCTCTTCAAATTCCTAGAAAACTCCACGCTTTTCTAAGGAATGGTCTCAATATCGGGTGACCTGCGCATCTTAAGATTCCTAGAAAACTCCACGCTTTTCTAAGAAACGGTCTCATTATCGAGGTGATCGGCCCATCTTAAAATTCCTAGAAAACTCCACGCTTTTCTAAGAAACGGTTTCAATATAAGGTAACCTTGACCCCTCTTAAAATTCTTTAGAAAACTCCATCCTTTTCTAAGGAATGATCTCAATATCGGGTGACTGCTCATCTTAAGATTCTTAGAAAACTCCACGCTTTTCTAAGAAACAGTTTCAATATCGAGTAAACTTGACCCCTCTTAAAATTCTTTAGAAAACTCCATCCTTTTCTAAGGAATGATCTCAATATCGGGTGACCCGCTCATCTTAAGATTCTTAGAAAACTCCACGCTTTTCTAAGAAACAGCTTTCAATATCGGGTAACCGGCCCCTCTTAAAATTCTTTAGAAAACTCCACGCTTTTCTCGGGAATTGTCTCAATATCGGGTGACCCGCCCATCTTAAGATTCTTAGAAAACTCCACGCTTTTCGAGAAACGGTCCATTATCACGTGACCGGCCCATCTTAAAATTCTTAGAAAACTCCACGCTTTTCTAAGAAATGGTTTCAATATCAGGTAACCAGCCCCTCTTAAAATTCTTTAGAAAACTCCACGCTATTCTAAGAAATGGTCTCAATATCGGGTGACCTGCCCATCTTAAGATTCTCAGAAAACTCCACGCTTTTCTAAGAAACGGTCTCATTATCAGGTGATCAGCCCATCTTAAAATTCTTAGAAAACTCCATGCTTTTCTAAGAGACGGTTTCAATATCAGGTAACCGGACCCGCTTAAAATTCTTTAGAAAACTCCACGCTTTTCTAAGGAATGGTCTCAATATCGGGTTTACTCGCCCATCTTAAGGTTCTTAGAAAACTCCATGCTTTTCTAAGAAACGGTCCAATATCACGTGACCGGACCATCTTAAAATTCTTAGAAAACTCCACGCTTTTCTAAGAAATGGTTTCAATATCGGGTAACTTGACCCCTCTTAAAATTCTTTAGAAAACTCCACGCTATTCTAAGAAATGGTCTCAATATCGGGTGACCCGCCCATCTTAACATTCTTAAAAAACTCCACGCTTTTCTAAAGAAACGATCTCAATATCAAAGTGACGGCCCATCTTAAAATTCTTAGAAAACTCCACGCTTTCCTAAGAAACGGTTTCAATATTAGGTAACCGGCCCCTCTTAAAAATCTTAGAAACTCCACGCTTTTCTAAGAAACAGGTTTCAATATCGAGGTAACCAGCCCCTTTTAAAATTCATTAGAAAACTCCACGCTTTTCTCAAGAATTGTCTCAATATCGGGTGACCTGCCAACCTTAAAATTTTTAGAAAACTCCATGCTTTTTCAAGAAATGGTCTCAATATCGGGTGACTGGCCCCTCTTAATATTCTTAGAAAACTCCACGCTTTTCTAAGAAACGGTTTCAATATGAGGTGACCGCGCCCTCTTCAAATTCCTAGAAAACTCCACGCTTTTCTAAGGAATGGTCTCAATATCGGGTGACCTGCGCATCTTAAGATTCCTAGAAAACTCCACGCTTTTCTAAGAAACGGTCTCATTATCAGGTGATCGGCCCATCTTAAAATTCCTAGAAAACTCCACGCTTTTCTAAGAAACGGTTTCAATATAAGGTAACTTGACCCCCTCTTAAAATTCTTTAGAAAACTCCATCCTTTTCTAAGGAATGATCTCAATATCGGGTGACTGCTCATCTTAAGATTCTTAGAAAACTCCACGCTTTTCTAAGAAACAGTTTCAATATCGGGTAACCATTGACCCCTCTTAAAATTCTTTAGAAAACTCCACGCTTTTCTCGGGAATTGTCTCAATATCGGGTGACCCGCCCATCTTAAGATTCTTAGAAAACTCCACGCTTTTCCAGAAACGGTCCAATATCACGTGACCGGCCCATCTTAAAATTCTTAGAAAACTCCACGCTTTTCTAAGAAATGGTTTCAATATCGTGTAACTCAAACCCCTCTTAAAATTCTTTAGAAAACTCCACGCTATTCTAAGAAATGGTCTCAATATCGGGTGACCGCCCATCTTAAGATTCTCGAGAAAACTCCACGCTTTTCTAAGAAACGGTCTCATTATCGAGTGATCGGCCCATCTTAAAATTCTTAGAAAACTCCATGCTTTTCTAAGAGACGGTTTCAATATCGTGCTATACGGACCCGCTTAAAATTCTTTAGAAAACTCCACGCTTTTCTAAGGAATGGTCTCAATATCGGGTTTACTCCGCCCATCTTAAGGTTCTTAGAAAACTCCATGCTTTTCTAAGAAACGGTCCAATATCACGTGACCGGACCATCTTAAAATTCTTAGAAAACTCCACGCTTTTCTAAGAAATGGTTTCAATATCAGGTAACCAGCCCCTCTTAAAATTCTTTAGAAAACTCCACGCTATTCTAAGAAATGGTCTCAATATCGGGTGACACCGCCCATCTTAACATTCTTAAAAACTCCACGCTTTTCTAAAGAAACGATCTCAATATCAGGTGACCGGCCCATCTTAAAATTCTTAGAAAACTCCACGCTTTCCTAAGAAACGGTTTCAATATTAGGTAACCGGCCCCTCTTAAAAATCTTAGAAACTCCACGCTTTTCTAAGAAACAGTTTCAATATCAGGTAACCAGCCCCTTTTAAAATTCATTAGAAAACTCCACGCTTTTCTCAAGAATTGTCTCAATATCGGGTGACCTGCCAACCTTAAAATTTTTAGAAAACTCCATGCTTTTTCAAGAAATGGTCTCAATATCGGGTGTTGGCCCCTCTTAATATTCTTAGAAAACTCCACGCTTTTCTAAGAAACGGTTTCAATATGAGGTGACCGGCCCCTCTTCAAATTCCTAGAAAACTCCACGCTTTTCTAAGGAATGGTCTCAATATCGGGTGACTCGCGCATCTTAAGATTCCTAGAAAACTCCACGCTTTTCTAAGAAACGGTCTCATTATCAGGTGATCGGCCCATCTTAAAATTCCTAGAAAACTCCACGCTTTTCTAAGAAACGGTTTCAATATAAGGTAACTTCACCCCTCTTAAAATTCTTTAGAAAACTCCATCCTTTTCTAAGGAATGATCTCAATATCGGGTGACTGCTCATCTTAAGATTCTTAGAAAACTCCACGCTTTTCTAAGAAACAGTTTCAATATCAGGTAACCAGCCCCTCTTAAAATTCTTTAGAAAACTCCATCCTTTTCTAAGGAATGATCTCAATATCGGGTGACTCGCTCATCTTAAGATTCTTAGAAAACTCCACGCTTTTCTAAGAAACAGTTTCAATATCGAAACTTGCCCCTCTTAAAATTCTTTAGAAAACTCCACGCTTTTCTCGGGAATTGTCTCAATATCGGAGTGACTCGCCCATCTTAAGATTCTTAGAAAACTCCACGCTTTTCTGAGAAACGGTCCATTATCACGTGACCGGCCCATCTTAAAATTCTTAGAAAACTCCACGCTTTTCTAAGAAATGGTTTCAATATCAGGTAACCAGCCCCTCTTAAAATTCTTTAGAAAACTCCACGCTATTCTAAGAAATGGTCTCAATATCGGGTGACCTGCCCATCTTAAGATTCTCAGAAAACTCCACGCTTTTCTAAGAAACGGTCTCATTATCAGGTGATCAGCCCATCTTAAAATTCTTAGAAAACTCCATGCTTTTCTAAGAGACGGTTTCAATATCAGGTAACCGGACCCGCTTAAAATTCTTTAGAAAACTCCACGCTTTTCTAAGGAATGGTCTCAATATCGGGTTTACTCCGCCCATCTTAAGGTTCTTAGAAAACTCCATGCTTTTCTAAGAAACGGTCCAATATCACGTGACCGGACCATCTTAAAATTCTTAGAAAACTCCACGCTTTTCTAAGAAATGGTTTCAATATCGTGTAACCAGCCCCTCTTAAAATTCTTTAGAAAACTCCACGCTATTCTAAGAAATGGTCTCAATATCGGGTGACCGCCCATCTTAACATTCTTAAAAAACTCCACGCTTTTCTAAAGAAACGATCTCAATATCAAGTGACCGGCCCATCTTAAAATTCTTAGAAAACTCCACGCTTTCCTAAGAAACGGTTTCAATATTAGGTAACCGGCCCCTCTTAAAAATCTTAGAAACTCCACGCTTTTCTAAGAAACAGTTTCAATATCGGTAACTAAATCCCCTTTTTAAAATTCATTAGAAAACTCCACGCTTTTCTCAAGAATTGTCTCAATATCGGGTGACCTGCCAACCTTAAAATTTTTAGAAAACTCCATGCTTTTTCAAGAAATGGTCTCAATATCGAGTGGTGGCCCCTCTTAATATTCTTAGAAAACTCCACGCTTTTCTAAGAAACGGTTTCAATATGAGGTGACCGGCCCCTCTTCAAATTCCTAGAAAACTCCACGCTTTTCTAAGGAATGGTCTCAATATCGGGTGACCTGCGCATCTTAAGATTCCTAGAAAACTCCACGCTTTTCTAAGAAACGGTCTCATTATCAGGTGATCGGCCCATCTTAAAATTCCTAGAAAACTCCACGCTTTTCTAAGAAACGGTTTCAATATAAGGTAACCGGCCCCTCTTAAAATTCTTTAGAAAACTCCATCCTTTTCTAAGGAATGATCTCAATATCGGGTGACTCGCTCATCTTAAGATTCTTAGAAAACTCCACGCTTTTCTAAGAAACAGTTTCAATATCAGGTAACCAAAGCCCCTCTTAAAATTCTTTAGAAAACTCCACGCTTTTCTCGGAATTGTCTCAATATCGGGTGACCGCCCATCTTAAGATTCTTAGAAAACTCCACGCTTTTCTCGAGAAACGGTCCAATATCACGTGACCGGCCCATCTTAAAATTCTTAGAAAACTCCACGCTTTTCTAAGAAATGGTTTCAATATCGGGTAACTTGACCCCTCTTAAAATTCTTTAGAAAACTCCACGCTATTCTAAGAAATGGTCTCAATATCGGGTGACCGCCCATCTTAAGATTCTCGAGAAAACTCCACGCTTTTCTAAGAAACGGTCTCATTATCGGGTGATCGGCCCATCTTAAAATTCTTAGAAAACTCCATGCTTTTCTAAGAGACGGTTTCAATATCAGTAACTTCGGACCCGCTTAAAATTCTTTAGAAAACTCCACGCTTTTCTAAGGAATGGTCTCAATATCGGGTTTATTTGCCCATCTTAAGGTTCTTAGAAAACTCCATGCTTTTCTAAGAAACGGTCCAATATCACGTGACCGGACCATCTTAAAATTCTTAGAAAACTCCACGCTTTTCTAAGAAATGGTTTCAATATCGGGTAACCGACCCCTCTTAAAATTCTTTAGAAAACTCCACGCTATTCTAAGAAATGGTCTCAATATCGGGTGACCCTGCCCATCTTAACATTCTTAAAAAACTCCACGCTTTTCTAAAGAAACGATCTCAATATCGGTGACCGGCCCATCTTAAAATTCTTAGAAAACTCCACGCTTTCCTAAGAAACGGTTTCAATATTAGGTAACCGGCCCCTCTTAAAAATCTTAGAAACTCCACGCTTTTCTAAGAAACAGTTTCAATATCGGGTAACTTGCCCCTTTTAAAATTCATTAGAAAACTCCACGCTTTTCTCAAGAATTGTCTCAATATCGGGTGACCTGCCAACCTTAAAATTTTTAGAAAACTCCATGCTTTTTCAAGAAATGGTCTCAATATCGGGTGGCTGGCCCCTCTTAATATTCTTAGAAAACTCCACGCTTTTCTAAGAAACGGTTTCAATATGAGGTGGCCGGCCCCTCTTCAAATTCCTAGAAAACTCCACGCTTTTCTAAGGAATGGTCTCAATATCGGGTGACCGCGCATCTTAAGATTCCTAGAAAACTCCACGCTTTTCTAAGAAACGGTCTCATTATCAGGTGATCGGCCCATCTTAAAATTCCTAGAAAACTCCACGCTTTTCTAAGAAACGGTTTCAATATAAGGTAACCAGCCCCTCTTAAAATTCTTTAGAAAACTCCATCCTTTTCTAAGGAATGATCTCAATATCGGGTGACCTGCTCATCTTAAGATTCTTAGAAAACTCCACGCTTTTCTAAGAAACAGTTTCAATATCAGGTAACCAGCCCCTCTTAAAATTCTTTAGAAAACTCCACGCTTTTCTCAGGAATTGTCTCAATATCGGGTGACCTGCCCATCTTAAGATTCTTAGAAAACTCCACGCTTTTCTGAGAAACGGTCCAATATCACGTGACCGGCCCATCTTAAAATTCTTAGAAAACTCCACGCTTTTCTAAGAAATGGTTTCAATATCGGGTAACTTGACCCCTCTTAAAATTCTTTAGAAAACTCCACGCTATTCTAAGAAATGGTCTCAATATCGGGTGACTCGCCCATCTTAAGATTCTCGGAAAACTCCACGCTTTTCTAAGAAACGGTCTCATTATCGAGTGATCGCCCATCTTAAAATTCTTAGAAAACTCCATGCTTTTCTAAGAGACGGTTTCAATATCAGGTAACCGGACCCGCTTAAAATTCTTTAGAAAACTCCACGCTTTTCTAAGGAATGGTCTCAATATCGGGTTTACCTGCCCATCTTAAGGTTCTTAGAAAACTCCATGCTTTTCTAAGAAACGGTCCAATATCACGTGACCGGACCATCTTAAAATTCTTAGAAAACTCCACGCTTTTCTAAGAAATGGTTTCAATATCAGACAACCAGCCCCTCTTAAAATTCTTTAGAAAACTCCACGCTATTCTAAGAAATGGTCTCAATATCGGGTGACCTGCCCATCTTAAGATTCTTAAAAAACTCCATGCTTTTCTAAAGAAACGATCTCAATATCGTGTGACCGGCCCATCTTAAAATTCTTAGAAAACTCCACGCTTTCCTAAGAAACGGTTTCAATATTAGGTAACCGGCCCCTCTTAAAAATCTTAGAAACTCCACGCTTTTCTAAGAAACAGTTTCAATATCAGGTAACCAGCCCCTTTTAAAATTCATTAGAAAACTCCACGCTTTTCTCAGGAATTGTCTCAATATCGGGTGACCTGCCAACCTTAAAATTTTTAGAAAACTCCATGCTTTTTCAAGAAATGGTCTCAATATCGGGTGACTGGCCCCTCTTAATATTCTTAGAAAACTCCACGCTTTTCTAAGAAACGGTTTCAATATCAGGTGACCGGCCCCTCTTCAAATTCCTAGAAAACTCCACGCTTTTCTAAGGAATGGTCTCAATATCGAGTGACCTGCCCATCTTAAGATTCTTAGAAAACTCCACGCTTTTCTAAGAAACGGTCTCATTATCAGGTGATTGGCCCATCTTAAAATTCTTAGAAAACTCCACGCTTTTCTAAGAAACCGGTTTCAATATCGAAGTAAGGCCCCTCTTAAAATTCTTTAGAAAACTCCATGCTTTTCTAAGAAATGGTCTCAATATCGGGTGACCTGGCAACTTTAAAATTTTTAGAAAACTACATGCTTTTCCAAGAAATGGTCTCAATATCGGGTGACTGGCCCCTCTTAATATTCTTACAAAACTCCACTCTTTTCTAAGAAACGGTTTCAATATCAAGTGACCGGCACCTCTTAAAATTCCTAGAAAACTCCACGCTTTCCTAAGGAATGGTCTTAATATCAGG
Organism: Populus x sibirica; assembly: GCA_019202695.1. Taxonomy (NCBI): domain Eukaryota; kingdom Viridiplantae; phylum Streptophyta; class Magnoliopsida; order Malpighiales; family Salicaceae; genus Populus; species Populus x sibirica. The sequence goes on from JAGMVL010000317.1 coordinate 460,463, forward strand.
TAACCGGCCCCTCTTAATATTCTTAGAAAACTCCACGCTTTTCTAAGAAACGGTTTCAATATCAGGTGACCGGCCCCTCTTCAAATTCCAAGAAAACTCCACGCTTTTCTAAGGAATGGTGTCAATATCGAGTGACCTGCCCAACTTAAGATTCTTAGAAAACTCCACGCTTTTCTAAGAAATGGTTTCAATATCAGGTAACCAGCCCCTCTTAAAATTCTTTAGAAAACTCCACGCTATTCTAAGAAATGGTCTCAATATCGGGTGACCTGCCCATCTTAAGATTCTTAAAAAACTCCACGCTTTTCTTAAGAAACGATCTCAATATCAGTGTGACCGGCCCATCTTAAAATTCTTAGAAAACTCCACGCTTTCCTAAGAAACGGTTTCAATATTAGGTAACCAAGCCCGTCTTAAAATTCTTTAGAAAACTCCATCCTTTTCTAAGGAATGATCTCAATATCGGGTGACTGCCCATCTTAAGATTCTTAGAAAACTCCACGCTTTTCTAAGCAACGGTTTCAATATCAGGTAACCGGCCCCTCTTAAAATTCTTTAGAAAACTCCATCCTTTTCTAAGGAATGATCTCAATATCGGGTGACCTGCCCATCTTAAGATTCTTAGAAAACTCCACGCTTTTCTAAGAAACGGTTTCAATATCAGGTAACCAGCCCCTCTTAAAATTCTTTAGAAAACTCCACGCTATTCTAAGAAATGGTCTCAATATCGGGTGACCTGCCCATCTTAAGATTCTTAAAAAACTCCACGCTTTTCTTAAGAAACGATCTCAATATCAGGTGACCGGCCCATCTTAAAATTCTTAGAAAACTCCACGCTTTCCTAAGAAACGGTTTCAATATTAGGTAAGCGGCCCCTCTTAAAATTGTTAGAAACTCCACGCTTTTCTAAGGAATGGTCTCAATATCGGCTGACCTGCCCATCCTAAAACTTCTTAGAAAACTCCACGCTTTTCTAAGAAACGGTTTCAATATCATGTCACCGGCCCCTCTTAAAATTCCTTAGAAAACTCCATGCTTTTCTAAGAAAAGGTCGCACTATCGGGTGACCTCACAACCTTAAAATTTTTAGAAAACTCCATGCTTTTCCAAGAATTGGTCTCAATATCGGGTGACTGGCGCCCTTTTAATATTCTTAGAAAACTCCACGCTTTTCTAAGAAACGGTTTCAATATCAAGTGACCGGCCCCTCTTAAAATTCTTAGAAAACTCCACGCTTTTCTAAGGAATGGTCTGAATATCAGGTAACCGGCCCCTCTTCAAATTCCTAGAAAACTCCACGCTTTTCTAAGGAATGGTCTCAATATCGGGTGACCTGCGCATCTTAAGATTCCTAGAAAACTCCACGCTTTTCTAAGAAACGGTCTCATTATCAGGTGATCGACCCATCCTAAAATTCCTAGAAAACTCAATGCTTTTCTAAGAAACGGTTTCAATATAAGGTAACTTGACCCCTCTTAAAATTCTTTAGAAAACTCCATCCTTTTCTAAGGAATGATCTCAATATCGGAGTGACCGCCCATCTTAAGATTCTTAGAAAACTCCACGCTTTACTAAGAAACAGTTTCAATATCGGGTAACCTGACCCCTCTTAAAATTCTTTAGAAAACTCCACGCTTTTCTCAGGAATTGTCTCAATATCGGGTGACCTGCCCATCTTAAGATTCTTAGAAAACTCCACGCTTTTCTAAGAAACGGTTTCAATATCAGGTAACCGGCCCCTCCTAAAATTCTTTAGAAAACTCCATGCTTTTCTAAGGAATTGTCTCAATATCGGGTGACTCGCCCATCTTAAGATTCTTAGAAAACTCCACGCTTTTCTAAGAAACGGTCCAATATTAGGTGACCGGCCCATCTTAAAATTCTTAGAAAACTCCACGCTTTTCTAAGAAACAGTTTCAATATCAGGTAACCAGCCCCTCTTAAAATTCTTTAGAAAACTCCACGCTTTTCTAAAGAATGGTCTCAATATCGGGTGACCTGCCCATCTTAAGATTCTTAGAACTCCACGCTTTTCTAAGAAACGATCTCAATATCAGGTGACCGGCCCATCTTAAAATTCTTAGAAAACTCCATGCTTTTCTAAGAGACGGTTTCAATATCAAGTAACCGGCCCCGCTTAAAATTCTTTAGAAAACTCCACGCTTTTCTAAGGAATGGTCTCAATATCGGGTGACCTGCCCATCTTAAGATTCTTAGAAAACTCCATGCTTTTTAAGAAACGGTCCAATATCACGTGACCGGCCCAACTTAAAATTCTTAGAAAACTCCACGCTTTTCTATGAAACGGTTTCAATATCAGGTAACCTTAGGCCCCTATTAAAATTCTTTAGAAAACTCCATGCTTTTCTAAGGAATGATCTCAATATCGGGTGACCTGCCCATCTTAAGATTTTAAGAAAACTCCACGCTTTTTTAAGAAACAGTTTCAATATCAGGTAACCGGCCCCTCTTAAAATTCTTTAGAAAACTCCACGCTTTTCTCGGGAATTGTCTCAATATCGGGTGACTCGCCCATCTTAAGATTCTTAGAAAACTCCACGCTTTTCTAAGAAACGGTCCAATATCAGGTGACCGGCCCATCTTAAAATTCTTAGAAAACTCCACGCTTTCCTAAGAAACGGTTTCAATATGAGGTAAGCGGCCCCTCTTAAAATTCTTAGAAACTCCACGCTTTTCTAAGGAATGGTCTCAATATCGGCTGACCTGCCCATCCTAAAACTTCTTAGAAAACTCCACGCTTTTCTAAGAAACGGTTTCAATATCATGTCACCGGCCCCTCTTAAAATTCCTTAGAAAACTCCATGCTTTTCTAAGAAAAGGTCGCACTATCGGGTGACCTCGCAACCTTAAAATTTTTAGAAAACTCCATGCTTTTCCAAGAATTGGTCTCAATATCGGGTGACTGGCCCCTTTTAATATTCTTAGAAAACTCCACGCTTTTCTAAGAAACGGTTTCAATATCAAGTGACCGGCCCCTCTTAAAATTCTTAGAAAACTCCACGCTTTTCTAAGGAATGGTCTGAATATCAGGTAACCGGCCCCTCTTCAAATTCCTAGAAAACTCCACGCTTTTCTAAGGAATGGTCTCAATATCGGGTGACTGCGCATCTTAAGATTCCTAGAAAACTCCACGCTTTTCTAAGAAATGGTCTCATTATCAGGTGATCGACCCATCCTAAAATTCCTAGAAAACTCAATGCTTTTCTAAGAAACGGTTTCAATATAAGGTAACCAGCCCCTCTTAAAATTCTTTAGAAAACTCCATGCTTTTCTAAGGAATGATCTCAATATCGGGTGACACGCCCATCTTAAGATTCTTAGAAAACTCCACGCTTTACTAAGAAACAGTTTCAATATCAGGTAACCAGCCCCTCTTAAAATTCTTTAGAAAACTCCACGCTTTTCTAAGGAATGACCTCAATATCGGGTGACCTGCCCATCTTAAGATTCTTAGAAAACTCCACGCTTTTTTAAGAAACAGTTTCAATATCAGTTAACCAGCCCCTCTTAAAACTCTTTAGAAAACTCAACGCTTTTCTCAGGAATTGTCTCAATATCGGGTGACCTGCCCATCTTAAGATTCTTAGAAAACTCCACGCTTTTCTAAGAAACGGTCCAATATCGGGTGACTCGCCCATCTTAAAATTCGTAGAAAACTCCACGCTTTTCTAAGAAACGGTTTCAATATCAAGTGACCGGCCCCTCTTAAAATTCCAAGAAAACTCCACGCTTTTCTAAGGAATGGTCTGAATATCAGGTAACCGGCCCCTCTTAATATTCTTAGAAAACTCCACGCTTTTCTAAGAAACGGTTTCAATATCAGGTCACCGGCCCCTCCTCAAATTCCTAGAAAACTCCACGCTTTTCTAAGGAATGGTCTCAATATCGAGTGACCTGCCCATCTTAAGATTCTTAGAAAACTCCACGCTTTTCTAAGAAACGGTCTCATTATCAGGTGATTGGCCCATCTTAAAATTCTTAGAAAACTCCACGCTTTTCTAAGAAACGGTTTCAATATCAGGTAACCGGCCCCTCTTAAAATTCTTTAGAAAACTCCATGCTTTTCTAAGAAATGGTCTCAATATCGGGTGACCTGGCAACTTTAAAATTTTTAGAAAACTACATGCTTTTCCAAGAAATGGTCTCAATATCGGGTGACTGGCCCCTCTTAATATTCTTACAAAACTCCACTCTTTTCTAAGAAACGGTTTCAATATCAAGTGACCGGCGCCTCTTAAAATTCCTAGAAAACTCCACGCTTTCCTAAGGAATGGTCTTAATATCGAGTAACTGCCCCTCTTAATATTCTTAGAAAACTCCACGCTTTTCTAAGAAACGGTTTCAATATCAGGTTCTAGGCCCCTCTTCAAATTCCAAGAAAACTCCACGCTTTTCTAAGGAATGGTGTCAATATCGAGTGACTCGCCTAACTTAAGATTCTTAGAAAACTCCACGCTTTTCTAAGAAACGGTCTCATTATCAGGTGATCGGCCCATCTTAAAATTCTTAGAAAACTCCACGCTTTTCTAAGAAATGGTTTCAATATCAGGTAACCAGCCCCTCTTAAAATTCTTTAGAAAACTCCACACTATTATAAGAAATGGTCTCAATATCGGGTGACCTGCCCATCTTAAGATTCTTAAAAACTCCACGCTTTTCTTAAGAAACGATCTCAATATCAGGTGACCGACCCATCTTAAAATTCTTAGAAAACTCCACGCTTTCCTAAGAAATGGTTTCAATATTAGGTAACCGGCCCATCTTAAAATTCTTAGAAACTCCACGCTTTTCTAAGGAATGGTCTCAATATCGGTGACACCGCCCATCCTAAAACTTCTTAGAAAACTCCACGCTTTTCTAAGAAACGGTTTCAATATCATGTCACCGGCCCCTCTTAAAATTCTTTAGAAAACTCCATGCTTTTCTAAGAAATGGTCGCACTATCGGGTGACCTGCCCATCTTAAGATTCTTAGAAAACTCCACGCTTTTCTAAGAAACAGTTTCAATATCAGGTAACCAGCCTCTCTTAAAATTCTTTAGAAAACTCCACGCTATTCTAAGAAATGGTCTCAATATCGGGTGAGACTCGCCCATCTTAAGATTCTTAAAAAACTCCACGCTTTTCTTAAGAAACGATCTCAATATCAGGTGACCGGCCCATCTTAAAATTCTTAGAAAACTCCACGCTTTCCTAAGAAACGGTTTCAATATTAGGTAACCAGCCCGTCTTAAAATTCTTTAGAAAACTCCATCCTTTTCTAAGGAATGATCTCAATATCGGGTGACCTGCCCATCTTAAGATTCTTAGAAAACTCCACGCTTTTCTAAGAAACAGTTTCAATATCGAGTAACTTGACCCCTCTTAAAATTCTTTAGAAAACTCCACGCTATTCTAAGAAATGGTCTCAATATCGGGTGACTCCGCCCATCTTAAGATTCTTAAAAAACTCCACGCTTTTCTTAAGAAACAATCTCAATATCGAGTGACCGGCCCATCTTAAAATTCTTAGAAAACTCCACGCTTTCCTAAGAAACGGTTTCAATATTAGGTAACCGGCCCCTCTTAAAATTCTTAGAAACTCCACGCTTTTCTAAGGAATGGTCTCAATATCGGCTGACCTGCCCATCCTAAAACTTCTTAGAAAACTCCACGCTTTTCTAAGAAACGGTTTCAATATCATGTCACTTAGGGCCCTCTTAAAATTCCTTAGAAAACTCCATGCTTTTCTAAGAAAAGGTCGCACTATCGGGTGACCTCGCAACCTTAAAATTTTTAGAAAACTCCATGCTTTTCCAAGAATTGGTCTCAATATCCGGTGATCGGCCCCTTTTAATATTCTTAGAAAACTCCACGCTTTTCTAAGAAACGGTTTCAATATCAAGTGACCGGCCCCTCTTAAAATTCCAAGAAAACTCCACGCTTTTCTAAGGAATGGTCGAATATCGTGTAACCGCGCCTCTTAATATTCTTAGAAAACTCCACGCTTTTCTAAGAAACGGTTTCAATATCGAGTGACCGCCCCTCTTCAAATTCCTAGAAAACTCCACGCTTTTCTAAGGAATGGTCTCAATATCGGGTGACCTGCGCATCTTAAGATTCCTAGAAAACTCCACGCTTTTCTAAGAAACGGTCTCATTATCAGGTGATCGGCCCATCCTAAAATTCCTAGAAAACTCAATGCTTTTCTAAGAAACGGTTTCAATATAAGGTAACCAGCCCCTCTTAAAATTCTTTAGAAAACTCCATCCTTTTCTAAGGAATGATCTCAATATCGGGTGACTCGCCCATCTTAAGATTCTTAGAAAACTCCACGCTTTACTAAGAAACAGTTTCAATATCGGGTAACCAAGCCCCTCTTAAAATTCTTTAGAAAACTCCACGCTTTTCTCGGGAATTGTCTCAATATCGGGTGACTCGCCCATCTTAAGATTCTTAGAAAACTCCACGCTTTTCTAAGAAACGGTTTCAATATCAGTGTAACCGGCCCCTCTTAAAATTCTTTAGAAAACTCCATGCTTTTCTAAGGAATTGTCTCAATATCGGGTGACCTGCCCATCTTAAGATTCTTAGAAAACTCCACGCTTTTCTAAGAAACGGTCCAATATTAGGTGACCGGCCCATCTTAAAATTCTTAGAAAACTCCATGCTTTTCTAACAAACGGTCCAATATCACGTGACCGGCCCAACTTAAAATTCTTAGAAAACTCCAAGCTTTTCTATGAAACGGTTTCAATATCAGGTAACCGGCCCCTATTAAAATTCTTTAGAAAACTCCATGCTTTTCTAAGGAATGATCTCAATATCGGGTGACCTGCCCATCTTAAGATTTTAAGAAAACTCCACGCTTTTTTAAGAAACCAGTTTCAATATCGATAACCTAGGCCCCTCTTAAAATTCTTAGAAAACTCCACGCTTTTCTAAGAAATTGTCTCAATATCTGGTGACCTGCCCATCTTAAGATTCTTAGAAAACTCCACGCTTTTCTAAGAAACGGTCCAATATCAGGTGACCGGCCCATCTTAAAATTCTTATAAAACTCCACGCTTTTCTAAGAAACGGTCCAATATCAGGTGACCGGCCCATCTTAAAATTCTTAAAAAACTCCACGCTTTTCTAAGAAACGGTTTCAATATCGTGTAACCAGCCCCTCTTAAAATTCTTTAGAAAACTCCATGCTTTTCTAAGGAATGACCTCAATATCGGGTGACCTCGCCCATCTTAAGATTCTTAGTAAACTCCACGCTTTTTTAAGAAACAGTTTCAATATCGGGTAACCAGCCCCTCTTAAAATTCTTTAGAAAACTCCACGCTTTTCTCGGAATTGTCTCAATATCGGGTGACCCCGCCCATCTTAAGATTCTTAGAAAACTCCACGCTTTTCTAAGAAACGGTCCAATATCAGGTGACCGACCCATGTTAAAATTCTTAGAAAACTCCACGCTTTTCTAAGAAACGGTTTCAATATTAGGTAACCAGCCCCTCTTAAAATTCTTTAGAAAACTCCACGCTTTTCTAAGGAATGGTCTCAAAATCGAGTGACCTGCCCATCTTAAGATTCTTAGAAAACTCCACCCTTTTCTAAGAAACGGTCCAATATCAGGTGACCGGCCCATCTTAAAATTCTTAGAAAACTCCACGCTTTTCTAAGAAACGGTTTCAATATCAGGTTACCACCCCTCTTAAAATTCTTTAGAAAACTCCACGCTTTTCTAAGGAATGGTCTCAATATCGGGTGACCTGCCCATCTTAAGATTCTTAGAAAACTCCACGCTTTTCTAAGAAACGGTCCAATATCAGGTGACCGACCCATCTTAAAATTCTTAGAAAACTCCACGCTTTTCTAAGAAACGGTTTCAATATTAGGTAACCAGCCCCTCTTAAAATTCTTTAGAAAACTCCACGCTTTTCTAAGGAATGGTCTCAAAATCGAGTGACCTGCCCATCTTAAGATTCTTAGAAAACTCCACCCTTTTCTAAGAAATGGTTTCAATATTAGGTAACCAGCCCCTCTTAAAATTCTTTAGAAAACTCCACGCTTTTCTAAGGAATGGTCTCAATATCGGGTGACCTGCCCATCTTAAGATTCTTAGAAAACTCCACCCTTTTCTAAGAAACGGTCCAATATCAGGTGACCGGCCCATCTTAAAATTCTTAGAAAACTCCACACTTTTCTAAGAAACGGTTTCAATATCAGGTAACCAGCCCCTCTTAAAATTCTTTAGAAAACTCCACGCTTTTCTAAGGAATGGTCTCAATATCGGGTGACTCGCCCATCTTAAGATTCTTAGAAAACTCCACCCTTTTCTAAGAAACGGTCTCAATATCAGTGACCGGCCCATCTTAAAATTCATTGAAAACTCCATTCTTTTCTAAGAGACGGTTTCAATATCGGTAACCGGCCCCTCTTAAAATTCTTTAGAAAACACCACGCTTTTCTAAGGAATGGTCTCAATATCGGGTGACTCGCCCATCTTAAGATTCTTAGAAAACTCCATGCTTTTCTAAGAAACGGTCCAATATCACGTGACCGGCCCATCTTAAAATTCTTAAAAAACTCCACGCTTTTCTAAGAAACGGTTTCAATATCAGGTAACCAGCCCCTCTTAAAATTCTTTAGAAAACTCCATGCTTTTCTAAGGAATGACCTCAATATCGGGTGACCTGCCCATCTTAAGATTCTTAGTAAACTCCACGCTTTTTTAAGAAACAGTTTCAATATCAGGTAACCAGCCCCTCTTAAAATTCTTTAGAAAACTCCACGCTTTTCTCAGGAATTGTCTCAATATCGGGTGACTCGCCCATCTTAAGATTCTTAGAAAACTCCACGCTTTTCTAAGAAACGGTCCAATATCGTGTGACCGACCCATCTTAAAATTCTTAGAAAACTCCACGCTTTTCTAAGAAACGGTTTCAATATTAGGTAACCAACCCCCTCTTAAAATTCTTTAGAAAACTCCACGCTTTTCTAAGGAATGGTCTCAATATCGAGTGACTCCGCCCATCTTAAGATTCTTAGAAAACTCCACCCTTTTCTAAGAAACGGTCCAATATCGAGTGACCGGCCCATCTTAAAATTCTTAGAAAACTCCACGCTTTTCTAAGAAACGGTTTCAATATCGGGTTACCACCCCTCTTAAAATTCTTTAGAAAACTCCACGCTTTTCTAAGGAATGGTCTCAATATCGGGTGACCTCGCCCATCTTAAGATTCTTAGAAAACTCCACCCTTTTCTAAGAAACGGTCTCAATATCAGGTGACCGGCCCATCTTAAAATTCATTGAAAACTCCATTCTTTTCTAAGAGACGGTTTCAATATCAGGTAACCGGCCCCTCTTAAAATTCTTTAGAAAACACCACGCTTTTCTAAGGAATGGTCTCAATATCGGGTGACCTGCCCATCTTAAGATTCTTAGAAAACTCCATGCTTTTCTAAGACACGGTCCAATATCACGTGACCGGCCCATCTTAAAATTCTTAAAAAACTCCACGCTTTTCTAAGAAACGGTTTCAATATCAGGTAACCAACCCCTCTTAAAATTCTTTAGAAAACTCCATGCTTTTCTAAGGAATGACCTCAATATCGGGTGACCTGCCCATCTTAAGATTCTTAGAAAACTCCACGCTTTTCTAAGAAACAGTTTCAATATCAGGTAACCAGCCCCTCTTAAAATTCTTTAGAAAACTCCACGCTTTTCTAAGAAATGGTCTCAATATCGGGTGACCTGCCCATCCATAGAAAAGACAATCCCACAACTACATGCTTAGTAAGTTTTTTTGGCAAAGACAATTATATCATTACATTGCTCCAATCCATAATGATTTATATTTTTATGAACAGTAAAATAATAAACAACGAAACAATTCTATTATATAATGATGTGAGTCATAGTAAAAACACAATTTCTTTTGTGTTTTTAGTTAATAAATATACTCTCTCTAATTCCTCGCTCTGAAATTCTACCTTTGTAGTCTCTTTTATCTACAAAGAATTTTGATGAAAAGAATGAGGTACCGTGGAAAATCACACAATAATCTGGATCAATACATCCCCTTTTGTGTTTATTTGTCAAGCTATGGTTAAAAATACCATTTTAGTATAAAATATATAAAAAGAAATATTCTGGCCAAATACCGTTGGTGGGTGAACAAAAGTTGTCGATCTTGTGATTTATTGCTATACATGGCCAAGTTGGGATATAATGGCATTTTTACCCTGTTAGGATTGTGATATATTCAGAACACGGCAATACCCTATTTGTTATTACGGCAATAATTATATTTTAAAATATATTAAAATAATTTTTTTATATTTTTAAATTTATTCTTAACGCATATTCGAACTATACAAAAATACTATAAAAAATTTTAAATAAAAAGATAATTAAATTAAAAACATGACAAATAACATTTGACCGCAATATATACCAAACACATTCTAAAACATCAACTATCAATTTGATAAATAATCAATCTTGTACTTGAATTATCAAGTGTTGGTTTGATTTGATTATTAGTATTCACCAAAAATCTCTTTTAAAAATTTGAAATATAGTATTTTTAACTAAATTCTTCATAGATGCCAATGGAAATTTAATTCACTTTTGCAAATAGTTTTAAATTTTTTTGAAGTAAAAATGTAGGTTTTTTTTCTTAAGAATACAAATTCAATAAATTATATATATATATAAAAAATAAGTTGAAATTATATCAATTTTTTTTTGAAGATCTAAGATTATAATCCTAAATGCATTTTGGGGATTATACCAACAAAAAAACTCAAAACAAATGTGACATTGTTATAAAAATATCAATAGAATTGACTTATATATATGTTGGCATTTCCATCAGCAATGTTAGGTCATACTTCGTTGTAAAGTTTAAAGGAGGTTTTGGAATTTTTGACGGAAACACCGATGGTAGAGTCCATTGAAATATTATGCATCGGAATTTACATATTTATACACCTTCAAAACTAATATTGACAAGAGCAAATATCGAGATGAATAGTAATTTTGGTGTTTTTTTTTTTTATCATACAAGTTTGGTTTGTTTATTTTAAAGATATATCTCTCACATTGATCTAGTATATTTAGAAAAATATAATAAGAGAACAAGATCACTGGATTTTTCTTTTGTTAGTTCACGTGTAAAAGAAAAGAAGACAGACCATTTGTAGATAGTTGAATTCTTCAACAGAAAACCATGCCTTTCAAGTGTCTGAATCTTGTGAAACTGAACATGGGGACGACCATTTGTAGATAGTTCACGTGTAAAAGAAAAGGGACGACCATTTGCAGGGCGTTGTGATTCATGAACATGGGGTGTCCTGAAAGAAAAAAGAACTTGTCTGTGTGGGGTAAGGCTTTGATTTTTCTGTGAAGCAAGCGGATTTTTTCCCTCCCTCTGATTATTAGACATGGAATCTACCTTCGCTTTTTTTAAAAAAAAAAAAAAGAGCAAGAAAGAAAATGATGTCTCTAGGCTAGTCTACAGTTTTTCTTCTTTTTTTTTTGTTTTAAAAGTATTTTTTTAGAAAATAATTTTTTATTGTTATTATTTATTTCAAATAATTTTTTTTGTGTTTTTATGTTATTTTAATGTACTAGTACTGTTAAAAAATGAATTCTAAAAATTTTAAAAATATATTATTTTAATATATTTCATACAATTATTTTAATATATTAGGATTGTGATAAATTAAGAGTGTGTTGGTATTATAATAATGATTATTTTTTAAAATATTTTTTATTTAAAAGTATATTAAAATAATTTTTTTAAGTTATAAAATTATTTTAAATATACATTAAAATAATTCAAAAACACTATAAAAAAATCTTAAAGAAAAAAATTTAAATTAAATTTTTGATACACAACATTTTAACTGCAATATCAAATAAGTAATAAAGCATTCAATATCTTCAATGTCAATTTGATAAATGATTAAACTTGTATTTGAACCAACATGTTTTTAACGAATACTAGCTATTTGTTTGATTTGATTATTAGTATTGTCCAAAAATGTCTTTTAAAGATTTGAAATTTAGTATTTTTAACTGAAATTCTTTATAGATGCCAATGACAATTTAATTCACTCTTACAATTAGTTTTATAACTTTTTGAAGTAAAAATGTGGCTTTTTTTAATAATACAAATTCAATAAATTATATATATAAAAATAAGCTGAAATTATATATATATTTTTTTAGCTCTAAGAAGATCATATGAATTTAAATATATAATTTTAGTGCGGTTCTGAAAATATTTGCACATGTTATTCCCAAATAAAGATGACAAACCTCCATTATTCTCAAATTTCTAACTAGCAAACCATGGACCACAAATGACTGAACACGATAGGAATATGGTTTTTGTGTGATAGGAACCTTATCGAACCACACCTAAAGTTGATCCGACTAAGAAAATGGGTCTTGAGTTGACATATATCAACTTGAAAAAATTAATTTCTATTTAAGTTTTAATATTTATATAAAAAATTAAGAAATAATTTATGTATATACAAACTATACATATTATAAATAATAAAATTTAAAAAATTATTTCAAAATATTTTTTATCCCACATTCAAAAAATACTATATTATCCTTTTAAATTTAAGTATTTAAATCAAAAAAAAAATTTATTCTACATTGAAAAAATATAATTTTTTTCTTGTGAACATAAAATTTATATATTAAAGGGTTTCAAATCCTACATTGAAATAATAACCTTATTTTTTGTGAACATAGAATATATACATTAAAAAACTTCAAATCCTACATTGAAAAAATAAAACATTCTTCTAGTATTTATATAGTGAACTTTGAAAATAGTTAATAACCAACTAAAAAATATAAAAAAAATTAAAGGGGATCTGGCGGGTCGAGGGTTTAACTGTTTTTTTGCTCTCACTGGTCTTTTACCTTATCCAAATTGATTCAACCACTAAATTAATCGGGTCCTGGATTGACCAACCAAACCGGTCCAGGTTTAATAATTATAATAGAACCCCCCTATATATACACATATATTTTGGATTGTTTTTACATCAAGTTTTTACCGTGTTTAATAATATTTATTTATTTATTATTATTTATTTAATAAAATAATTATTTAAATAAAAATCACTATATCTTCCGGATAGCTTGAGATGTTATCCAATTAAATTATTATCTTTATTCTAAAAGCTTGTTTCGATGTTACGGTTAAATACTTTGACAATCATACTAAGTTTAAGCATATAAATTTATTTGACTTTTTTCGAATCCCTCAACAAAACTTGGGATCTTTCTAAATTATTTTCTATATTTTTCAATATCTTAATATTTAATGATTAAGAAAAAAATTTTAAAATGCTTCTAGACATAATTGTTTTTGAAAGTAAATTCAATTTTTATCAGCATATTTCAAATATTGCAGATCAAATTATCCAAAATTATATTTTTAAAAGGTTCCTATTAATGATAATATTAAATTAAAAAAGATAAAATATTCTCTTAAAATATTATAATTAGGAACAAAATTGATATTATAACTGCCACAAACCTAATATAATTATTTTAAAGTAGCTAGTGCGTGCAACGTGTTCGAGCACCATGTGTGAGGCCTCCTGGTAGCCGAAAACTCTCTTTCATCATGTCGTTAGAAGTGTAGCACCGTCATCTTCCTATTGTGGCGGCACGTGGTGGCTTTGATGTGGCAATACAACGCGAGATGACATTTTATTTTCACCCTCTCTTTTCTCTCTTCTCCGCTCGAAATTACGCTAGCCATGCAAAATTTCAGTGTTGCCTCCTAATTTATTGAGATTTTGAATTCGGTCCTTGTTTTTTTTTTAATTTTTGTTCTTGGATTTTTTATAAAATTTTGATTTTTTTTTCAATTGTATCATTCAATCCTAATTTGTGATATATTATTTTTCTCAATTTGCTCGTCATTTTTTATTACTTTTTTTGGATCATTTTGTTAAATCATTTTTTCTTTTTAATTTAACGATTCAATAAAAAAATTTAGTTTTCCTTGAATTTATTTTTTGTTTCAATTTTGATCCTTGTTTTTTAAATTGTTCTTTTGTTAAATTAATTTTTCTTTTCAATTTTACCATTGATTTAAAAAATTTTAATTGTCCTTTAATTTATTTTTTATTTTCATGTTAATCCTTATTCTTTTAATTTCTATTTTTTTTTCTTTTATATCCTTTTGTATAGTTTAATGTGTTTTTTTTTAATTATATCATTCAATATTTTATTGGTTCTATTTCATCATTCAATAAAAAAATCTTAGTTTTCCTATAATTTATTTTTTTATTTCAACGGCGATCCTTATTTTTTTAATTTTAATTTTTTAATTTTGAATCTTTATTTATAGTTTAATTTTTCTTTTCAATTTTATCCTTTAAAATTTGATTAGTTAGAGATTGTACTTTGTGGTTTTGTCAGGTTGGATGCTTCTATTCTAATGATCTGAGTTACATGCTTGAAAAGTTAATGCGGGTTAATATTATTTTTTTTACTTATTTTTTTTATTCTTATTTATAAATCTACATCTTGTATTTAGATTTATATAGTTTTTTTCTACTATTTATTATTATTTCTTATCGTTATTTTTCTTCTTTTTAGTAAAAGTCTTAACATGGCTCTGGTGCCCCTATGAGACCCATGATGTTCCAGACCCAAGGCACTAGGATCTGACAATCATGCCGGACACGAGCGCCTAGGGTTTGGCAAACATGCCTAACCCCAATACCGGGTGTCCGATGACCATGTCATTCTCTAGTGCTTGAGGTTTGACAACCATGTTTATTTTTCTTGAGAAGGCAAAAAAAGCCCTCAACCTAAATGTTAAAATTTTATGCCCTGAAGGGCAAATCAGTATCTATATTGCACCAAAAAAACCTAAACAAACCATTCTTTCAATGCTAAATGTATTCTATAGAAAAGACAATCTCACCCACAATTGTATGCTTAGTAAGTTTTTTTAGTAAGGATAATTATATCATTACATTGCTCCAGTACATAATAATTTATATCTTTGTGAACAATAAAAGGATAAATAGTGAAACAATTTATTGTATAATGATGTGATTCATAGTAAAAACACAATTTCTTTTGTGTTTTAAGTTAATAAATATACTCTCTCTTATCCCTCGCACTGAAATTCTACCTTTGCAATCTCTTTTATCTACAAAGAATTTTGATGAAAAGAATGAGGTACCGTGGGAAATCACACAATAATCTGGATCAATACATCCCCTTTTGTGTTTATTTGTCAAGCTATGGTTAAAAATACCATTTTAGTATAAAATATATAAAAAGAAATCTTCTGGCCAAATACCGTAGATGGGTG
The DNA here is from genome assembly GCA_019202695.1 of Populus x sibirica. Taxonomy (NCBI): domain Eukaryota; kingdom Viridiplantae; phylum Streptophyta; class Magnoliopsida; order Malpighiales; family Salicaceae; genus Populus; species Populus x sibirica. The sequence goes on from JAGMVL010000317.1 coordinate 475,828, forward strand.
AACAAAAGTTGTCGATCTTGTGATTTATTGTTTTTCATGGCCAAGTTGGGATATAATGACATTTTTACCCTGTTAGGATTGTGATATATTCAGAACACGGCAATACCTATTTGTTATTACGGCAATAATTATATTTTAAAATATTTTTTATTTTAAAATATATTAAAATATATTTTTTTATATTTTTAAATTTATTAACACATATTCAAACTATACAAAAATACTATAAAAAATTTTAATTAAAAAAAATTAAATTAAAAACTTGACAAACAACATTTTAACCGCAATATATACCAAACACATTCTAAAACATCAACTATCAATTTGATAAATGATCAATCTTGTACTTGAATTATCATATTTTTAACAAATACTAACTGTTTGTTTGATTTGATTTGATTATTACTATTCACCAAAAATCTCTTTTAAAAATTTGAAATATAGTATTTTTAACTGAAATTCTTAATAGATGCCAGTGAAAATTTAATTCACTTTTGCAAATAGTTTTAAAATTTTTTGAAGTAAAAATGTAGGTTATTTTTGTTAAGAATACAAATTCAATAAATTATATATATAAAAAATAAGTTGAAATTATCTCAATTTTTTTTGAAGATCTAATATTATAATCCTAAATGCATTTTTGGGGATTATACCAACAAAAAAACGCAAAAAAATATGACATTATTATAGAAATATCAACAGAATTGACTATTATATTAGCATTTCCATCAGCAATGTTAGGTCATATTTCGCTGTAAAGATATAGGAGGTTTTGGAATTTTTAACGGAAATATCGATGGAATAAATAAATAAATATTTTCAATGAAATATGCAATGGAACATTTCAATAATTAATGTGAATTTCCAACAAATTATGTAACAAAATATTCTGTCAGTAATTAATGTTGCTGATGGAGCTCTGAACAAAAAAAAAGTTGTAAAATCTAATTTTTTGGTGTGAATATTCCACCAACAATCCTGTAAAAAAAATTTGCAAATAGAAGCTATGATGAAACAAAAATCCATGATAAGTATATTACTGATGATATTTTTCAGCCAGCTATTCCATTCGAATAGTAATTATGGCATAAGTTTTTCTTTAATGGCCAATAAATATTCTGTCAATTTTTTCTAATTTTCTAATGGTGAGAGTAATCCGTTTGTTTACGCGGCTGCGACTGCATTTTAAATAAATCACAGATTTAAACTGTTTAGTAAAGAAAAAAACAGGATTTACTATGCATGGGCCCATTGTTTACGGCGTTTAGAACGCAGGGGAAGAAGAAGCAACTTGGAGCTACTTTTTTGCCAACTGTGTTCCAGCACAGTAACCAGAGACGCACGCTTTTTCTTCTTCTTCCAGTGACCAGAGGCGCGCATTTTTTCTTCTTCTTCTGCACTTCCATGTCTCCACTGTTTCACGTGAACAGTGGAGACATGGAAGTGTAGAAGAAGAAGAAGAAGGAGGAGAATGAGGGGCTGGGGAAAGCAGGGAAAGAGTTCAACTCTAGCACCAAGCAGACACTACTGTGAGAGGAGAAGGAGCATAACAGAGGAATAGAAAAGTGCTCAACTTTCATCTTCCTCCTGCTTTGCTTTATCAACATTACACTGTTCAAGTGAATTTTAATTCACTTGAACAGTGTAGCAACACGCGTGAATTTAGTACACGCATGTTGCTTTCTGCATCGGGTCACTAGCCGATGACCGGGCCGGGCTAGCTGGGTTTAGCCCAACCCATATGGGTCGGACCGGGTCCGATCCAAACCTAAATGCATTGATCCGGGTCCGTCCCAAACTTAAATGCATTGAACCGGGTGTGACCTAGTAAAATAAAAAAAATCCAAAAATTTTTCACAGATATTGTGTTTTATTCGAAAAACTATTGTTAAACATTATTCAATGACACTACATAAATTAGACGAAGATCGCTTGATGACATAGCATTTGTAGAATTTAATCGCAATCCCAATTTTATTTCTGATTATATTTTACCTGATATTGTTGCCTTCTTAACAAATTTTTGAAAACTGTAGTCCTTGTCGGATGTTTTTCATACGTGATGGAATTGTAGATAGTTTAATGGAACAATAAAAAATATTTTATATAAAGTATTATTTATTTCATGATGTAATAGTAATAGTTAAATCTATAATATTTAAATTAAAAATCATAAATATTAATATATATTTTTTAAATTATTTTATAACCTCAATTTCAAAAGCATTTTTAACCAAACACATTAAACTATTTTTTATTCAACCTCAATTTCAACCATAGTTTTAACCAAACATATATTTTTCCAAACCAACCTCAACTAAAAGTACTTTTTATAAAACAACTTTTTTCAAACCATAACCATAATAGCTACCGCAATACCAAACACACACAAGTCACCAACTAATGCTCCGTTGAAGGATTCTATAATATGAATCAATATTTTTTCTAGTTATATGAAAATATATATCAAGAAAGAAAGGAGACGGGATGAAAATGCGTCGCAATTTACATATTTATATACCTTCAAAACGAATATCGACAAGAATAAATATCAAGATAAATAGTAATTTTAGTGTCTTTTTATCATTCAAGTTTGGTTTGTTTATTTTAAAGATATATCTCTCACATTGATCTAAATTCTAGATAAATCTATCAAGTATAGAATTTAAGATTAGAACAAAGAGATAATGTAAGTGGATTTCATAAAAAGATGGCCCCTCCATGTATAAAACTTGTTTTTTTCGTTTTAATTTGGTTGCGTGCATATTTCCTTATATATGATTGCAAACATTAACTTAGACTAATTAACATGTTATATATATGGGTTATTTGAGAATGTGGTAATGATTATAGTTTAAAGTATTTTTTGCTATAAAATATATTAAAATAATATATTTTAAAAAAATTATTTTTGATATCAACATATTAAAATAATCTGAAAATATTAAAAAAAAACACTTAATTTTAAGCAATTTTTCTTTTAAATTTTTAAAAAATACAATTTAATTTATTTTTCCATACACCGTCGGAAAAAACCTAATACTTTCACAAGGAGTAAAGAAGGGTCAAGAAAATATTAAAAAAAACTAAAATATCTTGAGAAAGTATTGTAGTTGCATTGTTCACTTAAATAATATAATAATGTTTCTGTCCTTTTATCTAAAAATTTAAAATTAGCTTTTAAAAGTATTGAAATTTTTTTATATGACTGATTTGTTATTATTAAATAAAATAAAAATAAATAAATATTTTTTATTTTAATTACATAATAAAAAGATCTAAATATCATTAGAAGCAAAAACACTAAACTTGACATTAAAGGATATTTTTGTATTTTCATAATTAAAAATAATAATTCAGCCGACCAAGCGTAGTGGTGAGTAGTTTGCCTTTTACTAGTGTCCCACTTTCCATTTCCATGTCAATGTCAAACGCTGGGACTGTAACACGCGGTTTTATTAATATTGACTCGAGAGTAGTGGATTGATCGCAGGTGCAGAGTATATTTATTATTGTGATAGTTATTATTTTAAAAAAATTAAAATTATATTTTTTTTATTTTTTAAAATTTATTTTTTATATCAATATATAAAATTAATCTAAAATTATTTTAAAAATTAACTTAAATTTTTTTTAATATTTTTTAAAATTGTTTTTAAACAAAATATAGGATAAGGTGGTTGAATTTTCCAAGCCATGAACAGGTATTTTACACTCTGGGCCTGTCATTTCGCTGTCTTATCTTATGGGTGGTGCTGCCGTGAGTTGGTGGCATCAAGCTGTATTTTTTAGAGACCGTTTGTATTTTTTAGAGACCGTTTGTTTGCATGGTTGCTTTTGTGTTTAAAGCAACCATAGCAAACATAATATTTGGTTCCACTAAAAGCGCACTTTAATTTTAGTAGGTCCTATATAATTTCATGTTTTGGACGTGAATTTTGCAAAGTAGCTCATGGCTGCTTTGCAAAATTCTGTGTTTACGTGCACAGTGCAATTCTGTGTTTACGTGCACAGTGCAATTCACTTGCACTGTGCACGAAAACAGTGCAATTCACTTGGACTGTTCGGTTTTTTTTTTTTTTTTTTTTCAGTGTGTTTAGTTTTTGTATTTTTTTTTTAAAAAAAACTAATTTAGAATGAATTAAATTTACTCGCATTGTCATGTAAATAATATTTTTTCCCGAAAAACTAGTGTAGAGTGAATTAAATTCACTCGCACCGTAATATCAAATCAATTTTATTCCCGATAATATTTTATCTAATTTTATTGCACGCTCAAAAAATAATAGAAACTGTTATTCTTGTCGAATGAATTTTGTACGTAATGGAATTGTAGATGGTTTAATAGCATAATAAAAAATATTTTATATAAAGTATTATTTATTTCATGAAGTAATAACAATAGTTAAATCTACAACATTTAAATTAAAAACCATCAATTTTAATATATATATATATATATATATATATATTAAAATTATTTTATAACTTTAATTTTAAAAGCATTATTAACCAAACACATTAAACTACTTTTTATTCAACCTCAATTTCAACCACAGTTTTAACCAAACACCTATTTTTTCAAACCAACCTCAATTAAAAGTACTTTTTATAAAAACAACTTTTTTCAAACCACAACCACAACAGCTACCACAATACCAAACACACTCTTAAAACGTGGTTCGCGTTCCGTGGATTAGTTATTTTTTTTTAATAAAAGATATCAAAAAACAATTAAAAATTAAGAGTGTTAGGTTTTTTCTGTAAAGCTATTAATATTATGTTTGTAGCGTAATACCTGACCTAAAAGTAATATTTATAATATTAATAATAATATTAAACTTACATAATCCAAATTTAAGTGGGTTTGGCTACAATACTAGACCCGGAGCCTTGGATATGGGTCTGACTGTAAGGTCGTGTCATAAAAGTGTGATAATTAAGAATAAAAAAATTTAATATTACAAACAAAATTAAAATAATAATAATAAAACAAAGCATTATTCAAATAAATAGTGATTTATAAAAAGAGGTGCAGTAAAATCTCCTCGTGATATCAGAATAATATCAATCTTATACTTGAATTATCATGTTTTTAACAAGAACTAACTGTTTATTTTATTTCATTATTAGTATTCACCAAAAATCTCTTTTAAAAACTTGAAATATAGTATTTTTAACTAAAATTTTTCATTGATATTAAAGGAAATTTATCAAAAATAAAATTCGTATTATAAAAGTTTGATAACTCAATAAAAAAAAATTACGAGTTAACTCAGAATTAGCCGGTTACAATATCTATAATAGAACCCCCTGTATATACACAAATTTTTTAGATTGTTTTTACATCAAGTTTTTATCGTGTTTAAAAATATTTATTTTTTATTATTTATTTATTATTTATTTAATAAAATAATTATTTAAAGAAAAATCACTATATCTTCCGGATAGCTTGAGATGTTATTCAATTAAATTATTATCTTTATTCTAAAAGTTTGTTTCGATGTTACGGTTAAATACTTTGACAATCATACGAAGTTTAAGCATATAAATTTATTTGACTTTTTTCGAATCCCTCAACAAAACTTGGGATCTTTCTAAATTATTTTCTATATTTTTCAATATCTTAATATTTAATGTTTAAGAAAAATTTTAAAAATGCTTCTAGGCATAATTGTTTTTGAAAGTAAATCATTTTTTCTTTTCAACTTAACGATTCAATAAAAAAAATTTAGTTTTCCTCTAATTTATTTTTTGTTTCAATTTTAATCCTTATTTTTTAAATTATTCTTTTGTTAAATTAATTTTTCTTTTTAATTTTACCATTGATTTAAAAAAATTTAGTTATCCTCTAATTTATTTTTTATTTCCATGTTGACTCTTATTCTTTTAATTTCTATTTTTTTGTTTTATATCCTTTTGTATAGTTTAATGTGTTTTTTTTTCAATTTTATCATTCAATATTTTATTGGTTCTATTTCATCATTCAATAAAAAAATCTTAGTTGTCCTTAATTTATTTTTTATTTTAACGGCGATCCTTATTTTTTTTATCTTTATTTATAGTTTAATTTTTTTTTAATTTTATCCTTTAAAATTTGATTAGTTAGGGATTGTGCTTTGTGGTTTTGTCAGGTTGGGTGCTTCTATTCTAATGATCTGAGTTACATATTTGTAAAGTTAATGCGGGTTAATATTATTTTTTTACTTATTTTTTTATTTTTTATTATAAATCTACATCTTGTATTTAGATTTATATAGTTTTTTATCTACTATTCATTATTATTTCTCATCGTTATTTTTCTTCTTTTTAGTAAAAGTCTTGTGATTGTTTTGGGCTATAAGAAGAGATTAATTAACAATTATTAATATTTTTTTAATAATAAGATTCTTTTCCAAAGTTTTTGGAATCCGAACCACTTGTAATCATATCCCTTAAATTCATATATATATATATATATATATATATATATATATTGTGTTTTGAAATCTTTTAATATGAATTATTTTAGAAACAAACTTACAAAAGAGACAAATAAATAAAATACTTATTTTTGAAAAGAAAATTACAAAAAATTGATTTTATTTTAAATAATGAATAAAATGAATTTATTATTTATTTTTATGGTAATATCATGATAAATAAATAAAATATAAATTCGTTGCTTTTGCACGAATGAAGGGAGCTACGTAAAGAAAACACTTGTTTTTTAGATGTTTGTGGTTGCACTTTTCTTTTCATATCCATAGTTTATTTATTTTTATGATAATATCATGACAATTTTACTCTTTTTTTTTTGGGATCCTGCTATTTTTAACCAAAAAAGAAAAATACAGCACCAGAAAAAACTTCTGTATCTTTTTTAGCCATAGGTTGGGGAGCCCACCGTAGCAGCTTTCACTATAAATATCATGAAAGATATTTTTTTAGATGAAAAAAATATTATTTTATTTAAAAAACAAATTATATTAAAAATATATTTAGAAAAAAATATTATTAGTTATGGTTTTAAAAAATTGAATTTTAAAAAATATTTATTTAGTTAAAAAAATTATGTTATAGATTTTTGTATATAAAATAAATAAAAAATATATTTTCACATATAGAAAGTATATTATTTTATATTTTATAAAATCAAAGTTTAAAATATAATAATGAATGAAATTCAGTGTAAAAATCAAGACTAATCAAATAATTTTTTTTTGTTGGATAAAAAACATAAACTACCATAATACTAAATACATGATTTGTAACTTAAAACCACTTGATTTATTCATTTATGAACAAATAGTGATAACATGAGACATAACTATGTATATATTAGCTAACTATCAACAATAAGAATAATTATTATTTATAATAATTAATCATAACTATAAAAAGTATTTACACAAATTATTTAAAAGTGAGATTTGAATCCAAGACATTTATGTGTTTTAAGTCAGATTCTTATCATTAACAAAACTCTAATAACCTACTTGAAATCAAATCAAATATAAAAGTGAATTACATTTCATTTGTGATTTGAATTAAATTAATAACTTATTAAATTTTTATATTTGAAATAAAATATTAATCTATAAAATATTTGAATTGAATTATATTATTTGGAATATACATGGAAATGAAAAGAATTAACTATCTTGACTATTTTGCTCTTAATTCAAAAGAAAACTTGTTACAAAGACTTATAATTAATTATGTAATTCTTACATTATTTTTTATATTTATTTATAAATATACATCTTGTATTTAGATTTATACAGTTGTTTATTATTGTTTTTCATCGTGGTTTTTCTTCTTTTTAATAAAAGTCTAGTGATTATTTTGGACTATAAAAAGAGATTAATTAACAATTATTAATATTTTTTAAGTTTTAGATCAAAGAGCCTAATAGTATGATTAAAATTTTCAGAGAGTTTTCTTTGTTATTCATATCATCCAATTATTATTTAAGAATTTATCCCTTTAATATTTTTATGGGATACAGTTGAGAAATTAAGCCTTCTCCGTGGTTACAGTAAGTTTTTCACTCCTATAAATATGACAACATGCACTAGCATATATGTACTACTTAAAATCAATGGAGTTGATTAACGAGGAAAGTGCTAGTGAGCTCCTTCAAGCTCAAGCTCATGTGTGGAATCATATATTCTACTTTATAAACTCCATGACTTTGAAATGTGCTGTTCAACTAGGCATACCAGATGTGATCCAAAAACATGGCAAACCCATGACCCTCTCTGAGCTTGTTTCTGCCCTACCAATCCACCCATCAAAAGCTCAATATGTCCACCGCCTTATGCGTATTCTCGTGCACTCTGGTTTCTTTTCCCAGCGAAATCTTAACGGCGTTGACAACCAAGAAGCCTATTCCCTTACCCAATCCACTCGTCTCCTACTCAAGGACAATCCCTGGAGTGTGAGAGCTCATTTACTTTTTGTGCTCGACCCAGTTCTGACAAAACCATGGGATTGCTTGAGCACTTGGTTCCAAAATGATGATCGCAATGCATTTAGTGTTGCCCATGAAAAGACAATTTGGGAGTACGCTGGCCAAGATGCAAGGCTCAACAATCTCTTTAATGAAGCCATGGCTAGTGATAGCATACTGGCTAGTAAGTTGGTTGTAAGCAAATGTAAAGGCATCTTTGATGGGGTGAATTCCTTGGTGGATGTCGGGGGAGGCTTAGGAACTATGGCCAAGGGCATTGCTGAAGCATTTCCCCACATGGACTGCACTGTGTTTGATCTCCCCCATGTGGTTTCTGACTTGCAAGGCGGCAAAAACTTGAAGTATGTAGGAGGGGATATGTTCGAGGCAGTTCCTCCAGCAGATGCACTTTTACTCAAGGTAAATTAATTGCAACAGTATTCTTATACTAACACTATATATTAGTTTTTCTTCTATTATGAGTGATTCATAGGTCTCTGCGTCATATATCAACCCTTTCATCCCTACATGTATTAGAAATGTTAAATATAATTTGTAACCTTCAATGTCTTTTATTAGTTTTTATGATCTTCATTAATTAAGCTTTGTAGTTTTTTTACTCTTCCTTGTACTATAAAATATGAGTAGAACAACAAGGAAATATAACAAGATTTGCTTCTGGTATTGAGGTGCAGCTCTACCATTTATCCTTCCAATTCCTCATTCTTCTTTGTTTCCGCTTTTATTTCCAACAAGAAAATCAGAGTTGGGCAGGGGACTACATGTATTAGAAAAAAAATTATCCCCCGTCTTCATTTATTCATTTTATATATCTTATGGCAAATGAAAAACAGTGGGTACTTCATGACTGGAGTGATGAAGACTGCGTGAAAATACTTAAGCGATGCAAACAAGCAATTGCGAGCAAGGGGCAGCAGAAAGTTGGGAAGGTGATAATTATAGATATGGTGAGAGAGAACCAGAATGGAGACGAGGGGTCAATTGAAACGCAGTTGCTTTTCGATCTAGAAATGATGGTGGCTGTTAATGGCATGGAGAGAAATGAAAAGGAGTGGGCTAAGCTCTTCTTTGATGCTGGTTTCCTCAATTATAAGATACACCCTGTGCTAGGCACAAGAGCTCTCATTGAGCTTTATCCTTGATAAGATCTTAGTAATATTTTGCTTTTGTTATGCTTAAGTGTGAAAATTCATGATATTATGATTTTGTCCAAAATAATATTTATGTGTAAAATAATAAAATTGTTGTTGTTGCTGCCGCTACTACTATTATTGCTGCTGTTGTTGTCGTCGTCATTGTCGTTATAATAGATTCTTTATCCTTAATGTTTTATTGTTCCTCACTTAGTGCAACTAAGATGTTTACAATATATCTTTTAAGATTCCAACAACAATAACAACATCTTATTTAGACTCAATTATTTTTTAATAAAATTGAGTCTAAACTCTAGATTAGGAGGAAAAACAAAGTTCAAAAAGTGCAGAGATAACTTTAAAAAGCTGAGGTGAGGAAGAATATATAAAATCAGGATAAACAATGCATGAAACTCTTCATTTATCCTTTTTTTTTATAATGGATTTTGGAATTAAAACTAATAAAGAATTAATAATGATGATTACTATAATCAATTTTCAGCATTATTAACTTTGATTAACCATTATAAAATCAAAATTAAACTTGAATGTTTTGGCTTTAAATTTGATGATTCTGATTTGAAAAAAACTAATACGATGTAAAGAAACTCTTCTTGAAGAAAACTAATTAGATTCATGGGCTGGATTGGACAAAACAATGGGCTAGCAAAAAATAATTATTTATGAGCCAAAGAGTTATTTTATAATAAACTCAAATTCAAGATCAAAATATGTTAGCAAAAAATAACCCAAAACCAAGACTAAGGACCCAAAACCTAGAACAAGGAGCTCGAGCCATAACTTAGTTGATTTGATAACGTGTTTGTAGGTTAAACCCATTCTACTTTGCTAAGACTCATTTATGACTCCTCAGCATCTCACTATATAAACTAAAAAATATATTTATATTTTCTTTTCTATATTGCATAGAGGGTGTCGCACGTCGAAAATCCGCGCGGCGTCGCGTCCCAGGCCTGGCTGGCGATTTTTATCTCTGTTATTGGAATTGATTTTGTTGGGAGTCGCCACCTAGTATTTAATTGAGGCTTACTAGAAAACCTGAAATAAATACAAACATGCATTTTTTTTTTTTTTTTTTTTTTTTTATTTTTTATAATTCAATAACATAAATAAAAAATACAAGCACAAACACACATTTTTATTATATTATATTTTTTCTTCTTCTGTTTTTTCTTTTCCTTTTTTGCTTTTTCTTTTTTTTTGCTTTTTATCTTTTTTTTTACATCCACAATACAAATTATAATATTCAAAAATAAATAAAAATTACATCAAATAATCCAAATTTTACAAAACAGTCCTCAAAACTCCAGAAATTGCAAGGGAACCCTTCAGGAACTGCAGAAATTCATGCAGGAACGTTGGCGGCGCGTGTTCCAACGCGCCACCGTCACTGGCGGTGCGTCCGCCGGGAAAGCAAAGCCGAAACTGGCTTCTTCTCCTCTTCTCTTCTGCAACACCGGCGACGCCGTGACCTGCAAAACAACAAAGAAACACAACAACACAGGCAGTTGATTTTAGATTTGTTTTAGATCTGTTAACAGATCTCTGTTCCCTTTTCCTCCCGGTTTGTTCTTTCTTCTGCCAATGACTGGTATGGTCGCTGCCGTCGTTCGTCGCCGTTGAAGCTACGGTGGAGATGGGAGGTAGTCGCGGATGGTCTTCACTCCGTCGCGGGCGGCGATCGGGATGGCCGCTTCGCCGGCGGTCTTTGCGGTGCTTCGCCGCCATTGAAGAGGGAAGAGGCTGGATCTGCAGGCGTTCGAGCGTCGCGATGGAGGAGAAGAGGCCGGATCTGCAGGCGCCACCGGAGGGAGAAGGAAAGACAGATCGGTGGGAGGCCGTGGAAGTGTGGGTGGTTGAGCAAGGAAGGGTGTCCGGCTGGAAGAGGAGATGGAGCGCCGCTGGACAAGGAGAAGAAAACGGGGGGGAATATGGAGAATAGGCTGCGGCTTGGAGAAGGAGAGCAGCTTGTGGGAGTGTTTGGCCGCCGTGGGGAAGAGAGATGTTGGATGTGCTCCGGCTATCAAGAGGGAGAAGGAGCTAGAGACGGCGCCGGCGTGATGAGGAGACGCCGCTGCAGGCGAGGCGAAGTGAGGAGGGGCCGGGTCTCCACTCAGTTCGTCTCTTGTTCCTGCAACTGAGAGGGAAAAGAAGCTGTTGTGGTTCAAAGGCCACAGGAAAATGAGGGCTGAGTTGGGACGGCTGCTCTGTAGGAGGTTGATGTGGGTGTGGCCTTGGTTGTGCTGCTGTCTTTTGGCCGGGGAAGGGAATGGTGGAACCGACTGGAAAATGAAAGGAAATGGAGCGCCGGTTGGAGTGGTGCGGCGGGCACGTGAAAGGGGAAGAAAATTCTCAACCGGGGCGGCGGCTCTAGAGAAAAAAATGGGTTCAGGGTTAGGTATTTTTTGTATTTTTTCCTGATGTTGTCAAAAGTGCCCCCAAATTTTGGCGCCTTATGCAGATTAGTCCTTGGCTGCGAATTTTGTCAATTTAACCCCTAATTGACCCCAAAACTTCAATTTTCTTGCAATTTAGCCCCTAATTTCAATCAATTAACTTGGTAAAAATTAAATTTGGTCTCTTAAAATTTCAATCTTCTCAATTAAGCCCAAATTAGGCTCCCCAAACTTAATTCTTCACCAATTAAGCCCCAAATAAAATTAATTTGACCCATTTAAAGTATAATTAAGTCTTTGCACTTAATTAAATCCTTCAATTGGACCCCAAATTAATTCTTAAACATAATTAAAATTTAATTTGGCCCATGATTAAATCAAATTGGCCTATTAAAAATTTAATTATGTCATTGGACTTAATTTTTATGCAAATTCGTCCAATAATCATTTAATTTCACCTTGAATTTGCATTTTTTTTCTCCATTTTTGGGCATAATGGGGTATAATTAGGCTTTGAAATTCCTCCGAAAATTTCAGCTTGATTTTTGCCTATTTTTGCAGTCTTTCTTGATCAGCTTTCTCCACATTGCTAGCCTTTATTTTATTTTATTTTTATTTTGAAAAAAAAGTGAATTTTGGGGAATAACCCAGAATTGGGTTATGACAATTGCCCCCCTCTTTACAAGGCTTACGATAGAGGGTTTTTGATTTTATAAAAACATGTCAACCAATAGTTATGTGAGATCAATTTCTCATTCATCCATAACTTATTTTAATCATGTCAATGTTTCATATAATGAAGTTTTGTTGGACTCCACTTTTTAATAAAGATTTGACCTTAAAAGTGAGTGGACTCTACTTTTAATTTGACCTTAAAGATGCCTTTTAATCATGTTTTATTAGAATAAATTTCAACAATCCTTCATATGAATGAAAATTACCCGAGTACTATAAAAGACTTGAAAATTTATAGAGAGATACTAATTTGGTAGATCATTACATCAAGATAGGGTTCTTTTAACTTTGAATATTTCTTAATGAAAAACTATTAGATTTACTCGATTAAATAGAGAACACGATATATTAAACTTTCAACCTTTTGTGTAAACTAAGACAATAATATATTTACATAGTTTTCTACCTAGATTTACTTTGGCTCTCATTATTATGTTTATTTTGGCACTAAACAAATCCCGGATTTATGGATGTTTTATAGAATTTTTCCTTCATTAAAGTTCTCCAAGACATGACTACATTTGTAACTTATATATGTAATTTTTCATTAAGAGTATTCATTTATACTCTACTTGGTATACCAATATACAAAAATAAATAAAAGCACAGCTCACCCTTTTATCACATTGCAACTACCACCTATTTCATCATAGGAATAAGTAGGAAATAATAATTTTTTAATGCTACCAAAAATGTTATCTATAATCAACTAGTTGTTGTCACCATCATAACATTATTTTTATTTTTAAAGTTTTTAAACGTATACCCTTTAATGAATTATACATAAGATCTATCAATAAATCTTTGGTCAATGGGTTTGCAATATTTTACTTTGGATTTCCATAGTCAATGAAAATAATTTCATTTGAGAACAAGTATTTAATGCCTTTATATCTATGATGTATATGTCTAGATAGAGCATTATATATTGCTTCCAACTTAAGACCGGTTGTTGCAATGGACATAAATTACTAGCACTGATTTTGACCAGCATAGAATATCCTCTAAGCAATTTCAAAGCCTCTCGATTACCTCTTCACTTTTATCAAGAATAATAAACTTTCATTCCATCATGTATCTTATGATACAATTTTTTTGTAAGAGGAGTTTTAGGACATAATTACTCCACCAAGTGTGAAGACATATCCGCTAGTGGATTTTGAATCCTTAGTATTAGATATCTAATGTAAGATCTCACATCGGCGGGTAAGGAGTTAGTTGTTGGCTTTATTAGTAGTGATGGTCGCTAACCTGTTGTACGCGTTTTGGAGCGTCAGACTCAGTGATGGGCTTGCGTCACCAGGAACAAAACGGTGAGGACGGAAGGCCCAAAACGGATAATATATAGCAGGATGGGCCGGGCTGTTACATTTGGTATCAGAGCTGACCTCACTTGCTGTCTAATGGTACCGACGGGGTCGTTGGGCTCCTTAAGGGGGTGGATTGTAAGATCTCATATCGACGGGTGAGGAGTTAGTTGCTAGTCTTATTAGTAGTGCTGGTCGCTAACCTGTTGTACGCGTTTTGGGGCGTCAGGCTTAGTGATGGGCTCGCATCACCAGGAACAAAACCGTAAAAGCGGAAGACCTAAAGCGGACAATATACAGTAGGTTGGGCTGGGCTGTTACATCTAACATGCATTATTATACCCTTCTAGTACTTTGGGGTAACTAGCACAATATTGTCCATAGTCCAATGTGTACTCCAAATATTTGAGTACCTTTTCTATTGCTTTCAAATGATCCATAATCATAATATTGGTAAATTTTCTTAAAAAGCAGAGTCATCAGTTGGTTGCTAGTTGTTGTGCTATATGTATGTGCCATTGGTGAAAATATTGATATTAAAAACAAAAAATAACCATTAGCAAGAAAAGTGATGTTAAGACTAGGTAGAGAAAGCACTTCGTTCATAGAACATATTGTGCACTCATGGAAAGGTTGTGTGGACAACCTGGGAACTTCAAAATACATAAATGTGTGTATTGGTATAAGATTGAGTGCTACACACAGTGAAAGTACTAGATAGTATGAGTGATTTATTTTAGGAAGATTACACTTTGCAGCTTGTTTACAATCTTTAGCTTCATTCACAATCTAATCTTTCACCTCTCTTTCCTCCCTTTCCCCTAGATCCATTGCATTTTGCCTGCATAAAAATGATCTGAAATGTTTATCCACATATGCAAGATCACCACAGGATGGTTATTTTCTCTTGAACAACAGATACATGATACTTGATCATGTGATTAAAACCACATGCTAATAGACACATAAGCCTGCATGTATGATCAGTTTATAACCCACAAGAAACAAATGCCAGTGATTGGTGGCTTGTTCCAGACTTCAACAAGACTAATAATACCTTGTATGAAGCTATTACGTCACCTTTTCCCCTTGATGAACTTCACAAAGGCCATCACACGTTGAGTAAGTCATCAAATCTGCAGGGGATGCCCTTGGCAATCATATCCTTCCAAACCCCGCATTAGTTAGTAGTATTTGAAAGTGGAGTTGTGATTATTTTTTAAAATATTTTTAACTCGAAAATGCATTAAAATATAAAAAAATATATTTAAATTTTACCTAAACCCTATTTAAAATACAATATCAAACGAGGGCCTAAACAAGCCTCTTATACGAGTGGTGTAACTAAAGGTGTCTAGAATTAAGTCTCATAAATCATTTCACTAAAAACTTGTATACATGATACTTGATTAGAATATTATTTTTATTTCTATCATGTAAAATAAAATATTAATTTACATAGGAAAATGAAAATATTAATTAAGAAACATGATCAATTTTGAACCAACACATAATTCGCCAAAAATGATAAATTATCAACAAATAAATCCTTATTATTCTGAATATTAATCTAAAGTCAATGTTGAATTTATTAAGAGAAAAAAATAGTTATTACATTAACTCTATTTTAGTATTATATATTATCTATCCCCAAGCCTCCATTATTATAGAAAAAGTTGATTAATATCTTTATTTTTACCATAATGATTATTTTCTACACTGATTTTTAATCAATAAAAAATATAAAATCATGAAAAATAATAATTAAGTATTGTAATAATATTGATATTAAGAAAAAAAATAAATCATTGAAAAGGTATGGTATTAAGAAAAATTGGGTTGGACGCATAGGTCTGTATAGAAACAGGCTTGTCTTTGGAAAAGCATGGCCAAATATTATTAAAAAAAAAGAAGAAGAAAAATCAATTAGGTGGTTTTACCTCCAAATCCCATTTCAAGCCCATTTTAAGGAGGAAAATAATAGAAAATGCCTAAAACACCCCTACAACTCTCAATTGCCTAAGTAGTGTTTGGCCCTGCAGTTGAAAAGTGTTTTTGAAATAAATTTATTTTTTTATTGTTTTCTTTACATCAAACTAATATGTTTTTGATATTTTCATATCATTTTAATATACTGATGTCAAAAATAATTTTTTTTTAAAAAAAACATTATTTTAATGCGTTTTGGAATGAAAAACACTTTGAAAAGTAACCGCTACTACATCCCAAACACCCTCTAAGTATAAATGTAATTTTTCTAGATGGAAAAAACCACCACAATGAACTTCTTTTTTTTTTGCTCAAAGTTATTATTGGCCATTTGGTTTTTCCATGTTTTGAACTTTAATCATCTAACTTAGAACTTTGACTCTTAATTGTAAATTATAAGAAATTGATTATTAATTTAGCTATAAAAAATACAATTGAAAAGAAAAAAAATTAAGAATCAAAATAAAATAAAAAAGCAATGAACAATATGTGAATAATAAAACAGTTGTTGTAACCTATTTTTGTGTCCCCGCACAAAAAAGAAGAAAATAAAAAAAATAAAAAAATAATAATAGTGATAATAGGATGCGGGAGTGCCCAAAAAATGGTTAAAAATTGATTGAGGAGGTTCTAAAATACAAAATTGAAATTTGGCGGTATTTTATTGACTGATGAGAGCCCTGTTGATAAAGAAAATTCAATTTGAGAAAGAAAAGTCCAAAATCAGATATTTATAGACTCAATTAAATTTTATTGAACGTTTAATTGAATTTATGGTGGGTTTGGTTGCAAGAAAAATTGATTTTGGAGTCAATTTGGGCTTTAATTGGAATAAATTGAAGTTTTGGGGTCAGATGATATTTTTTGAGAGTTAATTTGGTCAAATCAGGGGTTTAATTGCATAAATATTGAAGTTCGATGGCCAATTAGGGACTTGATTGAAGAAATCTGAAACCAAGGACCAAACTGGAAAAGACGCGGAAATTTAGGGGCTGTAATTAAAACCGAATCAGGGGCAAATTAAAGACATTAGAAGTTTATTGATCAATTGTGGGTCAAATTACATAAATCAGAGACCAAGGACCAAGTTGGAAAAGGCGGCCAACTTCAGGGCCGGAGATTGAATTTGGCAGGGATGCAATTGAATTGATTCTTAAATCAAAATTGTTATTGAGGACTCGATTGAACAAATCACAAATTGAGGACTGATTTGTACTTTGACATAAGTTTGGCGCCATTTTTATTTAAATGAAACGACGCGTTTTTCCCAAAACTGTGGGTCTTCTTCTTCCCCTGGACGCGCGAAGCAGGGGAAGAAGAAGATTTTTCTTCCTCTGTCACTGCCATCTCTCTTCAAAAAGACACCGGCTCCCTTTTAAAAAGGCACCGACACCACCCCCACTTGCTCGAAGCTTTCCACGTGCTGGAGAAGAGGGAGGAGATGTGTTCCTCGGGCAGTTTTTGGGGCGGCTGCAACGTGGCCGCCCCTATCTCTCTCTCCTCTATTTTTCCTATAAATACAGGGGAGAGCACAAGAAACAAGAGGGCAGATGAGAGGACCGAAAAGAATGAAAAAAAAGAGAGAGACAGAAGAATAATAGAAAAAGAAGAAAACAGAGGAAGAGAGAGCGAGCAAGAAAAAACAAAGAAAAAAAAAGGAAAAAAAACAAAGAGGAATAGAGAGAAAGAAGAGAGAAGCAGAATAGGGATAAAGAAGAAAGAACCAAGAGAGAAAAAAAAGAGAAAGAAGAAGAACAGAATGAAAAAAGAAAAAGAAAACACAGAGGAATAGGGAAAATAGGGGAAGAACAAGTGAAAACCATCATCGCCGGCACCGTCTCCTCCACCGCTAGCAACCGCAGACGACAACAACTACCGCCTTCACGCCAGGTAATCTTCTCTCCTTCCCTGCTCCGTTTTCTATTTTCTTTCATTTGCATACAAAAAGTGAGCAATTCACGTTCTGCAGCAAGATGAAAATAATTGGATGGTTATTATGCTGTGTCTCAATAAGATAAAATAAATCAAAAAACAATTCAAATAAAATCAAATTTCCCTGCCAAAATAAAAAATCAAAACCTCTTCCTCTCTCGAATCTCGATGGAGAAAGGCTTGATATCAGTGGACCGATTCACCGAGTCAAGCCAGGCATACTTCCTGACTCACTTACACACGGACCACACTTAAGGCTTGACCTCAAAATGGGGAAAAGGTCCTCTCTTTTGCTCCAAACTAACCGCTAAGCTCTTACCTTTCAAGTTCCCCGATTTCAACCTCTCTCTACTTCGCGTTGTCGATCTTCACATCTGGCATTCTTTTTCTCTCATTTCTCCGACCACCGGATCTCAAATCACCGCTCATGTCATGGCTTTCGATGCCCACCATTGCCCTGGTAAGCCAATTTTTTTTATGTTTTATTTTTTTATCCCGGAACCCACTAGTCGAGTTCGCTTGCTTATTCAATCGCAATGCATGGGATATTTTGGGAATCGATTTCAGAAAAAAAATCATTACCTTTGGGAAATCACTTTTTGGATGGTTAGCTATGGAGATTTGATGGGATTGAACTGTAACAGGAGTGGTCATGTTTTTGTTTCGCGGGGAGTTTGGATGCTTGATGTATACAGGGGATTTTTTATGGGAAGTTGATAGCGATAGGGCAAAGGATGTGAGGAGTAGGCTACTTAATGTTCTCAAGGATGAGACGGTTGATGTTCTTTACTTGGATAATACGTATTGTAATCCATCTTATGATTTTCCCACTCGAGAAGTTCTTTCGGCCGGTAGGATTTACATATTTCTTGTTCACATAGCAGTTCTTTCTTTGAGTGTTTTTTGGTAGGTGCTGACGATTAATGTGCATTGCGAAGAATGGATACCGGTTAATAGGGATGAAGCATGGATAAAGAGCTAAATATTGTTGGTGCTGAAAATGAGAAAATATAGTGAGCAATTGATTGGTATTCATGTCTTAGGAATGGTCATGAAAGTAAGTAGATTTATTTTGAGTTTATAGGCTTGTCGAAGATTATAGTGCTTCAAAATAGGAAACAGATCAGTTATACAACTTTTCTTACTGGTTTAATTACTTGGTAATGACATGTTATTGATATCATTGCTTCTCATCCGGAGCATGACATTGTTATTGGGATTGATACTTTGGGGAAAGAAGAGCTTCTAATTCACATTTCACGTGTGCTTAACATAAAGGTACGATCATAGTTGATGTTGTTGAAAGATTCTGATCTTTTATATGCGTGGATTATGAAGGATGTGTTTCTGTAAAGCACAGAACCAAGTTCTTCGCTCAGTTACCATGCCTGTTTATTGTTTTTATTATGATTCTAAGGCACCCATATTTTCTCATCGTTTTACAAGAAAGTAGTTGTTGAATGAAATTTAGTGAGCTACTTGCAAATTACATTTGCGAACTATTTCTGGTTCAGGTTTGTTTTAGCTTTAATTTCCTTTCCTTCTTTGAAGATTTGGGTGTGGCCAGAGAGTTTACAAACCATGCATCTTCTTGGATTCCATGACACATTCACAACTAAAACTTCTCTAATAAGAGTCCGAGCAGTTCCTCGTTACAGTTTCAGCATTGAAACTTTAGAGGGATTAAACACAATGCGGCCAACAATAGGAATCATGCCATCTGGTCTTCCATGGGTGCTGAAACCTGTTAAATGAGATGATAATCTTTTCAGTTCTCTATTAACTTCTCGTTACAAAAAAAGACAGCCATCTGATAAGCTGGATGGTAATTTAGGATATGCTGAAAGGTATCACCAGTACATGTTTTCAGTTCCTTACTCTGATCACTCATGCTTTGCAGAGATACAAGAGTTTATTGAACTTGTCTAGCCAACTAACATGAAAGATATTGTATCTTCATCATCTTGTTATGTTGACCCACTTTACTACTTCAGTCGCCTTTGTGGTGTAAACCAACCACCAAAAAGGTTCGTCTACAAGAATGAAAGAAAAGAGGGAGGCAAAAAAGAAGTTGTTGTATCTTATTTTGAAAGTGGTAATTCTCCCAAGGCAGGAAGGAAAAAAGCAGGCAAGTAGGAGTGGATTATAAAAGAGTTAATGTAAGACGAGAGCGCGCATCAAGAAGAGTGCGCCGTGGAGCCAAAATTGTGGAAAGTGATTGTTGAGATTAAAAGTGTTAACTTTTATAATTGGGTGAGCCAAAAAAATACTTGTAGAAATACTTGCAATCATGATTGGGTGAGCCAAAAAAATACTTGTAGAAATACTTGCAATCGAGCATATATCTGTAGAATTCTGGTATGGGTATCACGTGGTACCGAGAGTTGCTGGAAATGATAATTTACCCTGTTTTCAGTATCTCGAGTTTTATTGTGTAGTAGTTGATGAACTTCATCATCAATGATCAAATACGAGGAGTCCTTATTTGAATCTTATTAAGAATGAAAATCACAATCTAGTTTTTCAAGCAAAGACATACCACAAGATTCGTGCTTATTGCAATTCTTGTTTCTAATGGATTTTTCCAATTATCTTGATGGAACATGTGGTTGATGTACTTAAGAAACCGAACAAGTGGGATATATTGATCCAAATTCTTCAAGTATTTTGTTAATGCAAAACTTATGGGATTTTGTCTGCTTGTGCACCCCTTATAGATATTTAAACTCTCTCAATTAACATCATCAAGACACACTAACTGTGAGACTTTCAGTGCAGGTATTTACCTAGCTTTATAAGTGTTTTGCCTCATCTCATTCTGCATGTCGAACTTTACATTATAAGCTGAAAATGTTCATTAGTAGTGTCATGTATTCAAGATCAAGAAATGGGTTGTAGCCTTGTTGGGTTCCCTGTTAAGGTGACTTTGGTTTGACTACAAAGTCACTACTTCTTACGGTCAATAGTGGGCTAGAACTCAACACATGGTCTACCCTTGAAATGATGCCAAGAAAAATGGCCTCTAAGTTTGAATTGGTGGTGATTTTGTGTCATTTTGCAGAAACCTGTGAGAAATTCGTGGAATTCTACGTAATTTTCTTAGGAAAACTCAAAACTTCTGGTACCTTTTTGGTCATGTTGAGCTGATGGCATCTTAGTTGTTTTTTGTCAATGCTGGTTCTAGCTATTTGAATGTGGCTGCTGTGCATGCTAGTGCACTTACTCATGTGTGATCCTCTGTTGTTTGCACTTGTTCATGTTGCTTATTTCTTAGCTAGTTTCTTTGCTAAACTTTTGTCCTTTTAGTTGCCGTTTTGGCACTAAAAAACCTTAGATGCTGAAGGATGCAAATGCAACCACATACCCAGGACCACCGTTTTTACTCTTACATGTCCATGGTAATCCATGTAGCCATGATACTACGCCATATATGGTGTAACATAGTTGATCTTTACACCATGTAATGGTAAAAAATTCCAGAAAAATCATATATTAGGAAATATAATGCCAAAGAAAATAAGAAAATCGTACAACTAACCAGGACTTTACCTTCACAATGACCTAAATAAAGGTTTCCTGCAAAGCATGCCATACTAAAACATTGAAGTATACTCACGTGGAGTGTTCATTGAGCACTACTATATATTATTCATCAGAATCAAAGCGACTGCCTTGTTTGAGACGAGTCGATGCTACTGACTAGCCTTAGTTTCTAGAATCAAGTCATACTTTTCTTTCTTGTTTGTTGTATGTGACTAAGACATCAAGACTACAAACTGTGGTTAAACAGCTTGCATAATGTTAACGTGGATAAACATTTCACACCCATTTTCTGCAGGAGAAATGCCATCAATGAAGCCGAGTATGACAGCAAATTGTGTAACTAACAAAGTTCAGAACTAACTAAGGGAGGAGGTGAGCGTTTAGGTTTTTAAGAATCACTTTTCCATACTCCCCTCTTCCTAGCATTTACTTTTGAGCATGTCTTGGTGCGTGCATACACTTTCCAAGCATGCATATAATAATAAGTAGAGTTAGGATATCCAAGTGTTGAATAATTTCTCGAGTGAATTTAGAATCTTCTATTGTCCGTATTTTTTTCATGTCCGTTCAAGCATCTTGTATCTGTTGTTCAAAAGAAAACAACCATCATGGATATCAGGTTTGGTGTTTCAGTATAATTTTTGCATCTATGGATAAACATTTTAGATCCATTTTTTGCAAGCATAATGCTATGCATCTAGAGGAAAGAAGAAAAGGAAGGCGAGATATCAGATCATAAGTGGCTTATTTCACAATGTTAGTTATACCACTTTTATAAGTGGCTTGTTTCAGGTAGGGAGAGTTTTGGAAGCAAAAGAGCTTTTCAAAGATATACATGGCCAAAGCCATTTCCCAGATTTAATGCATGACCTACTCACTTTGCTTGATGGCTTAAGAAAACAAGGGTATCTTGATCAAGCGTTGGGACTATTTCGTGACATGCAAAAAAGTTACTTGAAGCCTCATGATTTGGTGATCTATGATATCATAATCGTTGTCATATGCAACTCTAAGAAGCTTAAAGATGCATTTGAGTTGTTTTCGGAACTCAGTTAAAGGGCTGCAGTCTAATGCTCGGGTTTGGACTTTAGTAATCAATGGACTTTGCAGATAGGGATTGCTAGATGAAGCTTACAAAGCTTTCAGACTAATGGAAAAGGATGACCACCCACCAGATAATTGTTCTTATAATGTTTTTATCTGAGGATTTCTCCGGCACAAGGAACCAAGGGTAGTGCAGCTTACCAGTGAGATGAAAAGCCAAGGATTCTCAGCAGATGTGCAAACAACAAAGTTGGTGGTAGATGATGATCAAGCCACCAATCACTTGCTTTTCATTTGCGTGGTTCTTAGTTATGTGTTTAGGGACTAGCATTTGATTCTCGTGGGTTATAAATCGATGCATGTGGATTTATGAGTCTGTCAACAAGTGTTATGATAGATTTAATTGATGAAAGCTATTCTAGTTTTCTTCAACCAAATAAGAATATTGGTAGATTATTATTGAATCATTTCTTCATTCCATGGTTATCTGTCATGGTGCATTTTTGCATGGAATGCTACCACTTCATCAGTTTTCTTCTTGGTTTTTGGATCTTTTGTTCTGTTCATTTGGAAGTCAAGATGATGTAGTTGTTTGAAATAAATGTTAACATAATTGCTTGACGGTTGTTTAAGTGATTCTAAACTGAATTATATAAGAATTTTATATAGAAAAATAACCTAGGTTTATAGAAAGGCTCACATAACGGTTGTTTAAGTGATTATTAGATTTGAGATCACTAAATCATTTTATATATAAAAATGTTATGCTATGATCCTATTACATGTTATCTTAATCGAGGTAATAAAAGGGAAGACATGAGGTATAACGTGAACCATATGAAGGTATTTGAGTGATCAAGAGAAGATTCATCATTCTAGATGAATTTGAGAAAATGTTCCATCTATTCTCAAGAAATCCTTGGCCAAGATGGAATGAGATTTGAAAAAAATCTCAAATTTTAATCAAACGATCAATGACTATTATGTAGAGAACAAACATGGTTTAACATGACAGATATACTCCGTGCTTTAATGTTAAATCAGAATATTATTGATGAACATATATTAATTACACTAGGAAATCGGTCCTTTGAAAGGTTAAGTCAAACCACTAATGATTTTTCTAATATTGAGGGGATCATGGCATGTTGTTAGATGATACATCTAATCTTCAAATATAAATTAATCAATTGTTGAATTGATAATAAATTTAATTGTTTGACTTATTTAATTATATTTAATTAGAATTATAATTTATATTTGGGCCAACATATTGGGAACCTAATGAGTCATACACATTAAAAATCATTAGTAAGAAATTAAACTGTGATGATTTAATTAAGTGTGACTTGATTAAAATATATTTTAGAGATTAAGGACTAGAATATTATTAATACAAAGATTATATTTTTAGATTTAGAAAAAATCAAGTAAGGACTTGATTGATTAAATTTTTATTCATTTAAATCCCGACGATTAATTGAGTTTTGAAGTTTGCATGTAAATAAATTCATGAACATTTAGACTCTTTATCCTTCTTAATTGTGTTCTTGTTTATAATGCATATATTCTTGGATATTGATGGGAGATTAGAAGATTAGTCATAGTGATTTAATTTATTTTAACTTCAATTTGATTTTACCTATCTTTTCTCGAGGACGAGCAAGAGCTAAGTTTGGGGGTATTTGATGCAACCATATTATTCGATAGTTTCACCCATATTTAACTAGTGTTTTGCCTATGTTTTATATATAAAATGCCTTGATATTCTTTGTTTTATGTTTTGAAGGCACTTTTGGATGAAAGATGCAAAAAGGAGTAAATTGGAGGTAATTGAAAAATTTGACCTTCAGTCGATGTTTTGTGCAGAGCATGAGCTCTAGAGGTCGAAATGAAGTGATTCCAGTGGCATTAAAAAGCTAAAATCTATACCTTTCTGGAAATCTAAGGCAAGAAAATAAAATAAGGAAGATCATGGAAATCGCAGCTTTCAAAGTCAAACCTCGCAATCTGCCAGTGTTGACCTTCGTCTATTCCGACTTAAATATCTGGAGCTACAGAAGTCCAATTGATGCAAAATCAATTTTTTTGGATTCCTGACTAATATTAATATAAACGCTCAAAATATCAGCCAAAAAAGATGTCATATGAGGGAGATATGATTTTCCAAAGATGATAGCTGAATTCTGCCAGCAAACAGGTTTCGTGAGGGAACATGTCCAAATTATGTTTCGAAGCATCTAAACCGGCGTCCAAGTTTTTATTTCAACAATTTAGCTTCTCTAAGTCAAAGCTTGAAGATTTAATGCAAGGCTATTTCTCTTTTTTAGGAAAATAGTTATTGAAGTACTTATATGTAAACTGTCAACTTAAGGGAGGACTATTTTGTAAAATAGGGACTAGGGTTTCTTAGCATATAAAAAGAAAGAGAGAAGGGAAGGAGTGCAGAAGGAGGCAGCAGCCAGCAGAGAATAAACACAAATTCTCTCCTCTACAAACCCAAAAATCATGCTTTTTTCATTCTTTAGAAGTAGTTGTTCAATAGTTATGCAAGGCTAAGCTCTTTTCTTGGTTGCAAGGACACAACAAACCTTCGGATTTCAAGAACCATGAGATTTATTCTTCCTTTTATTTTCGGTTTATGTTATGAATGAGTATGATTGTTTTCCTATGCATATTTCCTATGATTGTTGTTGATGATTGCTAGAGCGGACTCTAAGTTATTGTTGTGAACAATCTATTGCTAAGTTTAATATCAAAACCGGAGTTGTGATATATGAACTTGTGAAGCAACTAAGCTTGATAATTGTGGCGGAACTACGTTATTGAACTTAGGGAGAACATTGAACAAAGTGACACAAGCTACGGACAGCTTGTATGTTAATCTTGATGAAATTATCTAGTTCTTAAAGCTACCATTAAATTGAATCATTAGTGCGGACACTTTGATTGTTTATTGGTTAGGATTAGTTATACGGTGGATCTGTTAATTAATCAACGTTAAGAAAAGATAAAATTTCGGGAACATAAACTGTAATTTTTGTTTCAAGGATCGGTTCTAATTTCCGTTGGTGGATGTGTGCTTGCGACCAAGGTTTGTTTTCTTGATTAATTTCGGTTTCAATTGATTTTGTTTGCTAGTTTAATTTCTTCCATAGTTTAGATCATCACAAATCAAAACCCCCAATTGCATAACGTATAGCATAAAAATCTGAACTAAATCTTCCTCGTGGGATCGATCCCTTGCTTGCTCTATACTATCTTGTGTGTTGTGTTTGAAGCTAGGGTAATTAATTTGTGCGACCGCGACATCGCAACACTCTTGTCATTGGACCATCTGAAATTTTATCTTGTGTGTTGTCTTATCTACCAATGCCCCTCCTTCTTTAATTCTTTAATTCAGGTCCTTGTAATTTTTGATAATAGAGACAAATTAATGGAATCATGGAGGAAGAATAATCAATGTTGGGATGTATTTTTTGAGGAAGTTCGCCCCTGGGTTGAGACCGACACAACTTTGAATCGGATGGCCCGGATAACAATAACAAATCTACCCATTATAGGGTGGAATTGCGAGATGCCTCACGAAGATTTTAGAAAGTTCTGGTCGGATGATAGGTTATGATAAAACTACTCTCAAGCACTTTGAACTATCGCAGATTACGGATCCTCATTGGTACACATTTGGATAAGGTGAATAAGGTGATTGTTTTGCAACTCAATAATCAAGCATATCAGGTTAAGATAGAGGAGATGGACCAGTTACATTACCCAATTGTTGGCTCTATTTCATACACCATGGATGACTTTCGGACATCCTTAGAGCAAGGGGATGAGGATGATGAGGAAGACTCGGTTGATGTGGCCGATGGCGTAGACACGAGATGAGGACGGAAGCGGTGTGTCTCCATCGGTCACCGGGACTCTTGGGGGCGCGACGGCCGGTTGGAAAAATCAGATCTGGTACAGGATAGAGACAAGCTATCAACTTCTGACAATAGCTCTCTTATCATATTTAATGCTCTTCATCTTGATGTGGTGCAAGATCAACATGCCGCCTCATCTTTAGAGAGATTTCCGAGAAATTATGGCATACAATCTTTCTTTTTTCTCGACAACGACTATATAAAATGCAGTCCCATTCCCAATGCTCTTACCCTATATACGGGACGGGGCACTCCTATTTTAAGAGAAGGTGTTAGAAACCTCTGTGTGCCTTGGGCCTTAACACCCTTATATTGGCCCAGATTGAAAGCCCAGTTATGGCAGTGGATCTCAAAGCCCATCTGACGCTCTCTCTATTTCATCTGGATCAAACAACGATTTAGCCCTCCAATCAACATATAATCCTCAAGCCGTAGTTATCGGGAACCGCTACACATGAATCACCCTGTTATTTTACACTCTGATGCAGACACAACAGAGAGTGCAACTGCTCTATCTACAAAAACAAGAAAGAAGTTGCGACGTACAAAGATGATTAAAGCTGATGGAAGTTTGAATGAAACAGTTAATAAGAGTGAGATGGATAGTGATGACTCAACAATACAGAGGTGTAACAGGAGGAACTTGCTAGCACATGGAGAAAACAATAAACCTTCGAGGATGATAAGGTTTGTTTAATCTTTGGAAATAGGAGATGTTTTGCAGATTGAAAAACCTCACAATTTAGATGACTTCACATCCTATATAAATCAGCAAAGGTGTAAAGAGAAGGCTGATTGGGAAGCATCCCAGTGAGCATATATTCCTCTTTGTTCAGTAAGGATTTTAAATCTCTTTTCTTATGTAGATTCTTTCATGGAATTCTTGTGGTTTGGGGTTAATTAGAAAGAAGAGGACAGTTTCAAAGTTAATCAGGGATTTTGATTTAGAGGTTTGTTTTTTGTTTGAAACTAAGTTACAAAGTTACTCAGATAGATTGGTTTTTCAGTTATGGAACGTCAGCACTGTTTCTTGGTTTGGTAATGAGGTTGAAGGTACTAAAGGGGGCATTCTGGCTATGTGGGATAACTCTAAGTTTGTGGTATCATCGGTGGAGTATGTTCATGGTTGGATCGGGTTATTTGGGCAGAATGTCTTGACTGGCTTCTCAGGGGCGGTGGTAGGTGTATATGCCCCTTGCAATCAAGCTGACAGGCTTCTTCTTTGGAAGGACCTTCGTATTCTGAAGGCTGCTTTTGAGTTTCCTTGGTTTTTAGCAGGTGACTTCAATGAAACTTTGTTGCGAAGTGATGACAGCGACTTCATTAACAAGGTGGGTTCAACCGCTTTTAGACTTTTTATTGATGATTGTAACCTAATCGAGTACAACATGTCAGAGGGTTTGTACACCTGGTTTCGTGGGGGATCCATGAGTAAACTGGACCGTATTTTTTCTAGTCCTTGTTGTCATTTGCAATTCCCCTTTTTGTCTCTTCGACGGCTTCCAAGAGGGTTCTCGATCATTGCCCTTTAATCCTAGGGGTTTTACCGAGAAAAAGGTTGGATTCCTTTCAAATTCATGGATTGTTGGCTCCATCATCCAAATTTTAAAGATATCGTAAAGGGTATATGGGATGAATCTTGCAATGAATTTTCAGGTCAGTTTAAGCTCATTAAGAAGCTCAGCTTTATGGCAACTCGGCTCAGATAGTGGAATAGGGTTGGGTTTGGGCATCAGGAGACTGCTTTGGCATTGATCCAAAGCAATATTTTAGCTATAGAACAGAAATCAGAGTATGGGCAATTATCTACTGTAGAGCAGAACTCGCTTGATTCATTGATCAAGAAGTAGTGGCAATGTAACTTGCATATAGAAAGCATGTGGCGTCAAAAGTCTCGCCAAATCTGGTGTCGCCTGGGTGATTGCAACACGCGTTTCTTCCATCTAGTTGCTAACTTTATGAGGGCTAAAAACCATCTCCTGAAAGTGGTTCATAATGGTTCTGTTGTTGAAGGCTTACCGGTCATAAAAGATGTGGCAGTTAGCTTCTTCTCCTACTTATTCGAAGTCCCGATAGATTCCGAATTGGTTTAGGGCTCCGTTGGTTTTAAAACACTCTCGGCTTCTTCTTCAGCTTGCTTGGAGCGAGATATCACGTTGGAAGAATTAAAGCAGGGCGTTTGGGATTGTGATGGGAGCAAGAGTCCTGGTCCAGATGGTTTTAATTTCAAATTCTACAGGCTTGCTTGGAATTTCATTGCAGATGATCTATTAGACCTGGCCAAGAATTTCTTCAAAACAGGTAGGCTTCCAAAAGGAGTCAATCATGCTTATGTTCATCTAATTCCGAAGACAGCTTCCCCAGTTGGCTTCAAAGATTTCAGGCCTATTAGTTTGATTCACGGCATTTACAAGATAATGGCTAAGGTTCTTTCTAGCCGTCTGAAAGCGGTTATGCATGACCTTATCAGTGAGAATTAAACAGCTTTCTTGGCAGGGAGGCAAATAATTGATGGGTTTTTGGTTGCCAATGAAGCAGTTCATTCCTTGAAAAGATACAAAGTGTCGAGCCTTATCTCTAAGGTGGATTTTTACAAAGCTTTCGATATTGTGCAATGGGATTATTTAGAGCGAGGTTATGAGGCATATGGGTTTTGGTGAAAAATGGATTAATTGGATCAACACTTGCATCTCCACCGCAAAATTACCAGTCTCGATTAATGGATCTCCTTCTAAGGAATTCTTGATGGGCCGTGGGATTCGCCAAGGTGACCCCCTTTCTCCATTTCTTTTTCTAATTGCAGCAGAGGGATTATCTATTTTGTTTCAAAGAGCTTCAAATGATCTTTTCAAAGGTATCCCTTTTGGAGACGGCTTTTGCCTCGAGTCACCTACAATATGCAGACGACACTTTGATCTTCATGCTTGCTAATCTTCATATGGTCAAAACAAGTTAAAAGAATCCTGTTGTGGTTCGCTATTTGTTCGAGTTTGCACATTAACTTCCATAAAAGCTCTTTAATTGGCATAAATGTTGAGGAAGATACTTGTGCTAGTATGGCATATTCAGTCTTTTGCATATTTGATTCCTTGCCTTGCTCTTATCTGGGCATGCCTTTAGGATCCAATCCTAAAAGATTGTCTACATGGAAGCCTATTATTGAGAATTTCATAAGAAAGTTGAGCATGTGGAGAGGTCGTATGCTTAGTATGGCAGGGCGTATTTGCCTAATCAAAAGTGTCTTGAGTTCATTGCCAGTATATTATATGTCTTCTTTTCTTATGCTGAAAGGTGTCTGTAATATACTAACATCTATTCAACGAAGATTCTTGTGGTGCAGGAGTGGCGAAGCAAAAGAAAATCTGCAAGGTACAAGTGGCGTATTGTTGTGAAAGCTCGAAAAGAAGGAGGCCTCGGGTTGGGTTCTTTAATGTCTAAAAATATATCCATGCTTTTCAAATGGATATGGAGGCTAAGCTCACCAGACCATGCCTTATGGAAACAGGTAACAACCCATTTTTACTCCCCAACTTTCAAGAATGGAATCCCAAAATTGCATGGTCATATTTCCCCATTTTGGAAAGATGTTTTGTCAATCTTGGATCAAAACAGTGTGATCGGCTTAGTATTGCGTGAAAACATTAAATTCATGATTGGAGATGGATCCTCCATTCTCTTCTGGTCTGACGTGTGGATAGGGTCAAATGCTTTACGTAGCATTTTCCCTAGGCTTTACCAAAATTCTACTTTTCGGAATGGTTTGGTTAATGAGATGGGTCAATGGGTGAATGATCAATGGCGATGGAATTTGGTTTGGCGTAGGAACCTCTTATCTTATGAAGAGCAACAATATCATCATTTGCTCTCAATGCTGGAGCCAACGATAATTCGGCAAGGAAAAGATGACAAACTTATATGGCCATGTAATTCTGATGGAAGCTTCTCAGTTAAATCCTGTTGCTCCCTAATTGATAATACCTCCTCGCAAATGATAGAGTTTTCGAAGCTAATGTTTGGATTAAAGGGGCCCCTCCGAAAGTTCAGGTGTTTCTCGGTTGGCGAGTTCGGGACAAAGTTAGTACAAGAGCTTTTCTCCATCAACGGATTGTTTTGTCGCCACACAAGCTTCATGTGTCTTTTGCAGCTCGGATTTGGAAACCTCGAGCATCTTTTTATACATTGTATCTTTTCTAGGAGTGTTTGGATGAAAGTTTTGGATTGGTGGGGTATCCAATGTTGTTTACCGAGAACACTTGACTCGCTGCTTCTGCAGTGGCCCGAAATGGTACATGGCAAATTCCAAAGATCAGCTTGGAGAGTAATTTCAAGTAGTACTATTTGGGGTATTTGGTTGCTGAGGAACAAAATTGTTTTTGAGGAGGGAACTATAAACTTGTTTGATTGTTTCTCCACCATCCTTCATCGGGTTGCTATTTGGTTGCATACTCAAGATTCAAACTTCACTTATACAGGAAATGACCTCTTAAGATCTTCTGATGGCATCAAATTGTGGTGTAATAAGAAATCTTAGGTAGCCTTTTTGTTGTTTGCTGTAGTAGTTTAATTTTTTTTTCTTTTTTTCTTTTTTCATATCGCTTGTATTTTTCTTTGGCTATTGGCTTTATGGCCTTCTCAATATACTCTCGAAGATTATATATAAAAAAAAAATTCATCTCTTCTAAATAGGTATTTATGAGATTTATCACGGGTGGTTCGAGTGGATTACCTTTGGAGACCGGACAATTGAACGACTTCTAGTTTGCAACAACCCAATCTTTAAGGAATTATTCAAACCCGAAGAAGATCAGATTTCAGGTAATAAATCTCTAAAAAACTTTTGATCTATCTAAATAGATCTTAGAAACTCCCGAATAATTTTATTTTATAATTTTCAATGCGTGTATAATATTCAGGAAACCAACAGTTATATCAGAACCATCATTAGACAATAGAAGTTGTTTATTACATGTTTTAATTGTTATTGATGTTAATTTCAAATTAATTTTATGTGAATAAAATTATTTTTTTCAAAGATAATTTTTCTCTTTTGATTTTGTTTTCAAAAATAATTTGATTATTGTTCCGGTAAATTTTTCCAAATCTTCTTCCTTGTCGTCGAGGATAATCTTTCAAGGGTATATAGGTGAAAACCAAGTCAAGACTGATCCAATTTTCAACCTTTTAGAAAGGATTATTTTTAGTCTTCTTGATGTTCTCTCTTTTGGTTTATATGACCAAGTGCGGTCTTGCTTCTAATCTAGCCCTAAAGAAGACAACTTGGTGACTCATCTTATTTAGGGCATGACCTCGAACCTTCAAACTTAAGCAGGGAAGACCAGTTATAATTTTCTTTATATATATAAGTTAAAAGAAACTTCTAAAAGTAATATAATATTGATTTTGATATAGATGAAATGAAGTTTCTTTTAACTATATATATATATATATATATATATATATATATATATATATATATTTAAAAAAATAATATCAAAATAATGTTGTTTTAATAATTTATTTTAAAAAATATTAATACAATTTTAATCGAGTTTTACCTCGAACAACCGAGTCTCAAATCATTTTAGGTTTTTAATCAGGTCAACTTAGGTTAATTTTTTTTATTATTCAATTTAAATCAATTTAAACCCAAATCATTCGAGTATCTCGATATGTCTGTCATGTAGGGGTGAGCAAAAAAATTAAAATATCGATTAAACCGAGAAAATCAAAAACAAAATAACTGAAAAAACTAAACCATGAAAAAAACCGATTAAATCTTTTAGAATATTTTAAAAAATATTCGGTTTGGTTTGGTTTCATAAACTTGAAACTAAAAAACCGAATCGAACTGAAAAAAACCGAACTGAACCAAAACCAAACCCATTTGAAAAGTCCAAAAAAACCCCAAATAACAATATAGTTTTTTATTTTTAATATAAAATAATCAAATCGAACCGAAATTTAACCAAACCAAACCAAAACCGGTCGGTTGAGTTTTGATTTTTAATATAAAATAACTGAACCAAACCGAAATCGATTGGTTTGAACCGATTTTGGTTTTATTTTTGAATTTTATAAAATTTCGATTTGGTTCTTTTTTATAGATAAAAATCTAAACTAAACCGAAAATAATCACATCTCATCCATGCATCATAAAAAATACGAGAAAAGGAAAAACATTGTTTCATTAAACATGTAATGAAGACAATTTTTTATCATAAAAAATCACGCAAGGCAGCAATATATTTTATTTATGTTCATGAAAGTTTTTCACACGGCAAATGAGAGCACCCAACTCTATCTTAACTACGGCTAAAATAAAAGAAACACTTCTGGTTTCTTAATTAATTCATTAAAGTTGACTTTTCTAATTAACACCTTTGATTATTGTTAATGATAAGTTTAGTTTTGAATTGATGGTTGAGATTTATTGTTTTACTAATCAACTGGTGTTATTTATCTAATACTTCATATCACACATTAATAATAAAATATTCTAAACAACAACTTGAACCATTATTATCTTTAAAATCCGTTTTACATGATTTATAATTTCTGAAACGTTGATTTTAACACTGAATCATAATTTAATATTATCTTTTCATAAATAAATTATCAAAAACATTTGAGTTGAATTGATTAAAAGTATGTTTGACAAAAAATAAATTATATTAACCTTTTTTTGTTTCTTTAAGAGAATTGATTAAAGTAAAATTTTGATTTTGATTTTATATAATTTTTTTATTTAAATCAAATAATTATTTCTAATCAAATGTATTTATAAATCTTCTTTGAATTAAGAGTTAAAAAATGAAATTTAAATACCTTCACGAGAATAATGATGAAAACCAAAATATTATAACTCAAGAACAAAGTTTACCATCTTGATATTATAAGAGCCATGACCCTAATAATTAAATAGTAAAAAATATCAATTCTGAGTGGTGTAGTTCAACTAGTTAGGTTTTGGATTTACTTCCTAAAGATTACCAGTTCGAGTCTCACAAACCTCAGGGCTGTTAAAGATTTACATGGTCGTTAACTTCAGGGCTCGTGGGATTAGTTGAGATATGTGCAAGCTGAAAGTCACCAGTTCAAGTTTCGCAAACCTCAGGGTCACTGAAGGCTTATATGGTCATTAACTTTAGGGCTCGTGGAATTCGTTAAAGTACGTGAAAGCTGATCCGGACACCTACATTAATTAAAAATAATTATAAACCCCCCCTCCCGCGGGGTGTGAGTTTGATGTTACATTATTTTAACTTATCTTATATCATTTAAGCATTTAATTTTTTTTCCAAAAACGTAAAACAGATGTTGACAACGAGGTGGTCTCTCTTTTTTTTTTTTTTTAATCGATTGTCGTTTAAAAAAATAACAAGTTACTATCTTAAAAGAATAAAATAACTGCAAATCTTCATAGCTTATCGATTCAGGAAGTTAGATCGACAGAATTGAATTAAATTAAACAATGTTCCAAACGTGTATAACCTGTGGATTGTTTAAAAGTGTACTTGCAATTGTTTTTTAAAAGTGTTTATCATTTCAAAATGTATCAAAATGATTTTTTTTATTTTTTAAAAATTATTTTTGAAATCAACGCATCAAAATAATCCAAAAAATAAAAAAAAATAAAAAAAAAATAATTTTTAGCGAAAAACAAATTTGAATTTTTTAAAAACACGGGTTAGCCCGTGTTTTCAAACGCTCTCTTAGCATTAATAAAGGAATTGATGAAAACTACAAATGAAATTTTTAAAATATATAACGAGTAAGATCTTGAACAAAATTTTTATTTTATACTTAAAATGTTTTGTGAAGTATAGACAATTTTAATTTCATAAATCTGACAAATATTTCTTTTTTAATTTTGAAGCTTTTGTTAAATAAAAATATTGAATCATTGTACAAGTAAACCTTAATTTAAGTCTGCTTTTGAAATACATTCTATTTATGTCACTTTACACTTTAATATGATTAAAGTGATAAATTATATAGTTATCAATTCACTCTCAAACTTTAGGATTCAAGTGATAAATTACACAATATATTAGCGTTAAATTGAGAATTAATTTTCCTTACTTTTAACTCCTTTTCGCCGACCGTCCATCACTCCATCTTTTTTTCGTTGTTGTGCTTGTTTTATAGTTTGATAAAATCTAAGAACAAAACTAAATATAGACTTACCTTTTCATTTCAAAATCACAACGGATTTTAAATGAATTTCATGATTGGTGACGGCATACCGTATTTTAAATTGAGAATGCATTGTTGATAATTAATAACGAATTTATTTACGAGAGGTGATAGTGTGGGTGCAGGGTGGTTAGGTATTAGATAATACACCACTAGAATTATATTATTATTATTAATCATAAAAATCATTAACATAAATTATTTAAAAACAAGATTTGAACCCCGACACTTTATTTTTTGTTTTAGGGCAAATCCTTGCTACTTGTGCTAATGGTTGTGGGGTTTTCACTTTTATTTCCTTTCCATTATTGGTTGCCTTATCATACCTTTGCCAATGCCTTATCATACCTTGAGGTATCACAACATGCACTAGCATATATAGTACTTGAAATCAATGGAGTTGATTAACGAGGAAAGTGCTGGTGAGCTACTTCAAGCTCAAACTCATGTGTGGAATCATATATTAAACTTCATAAACTCCATGACTTTGAAATGTGCTGTTCAACTAGGCATACCAGATGTGATCCAAAAACATGGCAAACCCATGACCCTCTCTGACTTTGAAAAGTGCACTCTGGTTTCTTTTCCCAGCAAAATCTTAACGGCATTCACAGCCAAGAAGCCTACTCCCTTACCCAATCCACTCGTCTCCTCCTCAAGGATAACCCCTGGAGTATGAGACCTCTTTTACTTTTGGGTCTCGACCCAGTTCTGACAAAACCATGGGATTGCTTGAGCACCTGGTTCCAAAATGATGAAGCCACCGCATTTAGTGTTGCCCATGAAAGGACACTTTGGGAGTACGCTGGCCAAGATCCAAGACTCAACAATCTCTTTAATGAAACCATGGCTAGTGATAGCATACTGTCAATATAGCTTTATATATAGCTTTATAGCCTTCTCAATATACTTTTGATGATTATCAAAAAAAAAAAAAAAAAAACGTTTATATATATATAAACGTCTTTCATTAGTTTTTGTTTGAGAGGTGCTTATATACACACGTCCATCCTTGAGCTTATATTTTGACACATTTATAAACTATTCCATTCCTGACCTCTGCGTACACATGCATATGAAGATTTATATTCAAAGATGGACATCATCTCTAACCCAAAAATCTATACTACGGAGTTTATATATACATGCATATGAAGATTTTTTTTCCCGTCTTCATTTATTCATGCTACATATCTTATGGCAAATGAAAAACAGTGGATACTGCATGACTGGAATGATGAACGCTGCGTGAAAATACTTAAACGATGCAAACAAGCAATTCCGAGCAAGGGGTTGCAGAAAGTTGGGAAGGTGATAATTATAGATATGGTGAGAGAGAACCAGAATGGAGACGAGGAGTCAATTGAAACGCAGTTGCTTTTTGATCTAGAAATGATGGTGGCTTTTAGTGGCATGGAGAGAAATGAAAAGGAGTGGGCTAAGCTCTTCTTTGATTCTGGTTTCCTCAACTATAAGATACATCCTGTGCCAGGCACAAGAGCTGTCATTGAGCTTTATCCCTGATAAGTTCTTAGTGTTTTGTTTTGTTCTGTTCTGTTTTTGTATGTTTATGTTTAAAACTTCATGATATTATAGTTTTCAAAACCATGTTCTGTACTAAAGTTTAGCTATGAATTGCTAAAATAGTTTGACATTTTGTGTGCTTTTATTTTCTGGAAAATAAATTTTAAGAAATCATTCTTTAAATTTTCCTGTATTTGTTTGCTATTAGAAAAGTTGGTCAACGAAAAATACTTTCCAGTCAAAAAAAAAATTGGCTTGGTTTCCATGAAAGTGTTTTCCTTTTATTTTAGACGGAAAACACTTTCCGGAAGTTGTGAAAAATTTAGAAATGTCATATTATTTGCTAATTATATCAAATTTGGTCCCCAAACTTTTGATTGTTATATATATTTTGTTTTGAATATTTATTTTTTAATTTCATCCCTTAGAATTTAATTTTTATATTAACTTTGGTCCTCATTTTTATAATTGTTATTTTCTTTTTCCTTATCATTTTTTAATTGAAATTTTTAATCTATTAAATTTGATCCTTATTTTTTTATTGTTACTTATTTTATTTGAAATAATTTATGAAATGGTAATTATTATTATTATTTTAATTTCTTCATCTTTCAATTTTTTATTTTTTAGATTTGATCTCTATTATTTTGATTATTATTATTTTATTTGAGATAATTTATGAAATTATATTTTTTTTCAATTTCATTCTCATTCAACCTTTTAATTTGTAAGATTTGTTCCTCATTATTTTAATAAACTTGAAAAAAATAAAATATTAATAAGTTATTTTTTAGCTCATTTTTCATGACATAACCAAACACTGGAAAGTGTTTTTCAACTTATTTTTCATTACACTACCAAATATCGAAAAATAATTCAATTTCTCGAAATTCACTTTTCAAAAAAAAACTACTTTCCAGTAAACAAACGGAGTCTTTCTCTCTTATATAAACAAATTTGTTTTATTTAGGAGGATTTATAGCTATCATGTCTTACCAACTGCTCGTGACTTGTATGGAGTATTAAAATATGTTCTTAGAAGTAAAAATTGTTGTCCAAAAATTTAGTGAGTAATAACACCAGTAAGCATTAATTGTTTAGATCATAAGAATATACTAAGCAAAAAATTGTTCTAGAAATAACTAGAATTTATACAAATTTTAAACTATAAATATGCAATTTTATATATCATTGCAAACTTGCAATCAAAACTAAAAACTATCATCCATTCTAAGCGTTCAAAGTTGCATAAGAGATAGAAATATAATTCTAACTTGTATACTAATCATATAATATATCCATGATTAGATTAAAATAAAGAAGAATAATTACTTGTGAAAGCATTTTAAAATAATAAAGTTTTTTTTGTTGTTGTTGCCAATAATTAATTATTTGTCCTTAATGCTTCGTTGTTCCTCACTTGGAGCAATTATGATGTTTGTAATATGTCCTTTAAGATTCGAACAACACTATATTGTTTAAATGCATTTCAAAACAAAGCATTTAAACAAGATCCAAGAATCAAAGTCAATAGACTCAATTATATCTTAGTAAAACTGAGTCTAAGCTTTAGATTAGGGGGGGAGTTTGAAAGTGTGTAGAAAACTGTAAAAACTGAGGTGGAGAAGAATATATAAAATCAGGATAAACAATGAAAAAACTCTTCTTACTCTCTTTTTTTTGTAATAGACTCGACTGTACGACTTGATCAATATTAAAAGATCACAACATATGCTCTTAATTTGAGGGTAATTTTTTTTTGAAATCTACCAAAAATTTGACAGAGTTTCGTTTGTATTTAGAACGTCTTAAGTTATCGACTACTATCAATTTACTCAATCAACCCATCATCACAAGGTCCCATAATTCCGGACCTTATTTCAATCATCATAATTCAACACCTCACACAATATATATATATATCCTACGAGTAAGTTCAATATGAACATAACCCATATATCATATCATAAAATTTAAAAGAAAAAGGAATACTAACATACAAAAAGAGCATTTACAACATAATAAGTGTTCTTAAACATTTCAAAAAGGTTGATTACAAAATAACTAAAGTACTACATGCTAAGCTGAACTTTTATAAATACATCAAGGTTTACATCAAAGCATGATACATAAACGCGTTAATTTCATTTTGTTTAAGTTAAATATTTACATGAGCTTGACAAAGTAGAGTCCTAAACTAATGATCTTACTGGATATTTGATGAACCTGTTACATAAATAAACATACCATTATGTTGATAAAAGAAATATATATATATGTTCATATAATGTATACGAATGAAGTATAAATTTTCTATCGGATCCATAAGAATTCTAACAGACAACTTATATTTTGCTTGTAAATCATTTAAACCCAGTTAACACTCATTTAAATATTCTTAATTTGAATACTCTTATTTACTTACATGAACCGGTTGACCTTGCAAAGTCCAACCTGGATATTTTTAGGCAATTATATTTATCAATTACCCCAAGTCATTCAAACACGGATAATCTTTACAAATCGAGTCTTATCAATCGTTCCCAGGCATCCCAGCGCGGACATCATTAGCCCAAGCTATCCTTGTAATTCATTTCCCGGCAATCCTATCACGGATGCCATTAGTCGTAGCTACTCTTGTAATTCATTTCCCGGCAATCCTATCACGGATGCAATTAGCCGAAGCTAATCTTGTATATATGCTAGACTTTATTTACATTGAACATGATATTTATTGTAATTACATTCACCAGAAGAATTTTAAATTGTATAAGTGCAAATAGAAGGGAAAATCACGCACCTGCTCCGTCTGTCTCGTGAGCTCCCCTAACATAAGATCCAATCCTGGTTACTCCTCCTGAATCACAAGGAAGTTTTTGGTTATGATTCCTTCAAGCCGATATTATAGAGAATCCATATTCATTCATTACTCATATGTTACTTTCTATGCATGTTCATTTTCTTATAATAACATACATGCATATATCATGTACATTTTCAGAGTTAGTATCTCAATGTGCAAGTGTTTGTATGACTCAATTCTTTTATATTCTTACATATAGTATTCACGTGAAAGTCTAACTGTTACTATCTAACTTTGAACTATTACTGTCTAGACATTGAACTATTACTGTCCAATGGTTACTGTCTAGATATTGAACTGTTACTGTCTAAACACTCCTCATATTGTTAACTATATCCAGAGTTCTAGAACTCCATTTCAAGTGAGATTAATCTTGTTGGAAAGCTAAGACACGAGGCTACAAGTTCTCTGAAGGAAGGATAACCCAGTTCTGCCTCCAAGATAGTCAAAATTGCTCATCAACTAATCAATCTTACTACCCTACAGAATTAGTCACGACTCAGTATCGGTTGGTGACCCATAACTGGAGTTCTACAGCTCCAAATTGAACAAGACCAGTTTTCTTAGTTAGCTAACATCCAAAACTACAATTTCTATGAAGGAACCCAATCCTAATTCCCTCATCCTCCTACCCGAAATCTCACCGAAAGTCAGGAGACAAATCTGTCCAGATTTGTCACCCCTTTCCCTTCACACAATACTTTCAAAAACTATATTTTCTGGGTAAATTATTTGGGTTTCACCCCCCCGTCACATACCACATATGAATTAACTTAATTTTAACAACAAATACTTTTTTCCCATTTCATGTCTAAGAACCCTAACCTATAATTCAATATCAAGGCATCAATTCATTATTGAATTTGAAATGAATTTTAAGATTATGTTTAGAACACCTTACCTGGTACGAATTAAGATTTTGATCTTCAACCAGTTGAAAATTTTCAACTCCCTCCTCTCTTTTATAATGACTGCCAGCCCTTCTTCTTCTCTTCTTGCTCAATTTTTTCTTGTTAATCCCTTGCTCACAAGTGTTTATTCCATCTATAAACTCTTAATCTTAGATGGGTTCTTGAAATTTTAGTGTTTCTCTCTTGATTTTGCAAGAATTGATACAAAACTCCCTATTTTCTTTCCTTATGGTTCCTGCATATTTTTGGTGAGGAGAAAAGTATTTATACTCTATAATTTTTCTTATTTGCATTTAGGCCCCATTTCCTTTAAGTTTATTATTCTCTTCAATTAAATCCAACCCTCAACATTACCGGGTTTATTATAATGTCTCGAATTATTTCGCCCGGAAATTTATATTCAAAAATTTCTGAATTCTTGTTTTTATTTAACCATATGCATGAATTTCTTCACTTTTATTTCTCATGTAGTTAGTTTGCAATTTAAAAAATCTTTATTTATTTATTTATTTATTCCCAGGGTTTACATTTTTATAATGGATTATGAAATCAAAACTGATAAAGAATTAATAATGATGATTACTAGAACTGATTTCCACCTTTACCAGCTTTGATTACCAGTCATAAAACCAAAATTAAACCTAAATGTTTTGGATGCTTTTGAGTTGAAAAAACTAACACGATTTAAAGAAACTCTTCTGGAAGAAAACTTATCAGATTCATGGGTTGAATTGGACAAAACAATGGGCTAGCAAAAAATAATTATTAATTAGCTAAAGAGTTATTTTATAATAAACCTAAATTCATGATCAAAATATGTTATAAAAAAACCCAAAACCAAGACTAAAGACTTGAAACTTGGATCAAGGAGCTCGAGCCAAAGCTTAGCCGATCTAATCACGCATGTGTGGGTTAAACTCATACTACTTTGCTAAGACTCATTTTTGACTCCTTAACTTCCCACTATATAAACAAAAAAAAAATCTTTTTTCTTTTCTATGTGGGATAAAGGTTTTTGGTTTTACAAAAACATGTCAACCAATAGTTCTTTGAGATCAATTCTCATTCACGCATAACTTATTTTAATCATATTAATGTTTCATATTTATAAAGTTTTGTTGGAGAATAATTTTTAACAAAGTTTCAACCTTAAAAGTGAGTGGACACCACTTTAAATTTGATCTTAGATATGCTTTTTAATCATGTTTTATTAAAACAAATTTCAACAATCCTCCATATAAATGAAAATTGCCCGGCTAGTATAAAAGACTTGACAATTTATAGAGAGATACTAATTTGGTGGATCACTACATCAAGATAGGTTTCTTTTAACTTTAAGCATTTCTTTGTGAAAAACTATCATATTTACTTGATTAAATAGGGAACGTGATGTCTTAAACTATTCAAATTTTAGTGTAAACCAAGATAATAATATTCACATAGTTTCTATCTAGATATTTACTTTGATTCTCATTATTATGTTTATTTTAGCCCTAAACAAATCCTATTTTTATGGATGTTTTTATAGAAATCTGCCTTTATCAAAGTTCTCAAAGAAATGACCACATTTCTCACTTATATAAATGATTTTTCACTAAGAGTATTCATTTATCCTCTACTTGGTATACCAATATATAAGAATAAATAAGAGCACAACTCACTATTTTATCACACTACAGCTAGCACCTATTTCATCATAGGAATAAACAGAAAATAATAATTTTTTAATGCTACCAAAAATATTATATGACTTAGTTTTCTATTTGAATCTGGATTTTGGGATCTCTAATCAACTAGTTGTGGTCATCATTATACTCTTTTATCTTTAAAGTTTTTAAACCTTTTCCCTTCAATGAATTATACATAAGATCTATCAATAAATCTTTGGTCAATGGATTTGCAATATTTTACTTTGGATTTTCATAGTCAATGAAAATAATTTCATTTGAGAATAAGTATTTAATGATATTATATCTATGATGTATATGTCTAGATTGAGCATTATTTATTGCTTTCAACTTAAGACTAATTGTCGCAATGGATATAAATTATTGGCATTGATTCTAGCCAACATAAAATATCCTCTAAGCAAGTTCAAAGCCTCTCAACTATCTCTCCACCTTTATCAATAGCAATAAAATTTGATTCCATCATGTATCCTATGATACAATTTTACTTAGAGGATTTTTATGACACAATTACTCCACTATGTGTGAAGACATATCCGCTAATGGATTTTGAATTCTTAGTGTTAGATATCTAATATGCATCACTATACCCTTCTAATACTGATGTGTAACCAGTATAATATCTTTCATAATCCAATGTTTACCTGAAATATTTGAGTACCTTTTCTATTGCTTTCAAATGATCCATAATTAGATTATTGGTAAATTTTATTAAAAAAGAGTCATCAGTTGGTTGCTTGTTGTTGGGTTATATGTGCCATTGGTGAAAATATCGATAATTAAATACCATAAATAACCATTAGCAAGAAAAGTGGTGTTCAAATTAAATAGATGTTGTTACTTATTTTTGGGTCCCCACACAAAAAAGATCAAGAAGAAAAAATGAATAAAAATTATCGAAAGAAAACCAAAAAATATATAGTAGTGAGAGGAAGACACAAAGGCATCTAGAAAATAGCCAAAGATTGGTTGACAGAGTTCAAAAATACAAAGATTGAAATTTGACAGTATATTTTTAACTGATAAAGGCCCTATTGAAAAAGAAAATTTAATTTAAGAAAGAAAAGTTTAAAATCAGATGTTTAAGGACTCAATTAGATTTGAATGAAAGATTAATTAAGTTTATGAATGGTTTGATTGCAAGAAAAATTGATTTTTAAGTCTATTTAGGCTTTAATTGGAAGAAATTAAAGTTTAGGGGTTGAATTAAAATTTTTAAGAGTTAATTTGGTCAAATCAGGGGCTTAATTGCATAAATATTAAAGTTTGATGGGCAATTAAGGACTTGATTGAAGAAATGTAAAACCAAGGATCAAACTAGAAAAAGACATGGGAATATAGGGGCTGAAATTGACCGAATTAAGAGCTAAATTGAAGAAATTGAAAGTTTGTTGATCAATTGAGGGTCAAAACGTACAAATTCAAAACCAATGATCAAAGTGAAAAAGGCGGCCAACTTTAAGGCTGACATTTGAATTTGACAGGGAAGCATTTGAATTGATTCTTAAAATCAAAATCTCAATTGAGGGTGTTGCGATGTCGTAGTCACACAAATTAATTACCTTAACTTAAATAAACAATATAGTATAGAGCAAGCAAGGGGTCGATCCCATAAGGAAGGTTTAGTTCAGATTTTTACGTTAGACGATATGCAATTTGGGGGGAGTTTAGAGATTATCTAGGCTACAATAGAATAAAATATTCAAGCTAAATTAAAT
Organism: Populus x sibirica; assembly: GCA_019202695.1. NCBI lineage: Eukaryota > Viridiplantae > Streptophyta > Magnoliopsida > Malpighiales > Salicaceae > Populus > Populus x sibirica. Next base: position 519,209 of record JAGMVL010000317.1, read on the forward strand.
AAATCAGAAAACAATCAAGAGAACAAACCTTGGTTTCAAGTAGACGTCCATCTACAGAAATCAAAACCAATCATTGAAATGATACATTATTTTATATTCTGAATATTTATCTTTTCTTTAATGTGAGTTAGTTAACCGATCTACAGTGTAACTAACCCTAACCATCAAATAACCATAGTATCCGCACTAGTAATTTAATTGAATGGTAGCCTTAAGAACTAGATAAGTTGATTAATCTAGGCATATAACTGTCTGCAGTACATGTTTGATTTGATCGAATGTTTTCCATAAGATTAATAACATATATCCAATACGATTATTAAACTTAGTTATTTCACAAGTTTATATACCACAACTATGATTTTGATAGCAAACTTAACAATACATTGTTTATAATAATAAATTAGAGTCCGCTCTAGCAATTAAAATAAACAATCACAGGAAATAAACATAAGAAAACAAACATATTCATCATATAAACTGAAAAGAAAAGGTAAAATAAATCTCACAGTTCTTGAAATCTAAAGGTTTCTATGTCCTTGCAACCAAGAAAAAAAGCTTAACCTTGTATCTCTATTGAATAACTAATCAAAAGGAAAGAAGAATGCATGATTTTGGAATAAAGGGTGCATTTTCTCTTCTCTTTATGGCTGACCCTCTCTTTCCTTTCTCTCTTTCTTTTTATTTGATAGGAAACCCTAATTTTCTTTTTCTATAAAATAGTCTTTTCTTAAGTAGACAATTTACATTTAAGTAGTGCAATAAATATTTTTCTAAAAAAGGAGAAATAACTTTGCATAAAATCTCCAAGCTTTGACTTTGGACTTAGAGGAGCTAAATTGCTGAAATAAAGACTTGGATGTTGGTTTGGATGCTTTTGGAAGTATTTTGGAGTTGTTTCTTCACAAAACCTGTGTGCTCGTAGAATTAATATGTCATCTTAGAAAAATTATATCTCTCTCATATGAGATCTTTTTCTGGTGAACTTAGTAGGCGAATAGGTCTTCGAGTTAGGAATCCAACAAAATTGAGGTTGCATCAAATAAACTTCTCTAGCTCGAGATATTCAAATCGGAATGGCCAAAGGTCAACATTGGCAGAATGTAGGGCTGAGCATTTCCAGTTCGGTCCGGTTTTGAACCAAAATAAACAACCAAACCAATTTTTTTTTATTTTTTGAACCGAACCGAACCAAAAACCGGTTCAAACCGATTAATTTCGGATTGGTTTGGTTTGGTTTTTTTCCCTTCCAAACCGGTTCAAACCAAAATTATTCCAACTTGTTCACAGTCCAAAAAATATCCCTAATCCCTACGTCGAAGAAGACAACTAAAAATCTTCCTTGTTTGGGCATTTTGATGCTCTGTGCCCCGACCGCCCACAATTAAAACAAGAGCCTCCAAATCCAAAGCTTCTGCTACGCACAATAAAGAAAAGATGTCATGTTTGTTGGCTGAAACTTGCATGAACAAATTGTCCAAACCCTCAGCCACACAAGCCAGCAAAAGATAAGAAACACAACAGGGGAAAAAAAAGGGGGAATGAAAGGAAAAAAAATCCACAACTTGGCACTTGCCCACATCATACATGCATCCCATAAAGCCTGTAACTTTAATTTTACAAAGAGTAAAGGGAGGGGAGAAAAATAAAAGCAAAGGAGAGTAAAGGGAAGGGAGAGTGATATGCAGAGAAGGGGGGGCTGAAGGGGCTAAAGGGAGGGAGGGATATACAGAGGGGCGGCTGATGGCTAAATGTGATTTTAGGGTTAGAAAATATTGTATTTATACTTACTTTTTTTTTAAGTCTTTGGTTGGTTGAACCGGTTCGGTTCGGTTCGGTTCAATCGGTTTCAGACTTTAGAAACCGAAACCGAAATGAACCGGAATTTTTTTGTGAAATTTTAATCTGTTAATTTGGTTTTTTTTTTATTCGGTTTTTTCGGTTATTTTTTTTCCGGTTCTCTCGGTTTATCGGTTTTTTTGCTCACCCCTAGCGAGAATGCGAGATTTGTCTTTGAAGTCTACAATTTTCATTCTCTTTCTCTTTTTATTTTTCTTTACATATACATATAGAAAGGTATGGATGTTATCTTTCTAATGTCACTAGAATCACTTCATTTTGACCACTAGAGCTCAAGTTCTGCACAAAACATCAATTGGAGGTCAAATCTGTCAATTATCTCCAATTTACTTCTTTTTTAATCTTACATCCAAAAATACCTTCAAAATATAAAACAAATAATATAAAAGCATTTTATATATAAAACATAGGAAAAATAGTAGGTAAATATGGGTAAAACTATCGAATAATATGGTTGCATTAGAGGACATGATTGAACAAATCAAAAATTAAAGACTGATTTGGAAACAAAAACTTTTTGACATCATTTTTTTTAAAATGAAACAACATGGTTTGTTCAAAACGACGCTTTGACAGACCCACGTTACTTGGGTCTGTTGGTGCCAAACCCAAATTTCTTGGTATGACATCCCTTGCTTAACCTAATTAGCATGGCTCTGGTGCCCTTGTCAGACCCATGACGTTCCAGACCCAAGGCGCTAGGATCTGATAGTCATGCCTGACCCGAGCATCTATGGTATGGTTGCTTTGCCAGACTTGAGCGCCTAGGGTATGACAGACGTGCATAACCCCAATGCCAGGTGTCTGGCAACCATGCCATGTGCCTGAGGTTTGACAGCCATGTTTATTTTTCTTGAGAAGGCAAAAGAAGTCCCCAACCCAAATGTTAAAATTTCATGCCCTGAATGGCAAATCAATATCTATATTGCACCCAAAAAAAACCCGAACGAACCTTTTTTTTCAATGTCAAATGTATTCCATAGAAAAGACAATCCCACAACTGCATGCTTAGTAAGTTTTTTTGGCGAAGACAATTATATTATTACATTGCTCCAATCCATAATGATTTATATTTTTATGAACAGTAAAATGATAAACAACAAAACAATTCTATTATATAATGATGTGAGTCATAGTAAAAACACAATTTCTTTTGTGTTTTTAGTTAATAAATATACTCTCTCTAATTCCTCTCTCTGAAATTCTACCTTTGTAGTCTCTTTTATCTACAAAGAATTTTGATGAAAAGAATGAGGTACCGTGAAAAATCACACAATAATCTGGATCAATACATCCCCTTTTGTGTTTATTTGTCAAGCTATGGTTAAAAATACCATTTTAGTATAAAATATATAAAAAGAAATCTTCTGGCCAAATACCGTTGGTGGGTGAACAAAAGTTGTCGATCTTGTAATTTATTGCTATACATGGCCAAGTTGGGATATAATGGCATTTTTACCCTGTTAGGATTGTGATATATTCAGAACACGGCAATACCCTATTTGTTATTACGGCAATAATTATATTTTAAAATATATTAAAATAATTTTTTTATATTTTTAAACTTATTCTTAACGCATATTCAAACTATACAAAAATATTATAAAAAATTTTAAATAAAAATATAATTAAATTAAAAACATGACAAATAACATTTGACCGCAATATATACCAAACACATTCTAAAACATCAACTATCAATTTGATAAATAATCAATCTTGTACTTGAATTATCAAGTGTTGGTTTGATTTGATTATTAGTATTCACCAAAAATCTCTTTTAAAAATTTGAAATATAGTATTTTTAACTAAATTCTTCATAGATGCCAATGGAAATTTAATTCACTTTTGCAAATAGTTTTAAATTTTTTTGAAGTAAAAATGTAGGTTTTTTTTCTTAAGAATACAAATTCAATAAATTATATATATATAAAATAAGTTGAAATTATCTCAATTTTTTTTTTGAAGATCTAAGATTATAATCCTAAATGCATTTTGGGGATTATACCAACAAAAAAACTCAAAACAAATGTGACATTCTTATAAAAATATCAATAGAATTGACTTATATGTTGGCATTTCCATCAGCAATGTTAGGTCATACTTCGTTGTAAAGTTTATAGGAGGTTTTGGAATTTTTGACGGAAACACCGATGGTAGAGTCCATTGAAATATTATGCATCGGAATTTACATATTTATACACCTTCAAAACTAATATTGACAAGAGCAAATATCGAGATGAATAGTAATTATAAATTTAGAAAAATTTAATAAAATCTTCTAAGTATTGTGTTTGGATAATTATAAATTTAATATCCTTAGATTAGCTTTCACATAAGAAAACTTAGCCATTTTTTGTTTGGATTTTAAAAATCAACGCATCTAAATTCTAGAAAAATCTATCAAGTATAGAATTTAAGATTACAACAAAGAGATAATGTGAGTGGATTTCATAAAAAGGATGGCCCCCCTCCATGTATAAAACTTGTTGTTTTCGTTTTTGGTTGTCTGCATATTTCCTTATGATTGCAAACATTAACTTAGACTAATTAACATATTATATATATATATCAGTTATTTGAGAGTGTGGTAATAATTATAGTTTAAAATATTTTTTGTTTGGAAATAAATTAAAATAATATATTTTTTTAAATTATTTTTGATATTAGCATATCAAAATAATCTGAAAATATTTAAAAAAAACTTAATTTTAAGCAATTTTTCTTTTAAATTTTTTAAAAATACAATTTAATTTATTTTTCCAAACTTGATTACCTCACCAAATTCTCACCTAGCTGACCCACCAATCACCACAAACAGCAGTTCTGCCATACCTCCCACTCCACACAAACAACCCCTGTTCCCCAACCTTGTTTGCCACCATATCACCGTCACCCAATCCTGCCTTTATATCACCATTTGCATGTTTCTCTAATGATCATTATGCAGGAATAAGTTCTCCTCCTTTAAAATTGCATATTTCCAGGTTTGTCACTGCAGACAACACTGATTATGCAGCAGACTCTCCTACATCTGTTGTTGCAAGCTCAAGTCCTTCAATAGATTCTCTTGCAGGTCTGCAACTCTTTGTTCATCTCTCCTTTTATCCTCTTCACGAGCTTTCCAATTTAGGTTCTTCTTCCCCTCGGTCTGCCGTCGGTCAGCATCTAATGGTTCTTTGCCCTCTACTGCCAAAAACTACCCTTCTAACAGCGTTTGCAGCCTCCTCTATTACTTTTATCTAGTCGAGTAATGTCTTCTCCTAACTATGAGCCCATTGCATTCTCTAATTCTAACAGGTATGAGGCATAACATGGTGCTATACACGATGAAATTCAGGCCTTACGCTTTAATAACACCTGGTTCTTGGTTCCTTTTCATCCTTTGATGAATGTTGTTGTTATTCTGCTCTTCCCTCTCATATGTGCCAGTTACATAAGTCTTTATATGGTTTAAAATAGGCCTCATAGGCATGGTATACTCGTATGAGTGATTTTCTGATTTCTGTTGGCTTTCATGCTTCCAAGGTTGACACCTCCTTATTGATCTTGTTAGTTGGCTTTCAAAACTGATTAAGAATTAATAATGATGATTACTATAACTGATTTCCACCTTTATCAACTTTGATTACCCGTCATAAAACCAAAATTAAACTTAAATGTTTTGGATGCTTTTGAGTTGAAAAAACTAATATGATTTAAAGAAACTCTTCTTAAAAAAAACAGATCAGATTCATGGGCTGAATTGGATAAAACAATGGGCTAGCAAAAAAATAATTATTTATTAGCTAAAGAGGTATTTTACAATAAACCTAAATTCAAGATCAAAATATGTTATCAAAAAAATTAACCCAAAGCCAAGACTAAGGAGGAGCTCGAGCCAAAGCTTAGCTGATCTAATCAAGCATGTGTGAGTTAAACTCATACTACTTTGCTAAGACTCATTTATGGCTCCTCAACTTCCACTATATAAACTGAAAGAATTCTCTTTTCTTTTTTATGTAGGATAGAGGGTTTTTGGTTTTAGAAAAATACATCAACCAATGGTTATTTGAGATCAATTTCTCATTCACTCATAACTTATTTTAATCATGTTAATGCTCCGTATTAATGAAGTTTTGTTAGAGAATAATTTTTAATAAAGTTTTGACCTTAAAAGGGAGCGGACTCCACTTTAAATTTGATCTTAGATATGTTTTTTAATCATGTTTTATTAAAACAAATTTCAACAATCCTTCATATGAATGAAAATTATGCGGTTAGTATAAAAGACTTGAAATTTGTAAACAGATACTAATTTGACGGATCACTATATTAAGATAAGTTTCTTTTAACTCTGAATATTTCTTAGTGAAAAACTATCATATTTACTCGATTAAATAGAAAACAGAATATCTTAAACTACTCAACCTTTTATGTAAATAAAGACAATAATATTCACATAGTTTTCTACCTAAATATTTACTTTGGTTCTCATTATTATGTTTATTTTGACCCTAAACAAATCTTGGATTTATGGATGTTTTATAGAGATTTGCCTTTATCAAAGTTCTTAAAGAAATTACCACATTTCTCACTTACATAAGTGATCTTTCATTAAGAGTATTTCATTATACTCTACTTGGTATACCAATAAATAAAAATAAATAGGAAATGAGCAAATACCTCCGAGCAATCTGATAATGACCAAATTGATCTTGTGCAATGACCATCATGTCTTCAATAGCCAAATTAATATTTTTTTTATGGGAAAGACAAATCTATGATTATACTGTATCAATGAATAATATTTAGGAATGAACATTGTTTTTTTTGTGCTATGACCATCACGTGTGTGTGTGTGTGTGTGTGTGTGTGTGATCAAGATAATTTGAGTTTTTGAGTTGGTATCAATGAAGTTTAGATTAAATTATCATCATATTTCCAATGCATTGTTAGGTATTACACATTGGACCAAAGAAAAATTTTAAGAATAATACTAAGATGAAACACATATATTTATATGATTTTTTCAAAGCCCTAACATTTTTGGCATCTTTCTAAATTATTTTCTATATCTTTCAATTTTTAATTTTTAATGTTTAAGAAAAAAACTTTAAAAAATATTGTTTCTTGACCTCAATTTGTTTTTTAAAGTAAATTCAATTTTTATCAACATATTTCAAAACTTGCCGCTCAAAATATCAAAAATTGAATTTTAAAAGGGTTTTTGATTAATGATAATTATAAAATAAAAAAGAAGGACAATTTTACTTAAAATATTATAATTCAAGTACAAAATTTACCAACTTGATATTATAACACTACAACATTTAACAGTTTTACCAACGACTATTTTCCATTGGTGTAAGATTACCATTTCATCGATAAAAATTTTACTGACGACTTCACCAACAGAATACGTTCGTCGGAATACCATTCTTTGGTGATTCCATGTTCGGTCGTTACTTCTGTCGGTAAAAAAAGTAATAAAAACCGATGGTTTTACAGACGGAAAATGCGTGCAAAAAAAATTCTCACTGGAAATATACCAACGGAATTATTCAGTATGTATTTCCATTGGTAAATCACCGATAGACGAACGACGTCGGTGATTGTGGCATATGCAGTAAATATTTTTCAACTCTCTGTAAAATATACAAAAATTCCCACTGGAAATATACCAACGGAATTATTCAGTCTGTATTTCCATTGGTAAATCACCGATAGACGAACGACGTCGGTGATTGTGGCATATGCAGTAAATATTTTTCAACTCTCTATAAAATATCGACAGACTAATTTCGTTTGTATCGATGTCAGTGATTGTGGCATATACAGTAAATATTTTGCAACTCTGTGTAAATTACTGACAAAAGAATTATGTCTGTAAATCCATTGGTTAGAATTTAAAAATAGTTTTTAAAATAAAATTATGTAGAATAAATAATATAAAATTGTATAAAACATTAAAAATATAAAAATAAAGTTAAATAATATTCATCCAAATATTCATTACAATTTTAAAGTGTTTCCAAAAAAACATTGAACTAGAACAATGGCGGAGCTGGAGGAGAAGGAGGAGGCTGGTCGTTCCCAGGACCATACGGGAAAAAAAAGGCACACACGTACCACCCATATGTGATCTCATGTCCATGACGAGTTGGCGAAGTTGTTCATAATCCACCGAGAGTTGCTAATATTGTTGTTTCAAGGCCACGATCTCCTTAGACTGAGTATTCGATATTGATTGGGAGCTCCTAACAGATGAGACATTACGGGCCACCTGCAAGTTATCGGCTATAGTGATGGAGAGTCCGTACACTTGATTTTTATCGAATCCACCAGACAATCCTGCCTCCATCCACAAATCCATATTGAAATTCCGGTGGGTCAAATGATCATCCCCGTATCTCTCCCTCAATTAGCTATTAAATATTCTCCCTGAAAATTAAAAAGATGTCATCATATTCAATTCAAGAAAATAATAACTTACAAAATAAAATGGTTGAACGAATATACAATGAAGTGTTAAGCGTGGTTGCCAATGAACTGTAGCACCCCCCTTTGGCGGTCTACACTTCGCACGTGCATCTCCACAAACAGCTCCATTGGGCTCGGCTCACGTTCAAGAGACGTAACTTGTACGAAAAAAAAATGTTGCAAGTTAAATATATTTATAAATAACAATAAATTAATTAACGATAGATTTCATTAAAAATTAATCTTATCATCCGCTTCGCATGTGTGGTGAACAGAACAGAGCTGCTAGTGTGCGTGATTACCGGACCATGAATTTGTCGGTTCTAGTTGTCGGCACCAGACTATAAGCGTCGTGTGAACCGCTTAGACGTCACGTGCTGCATATATTACGACCATATATCCTTCGGGATACATGGCAGCCTGAAATTCCTCCAAACCGCCATGTCATTCCAACCTTGTAGACCATTATCTCTAGCGTAATTTTTGGTTTTTTTCTGCTCTTCATATCTAAAATCACGCAACCTACTTTCATCAATGAATTTTATATGAGTTAATGACAAATTAGATTCGAAAACATATTTTTTAAAAAAAAATATCGTATTGTTTTCGATGTTACCTAGTTGCCACATGATTCTTCCACACCCTCTTCACAACATTGTCATGCACGCTATTCAACTAAAAAATTTTCTGTGTATAAATAATTTATTTAAAATAAAAATAATAATTTATTAAAAATAAATAAAATTAGAAGCTAGCGCCAACCTGAAATCTTTGAAACCATGCATCGATATAAGGTCTCCAATCAGGATGTCTAGAAACCTGACTCCATTGAAATAATAGAATCTCTATTGACGATTTAAACGTCGATGTTATTACTTGGGCGGCCTTAATGTTTGTAAACCTAGAAATAAATAAAATTAATGAAATACTAATTAGTTGTTCACAAATTATGTTATGAGTAAGAAAAAAACTAAAACCACAACAAACTTATATTGAAAGGTCATCTTTCAAATGTGCATCATACTTGCGGGTGAATTAACCCCACTGTGAAGGCACACCGCCTCTATGTTGTGGAACCACACTTGAAGAGGTATCATCGCGAGTCGGGACAGGTGCCTTTTCTTGATCGGCACCTAAGGACAAGCCATCCTCTCTGCTAGAAAAACTAGTTGTGACTATATGCTCACGACGTACTGTTGATTTCGTTCTATGTATCTATACAAATTGAACGAATAATTACATAATCAAATTCGATTATTTAAAAAAAATTCGGCAACACCTCCCCTGTATACTGAAGACTACTCAAGATTTTCAAATCTGCAAATATTGACAATATATAAGCCATAAATTAGTTGATTTTATTTTATTTATACCTGAAATTTCATATTTTTCAATTTCATCTCCTTTTCAAAATGATAATAAAATGTTTCTAACCGGAAAATAAAGAAATTTTTTTATATATATAACCTAACATCTATACAAGTTTAACAATAAAATAAAGAAAAAAATAAAGTTTAATTCCATATATTCAACTAACATCTATATAAATTCATCAATAACAATTAAAATTCATGAAAACAATCAAACAGTCCATTACGCAAGAATAGAGTAAAATTGAGATAAAATAATTAAATTTAATACTATATATTCAATTAACATTTACAAGAAAAATTCAACAAAATATTCAATTATTATGGCAATACAAACAATAAAATAAACAACAAATTAAAAAAAAATTATAGACTTTATGAATGAAAAATGCTTATTTAATGCTTAATTAAATGTGCTCCTTTTATCCAAGAAGAAAAAAAAAAACCCAGCACCTGAGGAAATCTTTTAAGCTACAAGTTGCTGTTAATCGGTGAATTTATGACCACAAAAAATATTTTCAAGCAATTGTGATCCTTTATGTACATTTAATTGAAAGATTTCACCATATTTCCATCTTTTTAATTTTTTAATGGATATTTTACTGGTTTTGATGAAAAAAAGTATCTTTTCTTAACAAATTTAATTATGAGAAAGAAGTGACAGGGTGAGGATATGGTTAGGTATTAGGTGATAGATAACTAGAATTATATTATTATTATTATTATAAAAATCATTAACACAAATTATTTAAAAACAAAATTAATTTGAACCACCTATCACTTTTCAAACGAGAAGTGATAGCGTGGGGACAGGGTTAGGTATTAGCTGATAGATAACTAGAATTATATTATTATTATTATTATTTATTATAATCATAAAAATCATTAACACAAATTATTTAAAAACAAGATTTCAACCCAACACTTTTCTATGTTAATTTTAGGTCAAGAAGTGACAGCGTGATAATTAAATAAAAAAATTAATTAAAAAGAAAAAAAAAACATTAGCTTTTTCTACGTGGACTGCACTGTGCAGTCCACAGTGAAAGGCATAAAAAAAACAAAAAAAAATATACTAAAGGCTTCAGCCTTTTCACTGTGGATTGCATATAATATTAAAAGATGAAATCGGAAGAACAAAACTAATGAGGAAAAAGAAAAAAAACCTGAATCAACCGAGTTAACCCGTCAAATCAGGTTAACCTGTCAAACTTGGAATGAAAGTGTGATAACTAAATAGAAAAAAAATTATTATTAATGAAATAAATTAAAAAGGAAAAAGCAAAGAGAAAAAAAAACCTAAAGGAAGAAAAAAACTAATGAAGAAAAAGAAAAAAAATCTGAATAAACTGGTTAACCCGTCAAACCGGGATCCATGTCATGAAAGTCCGGTAATTAAATAGAAAAAATTTAATATTAAGAAACTAAATTAAAAAAAAAATTAATTAAAAAAAAGACAAAAAAATAAACTAAAGGCATCAGCTTTTTCACTGTGAACTGTACCATGCAATCCATAGTAAAAGGCTTTAAAAGGAAAAGAGAAAAAAAAACCAAAGGCACACGCCACGGGTTAAATTTTTTTTCTTGCATAAAAAATATCAAAAAAGGCTAAGATCTAAGAGTGTTAGGTCTTTTTGCAAAGATATGCCCTAGAGCATTTGGTTTAGCTGCAACGCTTGACCCAAGAGTAATATTTATAATATTAATAATAGTATTAAACTTACATGACTCAAGTTTAAGTGAGTCTGGCTGCAACACCGGACCCAAGAGCCTTGAATGTGGGTCTGACTGCAAGGTCGTGTCATAAAAGTGTGATAATTAAATAGATTAATTAAAAAAACAAAGAAAAAAAACCAACAGGAAGAAAAAAACTAATGAAGAAAAAGAAAAGAATCTGAATTAATTGGGTTAACCCTTCAAACCAGGTTAACCCGTCAAACCTGGGATTCGCGTCATGAAAGTTTGATAACTAAATAGAAAAACAAATTAACGGGTTAACTCGTCAAGCTCGGGATACGTGTCATGAAAGTCTGATAATTAAATAGAAAGAAATTTAACATTAAGAAACTAAACTAAACGAAAAAAAATTAATTAAAAAGAAAAAAAGCAAAAAACAAATTCCGGTTAACTCATCAAACTTTAAAAAAAGCAAAAAAAAAAATCGGGTTAACTCGTCAAACCAGGTTAACCCGTCAAATCCGGAATCCGTGTCATGAAAGTTTGATAACTAAAAAAAATAAAATTAACATTAACAAACTAAATTAAACTAAAAAAAAATTCATTAAAAGAAAAAAAACACAAAGAAAAAAAGCAAAAAAAAAACCCATAAAGGCATAAAAAGCAAAAAAAAAAGAACAAAAAAAAATATTAAAAACAAAAAAAAAACAACTTAGCATTTCACTATGGATTGCACAGTGAAACACTGAACAGTTTTAGTAAATGTTATTAATTAAAAAGAAAAAAAGCAAAAAAAAACATTTCGGGTTAACTCGTCAAATCAGGGATCCGTGTCATGAAAATCTGATAACTAAATAAAAAAATTAACATTAACAAAATAAATTAAACAAAATAAATTCATTAAAAGAAAAAAAACATAAAGAAAAAGAAAAAAAACCCATAAAGGCATAGAAAACGAAAAAAAAAAAAAAAAAACTAAAATAAAATAAAAACTGCTCAGCGTTTTACTATAAACTTGCATAATAAAACAAAAAGCAGTTTTAGTTTAATGTTAATTATTTATGATAATTATAAAAATCATTCACGCAAATGATTTAAAAACAAGATTTGAACCGAACACGTTTCTGTGGTTGAGGTCAAACGAGAAGTGATAGCGTGGGGACAGGGTGAGGTATTAGCAGATAGATAATTAGAATTATCTTATTATTATTTTTTATTATAATCATAAAAATCATTAACACAAATTATTTAAAAACAAGATTTGAACCCAACACTTTTCTATGTTAATTTTAGGTCAAACGAGAAGTGACAGCGTGGGGACAAGATTAGGTATTAGTTGGTAAATATCTAGAATTATATTATTATTATTTATGATAATCATAAAAATCATTCACGCAAATGATTTAAAAACAAGATTTGAACCCAACACGTTTCTGTGGTTTAGGTCAAACGAGATGTGATAGCGTGGAGACAGGGTTAGGTAGTATCTAATAGATAACTAGAATTATATTATTATTATTATTTATCATAATCATAAAAATCATTAACACAAATTATTTAAAAACAAGATTTCAACCAAAGTTGTTAAAATCGCGAGTTGACTCTTAAAATCTTACGATTTTACGAGTGAACATGTATATAACGTGTCAAATCAGGTTAAAACTCGAAATCGGTTAAACTCGGTCAAAATCGGTCAAACTCAGTTAAAATCGGTAAAATCGGACCGATTTTCCGAGTTTGACCGATTTCGAGTTTTAACCCGCAAAAGTTAAAAAATTTACTGTCTCCCTGTCCGAGTCCCCTGACACTCCACTACATAGTCCCTACTCTCCAGTCTCCCCTTTCCCTGTTGCTCAAATCTCAAATTTTCAATCTTAAGTAGACTAACACCAGCATTAGAGGATCTTGGGTATGAGAAAGCCTTATACTGTATTTTAGGCCGGGAAGGCATGATCAGAGGACCGAAACCATGGGAAGACAGAGGTAGATGGTGAGAAATCAAAGGAGTAAAATAAGATATAGGAATACTTATATAGAGAGAAATCTTGTGTTTTAGACTAACCATTTGTTAACCGCAAAGAGAGACAACAAAGACTCGGAGAGAACTTGAAATACATGTCTTGCTTGGTGGGATATTTGGACATTATTTCTAAGACTTGTTACTAACATAAAAAAGGTGGAAGGTGAGGTGACATGAGATTAAATTGATGTTATTTTGTACATTCTTGTTCTCATTGTCACGGGTTCACTGTATTGGTCTCTGTTAATTTTTAAAAAAAGTTGATGATATACCTTAGAATGTTGTATCATCTCACTAGTTGTCTGCAGTGTGTTTCAAGACTTGTCCTCTAGAAAATATTCTGAAACTCTATCAATAAAACATAGTTGTTTAATCTTTTTTTTTTCTTTTTGTATTTTTAAGTTATTTAAACCATGTATGGATTTTTATTTGAATTATGTATTTTAAGGTGTTTGGACATTTGTATTGTTTCTTTCACTTTTATTTTAATTGTATTATATTATTATTTACGACTTGACTGAAATTGTCAATATATAATTAGTTAAAATATTTTTCTTGCGATTTTATGATTTTATGATTCGAGTTTACAATCCAAATTTATATTATATATTTCATGTTGTCTCAAAAAAGTATTTCTAAGAGTTACTTATTGAAAAGGATACAAGTAATATTTTTTGGTCACACATGTGGCAGCCACTCAAAAACTGAGGATGGGGGCCTGGCTGCTGAAGCCTGGAAGAACCTGATATTTCGGTTTCATTCGTAGCGTGAAGTCGCCAAGCATTTGTTTTTTCCACACCTCCTAATACTTCCAACCCTTTGTATTCAGAAAAAAGAAACAAAAAGGAATTTTTCTAAGATAGGGTGAGTAAATTAATTGAATTATGCTCGATTGCGTGCAAGTTATTCACGGCAAATATTACCAAACGAGTTTTCTTTCGAAGAATAGAAATTGGGCTCGAATGCCAGATTTTCGAAGCAACTTCAAGTACCTTGATCAATAATTTTTCCCCGAAATGAAGCCACCTTGTGGAATTTATCATCATTAAGGCACGTTTGCTGTGAAGTGAATTTCTAAAAAATAAATTATTTATTTATATTTGATAATATTATGAAAAATAAATTAAAAATTATTTTTTAATATTTGATTATGTAATGAAAAATAACCTGAAAAATAACTTTTTAATTTTTTAATTTTTTTCAAGTTTATTAAATAATAAAAAACAATTATTACAAATTAAAAAGTTGAATGAAAATGAAATTGAAAACAAATTTACTTTCATAAAGTATTTCAAATAAAATAAATAATAATTAAAATAATGGAGATCAAATCTAATAGATAAGAAAATTGAAAGATGATGAAATTAAAATAATAATAATAACAATTTCATAAATTATTTCAAATAAAATAAGTAACAATCAAAAGAATGAGGCCTAAATTTGATAGATAAAAAATTTCAATTAAAAAAATAATAAGAGAAAAGCAAACAACAATCATAAAAATAAAAACCAAAGTTAATATAAAAATCAAATTAAATCAAATTTTAAGAGATAAAATTTAAAAAAAAGATATTCAAAACAAAATATATAGTAATTAAAACTCGGTCAAACTCGGTTAAAATCGGTAAAATCGGACCGATTTTACGGGTTTGACCGATTTTGACCGAGTTTGACCGATTTCGAGTTTTAACCCGTAAAAGTTAAAAAATTTACTGCCTCCCTGTCCGAGTCTCCTGACACTCCATTACATAGTCCCCACTTCCCAGTCTCCCCTTTCCTCGTTGCCCAAAGCTCAAATTTTCAATCTTAGCAGACTAACACCAGCATTAGAGGATCTTGAGTATGGAAAAGCCTTATACTGTATTTTAGGCCGGGAAGGCATGATCGGAGGATCAAAACCATGGGAAGACAGAGGTAGATGGTGAGAAATCAAAGGAGTAAAATAAGAGATAGGAATACTTATATAGAGAGAAATATTGTGTTTTAGACTAACCATTTGTTAACTGCAAAGAGAGACGACAAAGACTCAGAGAGAACTTGAAATACATGTCTTGCTTGGTGGGATATTTGGACATTATTTCTAGGACTTGTTACTAACATAAAAAAGGTGGAAGGTGAGGTGGCATGAGATTAAATTGATGTCATTTTGTACATTTTTGTTCTTGTTGTCACGGGTTCACTGTATTGGTCTCTGTTAATTTTTTTTTAAGTTGGTGATATACCTTAGAATGTTGTATCATCTCACTAGTTGTCTGCAGTGTGTTTCAAGACCTGTTCTCTAGAAAATGTTCCGAAACTCTATCAATAAAACATAGTTGTTCAATCTTATTTTTTTTCTTTTCGTATTTTTAAGTTATTTAAACCATGTATGAATTTTTATTTGAATTATGTATTTTAAAGTGTTTGGACATTTGTATTGTTTATTTCACTTTTATTTTAATTGTGTTATATTATTATTTACTACTTAACTGAAATTGTCAATATATAATTTGTTAAAATATTTTTCTTATGATTTTATGATTTGAGTTTACAATCCAAGTTTATATTATATATTTGATGTCGTGTTAAAAAAGTATTTTTTAGCATCTTGATTTCAACCCAACACTTTTCTATGTTAATTTTAGTTCAAACGAGAAGTGACAACGTGGGGACAAGATTAGGTATTAGTTGGTAGATAACTAGAATTATATTATTATTATTTATGATAATCATAAAAATCATTCACGCAAATGATTTAAAAACAAGATTTGAACCCAACACGTTTATGTGGTTTAGGTCAAACGAGATGTGATAGCGTGGGGACAGGGTTAGGTAGTATCTAATAGTAACTAGAATTATATTATTATTATTTATCATAATCATAAAAATCATTAACACAAATTATTTAAAAACAAGATTTCAACCCAACACTTTTCTTTGTTTTAGGTCAAATCCCTAATACTTGTGGTAATGGTTGTGGGGTTTTCACTTTTTTTTGCTCTCCATTATTGGTTGTCTTATCATACATATGCCACTCTCTTGATAAAATCATGTTCTTTTAAGTATTTGCAAGCTTAATAATCTTGACTTTCGGTATGGAGTGTAAGAGAATCGAACTGAATCAATACAAAACTAATTAATTATAAAAATAATTATATGAAACTTAAAAAAAAATACATCAAAATATTCAATTTTATACTTGAAACCCAGGAAACAAAGAGCATTTGAAGAAACAAAAAACTGAAAATACCAAGCACACAACATGTTGCACTGTGAAAACAGTTTCCTGTAATGGAATTTATCCTTTTAATTTTTTTATTTGATAAAGTTGAGAAATTAAGCCCTCTCCGAGGGTAGAGTAAGTTTCACTACTATAAATATGAAGAGAGATCTTTTGAGGTATCACAACATATGCACTAACATATATATTACTTAAAATCAATGGAGTTGAATAATGAGGAAAGTGCTGGTGAGCTGCTTCAAGCTCAAACTCATGTGTGGAATCATATATTCAACTTCATAAACTCCATGACTCTGAAATGTGCCGTTCAACTAGGCATACCAGATGTGATCCAAAAACATGGCAAACCCATGACCCTCTCGGAGCTTGTTTCTGCCCTACCGATCCACCCATCAAAAGCTCAATATGTCCACCGCCTAATGCGTGTTCTCGTGCACTCTGGTTTCTTTTCCCAGCAAAATCTTAACGGCATTCACAGCCAAGAAGCCTACTCCCTTACCCATTCCACTCGTCTCCTCCTCAAGGACAATCCCTTGAGTATGAGATCTCTTTTAATTTTGGGACTGGACTCAGTTCTGACAAAACCATGGGATTGCTTGAGCACCTGGTTCCAAAATGATGAAGCCACTGCATTTAGTGTTGCCCATGAAAAGACATTTTGGGAGTACGCTGGCCAAGATCCAAGACTCAACAATCTCTTTAATGAAACCATGGCTAGTGATAGCATACTGTCTAGCAAGTTGGTTGTAAGCAAATGTAAAGGCATCTTTGATGGAGTGAATTCTTTGGTGGATGTCGGGGGAGGTTCAGGAGCTATGGCCAAGGGCATTGCTGAAGCATTTCCCCACATGGACTGCACTGTGTTTGATCTCCCCCATGTGGTTTCTGACTTGCAAGGCAGCAAAAATTTGAAGTATGTAGCGGGGGATATGTTCCAGGCAGTTCCTCCAGCAGAAGCAATTTTACTCAAGGTAAATTAATGTCAACAAACACTATATATATATATATATATATATATTCTTCTACCAACAAGCAATTTTATTCTTCTACCAACACTATATATATATATATAAACATCTTTTATTAGTTTTGTTTGAGAGGTGCTTATATACACACGTCCGTCCTTGAGCTTATATTTTGACACATATATAAACTATTTCATTCCTGACCTCTGCGTACACATGCATATGAAGATTTATATTCAAAGATGGACATCATCGATCTCTAACCCAAAAATCTATACTAGGAAGTTTTTATATATAGGCATCTTATGTTTTCTATTTCCTTTAGGATTTTTTCCCGTCTTCATTTATTCATTCTATATATCTTATGGCAAATTTGACAAACAGTGGATACTGCATGACTGGAGTGATGAAGACTGTGTGAAAATACTTAAACGATGCAAACAAGCAATTATGAGTGAGGGACAGCAGAAAGCCGGGAAGGTGATAATTATAGATATAGTGAGAGAGAATCAGAATGGAGATGAGGGGTCAATTGAAATGCAGTTGCTTTTTGATCTAGCAATGATGGTGGCTTTTAGTAGCATGGAGAGAAATGAAAAGGAGTGGGCTAAGCTCTTCTTTGATTCTGGTTTCCTCAACTATAAGATACATCCTATGCCAGGCACAAGAGCTGTCATTGAGCTTTATCCCTGATAAGATCTTAATGTTTTGTTTTCTTTTGTTCTGTTTTTTTTTTATGTTTATGTTTGAAACTTCATGATATTATGGTTTTCAAAACCATGTTCTGTACTAAAGTTTAGATATGAATTGCTAAAATAGTTTATTTCCTGGAAAATAATTTCTGGGAAATCACTTTTTAAATTTTTTTTGTGTTTGTTTATCATTAGAAAAGTTAGTTAACAAAAAACACTTTCCAGTTAAAGAAAAATTTGGTTTGGTTTCTATGAAAGTGTTTTCTTTTTATTCTGGGAGTGGAAAACACTTTCCGGAAGTTATGAAAAATTTAAAAATATCATATTATTTGCTGATTATATCAAATTTGGTCCTCAAACTTTTGATTGCTATATATATTTTGTTTTGAATATTTATGTTTTAATTTCATCCCTTAGAATTTAATTTTTATATTAACTTTGATCCTCATTTTTATAATTGTTATTTGCTTTTTCCTTATCATTTTTTAATTGAAATTTTTTATCTATTAAATTTGATCCTCATTCTTTTGATTGTTACTTATTTTATTTAAAATAATTTATGAAATGATAATTATTATTATTTTAATTTCTTAATCTTTCAATTTTTTTTATTTTTTAGATTTGATCTCTATCATTTTTATTATTATTTATTTTATTTGAGATAATTTATGAAATTATATTTTTTTATCAATTTCATTCTCATTCAACCTTTTAATTTGTAAGATTTGTTCCTCATTATTTTAATAAACTTGAGAAAAATAAACATTAATAAGTTATTTTCTAGCTTATTTTCCATGACATACCCAAATACTGGAAAGTGTTTTCTAACTTATTTTTCATTACATTACCAATCATTGAAAAATAATTACTTTTCCAAAATTTACTTTCTAAAAGAAAACTACTTTCCAGCAAACAAACGGGGTCTTTCTCTCTTATGTAAACAAATTCGTTTTATTTACGAGGATTTATAGCCATCATGTCTTACCAACTGCTCGTGACTTGTATGGAGTATTAAAATATGTTCTTAGAAGTAAAAATTGTTGTCCAAAAATTTAGTGAGTAATAAAACTAGTAAGCATTAATTGTTTAGATCATAAGAATATACTAAGCAAAAAAAATTTCTAGAAATAACTAGAATTTATACAAGTTTAAAACTATAAATATGCAATTTTATGTATCATTGCAAACTTGCAATCAAAACTAAAAACTATCATCCATTCTAAGTGTATACTCAAAGTTGCATAAAAGATAGAAATATAATTCTAACTTGTATACTAATCATATAATATATCCATGATTAGATTAAAATAAATAAGGATACTAACTTGTGAAAGCATTTTAAAATGATAAAGTTTTTATTGTTGTTGTTGTTAATAATTAATTCTTTGTCCATAATGCTTCATTGCTCCTTACTTGGAGCAACTAGAATGTTTGCAATATGTCCTTTAAGATCACAACAACACTATATTATTTAGATACACTTCTAAACAAAGCATTTAAACAAGGTCTAAGAATCAAAGTCAATAGACTCAATTATATCTTAGCAAAACTGAGTCTAAGCTTTAGATTACGGGGAAAAAATTTGAAAGTGTGTAGAAAAATTTAAAAACTAAGGTGGCAAAGAATATATAAAATCATGATAAACAATGAAAAAACTCTTCTTCCACCCTTTTTTTTATAATAGATTCTGGAATCAAAACTGATAAAGAATTAATAATGATGATTACTAGAACTGATTACCACCTTAACAAACTTTGTTTACCCATCATAAAACCAAAATTAAACCTAAATGTTTTGGATGCTTTTGAGTTGAAAAAACTAATACGATTTAAAGAAACTCTTTTGGAAGAAAACTTATCAGATTCATGGGTTGAATTGGACAAAACAATGGGCTAACAAAAAATAATTATTTATTAGCTAAAGAGTTATTTTATAAAAAACCTAAATTCATGATCAAAATATGTTATAAAAAAATAAACCAAAAACCAAGACTAAATACCCGAAACTTGGATCAAGGAGCTCAAGCCAAAGCTTAGCCGATCTAATCACGCATGTGTGGGTTAAACTTATACTACTTTGCTAAGACTCATTTATGACTCCTTAACTTCCCACTATATAAACTAAAAAAAAAATCTCTTTTCTTTTTTATGTAGGATAAAGGGTTTTTGATTTTATAAAAACATGTCAACCAATAGTTCTTTGAGATCAATTATCATTCACCCATAACTTATTTTAATCATATTAATGTTCCATATTAATAAAGTTTTGTTAGAGAATAATTTTTAACAAAGTTTCAACCTTAAAAGTGAGTGGACACCACTTTAAATTTGATCTTAGATATGCCTTTTAATTATGTTTTATTAAAAAAAATTCAAAAATCCTCCATATAAATGAAAATTGCCCGGCTAGTATGAAAGACTTGAAAATTTATAGAGAGATACTAATTTGGTGGATCACTATATAAAGATAGGTTTCTTTTAACTTTGAGCATTTCTTAGTGAAAAACTATCATATTTACTTGATTAAATAGGGAACACGATGTCTTAAACTATTCAACTTTTAGTGTAAACCAAGATAATAATATTCACATAGTTTTCTACCTAGATATTTACTTTGATTCTCATTATTATGTTTATTTTGGCCCTAAACAAATCCTGGATTTATGGATGTTTTTATAGAAATCTACCTTTATCAATGTTCTCAAAGAAATGACCACATTTCTCACTTACATGAGTGATTTTTTATTAAGAGTATTCATTTATACTCTACTTGGTATACCAATATATAAAAATAAATAAGAGCACAACTCACCATTTTATTACATTGCAGCTAGCACCTATTTCATCATAGAAATAAACACGAAATAATAATTTTTTAATGCTACAAAAAATGTTATATGACTTAGTTTTATATTTGAATCTGGATTTTGAAATCTCTAATCAACTAGTTGTGATCACCATCATTATACTCTTTTATCTTTAAAGTTTTTAAACCTTTTTTCCTTCGATGAATTATACATAAGATTTATTAATTAATAAATCTTTGGTCAATGGATTTACAATATTTTACTTTAGATTTCCATAGTCAATGAAAATAATTTCATTTGAGAATAAGTTTTTAATGATATTATATCTATGACGTATATGTCTAGATTGAGCATTATTTATTGCTTTCAATTTAAGACTAATTGTCGCAATGGACATAAATTCTTGGCACTGATTTTGGCCAACATAAAACATCCTCTAAGCAATTTCAAAGCCTCTCGAATATCTCTCCACCTTTATCAAGAGCAATAAAATCCAATTCCATCATGTATCCTATGATACAATTTTACTTAGAGGATTTTTATGACACAATTACTCCACTATGCGTGAAGACATATCCGCTAATAGATTTTGAATTCTTAGTGTTAGATATCTAATATGCATCACTATACCCTTCTAATATTGTTGTGTAACCAGCATAATATCTTTCATAGTCCAATGTGTACTTGAAATATTTGATTACCTTTTCTATTGCTTTCAAATGATCCATAATTAGATTATTGGTAAAGTTTCTTAAAAAAGAGTCATCGGTTGGTTGCTCGTTCTTTGTGTTATATGTGCTATTGGTTAAAATATCGATAATTAAATACCAGAAAATAACCATTAGCTAGAAAAGTGGTGTTCTGAGTAGATAGATATTGTTACTCTTTTTTGGATCCCCACACAAAAAAGAAAAAAAAAAGAAAAAATGAATAAAAATTATAGAAAGAAAACCAAAAAAATATATAGTAGTGAGAGGAAGACATAACGGCGCCTAGAAAATAGCCAAAGATTGGTTGACGGAGTTAAAAAATACAAAGATTTAAATTTGACTGTATATTTTTTACTGATGAAGGCTCTATTGAAAAAGAAAATTTAATTTGAAAAAGAAAAGTCTAAAATCAGATGTTTAAGAACTCAATTAGATATGAATGAAAGATTAATTGAGTTTATGAATGGTTTAATTGTAAGAAAAATTAATTTTTAAGTCTATTTAGGCTTTAATTGGAAGAAATTAAAATTTAGGGGTCGAATTAAAAATTTTAAGAGTTAATTTGGTCAAATCAAGGGCTTAATTGCATAAATATTGAATTTTGATGGGCAATTAAGAACTTGATTGAAGAAATGCAAAACCAAAGACCAAACTGGAAAAAGACACGTAAATATAGGAGCTAAAATTGACCAAATTAAGAGCCAAATTGAAGAAATTGGAAATTTGTTGATAAATCGAGGGTTAAAACGCACAAATTGAAAACCAATGATCAAAGTGAAAAAGGCGGCCAACTTCAAGGCTGACATTTGAATTTGACAGGGACGCCTTTGAATTGATTCTTAAAATCAAAATCTCAATTGAGGGTGTTGCGATGTCGTAGTTATACAAATTAATTACCTTAACTTAAATAAATAATATAGTATAGAGCAAGCAAAGGGTCGATCCCATGAAGAAAGTTTAGTTCAAATTTTTATGCTAAACAATATGCAATTTGGGGGAAGTTTTGAGATTATCTATGCTACAATAAAATAAAATATTCAAGCTAAATTAAATAAATCAGAAAACAATCAATAGAACAAACCTTGGTTTCAAGTATATGTCCACCTATGAAAATCAAAACCAATCATTGAAACAATACATCATTTTATATTCTGAATATTTATCTTTTCTTTAATGTTAGTTAGTTAACCGATCCGCAGTGTAACTAACCCTAACCATCAAATAATCACAGTGTCCGCACTTGTAATTTAATTGAATGACACCCTTAAAAACTAGATAAGTTGATTAATCTAGGCATATAACTGTCTACAGTACATGTTTGATTTGATCGAATGTTTTTCATAAGATTAATAACATATATCCACTACGATGATTAAACTTAGTTGTTTTACAAGTTTATATACCACAACTACGATTTTGATAGCAAACTTGACAATACATTGTTTACAATAATAACTTAGAGTCTGGTCTAGCAATTACAATAAACAATAACAGGAAATAAACATATGAAAATAAACATATTTATCATATAAAATTAAAAAAAAGGTAAAATAAATCTTACAGTCCTTGAAATCTAAAGGTTTCTATGTCCTTGCAGCAACAAAAAAAAGAGTTTAACCTTGTATCTCTATTGAAAAACTAATCAAAAGGAAAGAAGAACGCATGATTTCGAGTTTTTGGAGTAAAAGGTGCGTTTTCTCTTCTTTTTCTAGCCGACCCTCTCTTTCCTTTCTCTCTTTCTTTTTATTTGATAGGAAACCCTAATTTCCCTTTTCTACAAATAGTCTTTTCTTAATTAGACAATTTACATTTAAGTAGTGCAATAACTATTTTTCTAAAAAAAGGAGAAATAACCTTTCATAAAATCTCCAAGCTTTGACTTTGGACTTAGAGGAGTTAAATTGCTGAAATAAAAACTTGGATGTCAGTTTGGATGCTTTGAAAAGTATTTTGGAATTGTTTCCTCACAAAACCATTTTGCTTATAGAATTAATATGTCATCTTAGAAAACTCATATCTTGATCTTTTTCTAGTGAACTTTAGTAGGCGGATAGGTCTTCGAGTTAGGAATCCAACAAAATTGAGTTTGCATCAAATGAACTTCTCTAGCTTAAGATATTCAAGTCGGAATGGTCGAAGGTCAACATTGGCAGAATGCGAGATTTGTCTTTGAAGTTTGTGATTTCCATTCTCTTTCTCTTTTTATTTTTCTTTCCATATATGTATAGAAAGGTATGGATGTTATATTTCTAATTCCACTGGAATCACTTCATTTCGACCACTAGAGCTCAAGTTCTGCACAAAACATCAATTAGAGGTCAAATCTGCCAATCATCTCCAATTTACTTCTTTTTTAGTCTTACATCCAAAAGTACCTTCAAAACATAAAACAAAGAATATCAAGGCATTTTATATATAAAACATAGGAAAAATAATAGGCATATATGAATAAAACTATCGAATAATATGGTTGCATTACAGGGTTTGATTGAACAAATCGAAAATTGAGGACTAATTTGGAAACAAAAACTTTTTGGCGTCATTTTTTTAAAATGAAACATGTTTTTTTCAAAACGACACTTTGACAGACCCACGTTACTTGGGTTTGATAGTGCCAAACCCAAATTCCTTAGTATGACATCCCTTCCCTGGCCCAATTAACATGGCTCTGGTGCCCCTAAATTGACCGGGTTTAACTGTTTTTTTGCTCTCCTTTGGTCTTTTACCTTATCCAAATTGATTCAACCACTAAATTAATCGGGTCCTGGATTGACCAACCAAACCGGTCCAGGTTTAATAATTATAATAGAACCCCCCTATATATACACATATATTTTGGATTGTTTTTACATCAAGTTTTTACCGTGTTTAATAATATTTATTTATTTATTATTATTTATTTAATAAAATAATTATTTAAATAAAAATCACTATATCTTCCGGATAGCTTGAGATGTTATCCAATTAAATTATTATCTTTATTCTAAAAGCTTGTTTCGATGTTACGGTTAAATACTTTGACAATCATACTAAGTTTAAGCATATAAATTTATTTGACTTTTTTCGAATCCCTCAACAAAACTTGGGATCTTTCTAAATTATTTTCTATATTTTTCAATATCTTAATATTTAATGATTAAGAAAAAAAATTTAAAATGCTTCTAGACATAATTGTTTTTGAAAGTAAATTCAATTTTTATCAGCATATTTCAAATATTGCAGATCAAATTATCCAAAATTATATTTTTAAAAGGTTCCTATTAATGATAATATTAAATTAAAAAAGATAAAATATTCTCTTAAAATATTATAATTAGGAACAAAATTGATATTATAACCGCCACAAACCTAATATAATTATTTTAAAGTAGCTAGTGCGTGCAACGTGTTCGAGCACCATGTGTGAGGCCCCTCCCGGTAGCCGAAAACTCTCTTTCATCATGTCGTTAGAAGTGTAGCACCGTCATCTTCCTATTGTGGCGGCACGTGGTGGCTTTGATGTGGCAATACAACGCAGATGACATTTTATTTTCACCCTCTCTTTTCTCTCTTCTCCGCTCGAAATTCTGCTAGCCATGCAAAATTTCAGTGTTGCCTCCTAATTTATTGAGATTTTGAATTCGGTCCTTGTTTTTTTTTTAATTTTTGTTCTTGGATTTTTTATAAAATTTTGATTTTTTTTCAATTGTATCATTCAATCCTAATTTGTGATATATTATTTTTCTCAATTTGCTCGTCATTTTTTATTACTTTTTTTGGATCATTTTGTTAAATCATTTTTTCTTTTTAATTTAACGATTCAATAAAAAAATTTAGTTTTCCTTGAATTTATTTTTTGTTTCAATTTTGATCCTTGTTTTTTAAATTGTTCTTTTGTTAAATTAATTTTTCTTTTCAATTTTACCATTGATTTAAAAAATTTTAATTGTCCTTTAATTTATTTTTTATTTTCATGTTAATCCTTATTCTTTTAATTTCTATTTTTTTTCTTTTATATCCTTTTGTATAGTTTAATGTGTTTTTTTTTTAATTATATCATTCAATATTTTATTGGTTCTATTTCATCATTCAATAAAAAAATCTTAGTTTTCCTATAATTTATTTTTTTATTTCAACGGCGATCCTTATTTTTTTAATTTTAATTTTTTAATTTTGAATCTTTATTTATAGTTTAATTTTTCTTTTCAATTTTATCCTTTAAAATTTGATTAGTTAGAGATTGTACTTTGTGGTTTTGTCAGGTTGGATGCTTCTATTCTAATGATCTGAGTTACATGCTTGAAAAGTTAATGCGGGTTAATATTATTTTTTTTACTTATTTTTTTTATTCTTATTTATAAATCTACATCTTGTATTTAGATTTATATAGTTTTTTTCTACTATTTATTATTATTTCTTATCGTTATTTTTCTTCTTTTTAGTAAAAGTCTTAACATGGCTCTGGTGCCCCTATGAGACCCATGATGTTCCAGACCCAAGGCACTAGGATCTGACAATCATGCCAGACCTGAGCGCCTAGGGTTTGGCAAACATGCCTAACCCCAATACCAGGTGTCTGACAGCCATGTCATTCTCTAGTGCTTGAGGTTTGACAACCATGTTTATTTTTCTTGAGAAGGCAAAAAAATCCCTCAACCTAAATGTTAAAATTTTATGCCCTGAAGGGCAAATCAGTATCTATATTGCACCAAAAAAACCTAAACAAACCATTCTTTCAATGCTAAATGTATTCTATAGAAAAGACAATCTCACCCACAATTGTATGCTTAGTAAGTTTTTTTAGTAAGGATAATTATATCATTACATTGCTCCGATTACATAATAATTTATATCTTTGTGAACAATAAAAGGATAAATAGTGAAACAATTTATTGTATAATGATGTGATTCATAGTAAAAACACAATTTCTTTTGTGTTTTAAGTTAATAAATATACTCTCTCTTATCCCTCGCACTGAAATTCTACCTTTGCAATCTCTTTTATCTACAAAGAATTTTGATGAAAAGAATGAGGTACCGTGGGAAATCACACAATAATCTGGATCAATACATCCCCTTTTGTGTTTATTTGTCAAGCTATGGTTAAAAATACCATTTTAGTATAAAATATATAAAAAGAAATCTTCTGGCCAAATACCGTAGGTGGGTGAACAAAAGTTGTCGATCTTGTGATTTATTGCTTTTCATGGCCAAGTTGTACTAAAATGATTTGATTTGATTTGATTATTACTATTCACCAAAAATCTCTTTTAAAAATTTGAAATATAGTATTTTTAACTGAAATTCTTAATAGATGCCAGTGAAAATTTAATTCACTTTTGCAAATAGTTTTAAAATTTTTTGAAGTAAAAATGTAGGTTATTTTTGTTAAGAATACAAATTCAATAAATTATATATATAAAAAATAAGTTGAAATTATCTCAATTTTTTTTTGAAGATCTAATATTATAATCCTAAATGCATTTTTGGGGATTATACCAACAAAAAAAGGCAAAAAAATATGACATTATTATAGAAATATCAACAGAATTGACTATTATATTAGCATTTCCATCAGCAATGTTAGGTCATATTTCGCTGTAAAGATATAGGAGGTTTTGGAATTTTTAACGGAAATATCGATGGAATAAATAAATATTTTCAATGAAATATGCAATGGAACATTTCGATAATTAATGTGAATTTCCAACAAATTATGTAACAAAATATTCTTTCAGTAATTAATGTTGCTGATGGAGCTCTGAACAAAAAAAAAAGTTGTAAAATCTAATTTTTTGGTGTGAATATTCCACCAACAATCCTGTAAAAAAAATTTGCAAATAGAAGCTATGATGAAACAAAAATCCATGATAAGTATATTACTGATGATATTTTTCAGCCAGCTATTCCATTCGAATAGTAATTATGGCATAAGTTTTTCTTTAATGGCCAATAAATATTCTGTCAATTTTTCTAATTTTCTAATGGTGAGAGTAATCCGTTTGTTTTCGTATTGCGGCTGCATTTTAAATAAATAGCAGATTTAAACTGTTTGGTAAAGAAAAAACAGGATTTACTATGCATGGGCCCCATTGTTTACTGCATTTAGAAGCAGGGGAAGAAGAAGCAGCTTGGAGCTGCTTTTTTGCCAACTGTGTTCCAGCACAGTAACCAGAGGCGCGCAACTAAACTTCCTTCTAGTAACCAGAGGCGCGCGCTTTTTCTTCTTCTTCCAGTGACCAGAGGCGCACGTTTTTTCTTCTTCTTCTGCACTTCCATGTCTCCACTGTTTCACGTGAACAGTGGAGACATGGAAGTGTAGAAGAAGAAGGAGGAGGAGGAGAATGAGAGGCTGGGGAAAGCGGGGAAAGAATTCAACTCTAGCACCAAGCGGACACTCTTTGTGAGAGGAGAAGGAGCATAACGAGAGGAATAGAAAAGTGCTCAACTTTCATCTTCCTCCTGCTTTGCTTTATCAACATTACACTTGTTCAAGTGAATTTTAATTCACTTGAACGGTGTAGCAACACGCGTGAATTTAGTACATGCATGTTGCTTTGCCCAGTCGGGTCACTAGCCAGTGGGCCGGGCTAGCTGGGTTTAGCCCAACCCATATGGGTCGGACCGGGTCCGATCCAAACCTAAATGCATTGATCCGGGTCCGTCCCAAACCTAAATGCATTGAACCGGGTGTGACCTAGTAAAATAAAAAAAAATCCAAAGAAATTTCACAGATATTGTGTTTTATTCGAAAAACTATTGTTAAACATTATTCAATGACACTATATAAATTAGACGAAGATCGCTTGATGACATAGCATTTGCGGGAATTTAATCGCAATCCCAATTTTATTTACGATTATATTTTACACGATATTGTTGCCTTCTTAACAAATTTTTGAAAACTGTAGTCCTTGTCGGATGTTTTTCATACGTGATGGAATTGTAGATAGTTTAATGGAACAATAAAAAATATTTTATATAAAGTATTATTTATTTCATGATGTAATAGCAATAATTAAATCTATAATATTTAAATTAAAAATCATAAATATTAATATATATTTTTAAAATTATTTTATAATCTCAATTTCAAAAACATTTTTAACCAAACACATTAAACTACTTTTTATTCAACCTCAATTTCAACCATAGTTTTAACCAAACATATATTTTTCCAAACCAACCTCAACTAAAAATACTTTTTATAAAACAATTTTTTTCAAACCACAATCATAATAGCTACCGCAATACCAAATACACACAAGTCACCAACTAATGCTCGGTTGAAGGATTCTATAATATGAATCAATATTTTTTTCTAGTTATATGAAAATATATATCAAGAAAGAAAGGAGACGGGATGAAAATGCGTTGCAATTTACATATTTATATACCTTCAAAACGAATATTGACAAGAATAAATATCAAGATAAATAGTAATTTTAGTGTCTTTTTATCATTCAAGTTTGGTTTGTTTATTTTAAAGATATATCTCTCACATTGATCTAGTATATTTAGAAAACTTTAATAAAATCTTCTAAGTATTGCCTTAAACAACCAAATCTCCTTAACCATCTGATCAACTTATAATTATAAATTTAATATCCTTAGATTAGCTTTCACATAAGAAAACTTAGCCATTTTGTGTTTGGATTTTAAAAATCAACGCATCTAAATTCTAGATAAATCTATCAAGTATAGAATTTAAGATCAGAACAAAGAGATAATGTAAGTGGATTTCATAAAAAGGACGGCCCCTCCATGTATAAAACTTGTTTTTTCCGTTTTTGGTTGCGTGTATATTTCCTTGACGATTGCGAACATTAATTTAGACTAATTAAAAATATATATATATATATATATATATATATATATATAGGGTTGTTTGAGAGTATGGTAATAATTATGGTTGAAAATGTTTTTTGTTTAAAAATATATTAAAATAATTTTTGATATCAATACATTAAAACGATCTGAAAATATTTAAAAAATAATTTTAAATAAAAAAAATTTAATTTTTTCTAAGAAAACACGGTTTAATTCATGTTCCAAAACACTATAAAAAAGAACCTAATGCTTTCGCAAGGAGGAAAGAAGGGTAAAGAAAATATTAAAAAAAAAAAAAAAAACCTCTTGAGAAAGTGTAATAGTTGCAGATCTATAGTTCTTTTTCACTTAAATAATATAATAATATTTTTATCCCGCCATCCAAAAACTCAAAATTGACTTTGAAGGGCATTGAAGTTTTTTTATATGGCTTATTTGTTATTATCAAATAAAATAGGAATAAATAAATATTTTTTTTATTTTAATTATATAGTAAAACGATTTAAATATCATTGAAAGCAAAAACATTAAAGCTAGTGTTAATAGGTATTTTTGTATTTTCATAATGGTTTTTTGGCTATTATCATTTAAGTTGAGGGGCAACTTTGGTTTTTGCACAAATATAAAAATAATAAACAATTAAAAAGCAAAGTGAAACTACAAAAATACCCTTAAAATAAAAAAATAAAGGTTGAGGTCAAATGGCATTTTCGGTTTTTCACAATGGTTATTTTGTAATTACAAAGTTAGCTTAGGGGCTATTTTATATTTGACAAAAAAAAAAAAAGGCAGACATGTAGAAGGCACCCATGCCTTTCAAGCGACGCGTGCGACGCTTTTCGGCATCCAAAAAAACCCTTCCACCATGTTGTTGAAAGCGCCACTAAGTCTTTTTCTTATTGGTGTGACACATGTCTCTATTGGTGGTCTAGTTTGGCATTGATGAACATTTTTTTTCC
Source organism: Populus x sibirica (assembly GCA_019202695.1). Classification (NCBI taxonomy): domain Eukaryota; kingdom Viridiplantae; phylum Streptophyta; class Magnoliopsida; order Malpighiales; family Salicaceae; genus Populus; species Populus x sibirica. The sequence continues at coordinate 549,759 of JAGMVL010000317.1, forward strand.
ATTATCTCTCTTTCCTTCAAAATCACAGCTTAACCTTTTTGGTTGTTAACGTCTTAATTTCAATTTTTATTTTTTAAAAAAAATTTAGACTTAGTCCTTTTATAGAAATTTTATTTATTTTTAATTTTATCATTCAATCTCAATTTACTAAATATTATATTCTCCAATATGGTTTCTATACCTTGGGTTTCTAATTTTTATCCTTAGTTCTTTTGTAAAAATTTTAGTAGTTTTCGATTTTATTATTCATTTCAAAATGATAGAATTATGTTTTCCAATTTGATTTTTATTGTTTTGATTTTTTCTTAATCTTTTTATAAAAGTTATCATTCTTTTAATTTTATTATTTAATTACAATGTTGTTTTTATTTTTTTATGTTTCAATTTTTTTATTAATTTTACTCTTTAATTAAATATAATCTCAACTTGATTATTAAAATTACAAAGTTTGTTATGACTTTGGCTGAACATTATTTTTTTTATAAAATAAATAATTTAGCCGACCAAGCGTAGTGGTGAGTAGTTTGCCTTTATTAGTGTCCCACTTTCCATATCCATGTCAATGTCAAACGCTGGGACTGTAACACGCGGTTTTATTCATATTGACTCGAGAGTATTGGATTGATCGCAGGTGCAGAGTATATTTAATATTGTGATAGTTATTATTTTAAAAAAATTAAAATTATATTTTTTTTTATTTTTTAGAATTTATTTTTTATATCAATATATAAAATTAATCTAAAATTATTTTAAAAATTAACTTAAATTTTTTTTTAATATTTTTTAAAATTGTTTTTAAACAAAATATAGGATAAGGTGGTTGAATTTTCCAAGCCATGAACAGGTATTTTACACTCTGGGCCTGTCATTTCGCTGTCTTATCTTATGGGTGGTGCTGCCGTGAGTTGGTGGCATCAAGCTGTATTTCTTAAAACGTGGTTCACGGAACGTATTTTACACTCTGGGCCTGTCATTTCGCTGTCTTATCTTATGGGTGGTGCTGCCGTGAGTTGGTGGCATCAAGCTGTATTTCTTAAAACGTGGTTCGCTTTCCGTGGATTAGTTATTTTTTTATATATAAAAGATATCAAAAAGACAATTAAAAATTAAGAGTGTTAGGTTTTTTCTGGAAAGCTATACTTAATAGTATGTTTGTAGCGTAATACCTAATCTAAAAATAATATTGATAATATTAATAATAATATTAAACTTATATAACCCAAGTTTAAGTGGGTTTGATTACAATACTAGACCCGGAGCCTTGAATATGGGTCTGGCTGTAAGGTCGTGTCATAAAAGTGTGATAATTAAGAATAAAAAAATTTAACATTACAAAATAAAATTTAAAAAATAATTAAAAAAATAATAATAAAACAAAGCATTATTCAAATAAATAATAATTTATAAAAAGAGATACAATAAAATCTCCTCATGATATCACAATAATATTAATCTTATACTTGAATTATCATGTTTTTAACATGAACTAACTGTTTATTTTATTTCATTATTAGTATTCACCAAAAATCTCTTTTAAAAACTTGAAATATAGTATTTTTAATTAAAATTTTTCATTGAAATTAAAGGAAATTTATCAAAAATAAAATTCGTATTATAAAAGTTTGATAACTCAATAAAAAAAAAATTAAGAATTAACCCAGAATTAGCCGGTTACAATATCTATAATAGAACCCCCTGTATATACACAAATTTTTTAGATTGTTTTTACGTCAAGTTTTTATCATGTTTAAAAATATTTATTTTTTATTTTTTTTTTTTTTATTTAATAAAATAATTATTTAAAGAAAAATCACTATATCTTCCGGATAGCTTGAGATGTTATCCAATTAAATTATTATCTTTATTTTAAAGCTTGTTTCGATGTTACGGTTAAATACTTTGACAATCATACTAAGTTTAAGCATATAAATTTATTTGATTTTTTTCGAATCCCTCAACAAAACTTGGGATCTTTCTAAATTATTTTCTATATTTTTCAATATCGTAATATTTAATGTTTAAGAAAAAAATTTAAAATGCTTCTAGGCATAATTGTTTTTGAAAGTAAATTCAATTTTTATCAACATATTTCAAAAATTGCAGATCAAATTATCCAAAATTATATTTTAAAAAGGTTTTTATTAATGATAATTATCAAATTAAAAAAAAAAGATAAAATATTCTCTTAAAATATTATAATCCAGGAACAAAATTGATATTATAAGAGCCACAAACCTAATATAATTTTTTAAAAGTGCCTACTGCATGCAACGTGTTCGAGCAACACGTGTAGGGCCTCCTAGTAGCTAAAAACTATCTTTTATCATGTCGTTAGAAGTGTAGCACCGTCATCTTTCTATTGTGGCGGCACGTGGTGGCTTTGGTATGGCAATACAATGCCGATGACATTTTATTTCCCCCCTCTCTTTTCTCTCTTCTCCGCTTGAAATTCTGCTAGCCATGCAAAATTTCAATGTTGCCTCCTAATTTATTGAGATTTTGAATTCGGTCTTTTTTTTTATTTTTGTTCTTGGATCTTTTATAAAATTTTGATTTTTTTTCAATTGTACCATTCACTCCTAATTTGTGATATGTTATTTTTCTCAATTTGCTAGTTATTTTTTATTGCTTTTTGTTTTGGATCATTTTGTTAAATCAATTTTTCTTTTCAATTTAACGATTCAATAAAAAAAAATTTAGTTTTTCTCTAATTTATTTTTTGTTTCAATTTTGATCCTTGTTTTTCAAATTGTTCTTTTGTTAAATTAATTTTTCTTTTCAATTTTACCATTGATTTAAAAAAATTTAGTTGTCCTCTAATTTATTTTTTATTTCCATGTTGATCCTTATTCTTTTAATTTCTATTTTTTTTTGTTTTATATCCTTTTGTATAGTTTAATGTGTTTTTTTTTTCAATTATATCATTCAATATTTTATTGGTTCAATTTCATCATTCAATCAAAAAATCTTAGTTGTTCTCTAATTTATTTTTTATTTCAACGGCGATCTTTATTTTTATAATTATTATTTTTTTATTTTGGATCTTTATTTATAGTTTAATTTTTCTTTTCAATTTTATTCTTTAAAATTTGATTAGTTAGAGATTGTACTTTGTGGTTTTGTCGGGTTGGGTGCTTCTATTCTAATGATCTGAGTTACATGCTTGAAAAGTTAATACGAGTTAATGTTAATTTTTTACTTATTTTATTTATTTTTATTTATAAATCTACATCTTGTATTTAGATTTATATAGTTTTTTGTCTACTATTTATTATTATTTCTTATCGTTATTTTTTTTTTTTTTTAGTAAAAGTCTTGTGATTGTTTTGGGCTATAAGAAGAGATTAATTAACAATTATTAATATTTTTTAAAATCTTAGATATGCAGTTTTTATTATACCTTTGATTTTTTTAAAACATATTATTTGGAAAAACAAATCGAGACATGGATTAACAAATAAAATTTGTGAACTTCATAACAATTTTACATATTCTTTGGAGTTCTATTTTTAACAAAAAAAAAAAAATTAAAACAGCAACCCTGAAGATTTTTACAATTGTTTTTCCCATAGGGAGCCCACCATGTACGGAGAAATTTCTACAAGTCTATTCGGGTGCTGTTTGTCGGCAAGCTTATGGCCACAAAAAAATATTATGTTTTTAATCAAAGCAACTTTACCTCAGATAGAACAAGAAGTGATTTTTGTCCTCTCTCCGTAGGATAAGTGTGTCGTATTCTATGAGAAATTAATAAGATTCTTTTCCAAAGTTTTTGAAATCCGAACCTCGTAATTCTCAAACCATGACCACGAATGACGAAACACGATAAAAATGTGGTTTTTGTGTGATGGGAACCTTATCGAACCCGACTTAAAGTTGATCCGACAAAGGAGATGGTCCTGGATTGATATATATTAATCTGAATTAATTTAAATTTTTTTTTAAAAAATTTTAATATTTATATACAAAAATTAAGAAACAATTATTATGAATATAAACTATATATATTGTAAATAATGAAATTTAAAAGATTATTTCAAAAGATTTTTTATTTTACATTGAAAAAATACTACTATATTATTCTTTTAAGTTTAAGTATTTAAACAAAAAAGATTTTTTTTATTCTACATTGAAAAAACATAACTTTTTTCTTGTTAACATAAAGTATATATATTAAAAAGTTTCAAATCCTATATTGAAAAAATAACTTTTTTTTTATGAACATATAGTATATATATTAAACATTTCAAATTCTAAATTGAAAAAATAAAATATTTTTTTAGTATTTATGCAGTGAACTTTAAAAATAATTAATAACCAACTAAAAAATATGAAAGAAGGGGTATCTGACGGGTTGACCGTGTTTAACAATTTTTTTACTCTTACTGGTCTTTTATTTTATCTGAATTGATTCAACCACCAAATCAATCGAGTTAACTCACCAAACCGATCCAGGTTTAATAACTATAATAGAACCCTATATATACACATATATTTTGGATTTTTTTTACATCAAGTTTTTATCGTGTTTAATAATATTTATTTATTATTTATTATTTATTTAATAAAATAATTATTTAAAGAAAAATCACTATATCTTCCTGATAGCTTGAGATGTTATTGGATTAAATTATTATCTTTATTCTAAAAGCTTGTTTCGATGTTACGGTTAAATACTTTGACAATCATACTAAGTTTAAGCATATAAATTTATTTGACGTTTTTCGAATCCCTCAACAAAACTTGGGATCTTTCTAAATTATTTTCTATATTTTTCAATATCTTAATATTTAATGTTTAAGAAAATTTTTAAAAATCCTTCTAGGCATAATTGTTTTTGAAAGTAAATTCAATTTTTATCAACATATTTCAAAATTTGCAGATCAAATTATCCAAATTTATATTTTTAAAAGGTTCCTATTAATGATAATTATTAAATTAAAAGAAGATAAAATATTTTCTTTAAAATATTATAATTAGGAACAAATAACAACCACAAACCTAATATAATTTTTTAAAAGTAGCTAGTGCATGCAACGTGTTCGAACAGCATGTGTGTGGCCTCCTGGTAACAAAAAAACTATTTTTTATCATGTCGTTAGAAGTGTAGCACCATCATCTTCCTATTGTGGGGGCACGTGGTGGCTTTGGTGTGGCAATACAACGCCGATGATATTTTATTTCCGCTCTTTTTTTTCTCTTCTCTCCGCTCGAAATTCTGATAGCCATGCAAAATTTCAGTGTTGCCTTCTAATTTATTGAGATTTTGAATTCGGTTCTTGTGTTTTTTTTTAAATTTTTGTTCTTGGATTTTTTGTTAAACTTTGATTTTTTTTTTCAATTATATCATTCAATCCTAATTTGTGATATACTATTTTTCTCAATTTGCTCGTCATTTTTATTGTTTTTTTTGGATCATTTTGTTAAATCATTTTTTCTTTTCAATTTAACGATTCAATAAAAAAAATTTAGTTTTCCTCTAATTTATTTATTTTTCAATTTTAATCCTTGTTTTTAAAATTTTTCTTTTGTTAAATTAATTTTTCTTTTCAATTTTACCATTGATTTAAAAAATTTTAGTTGTCCTCTAATTTATTTTTTATTTCCATGTTGACTCTTATTCTTTTAATTTCTATTTTTTGTGTTTTATATCCTTTTGTATAGTTTAATGTGTTTTTTTTTTTCAATTTTATCATTTAACATTTTATTGGTTCTATTTCATCATTCAATCAAAAAATCTTAGTTGTCCTTAATTTATTTTTTATTTTAACGGCGATCCTTATTTTTGTTTTACTTTTGATCTTTATTTATAGTTTAATTTTTCTTTTTAATTTTATCCTTTAAAATTTGATTAGTTAGAGATTGTACTTTGTGGTTTTGTAAGGTTAGATGCTTCTATTCTAATGATCTGAGTTACATATTTGAAAAGTTAATGCGGGTTAATATTATTTTTTTACTTATTTTTTATTTTTTATTATAAATCTACATCTTGTATTTAGATTTATATAGTTTTTTATCTACTATTTATTATTATTTCTCATCGTTATTTTTCTTCTTTTTAGTAAAAATCTTGTGATTGTTTTGGGCTATAAGAAGAGATTAATTAACAATTATTAATATTTTTTTAATAATAAGATTCTTTTCCAAAGTTTTTGGAATCCGAACCACTTGTAATCATATCCCTTAAATTCAAAAATATATATATTTTTTTTCTTTTTGTGTTTTGAAATCTTTTAATATGAATTATTTTAGAAACAAACTTACAAAGAGAAAAATAAATAAAATACTTATTTTTGAAAAGAAAATTACAAAAAAAATGATTTTAGTTTAAACAATGAATAAAATGAATTTATTATTTATTTTTATGATAATATCATGATAAATAAATAAAATATAAATTCGTTGCTTTTGCACGAATGAAGGGAGCTACGTAAAGAAAACACTTGTTTTTTAGATGTTTGTGGTTGCACTTTTCTTTTCATATCCATAGTTTATTTATTTTTATGATAATATCATGACAATTTTACTCTTTTTTTTTTTTTGGGATCCTGCTATTTTTAACCAAAAAAGAAAAATACAGCACCAGAACAAACTTCTGTATCTTTTTTAGCCATAGGTTGGGGAGCCCACCGTAGCACCTTTCACTATAAATAGCATGAAAGATATTTTTTTAGATGAAAAAAATATTATTTTATTTAAAAAACAAATTATATTAAAAAATATATTTAGAAAAAAATATTATTAGTTATGGTTTTAAAAAATTGATTTTTAAAAAATATTTATTTAGTTAAAAAAATTATGTTATAGATTTTTGTATATAAAATAAATAAAAAATATATTTTCACAAATAGAAAGTAGATTATTTTATATTTTATAAAATCAAAGTTTAAAATATAATAATGAATGAAATTCAGTGTAAAAATCAAAAGTTATTTTACTAATCAAATAATTTTTTTTTGTTGGATAAAAAACATAAACTACCACAATACTAAATACATTATTTGTAACTTAAAACCACTTGATTTATTCATTTATGAACAAATAGTGATAACATGAGACATAACTATGTATATATTAGCTAACTATCAACAATAAGAATAATTGTTATTTATAATAATTAATCATAACTATAAAAAGTATTTACACAAATTATTTAAAAGTGAGATTTGAATCCAAGACATTTATGTGTTTTAAGTCAAATCCTTATCATTAACAAAACTCTAATAACCTACTTGAAATCAAATCAAATATAAAATTGAATTAAATTTCATTTGTGATTTGAATTAAATTAACAACTTATTAAATTTTCATATTTGAAATAAAATATTAATCTATAAAATATTTGAATTGAATTATATTGTTTGGAATATACATGTAAATGAAAAGAATTAACTATCTTGACTATTTTGCTCTTAATTCAAAAGAAAACTTGTTACAAAGACTCTTATAATTAATTATGTAATTCTTACATTATTTTTTATTTTTATTTATAAATATACATCTTGTATTTAGATTTATACAGTTGTTTATTATTGTTTTTCATCGTGGTTTTTCTTCTTTTTAATAAAAGTCTAGTGATTATTTTGGACTATAAAAAGAGATTAATTAACAATTATTAATATTTTTTAAGTTTTAGATCAAAGAGCCTAATAGTATGATTAAAATTTTCAGAGAGTTTTCTTTGTTATTCATATCATCCAATTATTATTTAAGAATTTATCCCTTTAATATTTTTATGGGATACAGTTGAGAAATTAAGCCTTCTCCGTGGTTACAGTAAGTTTTTCACTCCTATAAATATGACAACATGCACTAGCATATATGTACTACTTAAAATCAATGGAGTTGATTAACGAGGAAAGTGCTAGTGAGCTCCTTCAAGCTCAAGCTCATGTGTGGAATCATATATTCTACTTTATAAACTCCATGACTTTGAAATGTGCTGTTCAACTAGGCATACCAGATGTGATCCAAAAACATGGCAAACCCATGACCCTCTCTGAGCTTGTTTCTGCCCTACCAATCCACCCATCAAAAGCTCAATATGTCCACCGCCTTATGCGTATTCTCGTGCACTCTGGTTTCTTTTCCCAGCGAAATCTTAACGGCGTTGACAACCAAGAAGCCTATTCCCTTACCCAATCCACTCGTCTCCTACTCAAGGACAATCCCTGGAGTGTGAGAGCTCATTTACTTTTTGTGCTCGACCCAGTTCTGACAAAACCATGGGATTGCTTGAGCACTTGGTTCCAAAATGATGATCGTACTGCATTTAGTGTTGCCCATGAAAAGGCACCTTGGGAGTACGTTGGCCAAGATCCAAGAATCAACAATCTCTGTAATGAGCTCATGGCTAGAGATAGCATACTGGCTTGTAAGTTGGTTGTAAACAAATGTAAAGGCATCTTTGAGGGGGTGAGTTCTTTGGTGGATGTCGGGGGAGGCATAGGAACTATGGCCAAGGGCATCACTGAAGCATTTCCCCACATGGACTGCACTGTGCTTGATCTCCCCCATGTGGTTTCTGACTTGCAAGGATGCAAAAATTTGAAGTATGTAGCGGGGGATATGTTTCAGGCAGTTCCTCCAGCAGAAGCAATTTTACTCAAGGTAAATTCATGTCAACAGTATTCTTCTACCAACACTATATATTAAATTTGCATATATATATAAACATCTTTTATTAGTTTTTGTTTGAGAGGTGCTTATATACACACGTCCATCCTTGAGCTTATATTTTGACACATACATAAACTATTCCATTCCTGACCTCTGCGTACACATGCATATGAAGATTTATATTCAAAGATGGACATCATCTCTAAACCAAAACTCTATACTACGGAGTTTTTATATATGTGCATCTTATGTTTTCTATTTCCTTGAGGATTTTTTTCCCGTCTTCATTTATTCATGCTACATATCTTATGGCAAATGACAAACAGTGGATGCTACATAACTGGAGTGATGAAGACTGCGTGAAAATACTTAAACGATGCAAACAAGCAATTATGAGTAAGGAACAGCAGAAAGCTGGGAAGGTGATAATTATAGATATGGTGAGAGAGAACCTGAATGGAGATGAGGGGTCAATTCAAACGCAGCTGTTTTTTGATCTACAAATGATGGTGGTTGTTGGTGGCATGGAGAGAAATGAAAAGGAGTGGGCTAAGCTCTTCTTTGATGCTGGTTTCCTCAATTATAAGATACACCCTGTGCTAGGCACAAGAGCTCTCATTGAGCTTTATCCTTGATAAGATCTTAGTAATGTTTTGCTTTTGTTATGCTTAAGTGTGAAAATTCATGATATTATGATTGTCTAAAATAATATTTATGTGTAAAATAATAAAATTTTTGTTGCTGTTGCCGCCGCCGCCGCTCCTATTGTTGTTGTTGCTGGTGTTGTTGTCATTATTATTATAATAAATTCTTTATCTTTAATGTTTTATTGTTCCTCACTTAGTGCAACTAAAATGTTTACAATATATATTTTAAGATTCCAACAACAACAATAACATCTTATTTAGACTTAATTATTTCTTAATAAAATTGAATCAACACTCTAGATTAGAAGGAAAAACAAAGTTCAAAAAGTGCAAAGTTAACTTTAAAAATTGAGGTGAGGAAAAATATATAAAATCAAGATAGACAATGCAAGAAACTCTTCATTCACCCCCTTTTATATATATATATATATATATAATTAATAATGATGATTACTAGAATTGATTTCCAACATTATTAACTTTGATTAACCGTCATAAAATCAAAATTAAACCTGAATGTTTTGACTTTAAATTTGATGATTCTGAGTTGAAAAAACTAATACGATTTAAAGAAACTCTTCTTGAAGAAAATTGATTAGATTTGTCATAATTCAATTTTGACCATTTTTATTTTAATTATTATTATTATTTTATTTACTGAAATTGATAAAAAATGATGATAAAAAAAATAAAAATGATGAAAAACAAGTGAAAATGAAATAAATGAAGAATGAATTAAAATTTGGGTTAAGGGCAACATGATTGGAAGTTTTGGGGTTTAATTAAACTTTGAAATTAATCCAATTAAGGGTTTAATTGGAGAATTGATAAGTTTTGAGACTTAATTAAGCTTGACATTAATTTAATTAATCCAATCAAGGTTTTAATTGGAGAATTGATAAGTTTTGAGACTTAATTGAGCTTGGAATTAATTTAATTGGAGAATTGATAAGTTTTTGGACTTAATTGGCTTGGAATTAATTTAATTAATGAAATCCTGGACTTAATTGAAGAAATATCAAAGTTTGGGGTTTAATTGGGGTCCAAATTGCAAAACATTAAAATCCAAGGACCAGCTTGAAAATGGAGCGGAAAATCAAGGATCCAATTACAGTTTATCCAAGGTCTTGATTACAAAACTTTCAAAACATAAAGGACCAAAATGCAAAATAACCTCAACACTGTTCATCTTCTTCACCCGAAAAAAAGAAAACTGCTGCCTTTATTCCTGCATTAAAACAGAGAGCATGGGACCGCATGGCATTCCAAGAGAGGATAAAACCAGGAAAAAAAAACGACTGGAAGAGCAGGGGGGATTTGGACGAAAAGGGGAGAGGAAAACAAAAAACCATGAACGGCAGGGGGAAGAAAAGCTGAAAAAAAACTGAGGGGAGGACAAAAAAAAACCAGAGGAAAAACCCAGAGAGCAGGGGACCGAAAACCAGAGGAAAACAGGGCATAAAACACAGAAAAAAGGCAAATATACAGGGGAGAAACCGGCAGGAGAAAGGGAGAACACTGGAAACAGAGAACGAGGGGAAGACGAATAACACAGGGGAACAGAAAACAAGCCAGAGGCTGGGCAGAGAGAGACGGAGAGAAAAAAACAGAATCGTGGGGGAGAAACAGGGCATAAGGAGCATATAAAAGAGGGCAAATAACAGAGAAAAAAGCAGAGCATAAGTCCAGAGCAACAAAAAAAAATAATAAACAGAGAGCAGAGAGAGCACGAAAAACTGGAGAAGAAAACGTGAAACGGAGAGAAGCATTGGCCAGCTAACACACGAACACCAGCCTCGTCTCCGGTTGCACCATCCCCCCCTCCGAACAGACGAACACAGAAGACGAAAGGTGAACCAACACAGACGGAAAAAACAGAGGACCGAAACCAGTAGAGAGAGAAGAGAACGGACGGAGAGAGACAGTGAGAGAGTCAAGAGAGCAGAGAGAACAGAACACAGCAAGGGGAACAGAAAAGAGGACTAGCACCGACCGCCCTCAACTTCGTCTTCACCTTCAGGAGCAGCGTCTTCATCTTCAGGAGCAGCAGACCACTGGTAAGTCTTCTCTTCTCTCCTTTGCACTTTAATTCACTGCTACAGTAGCAGTGAATTGTAATTCACTTTCTACTGTAGCAAGTGAATTGTAATTCATTGGGCAGGCGTGCGTTACCCAGCCAGGTCACTGGTCTAGACCAGTGACCCAACCGAGTCAGCTGGGTCCAGCCCAGCCCATGTGGGCTGAGCTGGGCCCAGCCTCCAAAATAATAAAAAAAATAAATAGAAAGTGTAGAAATAAATTTTTTTTTGCATGTCTTAGAAAAAATGTATTTTTTGTCAATTTATTCATTGATATCGGGGATCAGGAATTAAAAAAAAAGAAAAGAAAATATACTGATTTTTTTTGTAACTATGATTTTTTACCAACACCAGAGTTGGAATTATTCGGGGTGGAATTTTTACCAACGCCAGAGTTGGAATTATTCGGGGTGGAATTTTTACCAACGCCGAGTTGGAATTATTCGGGGTGGAATTTTTACCAATGCCAGAGTTGGAATTATTCGGGATCGAATATTCACCGGCGCCAGAGTCAGGAATATTATAAACAAATCATCATAGCATAAGCGAATAAATGTTTAGCAATTTAAGACAAAATCAGCAATGCAGTCTGCCTTAGGTAGAACGTTTAAGGGGTGATAATATCTTCCCTTTTACGTAACCTTGATCCGAACCATAGAATCTCTGTTGACCAGTTAGGGTTCCTAGTGACCATAATACTAGGTGGCGACTCCTCAAACAAGATATTTTTTTCTAAAAGAACAAGATGCCAGAAATCTGTTCTTTTTCCACAATCAAGAAGATTATTTTTTAGGGCCGCCGCGATGTTGGGTGCGACAAGATTCATGAGCTGGATTGGACAAAATAATGGGGTAGCAAAAAATAATTATTTATAAGCCAAAGAGTTATTTTATAATAAACTCAAATTCAAGATCAAAATATGTTATCAAAAAATAACCCAAAACCAAGACTAAGGACCCGAAACCTGGATCAAGGAGCTCGAGCCATAGCTTAGCTGATTTGATCACGCGTTTATGGGTTAAACCCATACTACTTTGCTAAGACTTTTTTTGACTCCTCAACATCCCAATATATATATATATATTTGATTTTATAAAAATATGGCAACCAATAGTTTTGTGAGATCAATTTTTTATTCACCCGTAACTTATTTTAATCATGTTAATGTTTGATATTAATGAAGTTTTGTTGGACTCCACTTTTTAATAAAGATTTGACCTTAAAAGTGAGTGGACTCTTCTTTCAATTTGACATTAGAGATGCCTTTTAATCATGTTTTATTAGAACAAATTTCAACAATCCTTCATATGAACGAAAATTGTTCGGGTAGTATAAAAGACTTGAAAATTTATAGAGAGATACTAATTTGGTAGATCATCACATTAAGATAGGTTTCTTTTAACTTTGTATATTTTTTAGTGAAAAACTTTTAGATTTACTCGATTAAATAGAGAACGCGATGTCTTAAACTTTCAACCTTTTGTGTAAACCAAGACAATAATATTCACATAGTTTTCTATCTAGATATTTACTTTGACTCTCATTATTATGTTTATTTTGGCACTAAACAAATCCTGGATTTATGGATGTTTTATAGAAATTTTCCTTCATTAAAGTTCTCAAAGAAATGATCACATTTCTAACTTATGTAAGTGATTTTTCATTAAGAGTATTCATTTATATTCTACTTGGTATACCAATATATAAAAATAAATAAGAGCAACTCACCCTTTTATCACACTGCAATTACCACCTATTTCATTATAGAAATAAAAAGGAAATAATAATTTTTTAATGCTACCGAAAATGTTATATGACTTAGTTTTCTATTTGGACGTGGATTTTGAGATCTCTAATAAACTAGTTGTTGTCACCATTGTCATAACCTAATTTTTGACCATTTTATTTTAATTATTATTATTATTTTATTTACTGAAAAGGATATAAAAAAATGACAATGAAAAAAGTAATAATGATGAAAAGCAAGTAAAATGAAATAAATGAAGAATGAATTAAAATTTGGGCTTATATGCAACATGATTGGAAATTTTGGGGTTTAATTAAACTTTGAAATTAATCTAATTAATCCAATCAAGGGTTTAATTGGAGAATTGATAAGTTTTGAGACTTAATTAAGCTTGAAATTAATTTAATTAATCCAATCAAGGTTTTAATTGGAGAATTGATAAGTTTTGAGACTTAATTAAGCTTGGAATTAATTTAATTAATCCAATCAAGGGTTTAATTGGAGAATTGACAAGTTTTAGACTTAATTGAGTTTGGAATTAATTAAATTAATGAAATCAGGGACTTAATTGAAAGAAATACCAAAGTTTGGGTTTAATTGGGGGCACAGTTGCAATAGATTAAAGTCCAAGGACTAACTTGTAAAAGGCACCGAAATGCAGGGGTCCAATTACAAATTAACTAGGGGTTTAATTACAAGACTTCCAAAACTTTAAGGACCAAAATGCAAATCGCCATTAAACACTCCACTGTTCATCTCCTCCATCCCGATTCAACAGAAACGGCAGAGAACGTGGGTAACGTTTTTGCCCACGATGTGCCATTAATACATGCTAGGAGGTGTAAGGGTGTTGGGTGGCTTATAAAGATTGAGCACAGCAAAATAAAAAGAGGCCAGGGGAGAAAGGAGCAGAACCGACGAGAGATAGAGAGAAGCAAACGAAACAAAGAGGAAAGCAAAACAAACCAGGGAAAAACCCCGGGCGGAGAGAGACGGAGAGAAAAAAAAACAGAGGAGAGAACTGGAACAAAAAAAAAGGGGAGGAGGAACAGGGCAGAGTGAACAAAAGGAAGGAAACAGAGAGCTAAACCTAGCTTTGGTTTAGTCCGAGAATTCAAGCATAACATACAAATAAAAAACAGAGAAAAGACGGAGAAAAACAGGGGATAGACAGAGTATTGAGAGAGTGACCAGGGAACAGAAAAAAAAGGAACAAATGAAGAACAAGAGGACGACACAGGAGCATACAAAGGAACCGAAGCAGAGCTTTGGCCGGTCATCCATCACGCCTCCGTCTCCTAAATCAGAGAGCAAGCCAGGCGAACAAACACGGAGAAGAGCCAGAGAACAAGAAAGAAAAGACTAGAGGAAGGGAAAGCAAGAAAGAGGCTGGTCGATCAGCAACCGTGCGCCTTCGCTTCCAGCAGACCAGGTAAGTTCTACTCTTCCCGTTTTGCAAAATCATTTGACACTTTTGCCGTGAAATTTAATAAGCACTTCACTGTGCACGCACGCGTGGTGCATGCCTTTGCCCAGCCTGGTCACTGGCTTGGGCCAGTGACCGGGCCGGGCTGGCTGGGTCCAGCCCAGCCCATGTGGGCTGAGCCGGGCCCAGCCCAAAAAAATAAAAATAAAAAATAAAAAATAAAAAAATAGAAAAACATAAAAATAAAAAAAGTAGAAAAAATAAAAAAAATGTGTATGGATGAATAAAAATAATGTAAATTTATTGGTTTATTCGACGCGGCAGTCGGGAATAAAAATACCGGTTTAAATTTATATTATTTTTATTCGTTGTATTTTATTTTATTTAGATAGAAAAATAAAAAAAATATGTGCATGCGTAAAAATAAATTTATTTTTATTTATTTATTCGCTGGTGCTAGAGTAAGGAATAAAAAATATTGATCTAATTTTTTTCAGCTACGAATTTTTACCAACGCCAGAGTTGGAATTATTCGAGCTCGAATATTTACTGGCGCCAGAGTTAGGAATATTATAAACAAATCATCATAGCATAAGCGACTAAATATTTAGCAATTGAAGACAAGACCAACAATGCAGTTTGCCTTAGGCAGAACGTTTAAGGGGTGATAATATCTTCCCTTTTACGTAACCAATCCCGAACCATGGAATCTCTGTTGATTAGTTAGGGTTCCTAGTGACCATAATACTAGGTGGTGACTTCTTAGACAAGACATTTTCCCCTAAAAGAACAAGATGCCAGAAATCTGTTCTTTCCATATAAATATTTTTTAGGGCCGCCGCGATGTCGGGTGCGACAACCATCATTACACTCTTTTTATTTTTAAAGTTTTTAAACCTATACCCTTTGATGAATTATACATAAGATCTATCAATAAATCTTTGGTCAATGGGTTTGCAATATTTTACTTTGGATTTTCATAGTCAATGAAAATAATTTTATTTGATTACAAGTATTTAATTAATGGTATTATGTCAATAATATATATGTCTAGATTGAGCATTATATATTGCTTCCAACTCAAGACTGGTTGTTGCAATGGACATAAATTACTGGTACTGATATTGGCCAGCATAGAATATCCTCTAAGCAATTTCAAAGCCTCTCGATTACCTCTTCACTTTTATCAAGAACAATAAACTTTGATTTCATTATGTATTTTATGATACAATTTTTTTCTAAGAGGAGTTTTAGGACATAATTACTCCACCAAGTGTGAAGACATATCCGCTAGTGGATTTTGAATCCTTAGTATTAGATATCTAATATGCATCATTATACCCTTCTAGTACTCTAGGGTAACTAACACAATATTGTCCATAGTCCAATATGTACTCCAAATATTTGAGTACCTTTTCTATTGCTTTCAAATGATCCGTAATCAGATTATTGGTAATTTTTTTTAAAAAAGTAGAGTCATCAATTGGTTGCTGGTTGTTGTGCTATATGTATGTACCATTGGTGAAAATATTGATATTAAATACCAAAAAATAACCATTAGCTAGAAAAAATGATGTTAAGATTAGATAGATAAAGCAACTCGTGCATAGAACATATTGTGCACTCATGGAAAGTTTGTGTGGACAACCTGGAAACTTAAAAATATATAAATGTGTGTGTTGGTATAAGATTGGACAAAATGAGGTCAGCAAGGATAGGGCCAGGGTCTGCAATTAAAGGTTTCTTGCTATTTAGGGCTAAATAGCTATCGATTTCTAGTTTTTTGGCAAACCAAAATGGTTGAAATGCTGACGTGTGCAATATACATGTTAGTTTTTTTTTTAAAAAAAAACATTCATCATTTGCCCCTTAAATTTTTTAAACAATCATATTTGAAAGACTTATTTAGCACAAGTAAATAATGATCAATTAGGAGTTAAATTATCTACCATTCTATCAGATTTATAACAATTTAACCTCTATTCTTTACTGATATTATTATACATTTATTTACAGCTTCAACAGTGATATAAGAGCTTACTTTCTACAAGCTGGGAGGCAAAGTTTTTTTTTTTTTTTTTTTGAGATTGAGTGCTAAATATAGTAAGATTGAGTGCTACACATAGTAAAAGCGAGGGCAAATACTAGATAGTATGAGTGATTTTATTTTAGAAAGATTACACTTTGCAGCTTGTTTACAATCTTCAGCTTCATTCACGATCTAATCTTTCACCTCTCTTTCCTCCCTTTCCCCTTAATCCATTGCATTTTGCCTGCAGAAAAAGATCTGAAATGTTTATCCACATATGCAAGAATTATATAGGAACACCACAGGATGGTTGTTTTCTCTTGAACAACAAATACATGATACTTGATCATGTGATTAAAACCACATGTTGACAGACATATAAGTCTCCATGTATCAGTTTAAAACCCACAAGAAACAAATGCCAGTGATTGATGGCTTGTTCTAGACTTCGACAAGGTTTATAATACCTTGTATGAAGCTATTGCGTCACCTTTTCCCCTTGATGAACTTCACAAAAGCCATCATGCGTTGAGTAAGTCATCAAATCTGGGGATGCCCTTGGCAATCATATCCTTCCAAACCCCTGCCTTAGTTAGTAGTATTTGAGAGTGTAATATTAATTGTTTTTTAAAGTGTTTTTAACTAAAAAATACATTATAATATAAAAAAATATATTTAAAATTTGCCTAATTCTATTTAAAATACAATATCAAACGGAGGCTTAAACAAGCCTAGTGGTGTAACTAAAGGTGTCTAGAATTAAGTCTCGTAGATCATTTCACTAAAAACTTGTTTCGTATCCATTGATTAGAATATTATTTTTATTTCTATCATGTAAAATAAAATATCAATTTACATAGGAAAATGAAAATATTAATTAAGAAACATGATCAATTTTGAACCAACACATAATTCGCCAAAAATGATAAATTATCAACAAATAAATCCTTATTATTCTGAATATTAATCTAAAGTCAATGTTGAATTTATTAAGAGAAAAAAATAGTTATTACATTAACTCTATTTTACTATTATATATTATCTATCCCCAAGCCTCAATTATTATAGAAAAAACTGATTAATATCTTTATTTTTACAATAATGATTATTTTTCTACACTGATTTTTAATAAATAAAAAATCTAAAATCATGAAAAATAATCATTAAGTATTGTAATAATATTGATATTAAGAAAACAATAAATCATTAAAAAGGAAAGGTATTAAGAAAAATTGGGTTGGACACATACTAGGTCTGTATAGAAACAGGCTTGTGCTTGAAAGCATGGCCAAATATTATTAAAAAAAAGAAGAAGAAAAAATCAATTAGGTGGTTTTACCTCCAAAGCCCGTTTTAAGGAGGAAAATAATAGAAAAGGCCTAAAACACCCCTACAACTCTCAATTGCCTAAGTAGCGTTTGGCCCTGCGGTCGGAAAATGCTTTTGAAATAAATTAATTTTTTTTTATTGTTTTCTTTACATCAAATTAATATGTTTTTGATGTTTTCAGATCATTTTAATATGCTGATGTCAAAAATATTTTTTTTTAAATAAAAAAAATTATTTTAATGCGTTTTAGAATGAAAAACACTTTGAAAAGTAACCGCTACCACATCCCAAACACCCTCTAAGTATAAATGTAATTTTTCTAGATGGAAAAAACCACCACAATGAACTTTTTTTTGGACTAAAGAAACTTTTTTTTTTTGCTCAAAGTTATTATTGGCCACTTGGTTTTTTCATGTTTTGAACTTTAATCATCTAACTTAGAACTTTGACTCTTAATTGTAAATTATAAGAAATTGATTATTAATTTAGCTATAAAAAATACAATTGAAAAGAAAAAAAAATTAAGAATCAAAATAAAATAAAAAAGCAATGAACAATATGTGAATAATAAAACAGTTGTTGTAACCTATTTTTGGGTGCCCGCACAAAAAAGAAGAAAATGCAAAAAAATAAAATAATAATAATAGTGATAATAGGATGCCGGAGCGCCCAGAAAATGGTTAAAAATTGGTTGAGGAGGTTCTAAAATACAAAATTGAAATTTGGCAGTATTTTATTGACTGATGAGAGCTTCGTTGACAAAGAAAATTCAATTTGAGGAAGAAAAGTCCAAAATCAGACATTTATGGACTCAATTAAATTTTATTAAAAGTTTAATTGAATTTATGGTGGGTTTGGTTGCAAGAAAAATTGATTTTGGAGTCAATATGGGCTTTAATTGGAATAAATTGAAGTTCTGGGATGAAATTATATTTTTTGAGAGTTAATTTGGTCAAATTAGGGGCTTAATTGCATAAATATTGAAGTTTGATGGCCAATTAGGGACTTAATTGAAGAAATCTGAAACCAAGGACCAAACTGGAAAGGCACGTAAATATAGGGGCTGTAATTAAAACCAAATCAGGGGTCAAATTGAAGAAATTAGTAGTTTATTGATCAATTGAGGGTCAAATTGCATAAATCAGAGACCAGGGACCAAGTTGGAAAAGGCGGCCAATTTCAGGGCCAAAGATTGAATTTGGCAAGGATGCAATTGAATTGATTCTTAAATCAAAATTATTATTGAGGACTCGATTGAACAAATCACAAATTGAGGACTGATTTATACTTTGACATAAGTTTGGCGCCATTTTCATTTAAATGAAACGGCGTGTATTTCCCAAAACGGCGCCGTTTCATGCATTGTTATATATAAAAAAAGACCCAAACGGTGCCCTTTTGAACGGCACTGTAGGTCTTCTTCTTCCTCTAGACGCGTGAAGCAGGGGAAAAAGAAGATTTTTCTTCCTCTATCACTGCTATCTCTCTCTTTAAAAAGACACCAACTTCCTTTTAAAAAGGCACCGACACCACCCCCACTTGCTCGAAGCTTTCCACGTGTTGGAGAAGAGGAAGGAGATGTGTTCCTCAGGCAGTTCTTGGAGAGGCTGCATAGTGGCTGCCCCTGTTTCTCTCTCCCCTATTTTTCCTATAAATACAGGGGAGAGCACAAGAAACAAGAGGGCAGATGAGAGGACCGAAAAGAACAAAAAAAAAGAGAGAAGAATAGCAGAAAAAGAAGAAAACAGAGGAAGAGAGAGAGAGCAACAAAAAATAGAGAAAAAGAAAAGGAAAAAAAATAAAAAGGAATAGAGAGAAAGAAGAGAGAAGCAGAATATGGATAAAGAGGAAAGAACCGAGAGAGAAAAAAAAGAGAAAGAAGAGAACAAAAGGAAAAAAAAAGAGAAAACAGAGAGAGATAGGGAAAACAGGGGAAGAACTGGTGAAAACCGTCATCGCCGACACCGTCTCGCCACCACCAGCCACCACGAGACGATAACAACCACCGCCCTTCATGCCAGGTAATCTTCTCTCCTTCCCTGCTCCATTTTCTGTTTTCTTTCATTTGCATACAGAATATGAGCAATTCACGTTCTACAGTAAGGTAAAAATAATTGGCTGGTTATTATGCTGTGTCTCAATAAAATAAAATAAATCAAAAAAAATTCCAATAAAATCAAATTTCCTTGCCAAAACAAAAAATCAAAACCTCTTCCTCTCTCGAATCTCGATGGAGAAAGGATTGATATCAGTTGACCGATTTATCGAGTCAAGCCAGGCATACTTCCCGACTCATTTACACACGGACTACACTCAAGGCTTGACCTCAAAATGGGGAAAAGGTCCTATCTTTTGCTCCAAACTAACCGCTAAGCTCTTACCTTTCAAGTTCCCTGATTTCAACCTCTCTCTACTTCGTGTTGTTGATCTTCACATCGGCATTTTTTTCTCTCATTTCTCCGACCACCGGATCTCAAATCACCGCTCATGTCATGGCTCTCGACGCCCACCATTGCCCTGGTAAGCTAATTTTTTTATGTTTTATTTTTTATCCTGGAACCCACTGGCCGAGTTCGCTTGCATATTCAATCGCAATGCATGGGATATTTTAGGAATCGATTTCGGAAAAAGAAATCATTACCTTCGGGAAATCACTTTTTGGATGGTTGGCTATGGAGATTTGATGGGATTGAACTGTAATAGGAGGGGTCATGTTTTTGTTTCGCGGGGAGTTTGGATGCTTGATGTATAAGGGGGATTTTCGATGGGAAGTTGATAGTGATAGGGCAAAGGATGCGAGGAGTAGGCTACCTAATGTTCTCAAGAATGAGACGATTGATGTTCTTTACTTGGATAATACGTATTGTAATCCGTCTTATGATTTTCCCACTCGAGAAGTTGCTACTCAGCAGGTAGGATTTACATATTTCTTGTTCACATAGCAGTTCTTTCTTTGAGTGTTTTTTGGTAGGTGTTGACGATTAATGTGCATTGTAGAGAATGGATACCGGTTAATAGGGATGAAGCATGGATAAAGAGCTAAATATTGTTGGTGCTGAAAATGAGAAAATATAGTGAGCAATTGATTGGTATTTGTGTCTTAGGAATGGTCATGAAAGTAAGTAGATTTATTTTGAGTTTATAGGCTTGGCGGAGATTACAGTGCTTCAAAATAGGAAACAAATAAGTTATACAACTTTTCTTACCGGTTTAATTACTTGGTAATGACAGGTTATTGATATCATTGCTTCTCATCCGGAGCATAACATCATTATTAGGATTTATACTTTGGGGAAAGAAGAGCTTCTAATTCACATTTCACGTGTGTTTAACATAAAGGTACGATCATCGTTAATTCTGATCTTCTATATACATAGATTATGAAGGATGTGTTTTACGTAAAGCACAGAACCAAGTTCTTAGCTCAGTTACCATGCTTGTTTATTGTTTTTATTATGATTCTAAGGCACCCATATTTTCTCATCGTTTTACAAGAAAGTAGTTGTTGAATGAAATTTAGTGAGCTACTTGCAAATTACATTTGCGAACTATTTCTGGTTCAGGTTTGTTTTAGCTTTAATTTCCTTTCCTTCTTTGAAGATTTAGGTGTGGCCAGAGCGTTTACAAACCATGCATCTTCTTGGATTCCATGACACATTCACAACTAAAACTTCTCTAACAAGAGTCCGAACAGTTCCTTGTTAGAGTTTTAGCGTTGAAACTTTAGAGGGATTAAACACAATACGGCCAATAATAGGAATCATGCCATCGGTCTTCCATGGGTCTTTGAAACTGTTAAAGGAGATGGCAATCTTTTCGGCTCTCTCTTAACTTCTTGTTACAAAAAAAGACAGCCATCGATAAGCTGGACGGTAATTTAAGATATCTTTGAAAGGTATCACCAATACATGTTTTCAGTTCCTTACTCACGATCACTCATGCTTTGCGAGAGATACAAGAGTTATTAAACTTGTCGAGCCAATTAACATGAAAGGTATTACGTCTTCATCATCTTGTTATGTTGACCTACTTTATTACCTGAGTCGCCTTTGTGGTGTAAACCAACCACTAAAGAGGTTTGTCTACAAGAATGAAAGGAAAGAGGGAGGCAAAAAAAGAAGTTGTTGTATCTTATTTTGAAAGTGGTAATTCTCCCGAGGCGGGAAGGAAAAAAAGCGGGCCGGTAGGAGTGGATTATAAAAGAGTTAATGTAAGCGGAGCGAGCACATCAAGAAGAGTGCGCCGTGGAGCCAAAATTATGGAAAATGACTGTTCAGATTAAAAGTGTTAACTTTTGTAATTAGGTGAGCCAAAAAAAAATACTTGTAGAAATACTTGCAATCATGATTGGGTGAGCCAAAAAAGTACTTGTAGAAATACTTGCAATCGAGCATATATCTGTAGAATTTTGGTATGGGTATCACTTGGTACCGAGAGTTCTTTGGAAATGATAATTTGCCCTGTTTTCAGTATCTCGAGTTTTACTGTGCAGTAGTTGATGAACTTCATCATGAATTATCAAATACGAGGAGTCCTTATCTGAATCTTAAGAAACCGATTATCTTGATGAAAATCACAATCTAGTTTTTCAAGTAGCACATACCACAATATCTGTGCTCATTGCAATTCTTGTTTCTAATGGATTTTTCCAATTATCTTGATGGAACGTGTGGTTGATGTACTTAAGAAACCGAACAAGTAGGATACTTTGATCCAAATTCTTCAGGTATTTTGTTAATGCAAAACTTATGGGATTTTGTCTGCTTGTGCAACCCTTATAGATATTTAAACTCTCTCAATTAACATCATTAAGACACACTAACTGTGAGACTTTCAATGCAGGTATTCACCTAGCTTTATAAGTGCTTTGCCTCATCTCATTCTGCATGTCAAACTTTACATTATAAGCTGAAAATGTTCATTAGTAGTGTCATGTATTGAAGATCAAGAAATGGGTTGTAGCCTTGTTGGGTCCCCTGTTAAGGTGACTTTGGTTTGACTGCAAAGTCACTTCTTCTTACGATCGACAGTGGGCCAGAACTCAACACACGGTCCACCCTTGAAATGATGCCAAGAAAAATGGCCTCCTAAGTTTGAATTGGTGGTGATTGTTGTAACCTATTTTTGGGTCCCCGCACAAGAAAGGAGAAAATACAAAAAAATAAAAAATAATATAAAAGAATAAAAAAAAGGAGAAAAGAACAAAAAATCAATATAAAATATATCAAAAAATAATAGCAATGAAAAGAGGATGTCAGAGCGCCCAGAAAATGGTCAAAAATTGGTTGAGAAGGTTCAGAAATACAAAGATAGAAATTTGACAGTTTATCGTTGACTTGTGAGAGCCCTGTTGATGAAGAAAATTTGATTTGAGGAGGAAGAGTCTAAAATCAGATGTTTATGGACTCAATTGAATTTATTGAAGGTTTAATTAAATTTATTAAGGGTTTGATTGCAAGAAAAACCGATTCTGAAGTCAATTTGGGTTTTAATTAGAAGAAATTAAAGTGCTAGGTCAAAATTATAATTTTTTAGAGTTGATTTGGTCAACTCGGGGGCTTAATTGCATAAATATAGAAGTTTGATGGCCAATTAGAGACTTGATTGAAGAAATCCAAAACCAAGGACCAAACTGAAAAGCATGCAAATCAAAGGACCAAATTGAAAAGCACGCAAATTAAAGGACTGGCTTGAAATCTGACACACTTTGACGCCAGTTTCCAGTTAAATGAAACGACGTGTTTTGGGGAAAACTACGTTTCATGCATTAAAAAAAAACAAAAAAAAACAAAACAATGTCTTTTTTAGACGACACAGTTTCTCCTTCTTCTTCCCCTAGACATGCAATAGGGGAAAAGAAGTTTTTGTTTTCTTCCTCTTGTTTCTTCCTCCCACGTGCTCTGTTAGAGTAAAAACCAGATGCCACTCGCCTCATGATGAGAAGACAGAGAAGTCGTGCCCCGCAAGCGATGCCTCCATTGGCCACCTCTACCGGCGTTGTGACTGAGTAGGAGGCATGTGCGCCCCATGCATGGGCAGCGATGGGACAGGGCAGGGTCGACCCCGCTCCCCCCTGCCCCTATAAATACTGTCCTGAAAGGGAGAAACCGGGAGAGAGTGACCGACAGTTTTTTGAAAGAGAAAAGAGAAGGAGACCGATAGAGAGATAGAAGGATTTTTCGAGAGAGAAAGGGGGGAGGAGGAGCAAAAAAAAAAGAGAGAATGAACGTGAGACAAAAAGGAAGAAAACCAAACAGAATAGAAGAGGGAAGCATAAAAAACGAAAAGGGGAGAAGAATATTGAAAGAGAAGAGAGAGGGGACAAAACAAAGAAGACAACAGAGAGGAAGGAGGGAAGATTAGAAACAGGGGGAGAAGGATTTTTGTTGTAAAAAACAAACGGACAAGCAGACGAAGGAGGAGAGTTTTCGGAGTAAAACAAAAAGGAAATTTTGAGAAGAAAACCGGCGAGACAAGAGGAGAAATAGAGGGGAGGACAGAAAAGGAATAAGAAGAGGAGAGACGAGAGGAGAGAAAGAGAAGATAAGCGGGAGAAAAAAAAGGGCCTCTCGCACGGGGAAGAAGAAAAAACCGCAAAGAAGACCGCAACACCACCGAGAACGGTCACCAGCATCACCATCAGCTCAGCTACCCAAGATCATCACCTCAGGTAATTCTCTTCCCCCTCATAGTCGTCGGTCATTGTTCATCTTCTTGCTTGCAGAACGTGCACTATGCATGTTCTGCATGCAAGAAGAATAATTAGCTGGTTACTGTGCATGCGCACAGTAACCGGCTAATTAATTAACTAGTTCTTGTGCTCATGCACAGTAACCAGTTCGTGGTTGCTGGGCTGAGTCCAGCCCTATTGCTATGGGCTGGAACATCAGCCCAGCCCACGCGGCTGGGCTGAGTCCAGCCCTGTAGAAAGGAGGCCTGATTTCACTTTTGGGTTGATTTCGGCCCAGTCTCCTTTTAGGTTGGCCCGGCCCAAAAAAAATTTTAAAAATCATTTTGGGAAATTTAGGATTTTCCCGCGTGTTTTTCTACGTCATTTTGATTAATATCGGTTTGTATTTTTACATCGTAAAGATACAAATTCGGTATTAAAATACCCGGTTTTCAAAAAAATATTTTTGTTTTCATGCATACGGCCAAGTCTTTCAAAGCTAAAAAAAAATCATATTGTATTTTTATACAACAAAGAAAACTTCCAAAAATTATATATTATATTTTAGCATGCATTTTGGCTATAATAACCAGTTTATTAAAGTCATGAGAACTTGACCAATATTTCAAAAAAACTAAAAAAATATTTTTTTTTGTTTTAATATCTGGGATTACGAATTTATACGTAAAACGTATTCCCGATATTAAAAAGATAGTTTTTTTTTATATAGATATTAGAATGGTTAGGTTTTACCTCATAAGATAAGAACCTTCTTACTGAGGATGACTTTTCTTGAACCATAGATGGACCAACATGACAAGACCTTACATTTTTATAAGATAATAAAACAATGCAGCTTATCTTAGGTAGGGCGTATTTAGAGTGCTAATATCTTTCCTTTACGCAACTAGTCTCCGTACCCAATCTACGAGACCGTTAGGGTTCCTAGTGACCAAAATACTAGGTGGCGACTCCCATTTTATTTTTTTCACTGATAAAAGACAAGAATTCCTTGTATTTCCATATTTGCCAAGATAAACACTTAACACCTGATGAGGGTGGTGGGCGATCGCCGCGACGCCGCACATGTGCGACAGTAATTTTGTGTCATGTTGCAGAAACCTGTGAGAAATTCATGGAATTCTACGTAATTTTCTTAGAAAAACTCGAAACTTCTGCTACCTTTTTGGTCATGTTGAGCTGATGGTATCTTAGTTGTTTTCTGTCAATACTGGCTCCAGCTATTTGAATGTGGCTACTGTGCATGCTAGTGCACTTACTCATGTGTGATCCTCTATTGTTTGCACTTGTTCATGTTGCTGATTCCCTAGCTAGTTTCTTTGCTCAACTTTTGTCCTCTCAGTTGTTGTTTTGGCACAAAAAAACCTTAGATGCTAAAGGATGCAAATGCAACCACATACCCAGGACCACCGTTTTTTCTCTTATATGTCCATGGTAATCCACATAGCCATAATACTCTGCCATATATGGTGTAACATAGTTGATCTTTACACCATGTAATGGTAAAAAATTTCCAGAAAAATCATATATTAGGAAATATAATGCCAAAGAAAATAAGAAAACTGTACAACTAACCAGGACTTTACCTTCACAATGACCTAAATAAGGGTTTCCTGCAAAGCCTGCCATACTAAAACATTGAAGTATACTCATGTGGAGTGTTCATTGAGCACTATTATATATTATTCATCAGAATCAAAGCGATTGCCTTGTTTGAGACGTGCCGATGCTACTGACTAGCCTTAGTTTCTAGAATCAAGTCATACTTTTCTTTCTTGTTTGTTGTATGTGACTGAGACATCAAGACTACAAACTGTGGTTAAACAGCTTGCATAATGTTCACGTGGATAAACATTTCACACCCATTTTCTGCAGGAGAAATGCCATTAATGAAACTGAGGACTATGACAGCAAATTATGTAACTAACAAAGTTCAGAACAGACTAAAGGAGGAGGTAAGCATTTAGGTTTTTAGGAATCACTTTTCCATACTCCCCTCTTCCTAGCATTTACTTTTGAGCATGTGCTGGTGCGTGCATACACTTTCCAAGCATGCATATAATAATAAGTAGAGTTAGGATATCCAGGTGTTGAATAATTTCTCAAGTGAATTTAGAATCTTCTATTGTCCGTATTTTTTTCATGTCCTGTTCAAGCATCTTGTATCTGTTGTTCAAAAGAAAACAACCATCATGGATATCAGGTTTGGTGTTTCAGTATAATTTTTGCATATGTGGATAAACATTTTAGATCCGTTTTCTGCAAGCATAATGCTATGCATCTAGAGGAAAGAAGGAGATATCAGATCATAAGTGGCTTGTTTCACAATGTTAGTTATACCACTTTTATAAGTGGCTTGTTTCAGGCAGGGAGAGTTTTGGAAGCAAAAGAGCTTTTCAAGGATATACGTGCCCAAAACCATTTCCCAGATTTAATGCATGACCTACTCACTTTGTTTGATGGCTTAAGAAAACAAGGATATCTTGATCAAGTGTTGGGACTATTTCGTGACATGCAAAAAAGTTACTTGAAGCCTCATGATTTGGTGATATATGATATCATAATCATTGTCATGTGCAGATCTAGGAAGCTTAAATATGCATTAGAGTTGTTTTCGGAACTCAGTCAAAGGGCTGCAGTTTGATGCTCGGGTTTGAACTTTAGTAATCAATGGACTTTGTAGAGAGGGATTGCTAGATGAAGCTTACAAAGCTTTCAAACTAATGGAAAAGGATGGCCGCCCACCAGATTATTGTTCTTATAATGTTTTTATCTGAGGATTTCTCCAGCATAAGGATCCAAGGGCAGTGCAACTTACTAGTGAGATGAAAAGCCAAGGATTCTTAGCAGATGTGCAAACAACAAAGTTGGTGGTAAATGATGATCAAGCCACCTGTTGTTACCAATTTTTGGGTTCCCACATAAAAATGAGAAAATACAAATATATATATTTGGAAGAAATCCAAAAAAATAATAAGAGTGAGAAAAGGATGTTGGAATGCCGAAAAATAGCCAAAAATTGGTTGAGGAGGTTCAAAAATACAAAAAAAGTTGAAATTTGACAATATATTGTTGACTAATAAGGGCCCTGTTGACAAGGAAAATTCAATTTGAAGAAGAAAAGTTTGAAGTCAGATGTTTATGGATTCAATTAAACTTTATCTAAGGTTTAATTGAATTATTTGGAGGGTTTGATTGTAAGAAAAAATAATTTTTAAGTCAATTTAGGTTTTGATTGGAAGAAATTAAAGTTCTGGGATCCAATTATAATTTTGAAGAGTTGATTTGGTCAAATCAGGGGCTTAATTGCATAATTATTGAAGTTTGATGGCCAATTAGGGACTTAATTGAAACAATGCAAAACGAAGGACCAAACCGGAAAAGGCGCTAAAATCAAGGGATCTAATTATGATTTTTCTGGGGGGCTTGATTACAAAATTGCATAAAAACATCCAAGGACCAAATCGGAAATATCAGTTAAAATGGGAAAAACGGTGCCGTTTCACTCAAAGCTATTCATTGTCTTCTTCAAATAAAACGGCTGGCAATAAAAATAGGGGAAGCGTTAGTGGCAGAGACAGCGGAGCTGCAGTCAAGGGGAGGCATGTCTCGCGGCTGATGTTCCTCGCCGCCGTGATGCACGCCGACCGTTACTGTAAAGCATGCATCCTCTGGCTATAAAAGCCAGAGGAGAGACGGACAGGGGGGAGGGGAGAGAGGCGAGAACGAAAGAAGGAAGAAAAAAGAGAGAACAAAAGCAGAGGGAGAGGGGAGCATAAGGAAGAGAAAACAGAGGGAGGAAGAGCATAAGAAACTAAAAAAACAGAAGAGCAAAAGGAAGAGAGAAGGAGAGTCTGCACGGCGAAGCAGAGGACACAACACTACTGCCGTCTTCACCTCTCCATAACCAGGTATGTGCATTTCCCTTCTCAGTCCCTGCAACAGAAATGATGTGTGTTAGTATGTAAGAAAAACAAAAAGAAAACGTGAGGGAGCCAATACTTGAAATCACTAGTTGCAACACTCTGTTTTTCTTTTGTTTCATTCTCGCACTGCAAGGAAGGTGATGAACAGTGCGAAGGTAATTTAATTACCTTCGCAGTGTTCATGCACGCGTAACATATTATGCGTGCATGGGCAGAAGGGGGTTGGTCATTGGTGTGGGCAGTGACCAGGCTGGGCTGGCTCGGCCCAGCCCCGCCACATGGGCCGGGTTGGGCCCAACCCGAAAAATAAAAAAAATTCTTTTTAAAAATTTGTGATTTTCCGCAAATATTTTACTGTATTTTGATCAATATTGGTTTGTATTTTTATACTGTAAAGATACAAATCCGGTATTAAATACCTGGTTTTCATCAAAAAAATAAAATAAAATAAAATATTTTGTTTTCATGCATATGGTCAAGTCTCTCTTAAAAAATATATAATAAAAAAAATCATATTATATCTTCATAAAAAAAAAGTTTTAGCATGCATTTTGGCTTTAATAACCAAGTTTATTAAAGTCACGAGAACTCGCCAATATTTCAAAAATTCCAAAAAAAATTATTTTGTTTTCTTTTAATATCTAGGATTACGACCTTATACGTAAGACGTATTCCGGATATTAAATTATTTGTTGATGTTAGAACGGTTCGGTTTTACCCAATAAGATAAAGATTTCTTTACCGAAGAGAACTTTTTCTTAAACCATAGACGGACCAACAACTAGAAAACACAACAAAACTTTAAATTTTATCAGACAATAAAACAATGCGGCTTACCTTAGGTAGGACGTATTTGGGGTGCTAATACCTTCCCTTTACGCAACCAGTCCCCGTACCCGATCTCTGAGACCAGTTAGGGTTTCTAGTGACCAAAATACTAGGTGGCGACTCTCATTCCATTTTTCCACTAATAAAAGACAAGAATTCCTTGTCTTCCCACATTTGCCACATAAGATAAGATTTTGAGGGTGGATGTTTTCGCCATGACGCCGCACCCGTGCGACACCACCAATCACTTGCTTTTCATTTGCGTGGTTCTTAGTTACGTGTTTAGGGACTAGCATTTGATTCTCGTGGGTTATAAATCGATACATGCGGATTTATGAGTCTGTCAACATGTGTTATGATAGATTTAATTGATGAAAGCTATTCTAGTTTTCTTCAACCAAATAAGAATATTGGTAGATTATTATTGAATCATTTCTTCATTCCATGGTTATTTGTTATGGTGCATTTCTGCATGGAATGCTACCCCTTCATCATATTTCTTCTTGGTTTTTGGATCTTTTGTTCTGTTCATTGGAAGTCAAGATGATGTAGTTGTTTGAAAGAAATGTTAACATAATTGCTTGTTATATATATTTGCACTAAACTGAATTATATGAGAATTTTATATAGAAAAATAACCTAGGTTTATAGAAAGGCTCACATGACGGTTGTTTAAGTGATTCTTAGATTTGAGATCACTAAATCATTTTATATAAAAAAATGTTATGCTATGATCCTGTTACATGTTATCTTAATCGAGGTAATAAAACGGAAGACATGAGACATAACATGAACCATATGAAGGTATTTGAGTGATCAAGAGAAGATTCATCATTCTAGATGAATTTGAGAAAATGTTCCATCTATTCTCAAGAAATCCTTGGCCAAGATGGAATGAGATTTGAAAAAAGTCTCAAATTTTAATCAAACGATCAATGACTATTATGTAGAGAACAAACATGGTTTAACATGACAGACATACTCCATGTTTTAATGTTAAATCAGAACATTATTGATGAAGAGATATTAATTACACTAGGAAATCGGTCACTAAAAGGTTAAGTCAAACCACTAATGATTTTTCTAATATTGAGGGGATCATGGCATGTTGTTAGATGATACACCTAATCTTCAAATATAAATTAATCAATTGTTGAATTGATAATAAATTAAATTGTTTGACTTATTTAATTATATTTAATTAGAATTATAATTTATATTTGGGCCAACATATTAGGAACCTAATGAGTCATACACATTAAAAATCATTAGTAAGAAATTAAACTGTGATGATTTAATTAAGTATAACTTGATTAAAATATATTTTAGAGATTAAGGACTAGAATATAATTAATACAGAGATTATATTTTTAGATTTAGAAAAAATCAAGTAAGGACTTGATTGATTAAATTTCTAAAATTATCTTTAAATAATATATATATATTATTTAAGGGAAAAATAGAGATTTTGTTATTTATAGGGGTTTTAGGATTCCTTGTAAATATAAAGCTAAGTCTATTATTTTGTAACTGAAAAAGAGGAGCAGTTGTCTGTTAGATATAAAAACTACGTAAACACAATATTAGAGCTAGCACTCTAGACATAAAAATCCCTCTCTTCTAAATAGGTATTTATGAGATTTATCACGGGTGGTTCAGGTGGATTACCTTTGGAGACTAGACAATTGAACGACTTCTAGTTTCCAACAACCCAATCTTTAAGGAACTATTCAAACTCGAAGAAGATCAGATTTCAGATAATAAATCTCTAAAAAACTTTAGATCTATCTAAATAGATCTTATAAATTCCCGAATAATTTTATTTTATAATTTTCACTGCGTGTATAATATTCAAGAAACCAACAGTTGTATCAGAACCATCATTAGACAATAGAAGTTGTTGATTGCATGTTTTAATTGTTATTGATGTTAATTTCAAATTAATTTTATGTGAACAAAATTATTTTTTCCATAAATAATTTTTCTCTTTTGATTTTGTTTTTAAAAATAATTTGATTATTGTTCCGGTAAATTTTTCCAAATCTTCTTCCTTGTCGTCGAGGATAATCTTTCAAGGGTATATAGGTGAAAACCAAGTCAACACTGATCCAATTTTCAACCTTTTAGAAAGGATTATATTTAGTCTTCTTGATTTTCTCTCTTTTGGTTTATATGACCAAGTGCGGTCTTGCTTCTCTAGCCCTAAAGAAGACAACTTGGTGACTCCTCTTATTTAGGGCATGACCTCGAACCTTCAAACTTAAGCAGGGAAGACCAGTTATAATTTTCTTTATATATATATAATGTCCATGTAAATTAATCCTCCTAGCTCTTGATTTAAAACTCTAGAGTTTTAAAATTATGGTGGTGAGAATAAAGATTTTATTATAAAAATATAAGTAGTTAAAAGAAACTTCATTTCATCTATATCAAAATCAATATTATATTACTTTTATGAATAAAAGGATTCAACTACTTATATTTTTATAATAAAATCTTTATTCTCACCACCATTATTTTAAAACTCTAGAGTTTTAAATCAAGAGCTTGGAGGATTAATTTACATGGACATTTTATATATATATATATATATTAATCAGGTCAAATTAGGCTAATTTTTTTATTATTTAATT
The DNA here is from genome assembly GCA_019202695.1 of Populus x sibirica. Classification (NCBI taxonomy): domain Eukaryota; kingdom Viridiplantae; phylum Streptophyta; class Magnoliopsida; order Malpighiales; family Salicaceae; genus Populus; species Populus x sibirica. The sequence goes on from JAGMVL010000317.1 coordinate 581,712, forward strand.
TAAATCAATTTAAACCCAAATCATTCGAGTATCTAGATATGTCTGTCATGTAGGGGTAAGAAAAAAAATCAAAATATCGATTAAACCGAGAAAATAAAAAACAAAATAACTGAAGAAACTAAACCATGGAAAAAACCAATTAAATCTTTTAGAATATTTTAAAAAATATTCGGTTTGGTTTGGTTTGATTTCATAAGCTTGAAACTAAAAAATCAAACCGAACTGAACCAAAACCAAACCAATTAGAAAAGTCCAAAAAAACTCTAAATAACAATATAGTTTTTGGTTTTTAATATAAAATAATCAAATCAAACTGAAATTTAACCAAACCAAACTAAATCAAACCAAAACCAGTCGGTTGAGTTTTGGTTTTTAATATAAAATAATTGAACCAAACTAAAATCGGCTGGTTTGAACCGGTTTTGATTTTATTTTTGTATTTTATAAAATTTTGATTTGATTTTTTTTTATAGATAAAAACCCAAACTGAATCGAAAATAATCATACCTCAGCCGTGCATCATAAAAGATACGAGCAAAGGAAAAAACATTGTTTCATTAAACATGTAATGAAGACAATTTTTTATCATAAAAAATCACGCAAGACAGCAATATATTTTATTTATGTTCATGAAAGTTTTTCACACGTACGGCAAATGAGAGCACCCAACTCTATCTTAACTACGGCTAAAATAAAAGAAACACTTCTGGTTTCTTAATTAATTCATTAAAGTTGACTTTTCTAATTAACACCTTTGATTATTGTTAATGATAAGTTTAGTTTTGAATTGATGGTTGAGATTTATTGTTTTACTAATCAACTGGTGTTATTTATCTAATACTTCATATCACACATTAATAATAAAATATTCTAAACAACAACTTGAACCATTATTATCTTTAAAATCCGTTTTACATGATTTATAATTTCTGAAACGTTGATTTTAACACTGAATCATAATTTAATATTATCTTTTCATAAATAAATTATCAAAAACATTTGAGTTGAATTGATTAAAAGTATGTTTGACAAAAAATAAATTATATTAACCTTTTTTTGTTTCTTTAAGAGAATTGATTAAAGTAAAATTTTGATTTTGATTTTATATAATTTTTTTATTTAAATCAAATAATTATTTCTAATCAAATGTATTTATAAATCTTCTTTCAATTAAGAGTTAAAAAATGAAATTTAAATACTTTCACGAAAATAATGATGAAAACCAAAATATTATAACTCAAGAACAAAGTTTATTATAAAAGCCACGACCCTAATAATTAAGTAGTAAAAAATATCAATTTTGAGTGGTGTAGCTCAAGTAGTTAGGTTTTGGATTTGCTTTATAAAGATTACCAGTTCGAGTCTCATAAACCTCAGGGCCGTTAAAGGTTTACATGGTCATTAACTTTAGAGCTCGTGGAATTAGTTAGGGTATATACAAGCTGAAGGTAGACTCAACAATCTCTTTAATGATGCTAGTGATAGCATACTGGCTAGCAAGTTGGTTGTAAGCAAATGTAAAGGCATCTTTGATGGGGTGAATTCTTTGGTGGATGTAGGGGGAGGCTTAGGAACTATGGCCAAGGGCATTGCTGAAGCATTGCCCCACATGGACTGCACTGTGTTTGATCTCCCCCATGTGGTTTCTGACCTGCAAGGATGCAAAAATTTGAAGTATGTATCGGGGGATATGTTTCAGGCAGTTCCTCCAGCAGAAGCAATTTTACTCAAGGTAAATTAATGTCAACAGTATTCTTCTACCAACACTATATATTAAATTTGCATATATATATATATATATATATATATATATAAACATTTTTTATTAGTTTTTGTTTGAGAGGTGCCGCGCGTCCTTGAGCTTGTATTTTGACACATATATAAACTATTCCATTCCTGACCTCTGCGTACACATGCATATGAAGATTTATATTCAAAGATGGACATCATCTCTAACCCAAAAATCTATACTAGGGAGTTTATATATATATGCATCTTATGTTTTCTATTTCCTTTAGGATTTTTTTCCCGTCTTCATTTATTCATGCTACATATCTTATGGCAAATGAAAAACAGTGGATACTGCATGACTGGAGTGATGAACACTGCGTGAAAATACTTAAACGATGCAAACAAGCAATTACGAGCAAGGGGCTGCAGAAAGTTGGGAAGGTGATAATTATAGATATGGTGAGAGAGAGCCAGAATGGAGACGAGGGGTCAATTGAAACGCAGTTGCTTTTTGATTTAGAAATGATGGTGGCTTTTAGTGGCATGGAGAGAAATGAAAAGGAGTGGGCTAAGCTCTTCTTTGATTCTGGTTTCCTCAACTATAAGATACATCCTGTGCCAGGCACAAGAGCTCTCATTGAGCTTTATCCCTGATAAGATCTTAATGTTTTGTTTTCTTTTGTTCTGTTTTTTGTATATTTATGTTTGAAACTTCATGATATTATGGTTTTCAAAACCATGTTCTGTACTAAAGTTTAGCTATGAATTGCTAAAATAGTTTGACATTTTGGGTGCCTTTATATAATGGAAAATGGTTCTCGAGAAATTATTTTCCAAACTTCCTTATATTTATTTGTTATTAAAAAAGTTGGTCAACGAAAAACACTTTTCAGTCAAAAAAAAAATTGATTTGGTTTCCATGAAAGTGTTTTCCTTTTATTTTAGACGGAAAACACTTTCCGAAAGTTATGAAAAATTTAAAAATATCATATTATTAGCTAATTATATCAAATTTGGTTCTCAAACTTTTGATTGTTATATATATTTTGTTTTGAATATTTATTTTTTAATTTCATCCATTAGAATTTAATTTTTATATTAACTTTGGTCCTCATTTTTATAATTGTTATTTTCTTTTCCCTTATCATTTTTTAATTGAAATTTTTTATCTATTAAATTTGGTCCTCATTCTTTTGATTGTTACTTATTTTATTTGAAATAATTTATGAAATGGTAATTATTATTATTATTTTAATTTCTTCATCTTTCAATTTTTTTATTTTTTAGATTTGATCTCTATTATTTTGATTGTTATTTATTTTATTTGAGATAATTTATGAAATTATATTTTTTTCAATTTCATTCTCATTCAACCTTTAAATTTATAAGATTTGTTCCTCATTATCTTAATAAACTTGAAAAAAAATAAAACATTAATAAGTTATTTTCTAGCTCATTTTTTATGACATAGCCAAACACTGGAAAGTGTTTTCCAACTTATTTTTTATTATACTACCAAACATCGGAAAATAATTCACTTTCTCGAAATTCACTTTCCAAAAAAAAACTACTTTCCAGCAAACAAACAGAGCCTTTCTCTTTTATGTAAACAAATTCATTTTATTTAGGAGGATTTATAGCCATCATGTCTTACCAACTGCTCGTGACTTGTATGGAGTATTAAAATATGTTCTTAGAAGTAAAAATTGTTGTCCAAAAATTTAGTGAGTAAGAAAACCAGTAAGCATTAATTGTTTAGATCATAAGAATATACTAAGCAAAAAATTGTTCTAGAAATAACTAGAATTTATACAAATTTTAAACTATTAACATGCAATTTTATATATCATTGCAAACTTGCAATCAAAACTACAAACTATCATCCATTCTAAGCATATATTGAAAGTTGCATAAGAGATAGAAATATAATTCTAACTTGTATACTAATCATATAATATATCCATGATTAGATTAAAATAAAGAAGAATACTTACTTGTAAAAGCATTTTAAAATAATAAAGTTTTTTTTTGTTGTTGTTGCCAATAATTAATCCTTTGTCCTTAATGCTTTGTTGTTCCTCACTTGAAGCAATTATGATGTTTGTAATATGCCCTTTAAGATCCGAACAACACTATATTGTTTAGATGCATTTCTAAACAAAGCATCTAAACAAGGTCTAAGAATCAAAGTCAATAGACTTAATTATATCTTAGTAAAACTAAGTCTAAGCTATAGATTAGGGGGGAAAAAGTTTGAAAGTATGTAGAAAACTTTAAAAACTGAGGTGGGGAAGAATATATAAAATCAGGATAAACAATGAAAAAACTCTTTTTTCACTTTTTTTTTGTAACAGACTTGACTGTACGACTTGATCAATGTTAAAAGATACCAACATATGCTCTTAATTTGAGGGTAATTTTTTTTTTGAAATCTACCAAAAATTCAACAGAGTTTCGTTTGTATTTAGAACATCTTAAGTTATCGACTACTATCAATTTACTCAATTAACCCATCATCACAAGGTCCTATAATTCCGGACCTTATTTCAATCATCATAATTCAACACCTCATACAATCCACACAATACACACACACACACACACACACACACACACACACACACACACACACACACACACACGAGTAAGTTCAATATGAACATAACCCACATATCATATCATAAAATTTAAAAGAAAAAGGAATACTAACATGCAAAGAGAGCATTTACAACATAATAAGTGTTCTTGAACATTTCAAAAGGATTGATTATAAGATAACTAAAGTACTACATGCTAAGCTGAACTTTTATAAATACATCAAGGTTTACACAAAAGCATACTACATAAACGCATTAATTCCATTTTGTTTAAGTTAAATATTTACATAAGCTTCACAAAGTAGAGTCCTAAACTAATGATCTCCCTGGATATTTGATGAACCTGTTACTGATGCAACCATATTATTTGATAGTTTCACCCACATTTAACTAGTGTTTTGCCTATGTTTTATATATAAAATGCCTTGATATTCTTTGTTTTATGTTTTGAAGGCACATTTGGATGAAAGATGCAAAAAGAAGTAAATTGGAGATAATTGGCAGATTTGACCTTCAGTCGATGTTTTGTGCAGAGCGTGAGCTCTAGAGGTTGAAATGAAGTGATTCCAGTGGCATTAAAAAGCTAACATCCATACCTTTCTGGACATCTAAGGCAAGAAAATAACATAAGGAATAGCATGAAAATCGCAGCCTTCAAAGTCAAATCTCGCAATCTGCCAGTGTTGACCTTCGACCATTCCAACTTGAATATCTGGAGCGACAGAAGTCCAATTGATGTAAACACAATTTGTTTGGATTCATGACTCAAAGGTCTCTAAACGCTAAAAATTTTAGCCAAAAACGATGTCATATTATGGAGATATGATTTTTCAAAGATGACATCTGAATTCTGCCAGCAAACAGGTTTCGTGAAGAAACGAGTCCAAATTACGTTCCAAAGCATCTAAACCGATATCCAAGTTTTTATTTCAGCAATTTAGCTCCTCTAAGTCAAAGTTTGTAGATTTCATGCAAGGCTATTTCTCATTTTTTAAGAAAATAGTTATTGAAGTACTTAAATGTAAACAGTCTACTTAACAGAGGACTATTTTGTAAAATAGAGACCTAGGGTTTCCTAGGATATAAAATGAATGAGAGAAGAGAAGGGGGGCAGCCAGCCAAGAAGAGAAAAACGCCCCCTTCCTCTAAGAAACCCTAAATTATGCATTCTTCCTTCTTTTTTATTAGTTGTTCAACAAACATGCAAGGCTAAACACTTTTTCTTGGTTGCAAGGACACGGAAACCTTCGGATTTCAAGAACTGTGAGATTTATTTTACCTTTTCTTTTCAGTTTATATGATGAATATGTTTGTTCTCCTATGCTTATTTTTCCTATGATTGTTTATTTTAATTGCTAGAGCGGACTCTAAGTTATTATTGTAGACAATCTATTGCTAAGTTTGATATCAAAACCGAGTTGTGGTATCGAACTTGTGAAGCAACCTGAGTTTAATAATTGTGGCGGATCTACGTTATTAATCTTAGGGAGAACATTCAATCAAATCAAACATAGGCTGCGGACAGTTATGTTTTCTAGATTAATCAACTTATCTAGTTCTTAAGGCTGCCATTAAATTAAATTACTAGTGCGGACACTGTGGTTGTTTGATGGTTAGGGTTAGTTATACGGTGGATCTGTTAACTAACCAATGTTAAGAAGAGATAAATATTCAGAATATAAATTGATGTTTCGTTTCCATGATCAGTTCTGATTTCTATAGGTGGATGTGTGCTTGTGACCAAGGTTTGTTCTCTTGATAATTTTCTCGATTTTATTAAATTTCATTTGATAGTTTTCTGTTTTCTTTTGCTTTAGCCTAGATAACGTCCAAACCCCCCCCCAAATTGCATATCATCCAGCATAAAAATCTGACTTGAATCTTCCTCGTGAGATCGACCCCTTGCTTGCTCTATACTATCTTGTGTGTTGTGCTTGAAGCTAGGGTAATTAATTTGTGCGACCGCGACATCGCAACAGTTACATAAATAAACATACCATTATGTTGATAAAAGAAATATATATATGCTCATGTAATGTATACGAATGAAGTATAAATTTTCTATCAGATCCATAAGAATTCTAACAGACAACTTATATTTTGCTTGTAAATCACTTAAACCCAGTTAACACTCATTTGCATATTCTTAATTTGAATACTCTTATTTACTTGCGTGAACCGGGTGACCTTGCAAAGTCCAACTTGGATATTTTTAGGCAATTATATTTATCAATTTTCCCAGGTCATTCAAACACAGATACTCTTTACAAATCGAGTCTTATCAATCATTCCCAGGTATCCCAATGCGGACATCATTAGCCCAAGCTATCCTTGTAATTCATTTCCCAGAAATCATATCACGGATACCATTAGTTGTAGCTAATCTTGTAATTCATTTCCCGGCAATCCTATCATGGATGCCATTAGCCGAAGCTAATCTTGTATATACGCTAGACTTTATTTATATTGAACACGATATTTATTGTAATTGCATTCACCAAAAGAATTTTAAATTGTATAAGTGCAAATAGAAAGGAAAATCATGCACTTGCTCCGCCTGTCTCGTGACCTCCCCTAACAGAAGATTTAATCCTGGTTACTCCTCCTGAATCACAAGGAAGTTTTTGGTTATGATTCCTTCAAGCTGATATTATAGAGAATCCATATTCATTCATTACTCATATGTTACTTTTTATGCATGTTCATTTCCTCATAATAACATACATACATTTATCATCTATATTTTCAGAGTTAGTATCTCAATGTGCAAGTATTTGTATGACTCAATTCTTTTATATTCTTACATATAGTATTCACGTGAAAGTCTAAGCTGTTACTATCTAAGCGTGAACTATTCTTGTCTAGACATTGAACTGTTACTGTTTAGACATTGAACTGTTACTGTCTGAACACTCCTCAGATTGTTAACTATATCCAGAGTTCTAGAACTCCATTTCAAGTGAGATTGATCTCATTGAAAAGCTAAGACATGAGGCTACAAGTTCTCTGAAGGAAGGATAACCCAGTTCTGCCTCCAACATAGTCAAAATTGCTCATCAACTAATTAGTCTTACTGCCCTACAGAATTAGTCATGACTCAATATTGATTGGTGACCCATAACTGGAGTTCTACAGCTCCAAATTGAGCAATACTAGTTTTCTTAGTTAGCTAACATTCAAAACTACAATTTTTATGAGGAACCAAATTCTAATTCCCTCATCCTCCTACCTGAAATATCACCAAAAGTCAGGAGACAAATCTGTCCAGATTCGTCACCCCCTTCCCAATACTTTCACAAATTGTATTTTCTGGGTAAATTATTTGGGTTTCACGCCCCCTCATCACATACCACACATGAATTAACTTAATTTTAACAACAAATACTTTTTCTTATTTCATGTCTAAGAACCCTAACCTATAATTCAATATCAAGGCATCAATTTATTATTGAATTTGAAATGAATTTTAAGATTATGTTTAGAACACCTTACCCGGTACGAATTAAGATTTTGGTCTTCAACCAGTTGAAGATTTTCAACTCCCTCCTTTCTTTTCTAATGACTACCAGCCCTCCTTCTTCTCTTCTTGTTCAATTTTTTCTTGTTAATCCCTTGCTCACAAGTGTTTATTTCATCTATAAACTCTTAATCTTAGATGGGTTCTTGATTTTTTAGTGTTTCTCTCTTGATTTTGCAAGAATTGATACAAAACTCCCTATTTTCTTTCCTTATGGTCCCTACAGATTTTTGGTGAGGAGAAAAGTATTTATACTCTATAATTTTCCTTATTTGCATTTAGAACCCATTTCCTTTAAGTGTATTATTCTCTTCAATTAAATCCAACCCTCAACATTACCGGGTTTATTAAAATATCTCAAATTATTTCGCCTGGAAATTTATATTAAAAAATTTCTGAATTCCTATTTTTATTTAACCGTATGCATGAATTTCTTCACTTTTATTTCTCATGTAGTTAGTTTGCAATTTAAGCAATCTTTATTTATTTATTTATTCCTGGGGTTTACATTTTTATAATGGATTATGGAATCAAAACTGATAAAGAATTAATAATGATGATTACTAGAACTGATTTCCACTTTTACCAGCTTTGATTACGAGTCATAAAACCAAAATTAAACCTAAATGTTTTGGATGCTTTTGAGTTGAAAAAACTAATTTGATTTAAAAAAACTCTTCTGGAAGAAAACTTATCAGATTCATGGGTTGAATTGGACAAAACAATGGGTTAGCAAAAAATAATTATTTATTAGCTAAAGAGTTATTTTATAATAAACCTAAATTCATGATCAAAATATGTTATAAAAAAAATAAACCCAAAACCAAGACTAAAGACATGAAACTTGGATCAAGGAGCTCGAGCCAAAGCTTAGCCGATCTAATAACGCATGTGTGGGTTAAACTCATACTACTTTACTAAGACTCATTTATGACTCCTTAACTTCCCATTATATAAACCAAAAAAAAATCTTTTTTCTTTCTATGCAGGATAAAGGGTTTTTGGTTTTACAAAAACATGTCAACCAATAGTTTTTTGAGATCAATTCTCATTCACCTATAACTTATTTTAATCATATTAATGTTTTATATTACTAAAGTTTTGTTGGAGAATAATTTTTAACAAAGCTTCGACCTTAAAAGTGAGTGGACACCACTTTAAATTTGATCTTAGATATGCCTTTTAATCATGTTTTATTAAAACAAGTTTCAACAATCCTCCATATAAATGAAAATTGCCTGGCTAGTATAAAAGACTTGAAAATTTATAGAGAGATACTAATTTGGTAGATCACTACATCAAGATAGGTTTCTTTTAACTTTAAGCATTTCTTAGTGAAAAACTATCATATTTACTTGATTAAATAGGGAACGCGATATCTTAAACTATTCAACTTTTAGTGTAAAACAAGATAATAATATTCACATAGTTTTCTACCTAGATATTTACTTTGATTCTCATTATTATGTTTATTTTAGCACGAAACAAATCCTGGATTTATGGATGTTTTTATAGAAATCTACCTTTATCAAAGTTCTCAAAGAAATGACCACATTTCTCACTTACATAAATGATTTTTCATTAAGAGTATTCATTTATACTCTACTTGGTATACCAATATATAAAAATAAATAAGAACACAACTCACTATTTTATCACACTACAACTAGCACCTGTTTCATCATAGGAATAAACAGGAAATAATAATTTTTTAATGCTACCAAAAATGTTATATGACTTAGTTTTCTATTTGAATCTGCATTTTGGGATCTCTAATCAACTAGTTGTGGTCACCATCATTATACTCTTTTATCTTTAAAGTTTGTAAACCTTTTCCCTTTGATGAATTATACATAAGATCTATGAATAAATCTTTGGTCAATGGATTTGCAATATTTTACTTTGGATTTCCATGGTCAATGAAAATAATTTCATTTGAGAATAAGTATTTAATGATATTATATCTATGATGTATATGTCTAGATTGAGCATTATATATTGCTTTCAACTTAAGACTAATTGTCGCAATGGACATAAATTATTGACACTGATTCTAGCCAACATAAAATATCCTCTAAGCAATTTCAAAGCCTCTCGACTATCTCTCCACCTTTATCAATAGCAATAAAATTTGATTTCATCATGTATCTTATGATACAATTTTACTTAGAGGATTTTTATGACACAATTACTCCACTATATGTGAAGACATATCCGCTAATGAATTTTGAATTTTTAGTGTTAGATATCTAATATGCATCACTATACCCTTCTAATATTGTTGTGTAACCAGCATAATATCTTTCATAATCCAACGTGTATCTGAAATATTTGAGTATCTTTTCTATTGCTTTCAAATGATCCATAATTAGATTATTGGTAAATTTTCTTAAAAAAGAGTCATCAGTTGGTTGCTCGTTCTTTGTGTTATATGTGCCATTGGTGAAAATATCGATAATTAAATACTAGAAAATAACCATTAGCTAGAAAAGTGGTGTTCAGACTAGATAGATGTTGTTATCTATTTTGGGTCCCCACACAAAAAAGAGAAAGAAGAAAAAATGAATAAATATTATCGAAAGAAAACCAAAAATATATATAGTAGTGAGAGGAAGACACAAGGGCATCTAGAAAATAGCCAAAGATTGGTTGACAGAGTTCAAAAATACAAAGATTGAAATTTGATAGTATATTTTTTACTGATAAAGGCCCTATTGAATAAAAAAAATTAATTTGAGAAAGAAAAGTCTAAAATCAGATGTTTAAGGACTCAATTAGATTTGAATAAAAGATTAATTGAGTTTATGAGTGGTTTGATTGCAAGAAAAATTGATTTTTAAGTCTATTTAGGCTTTAATTGGAAGAAATTAAAGTTTAGGGGTTGAATTAAAATTTTTAGGAGTTAATTTGGTCAAATCAGGGGCTTAATTGCATAAATATTAAAGTTTGATGGGCAATTAAGGACTTGACTGAAGAAATGCAAAACCAAGGACCAAACTGGAAAAAAGACACGGGAATATAGGGGCTGAAATTGACCGAATTAAGAGCTAAATTGAAGAAATTAAAAGTTTGTTGATCAATTGAGGGTCAAAATGCACTAATTCAAAACCAATTATCAAAGTGAAAAAGACGGCCAACTTCGAGGCTGACATTTGAATTTGACAAGGAAGCATTTGAATTGATTCTTAAAATCAAAATCTCAATTGAGGGTGTTACGATGTCGTAGTCACATAAATTAATTACCTTAACTTAAATAAACAATATAGTATCGAGCAAGCAAGGGGTCGATTCCATGAGAAAGGTTTAGTTCAGATTTTTATGCTAGATGATATGCAATTTGGGGGGAGTTTGGAGATTATCTAGGCTACAATAAAATAAAATATTCAAGCTAAATTAAATAAATCAGAAAACAATCAAGAGAACAAACCTTGGTTTCAAGTAGACGTCCACCTACGGAAATCAAAACTAATCATTGAAATGATACATCATTTTATATTCTGAATATTTATCTTTTCTTTAATGTTAGTTAGTTAACCGATCCACAGTAACTAACCCTAACCATCAAATAACCACAATGTCCGCACTAGTAATTTAATTGAATGGCAGCCTTAAGAACTAGATAAGTTGATTAATCTAGGCATATAACTGTCTGCAGTATATTTTTGATTTGATCGAATGTTTTTCATAAGATTAATAACATATATCCAATACGATTTTTAAACTTAGTTGTTTCACAGGTTTATATACCACAACTACGATTTTGATAGCAAACTTAACAATACATTGTTTATAATAATAAATTAGAGTCCACTCTAGCAATTAGAATAAACAATCACAGGAAATAAGTATAGGAAAACAAACATATTCATCATATAAACTGAAAAGAAAAGGTAAAATAAATCTCACAGTTCTTTAAATCCAAAAGTTTCTATGTCCTTGCAACCAAGAAAAAGAGCTTAACCTTGTATCTCTATTGAATAACTAATTAAAAGGAAAAAAGAATGCATGATTTCGGGTTTTTGGAATAAAGGGTGCATTTTCTCTTCTCTTTCTGGTCGACCCTCTCTTTCCTTTCTCTCTTTCTTTTTATTTGATAGGAAACCCTAATTTCCTTTTTCTACAAAATAGTCTTTTCTTAAGTAGACAATTTACATTTAAGTAGTGCAATAACTATTTTTCTAAAAAAAGAGAAATAACCTTGCATAAAATCTCCAACCTTTGACTTTGGACTTAGAGGAGCTAAATTGCTGAAATAAAGACTTGGATGTCGGTTTGGATGCTTTTGAAAGTATTTTGGAGTTGTTTCTTCACAAAACCTGTCTGCTTGTAGAATTAATATGTCATCTTAGAAAACTTATATTTCTCTCATATGAGATTTTTTTCTGGTGAACTTTAGTAGGCGAATAGGTCTTCAAGTTAGGAATCAAAATTGAGTTTGCATCAAATGAACTTCTCTAGCTCGAGATATTCAAGTCGGAATGGCCAAAAGTCAACATTGGCAGAATGCGAGATTTGTCTTTGAAGTCTACGATTTCCATTCTCTTTCTCTTTTTATTTTTCTTTCCATATACTTATAGAAATGTATGGATGTTATCTTTCTAATGCCACTAGAATCACTTAATTTTGACTACTAGAGCTCAAGTTTTGCACAAAACATCAATTGGAGGTCAAATCTACCAATTATCTCCAATTTACTTCTTTTTTAGTCTTACATCCAAAAATACCTTCAAAACATAAAACAAAGAATATCAAGGCATTTTATATATAAAACATAGGAAAAATAATAGGTAAATGTGGGTAAAACTATCGAATAATATAGTTGCATTAGAGGGCGTGATTGAACAAATCGAAAATTGAAGATTGATTTGGAAACAAAAACTTTTTGACATCACTTTTTTTTTTAATGAAACAACATGTTTTGTTCAAAACGACGCTTTAACATACCTACATTACTTGGGTCTGTTGGTGCTAAACCCAAATTTCTTGGTATGACATCCCTTGCCTAACCCAATTAACATGGCTCTAGTGCTCTTGTCAGACCCATGACGTTCCAGATCCAAGGCGCTAGGATCTGACAGTTATGCCTGACCCGAGCATCTATGGTGTAGTTACTTTGTCAGACCCGAGCGTCTAGGGTATGGCAGACATGCCTAACCCCAATGTCAGGTGTCTGGCAACCATACCATGTGTTTGAGGTTTGACAGCCATGTTTATTTTTCTTAAGAAGGCAAAAGAAGCCCCCAACCCAAATGTTAAAATTTTATGCCTTGAATGGCAAATCAATATCTATATTACACCAAAAAAAAAACCTGAACGAACCATTCTTTTAATGTCAAGTGTATTCCATAGAAAAGACAATCCCATAACTGCATGCTTAGTAAGTTTCTATGGCAAGGACAATTATATTATTACATTGCTCCAATCCATAATGATTTATATCTTTATGAACAGTAAAATGATAAACAACGAAATAATTCAATTATATAATGATGTGATTCATAGTAAAAACACAATTTCTTTTTTGTTTTTAGTTAATAAATATATTCTCTCTAATTCCTCGCTCTGAAATTCTACCTTTGCAGCCTCTTTTATCTACAAAGAATTTTGATGAAAAGAATGAGGTACCGTGGAAAACCACACAATAATCTGGATCAATATATCCCCTTTTGTGTTTATTTGTGAAGCTATGGTTAAAAATACCATTTTAGTATAAAATATATAAAAAGAAATCTTCTGGCCTAATACCGTAGGTGGGTGAACAAAAGTTGTCGATCCTGTGATTTATTGCTTTTCATGGCCAAGTTGGGATATAATGACATTTTTACCTTGTTAGGATTGTGATATATTCAAAACACGGCAATACCCTATTTGTAATTACGGTAATAATTATATTTTAAAATATTTTTTATTTTAAAATATATGAAAATAACTTTTTTATATTTTTAAATTTATTCTTAATGCATATTCGAACTATACAAAAATACTATAAAAAACTTTAAATTAAAAAAATTAAATTAAAAACATGACAAACAACATTTAACCGCAATATATACCAAACACATTCTAAAACATCAACTATCAATTTGATAAATAATCAATCTTGTACTTGAACTATCATGTTTTAAATATCATTGAAAGCAATAACATTACACTTGATGTCAAAGGATATTTTTGTATTTTTATATTTTTTTTTATTAATTTTACTCTTCAATTAAATATAATCTCAACTTGATCATTACAATTACAAAGTTTGTGATGACTTTGGCTGAACATTATTTTTTTTATAAATTAAATAATTCAGTTGATCAAGCGCAGTGGTGACTAGTTTGCCTTTTATTAGTGTCTATCTCTATCCATGTCAATGTCAAACGCTGGGACAGTAACACGCGGTTTTAAATTGACTCGAGAGTAGTGGATGGATCGCAGGTCGTAGAGTGTATTTATTACTTTGATAGTTATTTTAAAAAATATATTTTTTATTTAAAAATAAATTAAAATTATATTTTTTTATTTTTTAAAATTTATTTTTTATATCAACGTGTAAAATCAATATAAAATTATTTTAAAAAATTAACTTAAAAAATTTCAGTAATGTTTTTAAGCTTTTTCAAACACAAATAAAGGATAAGGTGGCTGAACTTTCCAAGCAATTACCGGTACTTTACCCTATGGTTAAAGGTTATTAAAAATATTTTTTTTGATATGATACAGAATATATAATATAAATTTAAATTATAAATTCAAAAAATATTTTAACTAATTATATATTAATAATTTTAATCAAGTAGTAATTAATAATACAATACAATTAAAATAAAAATAAAATAAACAATAGAAAAGTCCAAATATTTTTATTTTATTTACATTAATTCCTCAATTTATTGGACAAATCGACTCACTTACTTCGTCATTTAAAATAAACGAATCCCTTCAAATTTTAATAGACCATTTAACATTAATTACTTCAAGAGTTAAGCATGTCAATTTACAACTTTTATTTTATATATTTACCAGCTAAAACAGAGTAATATATCAATTGATATGTTAATAGTTTACATAAGAAATTGTGAAGAATGAATATATATTTTAATTTTATGTAAATGAAATCCACAAATAACTTGTATTATTAAAAAAATTATAATAATTATATTCAAAATCAAACCTTTAATTATCAAATTGCACAAGTTTTATAAGATATAAATTTTAAACAATGAAAATATTAAGATATGCATTACTAGAATGAACAATTTATATGTTTTTCAAACTTATAAAATCAGTGTGATTTTACTGATTTTATTGAGTTTGAACTAATTTAGCTGAATTTATTAATTTTTTTAATTTTAATTTAATTTTACATGTTACTCGTAAAATCATAAAATTTGAATAGTCAATTCGCTTCTTTTTTTTTTCCAACGTTACTATGGGCCTGTCATTTCGCTGTCTTATCTTATGGGTGGGGTGTCAAGCCCTAGCTCTAGTGGAGGTGGGTGGCTTTCAGTTCTTAGCAATATTATATTATTATTATATACCACGTATTTTTGCCTGACTTTATAAATGTTTGTTCTCTTGATCATCTACTACTGCTCGTTTCATGCGGTATATGCTTATTGTACCCTTGCCCAATTTCTTGTTGTTATTAACATGCATATAAAATTTGAAGATAAATAAAAATTAATTAATTAATGACTTATAGAATGTTTTTTTATATATTTTTTTACATGTAAAATAATTAATTAATTTACTATTAAAAGAAAAAAATTTAAATTGACAAGTACAATAAAATCACTCAATTATTATTAAAGTATAAAAAATCTTTAATTTACTTTCAGGATTTTTGTTTTATATTTATTTTCATCCTATTTGTTTTAGTTATAATAAGCAACAAAAAGACAAATTAGCATTTTAATAAATATAAATTATTAATTAAATTGAAAAGCCAGAGTATTTAAATACTCTTTAAATATATTGGTGAGTTGTTTTTTTATGATAGAGTGATGTCCGCAACAAAACGACGATGAGTCTTTAACATTTTTTTTTTCTATCATGTATGATATTTCTAATTTATTTTTTATAGTTATTTACTATTATTTTATTTATTTATTGTTAATTTTTTTTTAATTATATTATTAATTACCTGAATTTATTTATTGAATTCTTATTGTACGAAGTTGAGAATTTAAGCCATCTCTGCTATATATACATGGAGAGGTAGGTAATATTGTCCTTTGAGGTATCACAACAGTAGAATACTAAAAATCAATGGAGTTGATTAACGAGGAAAGTGCTGGTGAGCTGCTTCAAGCTCAAACTCATGTGTGGAATCATATATTCAACTTCATAAACTCCATGACTCTGAAATGTGCCGTTCAACTAGGCATACCAGATGTGATCCAAAAACATGGCAAACCCATGACCCTCTCGGAGCTTGTTTCTGCCCTACCGATCCACCCATCAAAAGCTCAATATGTCCACCGCCTTATGCGTATTCTCGTGCACTCCGGTTTCTTTTCCCAGCAAAATCTCAACCAAGAAGCCTATTCCCTTACCCAATCCACTCGTCTCCTCCTCAAGGATAACCCCTTGAGTATGAGACCTCTTTTACTTATGTTACTCGATCCAGTTCTGACAAAACCCCATGATTGCTTGAGCACTTGGTTCCAAAATGATGAAGCCACCGCATTTAGTGTTGCCCATGAAAGGACACTTTGGGAGTACGCTGGCCAAGATCCAAGGCTCAGCAATCTCTTTAATGAAGCCATGGCTAGTGATAGCATACTGGCTAGCAAGCTGGTTATAAGCCAATGTAAAGGCATCTTTGATGGGGTGGATTCTCTGGTGGATGTCGGGGGAGGCTCAGGAACCATGGCCAAGGGCATCGCAGAAGCATTTCCGCACATGGACTGCACTGTGTTTGATCTCCCGCGTGTGGTTTCTGACTTGCAAGGCAGCAAAAACTTGAAGTATGTTGGAGGGGATATGTTTGAGGCAGTTCCTCCTGCAGATGTGATTTTACTCAAGGTAATTTTTTGCAGTTTCCATGTACTAATTTGCAGTATAGTAAGTTTGCATATGCTTACCTTTCATTAACAAAAACGAATTAACGCAGCACATAAACATGTTGACGAGGGTTATTTAGCACTAATTAAAGAAATTACAAAAGAAAACACAAAAAACAATTAAAAAAAAAACTTGCAAATTTGAATATACGCCTAACATGACAAATTAACTAAATACAGCTTTTAAATGATAGAGTTGAAATGGTATAATTTTGTCTTGTTAGCAACCATAATTTAAAAAGAATATTAATATAAAGAAAATATTGGTTAGGGTGGCATGGTCTATTGCACTGAACTGGTCAGACAAAAGACAAGAAATTAAGAAGCAACCATAATTTCTCCACGCACACAAAAAAAAAAATCGTTGGTCCTTCAAACCCAAATTATTATTATTATTAACAAATGACTAAAAGGATTCGGTGATTCACGGTAGGCATATGAGGAGAAATACAGTTTATTCTAACCATGTTTTTTTTTCCCTATATTTTTTTACACTTTAATCCTTAATTTTTTTTATTTGATCCTTTAAAATTATTTTGATTTGCAATTGGTTTTGATGATTTATCTTTCATACTTGTGTGGATGAAACATTGTTCATTCGAAAATTATTGTAATTTTTTTAAAAAAAGAGCTTAGTTATTCACTCATTGTTCATTGAACAATGTCTCTCTCTTTGTGATTCCTATGATTTTTTACACTTTAGTACCTCAATTTATTATTTTTCTTATTTGGTCATTTAACATTTCTTTAATTTGCAATTGATCTTGGTGATTTATTTTTCATGCCTGCATATGAGAATCTTGAGGTGTCGGAGAAATATTATGTCACTCGTTGATACCTAGTTTTGCAAAATAAAAATAATTTTTTCATTTATTTAAAAGAATTAGATTTTATGGACCGAATTTGAGGTTAGACAATTCAATCCTTTTCTTTTTTGTTAATATAGGGAGATTTGTATGGTCAGGGGATGAGTTTATTTTATTTTTTGGGTCATTTTTTTTAATTCAATCCATTCACATTGATTTTATTTAAAACTTGAATTTGTAGTTTGTTTCCCCCCCCCCCTCTAGATATAGGGTTCTTGCAATGTATTGAGAATCCCGACCCTTGATTTATGATCAGTTGGGAAATATAAAATAAAATTACATTGATGTAAAATAATTAGATTTTGAGGAACCAAAATTCAAACTAAAAAAATATAGTGGACTATAGTGAATAGACAGGCTAACTATACAATACACACCATCATGTGAAGGAGGCCCATTGCATTCAAGTGGGCATGTGCGAGCTCCTTTGTTGGCTAAAAACAACCTTCCATCTTGTCTTCTAAAGTGTTGCGCCATGGGGTAATGCATGTTGTATCTAGTTAGCTGATAGGCGTTGACATTGTTTTTTTTCTTATCCCCTCTGTTCTCTCTCCTCTTCTTGAAATTCATGTTGGTCAAATCAAAAATTAAAGGTGGGTCAATTTTAGTTCTTATTATTTTGATTGCTATTTTTTGCTTTAGGTCCTGTCTTGAAATTAATTTTTTTTTTTAATTTCATCCTTTAACATATGGTTGATTCAAAATTAGGCTTTATGATTTTTTTTCGTTAGGTTTATACTAGCCTCATAACCTGGATCACGAGTTTGAAAGGTTAACCTTAATTGATATCGGTCCTTCTTTTATATCCACTTTTTACATTAATTTTTTTTTCAATTTCATTCTTTATAGTTGGTTTCATGATCTTTTAAATATTATTGTATTATTTATTTTAAAATTATTTTATTTTAAATATAAATAAAAAAATAAATAGAAAAGAAACAAAAAGTTAATGGGCAACGAGAATGAAGCCTAGGTGCGACTAGGCTTTGAAGGGATAACCATGCATGCTAATGTTTTGCCTTTCAAAATATAGGCCTGACACTCTTTAGGCTTGGAAGGCTAACCCTTCATGCCTATCTAGAAAAATGATCCATTGTCCATTGTAACATTTTCTAGCTACATCTAGTAATAAAAAAAATCAGATTTCAAGTTTTTGGATCCCTGAAATCTAAATTTAACACATTTTTACCAAAAAAGAATCTTAAGAACCTTTATAACTTTATTTTCAACACGCACACATTTTAATCAAACTAAGAATTTAAGATTAAACAAACTTTTTGAATTCTGAACTATTTTTTTCAACATGATTAAATGGTCAAATCATTTTCAATGAACTCTTCTCTTCAAAATAAACTCATTGACACTATAATCAATATTTTTTTGTGTGGCCAAAACAGGGTTGACCCAAAACTCTCTCTCCTTTCCTTTTTGATGGCTCTCTCTCTCTCATCCCTCAACTGTTAAGAACTGAAATATAATATAAATAAAGTTTTATGATTGAAATGTATATTTTGAAAACAAAAGGGATCAAAATGTAGAAATTCTTGCCTCTTGAACAATGTAAATGAAAAGACAACTCTTTTTTTTCTTTATTTTTTTAATTTTTTTGACAGTAATTTATAATTCTATTTTGTAATAGCGGTTTGTGATGTAATGCAAGAATAAACTCTGTTATATACATGTGAGAGCATGCATAAAGAAACACATTTCAACATATAAAATCATGATAACATAATTTTTAAGGATGAAAAAACAAAAGAAATTAATAAATTGCAATGACCGAAGCACAAAGAACAAAAAACTACATATGGACCTAAAAAAGTAAAAATAGTTATGAACAATGACGTGAGCAATTTAATGAGTCTTGATGAACAATGCATGTATTGTCAAACCTGAATAGTTTTTAGTTTATTTTGTAACTATAATATGTCTTTAATCATGGAAAATGATGAACAGTGGACACTGCATGACTGGAGTGATGAAGACTGCGTGAAAATACTAAAGCAATGCAAACATGCAATTATAAGTAAGGGCCAGCAGAAAGCTGGGAAGGTGATAATCATAGACATAGTGAGAGGGAGCCAAAATGGCGAGGAGTCAAATGAAACGCAGCTGCTTTGGGATCTAGAAATGATGGTGACTGTTACTGGCCTCGAAAGAAATGAAATGGAGTGGGCTAAGCTCTTCTTTGATGCAGGTTTCGTCAGCTATAAGATACATAACGTGCTTGGCACAAGAGCTCTCATTGAGCTTCATCCTTGATAAGCTCTTATTTGGTCTTCTCCTCTTTTTCTTTTTTTTTTCTTAAAATGATTATTTTGATCATTCATGATATTAGGTATGGATTTTATACCTTGTGTACTAAAGTTTAGCCATATATGAATTCCACGGAGTTTCATATGAAAAAAAATTGTATGAAGTTTTATCTGGTGCAAATAAATCTGTTTTATTAATTTCCTGGGATTTATAGCAACCCTTTGTCTTGCCAACTGCTCGTGACTTAATCCCTAAAGGTTGTTCTAGTGGAGAGACATTGGAGGATGAAGGAGTTTCAATGGCATCAAATTCAACACAAGATGATAGAAACTCCAACAAAAATGGTAGATGCGGATATCTTGGTTTCAAATCAAATCAGATAAGCAATATTGCCCACGGACAGATTTCATGCAATCTATTACTATGTTTTTATTTAAATAAAAGTTCTCTAGTTTTTTTTTTTTTTTAGTTTAACGTGGGTGTCCAGGCCAGTTTGCACGCACCTCGACTTATCCCACGGACCCTGAAGTTAACGACCATGTAAGCCTCCAGTGGCTATCATATGAGCAACCACGGGGCTCGAACTTGAGACAACAGAGGGAGCAAACCTCTTGATCCCAAGCTCTTACCACTGGGCCACCACCTAGGTGGTTAAAAGTTCTCTAGTTTAATATTACTGCCAAGTGTTCACATTTTTGTGAATATGTACGGGTGAACTTAATTAACTAAAAGAATTTGTAACTTCAGTTATAAGACAATGACAATGATAATTTAATATGAAACAAATCAAAATAAATTATAAAATTTAATTTCTAATTAACCTAATGTAGATAAAATTAAAAAACATATATTTTAACAAGAGATAAAAAATGACCTCAGTTAACTTGTCAAACCCATGACCTGAGTCATAAAACTAGGATAATCTCATACAAAGTAAATCGGATAATTATGAAATCTAATTCTTAATCAACTCAATGTTGCAAGATAAAATTGAAAAAAAAATTCAATTTAAAAAAGGACAAATAAAACAATTTAAATTAAATCGGGTTAATTCACCAAACTTATGATCTTGTTCATGAAATCAAAATAACCTTATAGAAAATAAACTGTAAAAATAACTTGAGTCAATCCAGGTTAATCTGTCATACTTGTGACCCTGGTCTATGAGATTAAGATTGTCGCACCCGACATCGCGGCGGCCCTAAAAATAAATCTTGAATTATGGAAAAGGAACAGATTTCTGGCCTCTGGTTCTTTTAGGGGAAAAGGTCTTATTTAAGGAGTCGCCACCTAGTATTATGGTCACTAGGAACCCTAACTGATCAACAGAGATTCTATGGTATGGGATTGGTTACGTAAAAGGGAAGATATTATCACCCCTCAAACGTCACACTCTGAGGCGATTGCATTGCTGATTTTGTCTTAAATTGCTAAATATTTATTGGTTTATGCTCGATGGTTTACTTGCAATATTCACGACTCACGGCGCCGGTGAATATTCAACTACGAATAATTCCAACTCGGCGTTGGTAAACATTACGTAGCTATAAAATAAATTTGGATCAATATTTTTATTCCGACTCTGGCGTCAGTGAATAAACAAATAAAATAAATTTATTTTTACACATGCACATATTTTTTTATTTTTCAAGCTAAATAAAATAAAATATAATATAATGAATAAAAATAATATAAATTTACACCGGTATTTTTATTCCTAACTCTAGCGTCGGTGAATAAACCAATAAATTTATGTTTTTTTTATTCATGTATACACATCTTTTTTTTACTTTTTCTATTTTTCTGTTTTTTATTCTTTATTTTTTTAATTTATTTTTTAACTTATGTTGCATGGTCAAAAAAAAGGTTGGGTCACTGGTCCAAACCAGTGACCCGGCTGGCCACTGTTGCATGCATGCGTGAACCACTCACGCATGCATGCAACAGTAGAAGGGTAATTAATTTACCAAAAGAAGGAAAGCTGAAGAACTTACCTGGCAAGGCTGAGGGAGACAGCTGCTTCAATGGAGGACTGCTGGATGTTCACGGTGTGGAAGAGCTGCTGGGGGTGGTGCATGCAGCTGCGGGGTGAAGGCGAAGACGATGTCGATGGTGACGGAGGCTTGCCCGACTGCTGCTGCTTCCTCCTCTGTTTCTGTTGTTCTGCGTCTTCTCAAGTCCTCCCTTCCTGTGCTGTTGCTTGTGCTATTATTGGAAGATGAAGACGATAGTCGATGGTGATGGAGGTCTGAACAAAGGAGATGGGGGTTCTTCTCCTGTCTGGATTCCTGGAGGCTGAAGGGTTGCTGAAGATGGTGAAGAGATGGTTGAAACTGATTCTGTGTCTCTTTTTTTCTTTTCCCCAGCCCCCTGTTAATATATTTTTGTTCTTCTCCTCCCTGTCTCTCTGTTTTTCCTCCTTTTGTTCTGCCTCCTGCGTTTTTTTTCTGGTTTGTTTCGCTTTCCTCTTTGTTTCGTTTGCTTCTCTCTCTCTCTCTCCTGTTGGTTCACTCTCTCTCCTCCCAGTTCTCCTGTTCTTGCGTCTTGTTGTGTTCCCGGTGTTACTTCCTCTCTGGAAGCAGAGAAACGGAAACGTGATGGAGGACTGGTGGGCTAGCTGCTTTCTTCCTCCGCTGCTCGTGGTCTCTCTCCGTGACCTCCTCTGTTTCTTTGAGAAGAAACAGAGGAACGAAAGTTTTTTCTATTCTTCTGTTCTCCCCCTCCCCGGTTCTGTCATTCCTCTGTTTTCTTCATTTTTCTTTTCGCGTGCCTGGCCTTTTCTCTCGGTTCACTCTTCCCAGTTTTTCTTTTTATTTCCCCCCCCCCCCCCCTGTGTGCTTCCCCTGTTTTCCCTGCTTTTCTTCGGTTTCTTTTCCCCTCTCTCTGTGTATTATTGCTTTGGATTTGTGCTCTGCTTTTTCTCTCTTATTTGCTCTGATTTTCTTCTCTGGTTTTTTGTCTGGGTTTAGCTGAAGTTTTTTTCTCGGTTTCTCGTCCAAAATCCCACTGTTTTCCCCCCTTTCACTCTCCTGTTTCTTTTTTTTGTTGGCTGCGACTCCCTCTCCTTTTATAAGGCCAAAATCGGTGGTAACGGCCGGCCTCCTAAATGCCCTGTAACCGACCCTTTAAGCGCCTTCAATGCTGAAATTTAAACGTTGACTGGAAACTGATGAAACGGAGGGAGAAGACAGTGAACAGTTTTGTCCAAGAAACGGCTCCGTTTTCCCATCAACTGCTATTTATGATCTGGTCCTTGAAGTTTTGACATTTTTGTAAATGAGCCCCTGGATAAACTTTAATTGGACCTCAGCATTTCAGCGTTTTTTACAACACAGTCCTTGGACTCTCATCTAGCACAATTTTGACCCCAGTTATCCCCAAAATTTGATAATTCTTCAATTAAGTCCATGATTTCATTAATTCAATTAATTCCAAACTCAATTAAGTCTCAAAACTTATTAATTCTTCAATTAAACTCTTGATTTGATTAATTAAATTAATTCCAAGCTCAATTAAGTCTCAAAACTTATCAATTCTCCAATTAAACCCCTAATTGGATTAATTAAATTAATTTCAAAACCCCAAAACTTCCAATCATGTTGCCTTTAACCCAAAATTTAATTCATTCTTCATTTATTTCATTTTACTTGTTTTTTCATCATTATCATCATTTTTTTATCCTTTTCAGTAAATAAAATAATAATAATAATAATTAAAATAAAATGGTCAAAAATTGGGTTATGATAGTTGCCCCCTCTTTATAATATTTATTATGCAAAGATATTGGAAAATTTCATTTTCTTTTAGCTTTGTGTAGTAAATTTATAAAGAAAAGTAGATATAGAAAGAACCTTTGATTCTTTTTTTTTAGTCTTGAAAACAGTAGATTGACACACAATCTTTACAGAGAGATGTAGAAATCAAGAAACAAGTCATTTGGAAGAAGACCTATTTTTTGTGGTTTTTGTTGTTTTTTTGTGTTTTTTTTTTTGTGTTTTTTTTTGTGTTTTTTTTTTTAAATGGATCAAATTGTTTTAGGCAACTCTGTCCGATGATAAAAAGAACGCGAAAAGGATTTGGCGAGTGGTCTAATTGTTCCAGGCGACCTGCCCGATGAAGAATAAAACGCGAAAAGGGTTTCGCGAGTGATCTAATTGTTCCGGGCGACCTGCCAGATAGGAAGAGTAAAACGCGAGAAGGGTTTCGCGAGTGGTCTAATTGTTCCGAGCGACCTGCCCGATGAAGACTAAAACGCGACAAGGGTTTCGTGAGTGGTCTAATTGTTCCAGGCGACCTGCCCGATAGGAAGAGTAAAACGCGAAAAGGGTTTCGCGAGTGGTCTAATTGTTCCAGGCGACCTGCTCGATGAAGAATAAAACACGAAAAGGGTTTCGCGAGTGGTCAAATTGTTCCAGGCGACCTGCCCGATAGGAAGAGTAAAACGCGAAAAGGATTTGGCGAGTGGTCTAATTGTTCCAGGCGACCTGCCCGATGCATAAAACGTGAAAAGGGTTTCGCGAGTGATCAAATTGTTCTAGGGGACCTGCCCGATAGGAAGAGTAAAACGCGAAAAGGGTTTTGTGAGTGGTCAAATTGTTTCAGGCGACCTGCCCGATGAATAAAACACGAAAAGGGTTTCGCGAGTGATCAAATTGTTCCGAGCGACCGCCCGATAGGAAGAGTAAAACGCGAAAAGGGTTTTGCGAGTGGTCAAATTGTTCCAGGCGACCTGCCCGATGAAGAATAAAACGCGAAAAGAGTTCACGAGTGGTCAAATTGTTCCAGGCGACCTGCCCAATAGGAAGAGTAAAATGCAAAAAGGGTTTCGCGAGTGGTCTAATTGTTCCAGGTGACCTGCCCGATGAAGAATAAAACGAGGAAATTGTTTTTTTTTTTGACAAATACAAAGAAAAGGGTCTCTTTGTAATGGGTGACCTGCCCAAGTAAAAAATAAAGGGTCTCATTGTGATGGGTGACCTACCCAAGTAAAAGGAGAAAGGAAAATGAGGGCTCGAAGGCGCACTCAAAAGGATGGTCGAGGGCTCGAAGGGAAGCGAGGGCTCAAAGGCGCGCTTGAGAAAATGCGAGGGCTCAAAGGCACGCTCGAAGAGAAACGAGGGCTCAAAGGCGCGCTCGACAAGAAGCGAGGGCTCAAAGGCTCGCTCGAAAGAGGTGAGGGCTTGAAGGCGCACTCAAAAGAGAGGTAGGGTTAGGAAACGCACTACCTTGGATGGTCAAGTGCTTAAAGGCGCACTTGAAAGGAGATGAGGGCTCGAAGGCGCCCTAAAAATGAGGATCGAAGGCTTGAAGGCGCGATCAAAGAAGGTGAAAAAACACAGAGATTTTTCAATTGGCCTAATTCTCATGGGCGGCCTGCCCAAGTTGAAAAATTCTCAAAAATGAAAAATTTTCAAAAGAAATTTCAATCTTTAGCCATTTCAAGTTGGCCTTCCACTTGATGGATTCCTCCAGAATTTTCTCTTATGGAACTTGCAAAACTCATTGTCTAATATCTCAAAGTTTAGATGATATGCATGCATCTTTACCTGATTTGAAATATAGGCCCCCATTTCTTATTAGTCTTCTTATTGCTTGTTTGATGAAGACTTGCTACCTCTGATTTGGGTCCTCCTTGTCGCTTGGCTTCTAGCCCACTCGAATTGGCCCATGTAAGTCTATTTCCAGATTTGTTTGCACAACTCAACCTTTGTGATGCCCATCGTGTCCCACTTGCTTGCTAGAGATTTTCTGTAGAGGATCATTCCTTACTCCTTGTCTCACTGCTAAAAATATTCGGTGTCACTTGCTGAAAGGATCAAACTGTCTTTCATAAACCAAAATGCCCCCTTGTCTTGTTGTAGGAAATATTCCTCCTTTTTTCTAGAAGAGATAGATTTTCCTTAAATACAATGTTGCCCCCTTGTACTGGTCATTGCCCCCAAGTGTGCTAGGTAGTGACTTAGACAAATAATGGTTTTAAGGGACCATTCTCTCATTTCTCTCCTTTTCATTTTGGTGAAGGAATATGGGTCTAGAATGAATCTTGAAATCTTGATCTTGCATTTTGAAAACAAAAATTATTTTGATGTGAATCTAAAACAATTTGCTTTTGAAATCCTGCAACTCCTTGGTTATTTTCTTTCTTGGAAAAGAGGTTATTTGCTCTTGTGATTGGCAATGAGATCTTCAATGAAAATACATCATGAGATAACCTTTTGTTTCAAAGTGAAGGGCTCGAGAAAAAGCTTGAGGTTTTGTATGAGAAAAATTTGTCTCTTTTTGAATCATTCATTTTTTATCAGCATGAATAATAATGAGTAGTTTATTCTTGATGTCATGAATCTTATGAAAAAGTATTCTTTGCATTTTGAGAGCATTGTTTATTGTTCTAGGTTGCTTGCTTGCTTAATTAGAAAGGACTTCTATAGGGACGTAACATAGGCTGTGGTTCTTGGTTATGAAAGAAAAGGATTCATAAGGCTCAAAGAGTATTTCAAGGTTTCAAAGACTAAGGATCACTATCAACAGTTTGACTATTTATGTCATTCATTTTTTTTTTGCCGCTCTTCTTTGATTTGCTGCTTCTTCTTTTTTATTACTTTGCTAGGGCATACTCACTTTATCTTGGATGTCACCTTTTCTAGTGATTTGGGCATGCCCCCTAGCATTTGAGTTTCTTGAGCTTTTATGCCTTTTTGGCCTTCCCACGGCATTTTCTCTTTTCTTATTGAAATTTTCTCTTGCCCCCCAGCGTGGAGTGTGATCTTAGTCGGGATTTTTTTTTTCATGAAAGAAAAATTATTCAGGCTCAAAAAAAGATCACAAGGGATGTATTTATTTCAGAATGTGAAAAGAATAACAAAGATGGCCTTTCCTCATTTCAAGCGCAAGCAGTTAAGATCAATAAACTTTGACCTCATCCAGTATGATGCTTTGGTCTTTGCAAAGATGCATTTCATGGGTCATGAGCAACGAGTTCACTACATACCATTATTCATACATTTAAAAACACATGATTCAAGCGTCATGGGGTAAGGGTTATTCATTTCTTTTTCTTCCTTTTTTTATCCATAATTTAGTCACCTCAATGATGGAGTTGTTTGATTCACTTGTTATTCTACAAGTAGAATGTCAAAAATATCATTTTTGAATGAACATCAAATTATTTTTGAAATCAAAATGTCAGATCAATTTTTCAGAACTCCAATAGGGAAATGGATTTTGGTACAAGAGATGAATTGTATCTATGAGATCACGCGAGGCTTCAAAAGTGTATTCGTGAGTTCTTATAAGAAAACTCTCTTAATCAGATGGATAATGCTTGGTCGTGAACACGATTGAATGACAAACTCATTATTTCATTGAAGCTTAGGAAAATAAGTTCAACAACAAAGATCTTATACCAACATGAATACTGGCATGATAACATATAAAGGGGCTAAACATTTAGTGATCATTGATTGGAATTTCTAAAATCTTTCAATCACTTATTCTTTTTGACAAGGGTATCTTTTCAGCAGTTAGTTGAAGCCATATACAGACCATTCTTGGCCTAATATCACCGTAGCTTTTTCTTCAAGATATTTGATTTCTAGGAGTCGGTATGAAGAAATCAGCTATAGGAACGATAAGTGCCTTGGCAACCCCCTTCAGTGTCCTTATCTTTTTTAGTGAAACCGTTCTTTTTCAGTTGGATCAGCAATTTTACCTAACCCAATAGCTTGTTCAATCCTTTCAGCTATAATAACTAGGTCAGTAAAATGTTGTGCAGAGCTTCTAACCAAGTATTCAAAGTATGGAGCTTTAAAGGTATTGGAAAATAAACTGATCATCTCCTTTTCCAACATGGGAGGGTTAACTTGTGCAGCTACCTCACTCCATCTTCGGGCGTATTCTCTTATGGACTCCTTGTTGTTCTTCTTCATAGCTTGCAAGCTTAACCGATCAGGGCCCATGTCTATATTGAACTTATATTGCCTCATGAAGGCATCAACTAAATCCTTCCACTTTTTAACCTTGGTATTATTTAATTGCATATACCAAGTGAGGGCAGCGCCACTTAAGCTGTCTTGGAAGAAATGAATCAACAATTTCTCATCATCAACCAACTCAGCCATTTTGTTGCACTATGCCTTGAGATAAGTTACAGGGCATTGGGCTCATGTAAATTTAATGAATTCTGGCACCCTAAACTTCTTAGGAATGACTATATTAGGTACCAAACACATATTGACAGCTTTCACTAGGTCACACAAATGGTTTCCCTCAACTGCCCTTATCCTTTCTTCTAGGGCAGTCCTTTTTTCCAAACCCTCTTCTTTCACCATCTTGCCCTTTTGATGAAATTCTTGAGGCGTATGCTGGCTGGAAATGCATAGCCTATTGAAATTTAGATGACACCCTATTTGCCCCCAGATTCTGTGGATCAAAATGAGTTATATGCATATCTTCAGGCTGAACTGTAAGTATTGCTTTTCCGGATTTATCTCTCAAGGCCTGCTCGAGTAGACTAGTAAGCCTTGCGACTTCTTCTTTAAGATTATCCACCTCTTTTTGATGTTGGGCTTCAACTGGGCTTTTTCTTCATTTTCCATTTATCTTTTTCTCGACCGAGTGTTATAGGCGGGTTTCAATGGGGAACCTATATTTCAACCTGCTAAATGTAAATCATGCAATTATGCAAAAACTGTTGATTAAAAATATGTGTATGAAATGCAAACTTGCCCTTCACGGGTGACAACCTAGTGGGAAGATCCTAATTGTTGAGTGCATCAAGGGGTTGGTCATTACCTAGTTTCAAAGGGTCTCTCGCATGCTTAGTGATCGTCCATGAAAGGTCGATATGAGGCTTACAAGTAGTGTGAAAATAGAGGCCCTGAGTAATATCAGTTTGACATATCAACCACTTCCAAGTAAACAATCAAGCGAGAGTTGGATGGTTTCACGAGTCTTACCCAGGCTAAAGCCATTGGGGTACCGTTACTCCCCCACTTATCCTATGTTGTAAAGTGTGTGCTCTCAAAGTGATGCATGACAACATAAACAAGGATGCATGCTAAAGCAGTAAATACATAAAAAATAAACAAATAAACACAACAAACAAAATAGCAATAATAAGACAAAAGACAAAGCTTAATCCTAAGGTCCCCAGTGGAGTCGCCATCCTGTCGCACCCGACATCACGGCGACCCTAAAAATAAATCTTGAATTATGGAAAAGGAACAGATTTCTGGCCTTTGGTTCTTTTAGGGGAAAAGGTCTTATTTAAGGAGTCGCCACCTAGTATTATGGTCACTAGGAACCCTAACTGATCAACGAGAGATTCTATGGTATGGGATTGGTTACGTAAAGGGAAGATATTATCACCCCTCAAACGTCTGCCTCGAGGCAGATCGCATTGCGATTTTGTCTTAAATTGCTAAATATTTATTGGTTTATGCTCGATGGTTTACTTGCAATATTCCCGACTCGGCGCCAGTGAATATTCAACTACGAATAATTCCAACTCTGGCGTTGGTAAACATTACGTAGCTATAAAATAAATTTGGATCAATATTTTTATTCCTTACTCTGGCGTCAGTGAATAAACAAATAAAATAAATTTATTTTTACACATGCACATATTTTTTTATTTTTCAAGCTAAATAAAATAAAATATAATATAATGAATAAAAATAATATAAATTTACACCGGTATTTTTATTCCTAACTCTAGCGTCAGTGAATAAACCAATAAATTTATGTTTTTTTTATTCATGTATACACATCTTTTTTTTTACTTTTTCTATTTTTCTGTTTTTTATTCTTTATTTTTTTAATTTATTTTTTAACTTATGTTGCATGGTCAAAAAAAAGGTTGGGTCACTGGTCCAAACCAGTGACCCGGCTGGCCACTGTTGCATGCATGCGTGAACCACTCACGCATGCATGCAACAGTAGAAGGGTAATTAATTTACCAAAAGAAGGAAAGCTGAAGAACTTACCTGGCAAGGCTGAGGGAGACAGCTGCTTCAATGGAGGACTGCTGGATGTTCACGGTGTGGAAGAGCTGCTGGGGGTGGTGCATGCAGCTGCGGGGTGAAGGCGAAGACGATGTCGATGGTGACGGAGGCTTGCCCGACTGCTGCTGCTTCCTCCTCTGTTTCTGTTGTTCTGCGTCTTCTCAAGTCCTCCCTTCCTGTGCTGTTGCTTGTGCTATTATTGGAAGATGAAGACGATAGTCGATGGTGATGGAGGTCTGAACAAAGGAGATGGGGGTTCTTCTCCTGTCTGGATTCCTGGAGGCTGAAGGGTTGCTGAAGATGGTGAAGAGATGGTTGAAACTGATTCTGTGTCTCTTTTTTTCTTTTCCCCAGCCCCCCTGTTAATATATTTTTGTTCTTCTCCTCCCTGTCTCTCTGTTTTTCCTCCTTTTGTTCTGCCTCCTGCGTTTTTTTCTGGTTTGTTTCGCTTTCCTCTTTGTTTCGTTTGCTTCTCTCTCTCTCTCTCCTGTTGGTTCACTCTCTCTCCTCCCAGTTCTCCTGTTCTTGCGTCTTGTTGTGTTCCCGGTGTTACTTCCTCTCTGGAAGCAGAGAAACGGAAACGTGATGGAGGACTGGTGGGCTAGCTGCTTTCTTCCTCCGCTGCTCGTGGTCTCTCTCCGTGACCTCCTCTGTTTCTTTGAGAAGAAACAGAGGAACGAAAGTTTTTTCTATTCTTCTGTTCTCCCCCTCCCCGGTTCTGTCATTCCTCTGTTTTCTTCATTTTTCTTTTCGCGTGCCTGGCCTTTTCTCTCGGTTCACTCTTCCCAGTTTTTCTTTTTATTTCCCCCCCCCTGTGTGCTTCCCCTGTTTTCCCTGCTTTTCTTCGGTTTCTTTTCCCCTCTCTCTGTGTATTATTGCTTTGGATTTGTGCTCTACTTTTTCTCTCTTATTTGCTCTGATTTTCTTCTCTGGTTTTTTGTCTGGGTTTAGCTGAAGTTTTTTTCTCGGTTTCTCGTCCAAAATCCCACTGTTTTCCCCCTTTCACTCCCCTGTTTCTTTTTTTTGTTGGCTGCGACTCCCTCTCCTTTTATAAGGCCAAAATCGGTGGTAACGGCCGGCCTCCTAAATGCCCTGTAACCGACCCTTTAAGCGCCTTCAATGCTGAAATTTAAACGTTGACTGGAAACTGATGAAACGGAGGGAGAAGACAGTGAACAGTTTTGTCCAAGAAACGGCTCCGTTTTCCCATCAACTGCTATTTATGATCTGGTCCTTGAAGTTTTGACATTTTTGTAAATGAGCCCCTGGATAAACTTTAATTGGACCTCAGCATTTCAGCGTTTTTTACAACACAGTCCTTGGACTCTCATCTAGCACAATTTTGACCCCAGTTATCCCCAAAATTTAATAATTCTTCAATTAAGTCCATGATTTCATTAATTCAATTAATTCCAAACTCAATTAAGTCTCAAAACTTATTAATTCTTCAATTAAACTCTTGATTTGATTAATTAAATTAATTCCAAGCTCAATTAAGTCTCAAAACTTATCAATTCTCCAATTAAACCCCTAATTGGATTAATTAAATTAATTTCAAAACCCCAAAACTTCCAATCATGTTGCCTTTAACCCAAAATTTAATTCATTCTTCATTTATTTCATTTTACTTGTTTTTTCATCATTATCATCATTTTTTTATCTTTTTCAAGTAAATAAAATAATAATAATAATAATTAAAATAAAATGGTCAAAAATTGGGTTATGACAAAGATAATCACATAGAAAATAAATCAAAACAAATTATGAAGTTCAATTTTCAATCAACCCATTGTTGAAGGATGAAATTAAAAAAAAAATCAATATAAAAAAGGACACAATAAAACAAACAAAGTTTACCTGGGTTAACTTACAAAACCCGTGTCATGAGATTAAGATAACCTTATAGAAAGCAAACCGAAATAAATCATAAAGCCCAATTCACAATCAACCAAATTTTAAAGGATTAAATAAAAAATGTCAATTCAAAAAAATAAAACTTGAATCAACTGGGTTAAACTGTCAAACTAGTGACACAGATCATGAGATTGGAATGACTTCATAAAAAGTTGACCATAACAAATTAAGAAACTCAATTTTTAATAATCTAAATATTTAATGATGAAATTAGAAAATATTTAAATAAAAAATAAAAAAATTATTATATTAAATAGTGTTTTATTACGTGATTCACACACAAAAAAGGACAATTTCTTTTTGTTTTTAGTTAATAAATATACTCTCTCTAATCTCTCGCGTTGAAATTTTACCTCTGCAATTTGTTATATCTAAAAAGAATTTTGATGAAAAGAATGAAGTACCGTGAAAAATCACACAATTCATCCCTTTTTGTGTTTATTTGTCAAGCTATGGTTGAAAATACCATTTTAGTATAAAATATATAAAAAGAAATCTTCTGGCCAAATATGATAGGTGGGTCAACAAAAGTTGTCGATCCTCCGATTTATTACTTTTCATGGCCAAGTTGGGATATAATGGCTTTTTTACCCTATTAGGATTGTGATATATTAACAGTGGGGTTTTGTATATAGCAATGATTATTTTTAAAAATATTTTTTATTTAAAAATATATTAAAATAATTTTTTTAAGTTATAAAATTTATTTTAGACATACATTAAAACAATTTAAAAATACTATAAAAAAAATTTTAAATAAAAAAAATCTAAATTAATTTTTTAACAAACAACATTTTAACCATAATACTAAAAACGTTCTAAAACATTCATATGAATTTAAATATGTATATATATATATATATATAAATAAGCTGAAATTATCTCATTTTTTTTTGAAGCTCGAAGAAGATCTTATGAATTTAAATATGCAATTTTAGTGCGGTTCTGAAAATATTTGCACATGTTAATTATTCCCAAATAAAGATGGCAAACCTCCATAATTCTCAAATTTCTAAGCACCAAACCATGGACAACCCGTTCCGGCGCAAGAACCCGAACCCGCCACCACGAGCCTCGGCGCACAGGAAGCTCGTCCTGCTGACGAGGATGGGGGTTCAGCAAACGCTGCCCCACCAACATCAGACCAAGTGAAAGAATCATTGAGAGCCTTCCTGAATCAGTTTAGGAAGAGAAAAGTCAATGATTCTTTCTTGAACAATGCCGCGCGGGACCTCCACCTGGAACGACTTCTTACAAGTTCCAAAGGTTACCCACTATTAGTTAACCTTTGGAACGTTAGCGGGCATCATGGGCAGCTAAGATGATAATTTTTATATTCTATTAGTTTTATATTTTAAAATGAAAAACCTAATCCCAATCCACTCCTGAAACGTTGCTATATTTAATCAGATACTTCATGGACAACATTACGAGAGAAGTCAAATTATATTAACTTAACAAGCAAAAGCAACGACTTCTTACAAGTTCCAAAGGTTACGCACTAAAATTCATATGACAACAATATTCGAGGTCCCGCGCGGCATTGTTCAAGAAAGAATCATTGACTTTTCTCTTCCTAAACTGATTCAGGAAGGCTCTCAATGATTCTTTCACTTGGTCTGATGTTGGTGGGGCAGCGTTTGCTGAACCCCCATCCTCGCCAGCAGGACGATGTGAATGCGATTTCGAACCAGCACTTTATCTATAACAATCTATAAAATAGAAGATGTGAATGTGAGAGCCACATATCAATTTTTTTATTGGATACAGTTGAGAAATTAAGCCTTCTCCGAGGTTACAGTAAGTTTGATCACTCCTATAAATATGACGAAAAAATAGTATTTTGAGGTATCACAACATTCACTAGCATATGTACTAGCTACTTGAAATCAATGGAGTCGATTAACGAGGAAAGTGCTGGTGAGCTGCTTCAAGCTCAAACTCATGTGTGGAATCATTTATTCAACTTCATAAACTCCATGACTCTGAAATGTGCCGTTCAACTAGGCATACCAGATGTGATCCAAAAACATGGCAAACCCATGACCCTCTCGGAGCTTGTTTCTGCCCTACCGATCCACCCATCAAAAGCTCAATATGTCCACCGCCTTATGCGTATTCTCGTGCACTCCGGTTTCTTTTCCCAGCAAAATCTTAACCAAGAAGCCTATTCCCTTACCCAATCCACTCGTCTCCTACTCAAGGACAATCCCTGGAGTATGAGAACTCTTTTACTTTTTGTGCTCGACCCAGTTCTGACAAAACCGCATGATTGCTTGAGCACTTGGTTCCGAAATGATGAAGCCACCGCATTTAGTATTGCCCATGAAAGTATATTTTGGGAGTACGCTGGCCAAGATCCAAGAATCAACAATCTCTTTAATGATGCCATGGCTAGTGATAGCATACTAGTTAGTAAGGTGGTTGTAAGCAAATGTAAAGGCATCTTTGAGGGGGTGGATTCTCTGGTGGATGTAGGGGGAGGCTTAGGAACTATGGCCAAGGGCATTGCTGAAGCATTTCCTCACATGGACTGCACTGTGCTTGATCTCCCCCATGTGGTATCTGACTTGCAAGGCAGCAAAAATTTGAAGTATGTAGGGGGGGATATGTTTCACGCAGTTCCTCCAGCAGATGCAATTTTACTCAAGGTAAATTAATTTCAACAGTATTCTTCTACCAACACTATATATTAAATTTGCATATATATATAAACATCTTTTATTAGTTTTTGTTTTGAGAGGTGCTTATATACACATATATAAACTATTCCATTCCTTGAGCTTATATTTTGACACATATATAAACTATTCCATTCCTGACCTCTGCGTACACATGCATATGAAGATTTATATTCAAAGATGGACATCATCTCTAACCCAAAAATCTATACTACGGAGTTTTTATATATATGCATCTTATGTTTTCTATTTCCTTTAGGATTTTTTTCCCGTCTTCATTTATTCATGCTACATATCTTATGGCAAATTTGACAAACAGTGGATACTGCATGCCTGGAGTGATGAAGACTGCGTGAAAATACTTAAACGATGCAAACAAGCAATTATGCGTAAGGGACAGCAGAAAACTGGGAAGGTGATAATTATAGATATGGTGAGAGAGAACCAGAATGGAGACGAGGGGTCAATTGAAACGCAGCTGTTTTTTGATCTACAAATGATGGTGGCTGCTACTGGCATGGAGAGAAATGAAAAGGAGTGGGCTAAGCTCTTCTTTGATGCTGGTTTTCTCAATTATAAGATACACCCTGTGCTAGGCACAAGAGCTCTCATTGAGCTTTATCCTTGATAAGATCTTAGTAATGTTTTGCTTTTGTTATGTTTAAGTGTGAAAATTCATGATATTATGGTTTTGTGAAAATTCATGATATTATGGTTTTGTCCAAAATAATATTTATGTGTAAAATAATAAAATTATTGTTGTTGTTACCGCCACTGCTACTACTGTTAATTAATGTTGCTGTTGTTGTCATCATTGTCGTTATAATAAATTCTTTATCCTTAATGTTTCATTGTTGCTCACTTAGTGCAACTAAGATGTTTATAATATATCTTTTAAGATTCCAATAACAACAACATCTTATTTAGACTCAATTATTTTTTAATAAAATTGAGTCTAAACTCTAGATTAGAAGGAAAAACAAAGTTCAAAAAGTGCAGAGATAACTTTAAAAACTAAGGTGAGGAAGAATATATAAAATCAGGATAAACAATGCAAGAAACTCTTCATTTACCCTTTTTTTATAATGGATTTTGGAATTAAAATTGATAAAGAATTAATAATGATGATTATTAGAATTGATTTTCAGCATTTTTAACTTTGATTAACCATCATAAAATCAAAATTAAACCTGAATGTTTTGGCTTTAAATTTGATGATTCTGAGTTGAAAAAACTAATACGATTTAAAGAAACTATTCTTGAAGAAAACTAATTAGATTCATGGGCTGGATTGGACAAAACAATGGGTTAGCAAAAAATAATTATTTATGAGCCAAAGAGTTATTTTATAATAAACCCAAATTCAAGATTAAAATATATTAGCAAAAAATAACCCAAAACCAAGACTAAGGACCCAAAACCTGGAACAAGGAGCTCAAGCCATAGCTTAGCTGATTTGATCACGTGTTTGTGGGTTAAACCCATACTACCTTGCTATGACTTATTTATGACTCCTCAGCATCCCACTATATAAACTAAAAAATATATTTATATTTTCTTTTCTATGTTGCATAGAGGGTTTTTGATTTTATAAAAATATATCAACCAATAATTCTATGAGATCAATTTCTCATTCACCAATAACTTATTTTAATCATGTTAATGTTTCGTATTAATAAAGTTTTGTTGGACTCCACTTTTTAATAAAGATTTGACCTTAAAAGTGAGTGGACTCTACTTTCAATTTGACCTTAGATATGCCTTTTAATCATGTTTTATTAGAACAAATTTCAAGAATCCTTCATATGAATGAAAATTGCCCGAGTAGTATAAAAGACTTGAAAATTTGAAGATAAATAAAAATTAATTAATTAATGACTTCATGGATAGAATGTTTTTTTTTATATATATATCTTTACATGTAAAATAATTAATTAATTTGCTATTAAAAAAAAATTAAATTGACAAGTACAATAAAATCACTCAATTACCATTAAATTATAAAAAAATCTTTAAATTACTTTCAGGGTTTTTGTTTTATATTTATCTTCATCCTGTTTGTTAAATTGGAAAGCCAGGATGTTTAAATACTCTTCAAACATGTTGGTGAGTTGTTTTTGATGATAGGGTGATGTCCACAACGAAATGACGATGAGTCTTTTACTCTTTAACATATATATATTTTTTTCTATCATGCATGATATTACTAACTTATTTTTTATAGTAATTTACTATTTTTTTTATTTATTGTTAATGTTTTTTTTTAATTATATTATTAATTACCTGAATTTATTTATTGAATTCTTATTGTACGAAGTTGAGAATTTAAGCCATCTCTGCTATATATACATGGAGAGGTAGGTAATTGTCCTTTGAGGTATCACAACAGTAGAATACTAAAAATCAATGGAGTTGATTAACGAGGAAAGTGCTGGTGAGCTGCTTCAAGCTCAAACTCATGTGTGGAATCATATATTCAACTTCATAAACTCCATGACTCTGAAATGTGCCGTTCAACTAGGCATACCAGATGTGATCCAAAAACATGGCAAACCCATGACCCTCTCGGAGCTTGTTTCTGCCCTACCGATCCACCCATCAAAAGCTCAATATGTCCACCGCCTTATGCGTATTCTCGTGCACTCCGGTTTCTTTCCCCAGCAAAATCTCAACCAAGAAGCCTATTCCCCTACCCAATCCACTCGTCTCCTCCTCAAGGATAACCCCTTGAGTATGAGACCTCTTTTACTTATGTTACTCGATCCAGTTCTGACAAAACCCCATGATTGCTTGAGCACTTGGTTCCAAAATGATGAAGCCACCGCGTTTAGTGTTGCCCATGAAAGGACACTTTGGGAGTACGCTGGCCAAGATCCAAGGCTCAGCAATCTCTTTAATGAAGCCATGGCTAGTGATAGCATACTGGCTAGCAAGCTGGTTTTAAGCCAATGCAAAGGCATCTTTGATGGGGTGGATTCCTTGGTGGATGTCGGGGGAGGCTCAGGAACCATGGCCAAGGGCATCGTAGAAGCATTTCCGCACATGGACTGCACTGTGTTTGATCTCCCGCGTGTGGTTTCTGACTTGCAAGGCAGCAAAAACTTGAAGTATGTCGGAGGGGATATGTTTGAGGCAGTTCCTCCTGCAGATGTAATTTTACTCAAGGTAAATTTTTGCTGTTTCCATGTACTAATTAGCAGTATTGTAAGTTTGCATATGCTTACCTTTCATTAACAAAAACGAATTAACGCAGCACATAACATTTTGACGAGGGTTATTTAGCACTAAAGAAATTACAAAAGAAAACACAAAAAACTATTAAAAAAAAAAAAACTTGCAAATTTGAGTATTTCTAAATAATATTATAATGAAGGTCAAAAGTCTACAAATAACCTAAGTGCTGATTTGGTCCATGAATTGATCAATTATACGCCTAATTAACATGACACTTTAACTAAATACAGCTTTT
Organism: Populus x sibirica; assembly: GCA_019202695.1. NCBI lineage: Eukaryota > Viridiplantae > Streptophyta > Magnoliopsida > Malpighiales > Salicaceae > Populus > Populus x sibirica. Next base: position 619,800 of record JAGMVL010000317.1, read on the forward strand.
AAATGATAGAGTTGAAATGGTATAATTTTGTCTTGTTAGCAACCATAATTTAAAAAGATTATTAACATAAAGAAAATATTGGTTAGGTTGGCATAGTCTATTGCACTGAACTGGTCAGACCAAAGACAAGAAATTAAGAAGCTACCATAATTTCTCCACACACACACACACACACACACGTACACACAAATCGTTGGTCCTTCAAACCCAAATTGTTATAATTAACAAATGACTAAAAGGATTCGGTGATTCACGGTAGGCATATGAGGAGAAATACAGTTGTTTCTAACCATGTTTTTTTTTTTTTTTTTTTTATCGTCCCTATACTTTTTTACATTTTAATCCTTAATTTTTTATTTTATCCTTTAAAATTATTTTAATTTGCAATTGATTTTGATGATTTATCTTTCATGCTTGTGTGAATGAAACATTGTTCATTTGAAAATTATTGTAAAAAGAGCTTAGTTATTCACTCATTGTTCATTGAACAATGTCTCTCTCTTTGTGATTCCTATGATTTTTTACACTTTAGTACCTCAATTTATTATTTTTCTTATTTGGTCCTTTAACATTTCTTTAATTTGCAGTTGATCTTGGTGATTTATTTTTCATGCCTGCGTATGAGAATCTTGAGGTATCGGAGAAATGTTATGTCACTTGTTGATATTCAGTTTTGCAAAATAAAAATATTTTTTTCATTTATTTAAAAGAATTAGATTTTATGGATCAAATTTGAGGTTAGACAGTTCAATCCTTTTTTTTTTGTTAATATCAGGTAGTCATTTGTATGGTCAGGGGATGAGTTTATTTTATTTTTTGGGTTATTTTTTTAATTTAATCTATTCACATTGATTTTATTTAAGACTTGAATTTGTAGTTTGTTTTTTCCCCCTAGATATAGGATTCTTGCAATGTATCGAGAATCCCGACCCTCGATTTATGATCAGTTTGGAAAAATAAAATGAAATTACATTGATGTAAAATAATTAGATTTTGAGGAACAAAAATTAAAACTAAAAAAAATATAGTGGACTAGAGTGGATAGGCAGGCCAACTAGGTTGGTGTGTGTACCATACACACCATCATGTGAAGGAGGCCCATTGCATTCAAGTGGCGCGTGCAAGCTCCTTTGTTGACCAAAAACAACCTTCCATCTTGTCTTCTAAAGCATCGCGCCATAGGCTTTCCATTGGGGTAATGCATGTTGTATCTAGTTAGCTGATAGGCGTTGACATTGTTTTTTCCTTATCCCCTCTGTTCTCTCTCCTCTTCTTGGAATTTACGATGGTCAAACCAAAAATTAAAGGTGGGTCAATTTTAGTTCTCATTATTTTGATTGTTATTTTTTGCTTTAGGTTTAGTCTTAAAATTGAATTTTTTTTTTAATTTCATCCTTTAACATATGGTGGATTCGAAATTAGGCTTCATGATTTTTTCGTTAGGTTTATACTATTTTTATAATCTGGATCACGAGTTTGAAAGGTTAACCTAAATTGATATATGTCCTTCTTTTATATCCATTTTTTACATTAATATTTTTTTCAATTTCATTCTTTAGAGTTGGTCTCATGATCTTTTAAATATTATTGTATTATTTATTTAAAAATTATTTTATTTTAAGTATAAATAAAAAAATAAATAGAAAAGAAACAAAAAGTTGATGGGCCATGGGAATAAAGCCTAGGTGTGACTAGGCTTTGAAGGGATAAACCATGCATACTAGTGTTTTGCCTTTCAAAATATAGGCCTGACACTCTTAGGCTTGGAAGGCTAGCCCTGCATGCCTATCTAGAAAAATGACACATCATCCATTGTAACACTTTCTAGCTACATTTAGTAATAAAAAAATCAGAGTTCGAGTTTTTGGATCCCTGAAATCTAAATTTAACACATTTTTACCAAAAAAGAATCTTAAAAACCTCTATAACTCTATTTTCAACACACACACACTTTAATCAAACTAGGGGGAGCAAAAAACCTGATAAACCGATTAAACCGAAAAAATAAAAAAAAAATATCCGAAAAAACCGAACAAAAAAAAACCGAATTAACCGATTAAAAAACCACAAAAAAGTTCCAGTTCGGTTCGGTTTTGGTTTTCAAAGTTTGAAACCAATTGAACCGAACCGAACCGAACCAGTTCAACCAGACATGCACTTTAAAAAAAAAGCAAGTATAAATAGAATGTTTTCTAACCCTAAACCTAAAGTAACATTCAACCACCCCCCTCCCTTTGCTCTCTGCATCTCTCCTCTTTGATTTTTCTTCATGCTCAGCTCCACGATTGTTACTTGTTAGTTGTTAAGCTCCTGCCCCATGCTCCTTTGGCTCCCAAGTTTAAAGGCGTTTTAGTATACCTAAACCTAAATGCATTCTCAGCCGCCCCCTCTCCCTATTCTCTGTCTCTCATCTCTCAAATCTGTCTTCTTCTCTTCCATGCTCTCTATCTCTATCTCTCATCTCTCATATTTGCATGTTCTTGGCCCAAATGTTGTGGCTTTGTGGTGCTTGACAGTTTTAATAGGTTCATCTGTTGGCCAAGACCTGCTTACGCTTCTATTTAATTCTTTCCCTGCGGTGATGTTTGGTAATTGCTTTTGAAAATGCTTCTGGTTGAATCCAGTAATCATGCACTCGATCAGATCTTTGGTGACCTCAATAGGATGAGATTTGGGTGCATGCATGATGTTGGGAATTGCTTTCTATTTGTTTGCAACTGGTAGGCCTTGTAACATTCCTTGTAGAAGGAGTGGATTGAATCTAAAATTAGCTCGAACATCATAATTTCGGTTTGAACCGGTTTGGAAGGGAAAAAAATCAAACTGAATCGAAATTAATCGGTTTGAACCGGTTTTTGGTTCGGTTCGGTTTAAAAACTTAAAAAAAATTCGGTTTCGTTGTTTATGTTGGTCCAAAACCGGACCGAACCGAAAATGCTCAACCCTAAATCAAACTAAGAACCCAAGATTAAACTAACTTTTCGAATTCTGAACTATTTTTTTCAGCATGATTAAAGGGTCAAATCATTTTCAATGAACTCCTGTCTTCAAGATAAACTCATTGACACTATGATCAATATTTTTTTTGTGTGGCCAAAACAGGGTTGATCAAAAACTCTCTCTCCTTTTCTTTTTGATGGCTCTCTCTCTCATCCCTCAACTATTAGATAGGGACTGAAATATAATATAAATAAAGCTTTATGATTGAAATGTATATTTTGAAACAAAAGGGATCAAAATGTAGAAATTCTTGCCTTTTGAACAATGTAAATGAAAAGACAACTTTCTCTCTTTTTTTGTCTTTATTCTTTTAATTTTTTTAAAAAGTAACTTATAATTCTATTTTGTAATAGCGGTTTTTAATGTAATGCAATAATAAACTCTGTTAGTGTATGCATAAAGAAACACATTTCAACCTATAAAACCATGATAACATAATTTTTAAGGATGAAAAAACAAAAGAAATTAATAAAGTGCAATGACCGAAGCACAAAGCACAAAAACTACATGGACCTAAAACAGTAAAAATAGTTATGAACAATGACGTGAGCAATTTAATGAGTCCTGATGGACAATGCATGTATTGTCAAACCTGAATAGTTTTTTAGTTTATTTTGTAATTGTAATATGTCTTAATCATGGAAAATGATGAACAGTGGACACTGCATGGCTGGAGTGACGAAGACTGCGTGAAAATACTAAAGCAATGCAAACAAGCAATTATGAACAAGGACCCGCAGAAAGCTGGGAAGGTGATAATCATAGACATAGTGAGAGGGAGCCAAAATGGCGAGGAGTCAAATGAAACACAGCTACTTTGGGATCTAGAAATGATGGTGACTGTTACTGGCCTAGAAAGGAATGAAATGGAGTGGGCTAAGCTCTTCTTTGATGCAAGTTTCATTAGCTATAAGATACATAACGTGCTTGGCACAAGAGCTCTCATTGAGCTTCATCCTTGATAAGCTCTTATTTGGTCTTCTCCTCTTTTTCTTTTTTTTTCTTAAAATGATTATTTTGATCATTCATGATATTAGGTATGGATTTTATACCTTGTGTACTAAAGTTTAGCCATATATGAATTCCATGGAGTTTCATATGAAAAAAAATTGTATGAAGTTTTATCTGGTGCAAATAAATCTGTTTTATTAATTTCCTAGGATTTATAGCAACCCTTTGTCTTGCCAACTGCTCGTGACTTAATCCCTAAAGGTTTTTCTAGTGGAGAGACATTGGAGGATGAAGGAGTTTCAATGGCAACAAATTCAACGCAAGATGAGATATAGTTAACAAGATAAGGAAACTCCAACAAAAATGGTAGATGCAGATATCTTGGTTTCAAATCAAATCAGATAACCTTGGCGGACCTAAGATGCGTAGCAATATTGCCCACGGATAGATTTCATGCAATTTGTTACTATGTTTTTATGTTTCAATAGAATTCCTCTAGTTTAATATTACTGCCAAGTGTTCACATTTTAAAAATAAAATTAAAAAAAACCCGAGTTAACTTATCAAACTCACGACCTAGATCATGAGACTAAAATAGCCCTATAGAAAGTAAATCAGATAAATTATGAAGTTTAATTCTTAATCAACTCAATGTTGCAGGACATAATTGAAAAAAAAATTAATTTAAAAAAGAACACAAATAAAATAATTCAAATCAACTCGGGTTAATTCACCTAACATATGATCTTGGTTATGAAACCAAGATAACCTCATAAAACATAAACTGTAAAAATAACCCAAGTAAATCCAGATTAATCTGCCATACTCGCGACCCTAGTCTATGCGACTAAGATAATCTCATTAAAAACCATTTGGAATTTACAAACAAGTTGTAAACTCCAAAATGATCCAAAATGAAAGAAAATAATTTTTGTGTTTAAGAAATCAATACTAAAACACTTTTTTTTTTAATTTTAAATATTATTATTTTATAAAAAGAAAAAAATATTCAAAATATTTTAGAATTTTAACCATATACAACACACAAAAAAACCTTTTCATATCGATCAAAACACAAGCATCTCAGTTAAACACAAGCATTATAATTAAAGTTAACAAGCGATACACATATATTTCAAAACTCACAAAAGGTCTAAAATAATTCATCTCAAACAAACAAGATTCGACACCCCAACTTAAAAACAAGCACTATAATTAAAGTTAACAAGCGATACACATATATTTCAAAATTCACAAAAAATCTAAAATAATTCATCTCAAACAAACAAGATTCGACACCCCAACTTAAACTCGAAGCCTGAAATATAAGTCTAGCCCATCATTCTCAAAAGTAAGGCACAAGTCTGTATGCACGAGAAAACCAAAATTTTGAACTCAAAACCCTATAACAGAAACTGTGCTTCACGACCCATCTTTTTTCCTAATCTTGGGACCTGCCTTACTCATTTCATGTAAAAGGAAAGAAAGCTTGGGGAGCATGTCTTTATATCATGTATATCATAGACTAAAAAAACTAAAAACATCATGGCCAACTATCTCCTCTCCAGCGAGCAGAAAAGAAAAAAAACATGACCCAGAACCTTCCAAAAGATTTCCTCAAGTAAAAGAGAACTTTCCTCGTGTTTTTACTTTATCCTCTGGACAAACTACGTTTAGGAGCAAAGCTCTTCCTATACAGAATCTAAGACCCAGTTCCTTTGGGCGGTCAAGACCCAGTTTCTCATGGGTCTAGCCATAACCCACCTCCTTTAAAGGCCGGTCAGGACCTAGATTCTCCTGGATCCAGACTCGGCCCAGCTGCCTTCTCGATCAAGACCCCTTTTCTTTGGGGCTGGCAAGACCCATGTTTGCTTGGGTCCAGACTCGGTCCAGTTACCTTTAGGGCTAGTCAAGACCCCTTTTCTTTGGGGCTGGCAGGACCCATTTTTGCTTGGGTCCACACTCGACCCGACTGCCTTTGGGGCCGGTCAAGACCCAGATTCTCCTAGGTCCAGACTCAGCTCACCGCTTTCGGGCCGGTTAGGACCCCTTTCTTTAGGGCTAGCAGGACTCATTTTTACTTTGGTCCAGACTCAGGTTAACTGCCTTTAGATCCGGTGAAGACCCTTTTCTTTGGGGATGGCAGGACCCATTTTTGCTTGGGTCTAGACTCGACACAGCTGCCTTTGGGGCTGGTCAAGACCTTGTTTCTTATGGGTCTAAACACAACTTGACTCCTTCTCTAGGTCGAATTTGGGTCAAACCAAGGTGGGCTCAGACTGTAGGATTGGGTTGAGCCCAAACCCAATATATTTTTATTATATTATATTTTATTATTATTATTTTCAAAATAAAATAAAAAAATCCAGAAATCCATTTAAAATTTAATGCTTTTTTTTCTCACAAGTTTTTCTACTATTTTTTTGTTTTTTTCATGGGGCCCACAAATAGGTAACAGCAGTAATAAAAAAATATCAATTAAAAAAAAAAACTCGAATCAGCTAGTTTAACTTGTCAAACCCATGACACAAATCATAAAATTGAAATAACCTCATAAAAAACTAACTATAACAAATCATGAAACTTAATTTCTAAAAACCTAAATATTTTAAAATAAAATTAGAAAATATTAAAACATAGAATAAAAAATTATTATAATAAATACTATTTGATATAAAATGATTCAAAATAAAAACACATTCTCTTTTAGTTTTTGTTAATAATTATACTCTCTCTAATTTCATGCATTGAAATTATACCTTTACAATCTCTTATATCTACAAAGAATTTTGATGAAAAGAACGAGGTACTGTAGAAAACCACACAAAAAGATGGATCAATTCATCCCTTATTGTGTTTATTTTTCAAGCAATGGTTGAAAACACCATTTTAGTATAAAATATATAAAAATAAATCTTCTGGAAAATACCATTTTTTTATAAAATATATATTAAAAAAGGTCATCAAACCCACGCTAGCTGTCAATATCTTGTAACATTATTGTAACTTATTTTTCTCATATATATTTTTAAAATCTTATGCCTCATATCGTTTAAGCATTTCATTTCCTTCTCAAAAACGTAAAACAGATGATGACAACAATGTGGTTATTTTTTTATATATCAATTATCATTTAAGAAAATAACAAATAGCTATCTTAAAGAATAAAATAACATAGAAATAAATATTGCTAATCTTCATTAACGAAAGCTAAAAAGGCACCTTGGAAAAATAAAATGACATTGTTCACTAGATCAGTAAATGATAGTTTTGGCCTTCCTATAAAAAATCGTTGAATCGATTGTTGAGAATAATGAAGTCTTTTTACAAGGTTTATATAGATCATTATTAAATTAATTGAGATGATTCAGTATTTTAAAATTTCTAAAGCAAAGTGGAATGACTTAATTAACATTCTAAAAAAAAAAAAAACTAGTATCAAAGAAAAAATTGAATTGCTACAAAAAAAAAAAAAAATCTTTTATTATACTTGAACTGATGCCCTCTACACTAACAAAGAAGGCTATATATAGACTAACACATTCATAGTTGTTACACAAGATAAGGAAGGAATATATTACTATTTTATCTCCACAAATTCAACAGCTAAACACTGATGGGAAATATCAAATATAGCTATCAATTAGTTGGAGTTTCCTTTATCTATTGAACTACCATTTATATAGGAATTTGTTACTCTTTGGAAGTCATTGTCACCAACCATATTTACTTTGATATTTCTGTGAGTATTGTCGTGGGTCGCGTCATGACGTCGTCAGGCGACAACAAAAGTTTTTATCGTGCCTCTTGATGAGGTGTGTGTGTGTGTGTTGGGAAGGGTTTTTGGATTTCAATTTAATCATAAAAGTATGGTTAATATTTAGGAGTCGCCACCTAGTATTATGTTCACTAGGAACCTATAGTCTGCAAGAGTCTGGGTAAGGACTCGTTGTGCAATGGAAAAATGCATCACCCCTAGTGCACCTTACCTAAGGTAAGCTGCGTTATTGTTTGATTGTTTTTCTAGGTGGAGTTTCTATTCGTTGGTCTTTTCTAAGGTCTAAGGCAGATCTCCCTTCGTGAGAGAGTCTCTATCTCATCGGATAAAGTCCTAACTGTTCTCAAGTCTGAATCTTAGCATCACATTTATTTTATGCATTGTATCTTTAACATCCGAGGATGTGTTTTATCGTGTAATTTTACACCCCATAAATAATAAAGTCTACATCTAGACCATAAAAAAATAGAAAAAGGTTTTTGACATTTTGGCTAAACCCTAATAGATGATCATAAACTGGTTATAATATCTATTATTTTAGATTTTCAAAAAATGACAAAGATGCAATTTTGCTATTACTGCAACCGGTGCTCGACAAGGAAGAAACCGAAATGGTGACGATTGTCGATCTATTGGAGTTGCAGCTATAGAGGAAGAAGGAGAAGTAGTCGATGGAGAGAGAGAAGTGTGAGGGCGCTGATGGAGGAATTGGCAGCTGGCGTTGGCTGTGGGAGGAAGAAGGAAAAATCTTCGGCTGGGAGAAAGGATGAGAAGTTGGCAGAGGAAAGAAAGAAACTGGCGGTGGCTCCTCCTGACATGAGATGGTTGGGCGACGAATTATGGTGGTGGTTAGACTGGTAATGAGAGTGGTGGTGGCTGAAGGCCATGGTGGGGGGGGGAGAATAGAAAAGAGAAAAATTCTGGGAAGGAAGGCTAGTTTTTTTTCTTCTAACTTTGGACCCTATTTTCTTCCTCCGCAAACCATGAAATGCAGATCTATTTATAAAGGGCGGAAGAGGGACATTTTATCTTTAATGGGGCCAAATCTTGGCTTTTGTTTTGTTTGGGAAGGATCCCAACCGTTGCTTTAAACTGTGTATCATGAGCTATCAAATCTGCAGGAAAATAACTGGTCGAGTTAGCCATTTTAGGTTGGCGCCACAACCGTCGTGGTGTCAATCAGCTTGAACGGACCATACCATGGTGTAGAGGGATGTCAGATGATCATTTGCGTGCAAGTTTGGTAAATTTGGTGAATGATAGAGGCATTAAATGAACCTGCAAAGTAGCCTCCTTGAACTGTCATTTCAAAGAAAAATGAGGAAAAGGTGAAAAGTAGCCAAAACAACGTCGTTTTGGTAACGTTCACTTTGGTCATTTGATTTTTTATTTGTCAAAAAATCAATTTTATGCAATTGAGTCCTTGACAAAACATCAATTTTAACCTCGAATTAGCGCGCCTCTTTCACTTTGGTCCTTGGTTTCAGATGTATGCAATTTGACCCTCAATTGTCCATTAAACTTTCAATTTCTTCAATTTCACCTCCGGTTGTTGTTAGTTAAGCCTCTATAGTTCGACGCCTTTTACAAAATGGTCATTGTCTGCGAAATCTTTCAATTTGACCCCTAATTGACCCTAAAATTTTGATTTTCTTGCGATTTTACCCTGATTTCAATCAATTGACTTGGGAGAAATTAAATTTGATCTCTTAAAATTCCAATCTTCTCAATTAAACCCAAATTAGACTCTAAACTTAATGTTTCACCAATTAAGCCCAAAATAAAATTAATTTGACTCATTTAAAGTACAATTAAGTCTTTGCACTTAATTAAATCCTTCAATTAGACCCAAATTAATTCTTAAACATAATTAAAATTTAATTTGGCCTATGATTAAATCAAATTGGCTTATTAAAAATTTAATTATGTCATTGGACGATTGGACTTAATTTTTATGCAAATTCGTCCAATAATCATTTAATTTGACCTTGAATTTGAATTGTGTCTCCATTCTTTAGGCATATTGGGGTACAATTAGGCCTTGAATTTCCTCTAGAATTGTAATTGTACTCCCTGTCCTGCTTTCTCCACGTTGTTAGCTTTTATTTTGTTTTTTTTTTCAAACAGAGTTAATTTTAGAGAATAATCCAGAATTGAGTTATGACAAGTATGATCATCTTTATCACTTTATAATTTGTGGGACTCCTTATCACTCCATAGACTCACATGATTGATGCTAAAATGAGGCTATAGGTTGTTAATATCCCCCTGCAAACTAAGTCGGTGTTGAAGGCACAGTTTCTTGCGAAAATATGCAAGCGCAGCCTGAGCACGGGTTTAGTAAATATATCAACAACCTTTTTATCATAAGATACTTGTTTAGTGATAAGGAATCCAAGTTCAACTCATTCACGTACAAAATGGTAATCCAACTCAATGTGTTTACTCCGAGCATGAAAGACGGGATTGGTGGTCATGTATAAAACATTGATATTGTTACAGTAGAGGACTAATGAAGATAAAAGAGATATGTAAAGATCTTTAAGAATATAAGTGATTCATGTAAGTTTGGCAGTAATATTAGCCATAACATAATACTTAGCTTCGGTACTGAATCGAGAGATTATGTTGTTTCTTTACACACCATGAAATGATATTTGTGTCAAGAAAGATGCAGTAATCAGTAAATCTCCTTAATGTAGGGTAGCCAACCCAATCAGCATCAGAGAAGGCATACAATTCAAGATTTGTATTGAAAGAGAGGTGTAGACTAGTGTCAATTGTTCGTTTTAGATATTGAAGAGTTCGCTGAACCAATTTCAAATGAGCAACTATAGGATTGTGCATGAATTGCAAAACATAGTTGATGCTATAGGATAGATCTGATCACGTAAGAGTGAGGTATTGGAGAACACCAACAATCTTACGAAAACTGACTGGGATCAATAATAGAAGTAATATCTGCATCAATTTTGAATTTGACCTCCAAAGGCATGCTCATGGGTTTGCAATGAAGCATATTGGACCATTCAAGAACGGTAAGTACATAGTGTGACGGAGATAAATGTAGTCCATCTACTATGGTAGAAATCTTGATACCAAGAAAATGATGCACCAGTTCTAAATATTTCATAGAGAACTCACGGTTTAATATTTGAATAAAAAAGGTAACAAGCTTAGTGGATGACCCTGTAAGAAATATATCATCAATGTAGAGAAGTAAAACAATTAAACCTTGAGTAGAATGAAAAAACAAAAAGAGAAGGATCAACCAACTACAAAGAAACCATATGATATAAGAAATTCACTAAGTCTATCAAATCAAGCACATGGTGCTTGTTTGAGCCCATATAAAGCACATTGGAGCTTAGACACATGCATAGGTTTACGTAGATCATCCATACCTGGTGGTTGTTCCATATATATATATATATATATATATATATATATATATATATATATATATATATATATATATATATACATATACATATACAATGATGTTGCTATGTAAAAATGCATTCTTGACATCGAGTTGATGAATGGGCCAATGTTTCACAAGAGCAATAGTTAAGATTATTTGAATTGTACTTGGTTTTATTATAGAAGAGAATGTCTGTGTAGTCAATACCATCAATCGATGATAACCTTTGGCAACTAATAATGCTTTGAGACAATCTAGTGTACCATCAGGTTTAAGTTTTGACTTAAAAATCCATTTGGATCCAATCACATGCATATCTAAAGTGCGTGGAACTAATCGCCATGTTTTATTTTGATGTAGCACAACAAGTTCATCATACATAACAATTTTCCTACCGAGACGCGACAATGCTGATTTAATGCTTTTTGGTTCACGAGGTATTGTATTATAAGAGGTTACTGTCAAGGCATATTTAGGATTCAGCTTAACAACTCTAAGCTTGACCTGGTTAACATAGGATGATTTACTGATGCTTCATGAGGTTGCGTTGTTTTTATGAAAGGAGGGAACTTAGGTGTAAGGAAGTGTTCAGGATGTATATCAGAGTTTAATGCATACATTAATGTAGGTAGATTGAGATCTTCATAAGGTTGATCATTAAAATCAGTTCCAACATTTCTTGTCATAGTTGCGTCATGTGGTGAATTTGGTGCAGACTGCTAGCAATGACTATTAACAGATGGTAGAGGAATGGAATTTATCAATGCAGACATTTATAGGAGAACACCTGATTTAATAAGAGTGTCAGAATAAGGTAGCCAATAATCAAATATATTAAGAACATGTGAGGTAGTAGTAGAAAGTGATGAAGATTTAAATGGAAAAACAGTCTCATAAAAAACAACATGACAAGAAATGAAAAATTTACAACTAGATGGATGGAGGCACTGTATCCTTTAAGTTTTTCATTGTATCCTACAAAAACACATAAGACAGTTTTAGGGTCAAATTTATAATTTCTTGTATTTCATGTATATGGAAAACATTTAGAACCAAAAACTCAAAGCGATGTGTAGTTAGGATGAGTTCTATGTAACATGAAATATGGAGTATTAAATTGAAGAGACGAAGATGGTAACCAATTAAGAAGGAAAACTGTTGTAGTAAAGGCTTCCACCCATAAAAAAAGAGGTGCATTACTATGAAACAACATTGTCATACCTCATTCGCGTATAATTCCATGTCTTCTCTCAACCATACTTGTTTGCTCTGGAGTATAGGGGCATGAAATCTAATGAAGAATACTTGTTGCAAGAAAGTGTGATGATAATCTAGAGTTAATAGACTCTTCTCCACCATCGAAGTGGAAGATTTTTATTTTTTTATTAAACTGTCTTTCAACATATTGTTCAAATGCTAGATAGACCAAAAAAAAATTAGATTTGTGTTTCAATTGGATAATCCAAGTATACTTTGAGAAATCATTAACTAAACAAGCATAAAACTTAAACTTGCCAATAGATAAAACAAGGGCAGGTCCCCACAAATCACAATGAATCTTATAAAAAATGCCAGAACTATAATGTTTAGAAAGAGTAAAAAAAAGTTTACATAGTTTTCCTAATTGACAACTATCACATTAATGTTTTGTCCGTAAAGGATCTATAACATCAATTAATTCTTTATTCTTTAACAACGGAACAACTGAAGCTTGAGGGTGTCCTCAACGTTGGTGCAAAATATCTATAGTGCCAGATTTGAACCGATAAGAGAAGTGTGCTTCGGTACATTGGATAAAACATACAAGTTACCCTTCATTTTCCCTGTTATTAGCGGATGTCCTGTTTTCCGTTTCTTTACACAAAAATCAACATTAGAAGATTCACAATTGATAAGAAATTGAGAGGTTAGTTGACTTATTGAGAGTAAGTTTTTTTTTCCAGATTTGAAACTAAAAGAACATCATGAAAGGCAAAGTCTTATCTTTTTGTTTAATATACGAATCACCAATACCTGTTATAAGTATAGAAGAACCATCTTCAATTATGATTGAATCAGATCTAGAGTATTTATGAATATTAGTCAACATGCCTTGCTTTCCTGTCATGTGATTTGAAGCTCTTGTGTCAAAAGTTCATTCTGTTTCGATAATGGAGTTGTCTAAAATGAAGGCTGCAAGAGCTTGTGGAATTGCATCATTTTGAGTTGTTCTTTATGGTATCCACCAGCAGATTTTGGCAATATGGCCTGGTTTCCCACAATATTGATATGTTTCCTTACGATGTAGATTTCGCTCCGCTGCTACCATACGATGATCTCCTGGTGGTGGTGGTCATCATTGTGGTGTAGTTGGTGTTCAATTGTCTGGATAACTTTGACTTTGGTTTCGAAACTATTGTGCTTGGAATCCATGACCTGAGGAAGTAAAGGTACTATTGCGATTCCTTGAAATGATGCTTTGAGATTGTTTTATTCTTCCGACCATAGAAGGCTAAATGTGGAGTGAGTTGAGAAAGAGATGCATCGATTGGTTTGAAAACCGATTTACGATGTTGATCAAGATTTTGTAATTGTGAAATCAGCTTAAAGTAGGTTGGTCTTGGAGGTTTCAACATCGTTGTTCTAAAGGTTTCATAATGTGGTCCAAGACTTGTGAGAAGACAAAAAAACCTTTTCTTTATCTGGTATAGGTTTTTCAATACCAGCAAAATTGTCACAGAGACCTTTAAAAATGCGTATGTGATCTCTAATGGTTTTGTTATAATCCTTGTGAAGGTAGGTCAGTTGTTGTCGCAGTGTAAACTCTCGCTCTTGAGAGTCCTGTGCATAAGCATCTTTCGGTGCTTCCCCAGGATCGCAAGTATTATGTCTAAGCCAATGACAAGTCCAAGAGCTTCTTGGGATAGGTTTCCGATGATCCGACTACGGAGAAGGCAATCCGATTGTTTCCAAGCAACGAATTCCTTTGTAAATTGTGGTGTAGTGTTTCCTGTTTTTATGGTGTTTGAATCTGAAGTAGTATATTTTGTTGGGATTGGTGTTTCATTAGTGAGATGATCAACCAAGTCTTGGCTCTCTACTAATCCTAAAACTTGTTCTCTCTATAGTGGGTAATTGGATTATGTAACTTTTAGTTTGACAAAATTTCCAACATTCAAATACAATGAGGTCATGGTGATTAGAATAAGAGACATGATCGTTCCTGCTCTGGTAGCAAGAGAAAAAATAGAATTGCTACAAGAAAAGAGAGTCTTTTTATTATACTTGAATTGATACCCTCTACACTAACCAAGAAGGCTATTTATAAACTAACACATTCATTGTTGATACACAAGATAAGGAAGGAAAAGATTATTATTCTATCTCTACAAATTCAATAGGTAAATAATGATGGGAAATATCAAATATAGTTATCAATTAGTTGGAGTTTCCTTTATCTATTGAACTACCATTTACCTAGTCACCAACCATATTTCTTTTGATATTTCTGTGAGTATGATCATCCTTATCACCCCATAATTTATGGGACTCCTTATCACTCCATAATTTATGGGACTCCTTATCACTCCATTGACTCATAGGATTCTTTGCTAAAATGAGGTTGTAGGTTGCTAATAGTATCTAGGGGCTTTTTGTATTTTTTTTATTGTTTTTTTTTTGTTCTTATCATATTGGCTTAGGTGAATTTGATATTTGAATAAGTATGAAATATAATTTTAAAAAGTAACAAGTGCATGCAATGTGTTCCGACAGCGTGTATGGTGCAAAACTCCTTTTTGCCATGTTGTTCAAAGTGTCGCGCCATCCATTTCTTGTTGTGGCGGCACATAATGGCTTTGGTGTGGCGATGCAACGCCGATGACATTTTCTTCCCCCCCTCCCTCTTTTTTCTCTTCTCCCCTAGAAATTCATGTTGGCCATGTAAAATTTTAGTGTTGCCTCCTAATTTATTGAGATTTCGAATTTGATCTTTGTTTTTTTTTTAATTTTTGTTCTTGGACCTTTTGTAAAATTTTGATTTTTTTTTCAATCTTATCATTTAATCCCAATTTTTTATATGCTATTTTTCTCAATTCGGTCATCATTTGTTTATTGCTTTTTTGGGTCATTTTGTTAAATCGATTTTTTTTTTCAATTTCACCCTTCAATAAAATTTTTGTTAAACTTTTTTGTAGTTTTTCTATAATTTATTTTTTGTTTCAATTTTTATTCTAATTTTTTAATTGTCCTTTTGTTAAATTAAATTTTCTTTTTAATTTTACCCTCAATTTAAAAAAATTTATTTGTCCTCTAATTTATTTTTTATTTCCATGTTGATTCTTATTCTTTTAATTGCTATTTTTTTTGTTTTATATTCTTTTGTATAGTTTAATGTTTTTTTTTTCAATTTTATCATTCAATATTTTATTGGTTCAATTTCATCCTTTAATAAAAAAATCTTAGTTTTCCTCTATTTTTTTTTTAATGGCTATCATTGTTTTTTTTAATTGCTATTTACTTTTTTTTGTTTTGGATCTTTTATTTTATAGTTTATTTTTTTTTCAATTCCATCCTTTAAAATTTGATTGGTTAGGGATTGTACTTTGTGGTTTTATCAGGTAAGCTGCTTTTGATTTAATGATTTGAGTTACATGTTTGAATAGTTAATGCAAGTTGATACCATTTTTTTACTTGTATTTTATTTTATTTTATAAATCTACATCTTGTATTTACATTTATATAGTTGTTTATGACTATTTATTATTTTTTCTCAGCATGATTTTTCTTTCTTTTAAGTAAAAGTCTTGTGATTGTTTTGGCTATACAGAAGAAATTAAAAAAAATATATATATATAAAATACAATGATTCATCAAATCATTTGAAATTTGGATTAACAAGTAAAATTTGTGAACTTCATAACAATATTACATATTCTTTGGAGTCCTTTTATTTTTACCAAAAAAAAAAACAAAAACAAAAACAGCACCGGAGAAGATTTTTATAATTTTTTTTCCCATAGGTTGGGGAGCCTACCTTCCGACCTTGTACTGAGAAATTTCTACAAGTCTATTCGGGCGCTGTTTGTCGGCATGCTTATGGCCACAATATATATATATATAAAAGATTGAACAACTTTATTTTAAAACTATTTGGTGCATAAGATAGAACAGGAAGTGATTTTTGTCCTCTCCGCAGGACAAGTTTGTCATATTCTATGAGAAATTAGTAAGATTTTTTCCCAAACCACTTGTAATCATATCCCTTAAATTAAAAAATATTTTTTTCTTTTTCTGTTCGGAATTTTTTAATATGTATTATTTTAGAAACAAGCTTACAAAGAGACAAATAAATAAAATACTTATTTTGGAAAATGAAATTACAAAAAATTGATTTTATTTTAAATAATGAATAAAATGAATTTATTATTTATTTTTATGATGATAACATGATAAATAAATAAAATAGAAATTCGTTGCTTTTGCACGAATGAAGGGAGCTACGTAAAGAAAACACTTACTTTCTATATGCTAGTGGTTGCACTTTTCTTTTCATATCCATAGTTTGATAATGACAATTTTACTTTTTTTTTTTTGGATCCAGCTATTTTTAACCAAAAACAATATAGCACAGAACGAACTTCTATTGCTTTTAGGCATAGGCTGGGGAGCCCACCATGGTGGCTTTCACTTTAGAAAGATATTTTTTTAGATGAAATAAATATTTATTTTATTTAAAAAACAAATTACATTAAAAAATATATTCAGAAAATATATTTTTAGTTATGATTTTAAAATTTTAAATTTTAAAAATATATATTTAATTAAAAATATTTTCACGAATAAAAAGTAGATTATTTTATATTCTATAAAATTAAGGATTAAAATATAAAAATAATGAAACTCCATGTAAAAGCAAAATTTATTTGATTAGCTAAGTTTTTTTTATTTTTTCTGGACAAAAAACATAAACTACCACAACACCAAGCAATATCTAACTTAGAACCACATGATTTATTTATTTATTTATTGTCAGACAGTGATAACATGGGACAAAACTAGATATTAGATGATGATAGATAATAAGGATTATTATTATTTATAATAATTAATCATAACTATAAAAATTATTTACACAAATTATTTAAAAGTAAAATTTGAATCCAAGACTTTTATGTGTTTTAAGTCAAATTCTTATCATTAACAAAACTTTAATAGCCTATTTAGAATCAAATTACATATAAAATTGAATTCAATTCCATTTGTAATTTGAATTAAATTGATAATTTATTATAGTTTTTATATTTGAAATAAAATATTAAATTATAAAATTCAATTTTATTATACTATTTGGAATGGAAATGAATTGAATTAACTATTTTGCTCTTAATTCAAAAATAAAAAAATAAAAACTTGTTAGAAAGACTCTTATAATTATCTTGCCCTTAATTCTTACATTATTTTTTATTTTTATTTATAAAGCTACATCTTGTATTTAGATTTATATAATTGCTTATCGACTATTTAATATTTTTTCTCATCATGAAATTTCTTCTTTTTTTTAGTAAAAGTCTTGTGATTGTTTTGGGCTTTATATAAGAAATTAATTGACAATTATCAATTCTTTTTAAAAACTTAGATATGTTACGTTATTACTATATTTTTTATTTTTTAAAACATGTGAGGCAAGAAAAATAATATTTATAAATTACATTGATTCTTCAAATCATTTGAAATTTGAAAAACAAATCAAGACATGCATTAACAAATAAAATTTGTGAACTTCATAACAATTTGTTTATCGACTATTTATTTTTGTTTCCTACCATGATTTTTATTCTTTTTAGTAAAAGTCTTGTGATTATTCACTACTAAAAAATTAGCAAATACAAATAAAAATATCAACAAAATTTGTCTATTGGTATATTGCAGTGACATTTACTGATCAAATTTTTCCATCATTAAATCTGTTGGTATATACCGAAGGAATCACAATGGAAACAAAAGGAATAAAAAAAGCCAAACAATATGATTATGTGTAAGTTCTTACAAATGATGCTACCGACAACATTAGACCGATGATACAATTTGTCCATGAATATCCCAACGAAAAACTTTTATCGGTATATACTGATGACATTATGGACGATATTACAATGGGATTAAAAAAAAAATCATATGGTGATGTGACATTTATACCGATAAAATTATTGACGTAGTTACCATCAAAATAATTTTATTGGTCAATCCATCGAGAATATTTAATTTATGACCTAACGCTCGACCCTCCTCTCCCTCTCCCCCATTTCTTCTTCTTTGTGAAACTTTTCTATGTAACAAAATAACCACCCCTCAATCTCAATCTCAACATAACTCAACCTCCCATAATTTTTCTAGCAACCACAACACTCAGTTTGTTAGCATCCGTGTTCTGATTCAAATTTTATTGAGATTCTCCACCTTAAGGAAGCAAATCTATCATTTTTTTAATTTGAACACAGTTTTAAAATGTTAATTTTTTGCATATTTTTGTAGTATATGTATTTTATTTGGAAGTTTACTTGTTTTAAAAGTTTTTCTCAAAAAAACTTATTGTATGGATTTATGTTTTGTACATGTTATGATTGGTTTTATATTTTGTAAAATTGTATTTGTTTGTAAATTGTTGAAACTTATGTCAAATTACAAACTTAGGTGTTTTGTGATGAAATAAATAATGATTTATTTAACGGTTCCATTTGATATTTGTCAATTTTATTGCCAAATTGTAATTTCTGGTAAATGTGTATAAATTTGCATTTATATAGATAATTGATAATGAATTAAGAGAAATATTAAAATAGATTGAATAAGCTTGAGCTAAACCAATATTTTTGCAAATTTCTTTAGTTAACGAATTAATTAATACATGTTGTCATCATTATTTTATATTGGTTTTGATAAAAGTGATGGATGATCGTTCATGGATGTATCGAGATTCACTCCAAGAATTATGAAGGATGGATTATTTTAATGGGGTTCAGGGTTTTATTAATTATGCAATGTCTAATCCGAAAAATATTAGTTAAGGCGATATTATATGTCCATACAAGAGATGTAAAAATAAAAAGTTTCTTGATCCAGATGTTGTAACAATGCATCTTTTACAAAAAGAGTTTATTGAGCAATACATCTGTTAGTATGCACATGGAGAACCATATGTTACTCTTGAGATCATGATAAAAAGGATGACTGAGTCAACTTCTACTGCTAGCAATGTGCATGAAGTTGTAGATGACTAATAATCCTTATAGAAATATGATTATGGATATGATGAGAATGAATCAAGGTCATGTCGGTCAATGTCCAATAGTAGATGAAGAACCTAATACAGATGCGATAAGATTTTTTTGATCTTTTAAAAGATTCTGATGAACCATTATGGACTCGATAGAAATCATAGTAAATTATAAGCCGATGGACTCGATAGAAATTGATCGTATGGACTCTCTAACACTTAGCCGAGAACTTGTAGACGTCCCATAGTGTTTCAATCGTTGGGTGTTCGCAATCGTTCTCGAGCACTCAATCTCTGAAGTTCGCGGCCTATTAGATTAAGGAGTGTAAGAACATACAACCCATTTTAATGAAAAATATGAACAACTCTCTACAAGAACTCCGTTAAATGATCATGGATATGAGATCACAGATGGACGGTACATGTGCACCTCCTTATTGGTCCTGAGGACGACTAACCTCCTCCTCCTCCAACACCACCTCTATTCTAATTTTATTATACTTGAATGTATAAATTTATAATAAATTTTTTATTTTTATATTAAGATAATTGATTTTTAAATATTTGAATTTTATATTAATTCAATTTTTAAATTATTTTCTATTTTTGTTCAATAGAATTTTTTAAAATATTTTTAAATTAGTATTGACGGGCTTACCGACAAAATAATTCCGTCGGTATATTATAGAAAGTTGGAAAATAAATATTACAAATGCCACTGCAACTATTAAATCATCGACAAAATAATTCTGTTTGTATATGTCAGAGGTGGAAATGAATTATTGTAAATGCCACTGTAACTGTTAAATCATCGATGAAATAATTCCGTCAATATATTCTAGAGAGTCAGAAAAAAATTACTGTATATGCCACTACAACTCACCAATAGATTTACTTACGGTTATTCTGTTGGTGATATGCTAAATAATACTGAAGGATTGAAGCGGGAAAATTTTTGTTTTGGCTTGCATGATCCGTCTGTAAAACTATTGGTAAATTTATTATTAACAGACTTACCGGCAGACCAGAAATTACCAACGAATATTTTTTCGATGGATAGTTTTCGTCCGTGATTCCATCGGTAAAATAATCACAGATAAAATATTAGTGTAAATATCGATATAAATTTCTATTGATAAAACTATTAAATCTGGTAGTGATTTTGGACTATACATAAGAGATTAAGTAATAATTATCAAATTTTTTTTAAATCTTAGATATGTAGGGTTATTATAATACCTTCTATATTCTTTTAGCCATTCATCAGGGAGCCCACCATAGTAGCTTTCACTTTAAATAGCATGAAAGATATTTTTTTAAGATGAAAAAAATATTTATTATATTTAAAAAATAAATTACATTAAAAAATATATTTAGTAAAATGATTTTAGTTATGGTTTTAAAAAATTAAATTTTAAAAAATATATGTTTCGTTAAAATAACTATATAATAGATTTTTGTATATAAAATGAATAAAAAGTATATTTTCATGAATAAAAAATAGATCGTTTTATATTATACAAAATCAAAGTTTGAAATATAATAACAAATGAAACTCGGTGTAAAAAGAAAAAATTATTACTAATCAAATAAATTTTTTTTATAAACAAAAAACATAAACTATCATAATACCAAGCATTATCTAACTTCTAACTTAAAACCACTTGATTTATTTATCAACAAATAGTGATAACATGGGACATAACTACGTATAATTAGCTGAAGATAGACAATAAGGATTGTTATTATGTATAATAATTAATCATAACTATAAAAGTTATTTAAAAGTGAGATTTGAATCCAAGACTTTTATGTCTTTTAAGTCAAATTCTTATCATTAACAGAACTCTAATAGCTTATCTGAAATCAAATCATACCCATTGTTATTTAAGAATTTATCTTTTAATACAAATTCTTATCATTAACAGAACTCTAATAGCATTTGAAATCAAATCATTTGTTATTTAAGAATTTATCCTTTTAATATTTTTATTGTATACAACAGTTGCGAAATTAAGCCTTCTCCAAGGTTACAGCAAGTTTCACTCCTATAAATATGGCGAGATAACAGCATATATACTACTTAAAAATCAATGGAGTTGATTAATGAGGAAAGTGCTAGTGAGCTACTTCAAGCTCAAACTCATGTGTGGAATCATATATTCTACTTCATAAACTCCATGACTTTGAAATGTGCTGTTCAACTAGGCATACCAGATGTGATCCAAAAACATGGCAAACCCATGACCCTCTCTGAGCTTGTTTCTGCCCTACCAATCCACCCATCAAAAGCTCAATATGTCCACCGCCTTATGCGTATTCTCGTGCACTCTGGTTTCTTTTCCCAGCAAAATCTTAAAGGCATTCACAACCAAGATGCCTATTCCCTTACCCAATCCACTCGTCTCCTACTCAAGGACAATCCCTGGAGTATGAGACCTCTTTTACTTGTGTTTCTCGACCCAGTTCTGACAAAACCATGGGATTGCTTGAGCACTTGGTTCCAAAATGATGATCGCAATGCATTCAGTGTTGCCCATGAAAATACATTTTGGGAGTACGCTGGCCAAGATCCAAGAATCAACAATCTCTTTAATGATGCCATGGCTAGAGATAGCATACTAGTTAGTAAGGTGGTTGTATGCAAATGTAAAGGCCTCTTTGATGGGGTGAATTCTTTGGTGGATGTCGGGGGAGGCTTAGGAACTATGGCCAAGGGCATTGCTGAAGCATTTCCCCACATGGACTGCACCGTGTTTGATCTCCCCCATGTGGTTTCTGACTTGCAAGGCAGCAAAAATTTGAAGTATGTAGGGGGGGATATGTTCGAGGCAGTTCCTCCAGCAGATGCAATTTTACTCAAGGTAAATTAATTTTAACAGTATTCTTATACCAACACTATATATTAAATTTGCATATATATATATATATATATATATATATATATATATATATATATATATATATACACGTCCATTCTTATACCAACAGTATTCTTATATTTTGACACATATATAAACTATTCCATTCCTGACCTCTGCGAACACATGCATATGAAGATTTATATTCAAAGATGGACATCATCTGTAACCCAAAAATCTATACTACGGAGTTTTTATATATATGCATCTTATGTTTTCTATCTTATGGCAAATGACAAACAGTGGATAATGCATGACTGGAGTGATGAAGACTGCGTGAAAATACTTAAGCGATGCAAACAAGCAATTACGAGCAAGGGGAATAAGAAACTTGGGAAGGTGATAATTATAGATATGGTGAGAGAGAACCAGAATGGAGACGAGGGGTCAATTGAAACGCAGTTGCTTTTGGATCTAGAAATGATGGTGGCTGTTATTGGCATGGAGAGAAATGAAAAGGAGTGGGCTAAGCTCTTCTTAGATGCTGGTTTCCTCAATTATAAGATACACCCTGTGCTAGGCACAAGAGCCCTCATTGAGCTTTATCCTTGATACGATCTTAGTAATGTTTTGCTTTTGTTATGCTTAAGTGTGAAAATTCATGATATTATGGTTTTGTGAAAATTCATGATATTATGGTTTTGTCCAATATAATGTTTGTGTAAAATAATAAAGTTGTTGTTGCTGCTGCTACTACTTGTTGTTGTTGTCATCGTCGTCATAATAAATTCTTTATCCTTAACGTTTCATTACTCTTCACTTAGTGCAACTAATTTATTTACAATATATTTTTTTAAGAATCCAACAACATCTTATTTAGACTCAATTATCTCTTAATAAAATTGAGTCTAAACTCTAGATTAGGAGGAAAAACAAAGTTCAAAAAGTACAGAGATAACTTTAAAAAGTGAGGTGAGGAAGAATATATAAAATTAGGATAAACAATGCAAGAAACTCTTCATTCACCCTTTTCTTATAATGGATTTTGGAATTAAAACTGATAAAGAATTAATAATGATGATTACTAGAATTGATTTCCACCATTATTAACTTTGATTAACCATCATAAAATCAAAATTAAACCTGAATGTTTTGACTTTAAATTTGATGATTCTGAGTTGAAAAAACTAATACGATTTAAAGAAACTTTTCTTGAAGAAAACTAATTAGATTCATGGGTTGGATTGGACAAAACAATAGGCTAGCAAAAAATAATTATTTATGAGCCAAAGAGTTATTTTATAATAAACCCAAATTCAAGATCAAAATATGTTAGCAAAAAATAACCCAAAACCAAGACTGAGGACCCGAAACCTGGAACAAGGAGCTCAAGCCATAGCTTAACTGATTTGATCACGCGTTTGTGGGTTAAACCTATACTACTTTGCTAAGACTCATTTATGACTCCTTTAACATCCCTCTGTATAAACTAAAAATATATATATATATATTTTCTTTCCTATGTTGCATAGAGGGTTTTTGGTTTTAAAAAACATGTCAACCAATAGTTCTGTGAGATCAATTTCTCATTCACCCCTAACTTATTTTAATCATGTTAATGTTTCATATTCATGAAGTTTTGTTGGACTCCACTTTTTAATAAAGATTTGACCTTAAAAGTGAGTGGACTTCACTTTCAATTTGACCTTAGATATGCCTTTTAATCATATTTTATTAAAACAAATTTCAACAATCCTTTATATGAATGAAAATTACCCGAGTAGTATAAAAGACTTGAAAATTTATAGAGAGATACTAATTTGGTAGATCATCACATAAAGATATGTTTCTTTTAATTTTGAATATTTTTAGTGAAAAATTATTAGATTTACTCGATTAAATAGAGAATGCGATATGTCTTAAACTTTCAACCTTTTGTATAAAACAAGACAATAATATTCACATAGTTTTCTACCTAGATATTTAGTTTGGTTCTTATTATTATGTTTATATTGGCACTAAACAAATCCTGGATTTATGGATGTTTTATAGAAATTTTCCTTCATTAAAGTTCTCAAAGAAATGATCACATTTCTCACTTGTATATGTGATTTTTCATTAAGAGTATTCATTTATACTCTACTTGATATACCAATATATAAAAATAAATAAGAGCACAACTCACCCTTTTATCACACTGCAACTACCACCTATTTCATTATAGGAATAAGCAGGAAATAATAATTTTTTAATGCTACAGAAAATGTTATATAACTTAGTTTTCTATTTGAACCTGGATTTTGAGATATTTAATCAACTAGTTGTTGTCACCATCATTACACTCTTTTATTTTTAAAGTTTTTAAACCAATACCCTTTGATGAATTATACATAAGATCTATCAATAAATCTTTGGTCAATGGATTGCAATATTTTACTTTGGATTTCCATAGTCAATGAAAATAATTTTATTTGATAACAAGTATTTAATTAATGGTATTATGTCAATGATGTATATGTCTAGATTGAGCATTATATATTGCTTCCAACTCAAGACTGGTTGTTGCAATGGACATAAATTACTGGCACTGATTTTGGCCAACATAGAATATCCCCTAAGCAATTTCAAAGCCTCTCGATTACCTCATCACTTTTATCAAGAACAATAAACTTTGATCCCATCATGCATGTATCGTATGATATAATTTTTTTCTTAGAGGAGTTTTAGGACATAATTACTCCACCAGTGAAGACATATCCGCTAGTGGATTTTGAATTCTTAGTATTAGATATCTAATATGTATCACTATACCCTTCTAGTACTCTAGGGTAACTAGCACAATATTGTCCATAGTCCAATGTGTATCTCAAATATTTGAGTACCTTTTCTATTGCTTTTAAATGATTCATAATCAGATTATTGGTAAATTTTCTTAGAAAGCAGAGTCATCAGTTGGTTGGTAGTTGTTGTGCTATATGTATGTGCCATTAGTGAAAATATCGATATTAAATACCAAAAAATAACCATTAGCTAGAAAAATGGTGTTAAGACTATATAGAGAAAGCACTTCATGCATAGAACATATTGCACGCATGGAAAGTTTGTGTGGACGACTTGGGAACTTAAAAATACATAAATGTTCGAACAAAATAAGGTAAGTAAGGATAGGGTCAGGGTCTGCAATTCAAGGTTTCTTACTATCTAGCTAGGGCTATATAGCTATGATTTCTAGTTTTTTGACAAACCAAAATGGTTGGAATGGTGACGTGTGCAATATACATGCTAGTTTTTTTTTTAATAAAAACATTGCACCATCATTTGCCATTTAAATTTTTTAAACAATCATATTTGAAAGACTTATTTAGCACAAGTAAATAATGTTCAATTAAACGTTAAATTATCTACCATTCTATTGGATTTATGAAAATTTATCCCTTTATTCTTTGCTGCTATTGTTATACATTTATTTGCAGCTTTAACGGTGGTATCAGAGCTTACTTCCTACAAGCTGAGAGGCAATTTTATTTTTTTTGAGATAGAGAGCTAAACACAACAAGGTTGAGTGCTAACACAGTGAAAGTGAGTGCAAATACTAGATAGTATGAGTGATTTATTTTAGGAAGATTACACTTTCTGACTTGTTTACAATCTTCAGCTTCTTTCATGATCTAATCTTTCACCTCCCTTTCCTCCCTTTCCCCCAGATCCATTGCATTTTGCCTGCAGAAAAAGGATCTGAAATGTTTATCCACATATGCAAGAATTATATAGGAACACCACAGGATGGTTGTTTTTTCTTGAACAACAGATACATGATACTTGATCATGGGATTAAAATCACATGTCGACAGACATATAAGCATGTATATATCAGTTTATAACCTACAAGAAACAAATGCCAGTGATTGGTGGCTTGTTTTAGACTTCGGCAAGACTAATAATACCTTGTATGAAGCTATTACGTTACCTTTTCCCCTTAATGAACTTCACAAAAGCCATCATGCATTGAGTAAGTCATCAAATCTGGGGATGCCCTTGGCAATCATTTCCTTTCAAACCCCTGTGTTAGTTAGTGGTATTTGAGAGTGTAGTAGTGATTGTTTTTTAAAGTGTTTTTCATTCGGAAATGTATTAAAATAATATTTTTTTTATTTTATAAAAATTATTTTTAATATTAGCACTTCAAAACCATTAAAAAATATTAAAAAATATATTTAAATTTTGCCTAACCCTATTTAAAGTACAATATCAAACGAGGGCTTAAACAAGCCTCTTTATAAGAGTGGTGTAACTAAAGGTGTCTAGAATTAAGCCTCATAAATCATTTCACTAAAAACTTGTATCATATCCATTTATTAGAATATTATTTTTATTTTTATCATGTGAAATAAAATATTAATTTACATAGAAAAATGAAAATATTAATTAAGAAACATGATCAATTTTGAACCAACACATAATTCGCCAAAAATAATAAAAACTTGAAATGATAAATTATCAAAAAATAAATCCTTATTATTCTGAATATTAATCTAAAATCAATGTTGAATTTATTAAGAGAAAAAAATAGTTATTACATTAACTCTATTTTAGTATTATATATTATCTACCCTCAAGCCTCAATTATTATAGAAAAAATTGATTATTATCGTTATTTTTACCATAATCATTATTTTTCTACACTAATTTTTAATAAATAAAAAAGCTAAAATCATGGAAAAATTGTAATAATATTGATATTAAGAAAACAATAAATCATTGAAAAGGAAAGGTATTAAGAAAAATTGGGTTGGACGCACACTAGGTCTGTATAGAAACATGCTTGTACTGGAAAAGCATGGCCCCATAATATTAAAAAAGAAGAAGAAGAAGAAGAAAAATCAGTTAGGTGGTTTACCTTCAAAGCCCATTTTGAGCCAATTTTAAGGAGGAAATTAAAAGAAGAAGCCTAAAACACCCTTGCAACTCTCAATTGCCTAAACAGTGTTTGACATTGCGGTTAGAAAACGCTTTAAAAAAATTAATTTTTTTTTAATTTTTTTCTTTACATCAAAATAATATGTTTTTGATGTTTTCAGATCATTTTAATGTGCTAATGTCAAAAATTATTTTTAAAAAATAAAAAAATATTATTTAAATGTGTTTTGGAATGAAAAACACTTTGAAAAGTAACCGCTACCACATTCCAAACACCCTCTAAGTATAAATGTATTTTTTCTGGAATTATCCATGGAAAAAACCACCACAATGAACTTTATTTTTTTGGATTAAAAAGACGTTTTTCTTTCTCAAAGTTATTATTGGCCACTTGGTTTTTTCGTGTTTTGAACTTTAATCATCTAACTTAGAACTTTTGTCGCACCCGACATCGCGGCGGCCCACAAAATAAAATTCTTGATTATGGAAAAAGAACAGATTTCTGGCATCTGGTTCTTTAAGGGGAAAAGATCTTGTTTGAGGAGTCGCCACCTAGTATTATGGTCACTAGGAACCCTAAGCGATCCACGAGAGATTTTATGGTACGGAATTCGGTTACGTAAAAGGGAAGATATTATCACCCCTTAAACATTACGCCTGAGGCGATTGCATTGTTGGTTTTGTCTTAAATTGCTAAACATCTATTGGTTTACATTCGATGATTTATTCACGATATTCCGACTGCGGCGTCGGTGAATATTCGACTACGGATAATTCCAACTCGGCGTTGGTAATTATTACGTAGCTATAAAATAAATTTAGATTAATATTTTTTTATTCCTAACTCTAACGCTAGTGAATAAACAAATAAACTAAATTCATTTTATTACGCATTCACATATTTTTCTATTTTTCTTATGTAGTTAAAAAAAAATTAAATCAATGTTTTTATTCCTGACTCGGCGTCGGTGAATAAATAAATAAATTTATTTTTCATACATGCACATATATTTTTTTCTTGCTAAATAAAATAAAATATAACGAATAAAAATAATATAAACTTAAACCGAGTATTTTATTCCCGACTACGGCGTTGGTGAATAAACCGGTAAATTTATATTATTTTTATTCATGCATACATATATTTTTCTATTTTTCTATTTCTCCTATTTCTCCTATTTTTTATTTTTTTCTATTTTTTATTATTTTGGGGGCTGGGCCCAGCTCAGCCCACATGGGCTGGGCTGGACCCAGCCAGCCCGGCCCGGTCACTGGCCCAAGCCAGTGACCCGGCTGGGCAAAAACTAAAAAGCACGCGTGAATTGGTCACGCGTGCGTGAACACTGGTGAAGGTAATTAAATTACCTTCACACAGTGTTCTTGTAACACTAACAATTACATTTTGAAATGAAGATACAAAGGGGATGAAGTCATACCTGCTTCTGGAGAAAACGTTTGCAACGCCGATGATGATTCTTGCCTACTGTCTCCCCTTGTCTTCCTTTTATGATCACTTGTATGTGCTTTCCTTCTTGCTTTCTCAGTAGCTTTTAAAACTACTAAGATGATGCCGGTCTGCTGTGAGTATTTTTTGAATGAATACGGGTCTTTCTTTTGTTTGCAGGGACGAGGACAATTTCAAAGATAATTCTCGTCACTGTGTGTGCTGTCCTCTTGTTCTCTCCTTCTCTCTGTATATTTTTTTTTGCTCTGGTTTTTTACTTTGTTCTTTCCTCTGGTTTCTGGGTTGATTTCTCGGGGCTCCTCGGTGCTTTTCGTTCTTCTTTTTTTCGTTCTTGGCTTTCTTTTTGTCTGTGTTTTGCTGGGTTTCTTCCCTCTGTCTTGCCCTGGTCCCCGTTTTTTAGTCTCCCCTGCCCTTCGTGGCTTTTTCTTCTCCCCGGTTCTGGGTCTCCTCTTCTCTCAGTTTTCCCCAGGTTTTTTAGTCTCTCGGTTCTGTTTTTCTCTCCGTCTCTCTCTGCCTCCGTTCTCAAAGAAAGAAAGAAACGCTGTGGTTCCTGTTCCTGGTAGTTGCAGAAGACGATGAAAGTGTAGAAGGGCTATCCCACCAACACTGCCCCTTGGTTCTGTCCCTCCCCGGTTTTCCTTTGGTTTTAGTCTCTCTCCCTGCCGTGCATGGCTTTCTTTCTTTTCTCCCCCTCGGTTCTGCCCTTTCTTTCGTGTCTGGGCTTAGCTTTCCCCCTGTCTACTGGGTTTTTTCCGTCTGGGATTTTTTAGCCTCTGGGTATTTTTTTCCCTTTTCGGTCGCTCACAGTTTTTCCCTTTTTCCTCCTCCCGCGCTCTCTCATCTTCTCTGGCTTTATACCCAGAGAATGCCAAGCACCTCTACAATTGAAACGGCTTCAAAGCCATTACTGCAGAAACCGTTCCTGTGGAAGGAGACGAAGAAGGCGACGGCTGATTTCTAGAAACGGCGCCGTTTGTGTGATGGGAATGGCCATTTGCAATCCAGTCACCGAAGTTCTGAAATCGTGTGATCAAGCCCCTGGATAAATTGTAATTGGACCCCTGTATTTCGGCGTTTTTTACAAACTAATCCTTGGACTTTAATCTGATGCAATCGTGCCCCCAATTAACCCCAAACTTTGCTATTTCTTCAATTAAGCTCCTGGTTGGATTAATTAAATTAATTCCAAGCTTAATTAAGTCTCAAAACTTATCAATTCTCCAATTAAAACCTTAATTGGATTAATTAAATTAATTACAAGCTTAATTAAGTCTCAAAACTTATCCATTCTTCAATTAAACCCTTGACTTGATTAATTAAATTAATTCCAAGCTTAATTAGATTAATTCCAAAGTTTAATTAAACCCCAAAAAATTCCAATCATGTTGCCCTTAACCCAAATTTTAATTCATTCTTCATTTATTTTATTTTTACTTGTTTTTTTCATCATTTTTTAGTAAATAAAATAATTAAAATAAAAATATCAAAAATTGAGTTATGACAGTTGCCCCCTCTTTATAATATTTACTATGCAAAGATATTAGAAAATTTCATTTTCTTTTAGCTTTGTGTAGTAAATTTATAAAGAAGAGTAGATCTGAGAAAGAACTTTTGCTTCTTTTTTTTCTTGAAAACTTCGAAAACAGTAGATTGACACACGACCTTTACAGAGAGATGTAGAAATCAAGAAACAAATCATTTGAAAGACGACCCATTTTTTGTTTTTTTTGTTTTTTGTTTTTTTTTGTTTTTTGTTTTTTTGTTTTTTTTGTTTTTTTTTTGTTTTAATGGATCAAGTTGTTTTGGGCAACCCGCCTAATGATAAAAGAAAACGCGAAGAATTTCGCAAGTGGTCTAATTGTTCCAGGCGCGACTTTGCCCGTTGAAGAATAAAACACGAAAAGGGTTTCGCGAGTGGTCTAATTGTTCCGGGCGACCTGCCGGATGAAGAATAAAACGCGAAAAGGGTTTCGCGAGTGGTCTAATTGTTCCGGGCGACTGCCCGATAGGAAGAATAAAACGCGAAAAGGGTTTCGCGAGTGGTCTAATTGTTCCAGGCGACTGCCTAGATGAAGAATAAACGCGAAAAGGGTTTGGGAGTGGTCTAATTGTTCCAGGCGACTGCCCGATAGGAAGAATAAAGCGAAAAGGGTTTCGCGAGTGGTCTAATTGTTCCAGGTGACCGCCCTAGATGAAGAATAAAACGCGAAAAGGGTTTCGCGAGTGGTCAAATTGTTCGAGACGAACCCTAGATAGGAAGAGTAAAACGCGAAAAGGGTTTCGCGAGTGGTCAAATTGTTCAGGCGACTGCCTAGATAGGAAGAGTAAAACGCGAAAAGGGTTTCGCGAGTGGTCTAATTGTTCCGGCGACTGCCCGATGAAGAATAAAACGCGAAAAGGGTTTCGCGAGTGGTCAAATTGTTCCGGGCGTCTGCCCAGATAGGAAGAGTAAAGCGTGAAAAGGGTTTCGCGAGTGGTCTAATTGTTCCAGGCGACTGCCCGATGAAGAATAAAACGCAAAAAGGGTTTCGCGAGTGGTCAAATTGTTCCAGGCGACCTACCCGATAGGAAGAGTAAAACGCAAAAAGGGTTTCGCGAGTGGTCAAATTGTTCCAGGCGACCTGCCCGATAGGAAGAGTAAAACGCGAAAAGGGTTTCGCGAGTGGTCTAATTGTTCCAGGCGACACCTTCGATGAAGAATAAAACGCGAAAAGGGTTTCGCGAGTGGTCTAATTGTTCCGGGCGACGCCCGATGAAGAATAAAACGAGGATTTTTTTTTTTCCTTTTTTTTTTTACAAATACAAAGAAAAGGGTCTTGTTGTAATGGGTGACCTACCCAAGTAAAAAAAGAAAGGGTCTCATTGTGATGGGTAGGTACCCAAGTAAAAGAGAAAGGAAAATGAGGGCTCGAATGCGCCCTCAAAAGGATGGTCGAGGGCTCAAAAACATGCTTGAGAAAATACGAGGGCTCAAAGGCACGCTCGAAGAGAAATGAGGGCTCAAAGGCGCACTCGATAGGAAGCAAGGGCTTAAAGGCGCGCTCGAAAGAGGTGGGGGCTCGAAGGCGCACTCAAAAGAGAGGTAGGGTTAGGAAACGCACTACCTTAATGCTCAAAGGCTCGAAGGCGCATTTGAAGGAGGTAAGGCTCGAAGGCGCACTTGAAAAGAGATAAGGGCTTGAAAGCATCCTAAAAATGATGATTAGAGGCTCGAAGGCGCATTTAAAGGAGATAAGGGCTCGAAGGCGCACTTGAAAGGAGATAAGGGCTTGAAAGCGCTCTAAAAATAATGCTCAAAGGCTTGAAGGCGCATTTGAAGGAGATAAGGCTCGAAGGCGCACTTAAAAGGAGATAAGGGCTTGAAAGAGCCCTAAAAATCTGATCAAAGGCTCGAATGCGCATTTAAAGGAGATAAGGGCTCGAAGGCGCACTTGAAAGGAGATAAGGGCTTGAAAGCGCTCTAAAAATAATACTCAAAGGCTTGAAGGCGCATTTAAAGGAGATAAGGGCTCGAAGGCGCACTAGGAGATAAGGGCTCGGAGCGCGCCTAAAAATGATCATCAAAGGCTCGAAGGCGCATTCGAAGGAGGTGGAAAAACACGAGAGATTTTTCAGGTGGCTTAATTCTCATGGGCGGCCTGCCCAGATTAAAGATTTCTCAAAAATGAAAAAAAATTTCAACAGCAATTTCGATCTTTGGCCATTTCAAGTTGGCCTTCCACTTGATGGATTCCGTTGGAATTTTCTCATCGAAATTTGCAAAACTCATAGTCCAATGTCTCAAAGTTTAGATGATATGCATGCATCTTTACCTATTTTGAAATATAGGCCCCCATTTCTTCTTAGTCTTCTTGTTGCTTAAGCGATGAGGACTTGCTACCTTTGATTTGGGTCCTCTTTGTCGTTTGGCTTCTAGCCCACTCGAGTTAGCCCATGTAACTCTATTTCCAGATTTGTTTGCACAACTCAACCTTTGTGGTGCCCATCGTGACCCACTTGCTTGCTAAAGGTTTTTTGACTCGTCAAATAATTTGAGAGGATCACTCATTACTCCTCGTTTCACTACTAGAAACATTCGGTGTCACTTCTTTGAAATGATCAAAGCTGTCTTTTGTAAACCAAAATGCCCCCTTATGCGGTTGTAGGAAATTACCATCTCATTTTCTAGAATTTTTCCTTCTAAACAAAATGTTGCCCCCTTGTATTGGTCATTGCCCCCAAGTGTGCTTTATCAGCTACTTAGACAAATAATGGTTTTAAGAGGCCATTCTCTCATTTCTCTCCTTTTCAGTTTGGTGAAGGAATATGGGTCTAGAATGAATCTTGAAATCTTGATCTTGCATTTTGAAAACAAAAATTATTTCGATGTGAATTTAAAACAATTTGCTTTTGAAATCTTGCAACTCCTTGGTTATTTTCTTTCTTGGAAAATAGATTATTTGCTCTTGTGTTTGGCAATGAGGTTTTTGATGAAAATGCATCATGACATGACCTTTTGTTTCAAAGTGAAGGGCTCAAGAAAAAGCTCGAGGTTTTGTATGAGTAATATTTGTCTCTTTTTAAACATTCATTTTTATCGGCATGAATAATAATGAGTAGTTTACTCTTGATGTCATGAATCTTACGAAAAAGTATTCTTTGCATTTTGAGAGCATTGTTTATTGTTCTAGGTTGCTTGCTTGCTTGATTAGAAAGGACTTCTACGGGCATGTAACGTAGGTGTGGTTCTTGGTTATGAAAGAAAAGGATTCATAAGGCTCAAAAAGTGTTTCGGGGTTTCAAAGAGGCGAGGATCACTATCAACAGTTTGACTCTTAACGTCATTCATATTTTCTTTTGCCGCTCTTCTTTGATTTGCTGCCTTTTCTTTTTTATTGCTTTGCTAAGGCATACTCACTTTATCTTGGATGTCACTTTTTCTAGTGATTTGGGCATACCCCTAACATTTGAGTTTCTTGAGCTCTTATGCTTTTTTGGCTTTCTCACGGCATTTTCTCTTTTCTTATTGAAATTTTCTCTTGCCCCCCAGTGTGGGGTGTGATCCTAGTCGGGATTTTTTTTCATGAAAGAAAAATTATTCGGGCTCAAAAAGGGATCGCAAGGGATGTACTTATTTCGAGAAAGTGAAAGGAATAACAAAGATGGCCTTTCCTCATTTCAAGCGCAAGCAGTATGATCAATAAACTTTGACCTCATCCAATATGATGGTTTGGTCTTTGCAAAGATGCATTTCAAGGGTCATGAGCAACGAGTTCACTACATACCATTATTCATACATTTAAAAACACATGATTCAAAAGTCATGGGGTAAGGGTGTTTATTCATTTCATTTTTTCTTCTTCTTTTTTCTTTTTTTTTTTGGTTTATAATAGTCACCTCAATGATGGAGTTGCTTGATTCAATTGTCATTCTACAAGTAGAATGTTAAAAATATCATTTTTGAAAGAACATCAATTTATTTTTGAAATCAAAACGCCGGATAAAATTTTCAAAACTCCAATAGAGAAACTGATTTTGGTAAAAGGGATGAATTGAGTATATGAGATCACGCGAGGCTTCAAAAGTGTATTCATGAGTTCTTATAAGAAAACTCTCTTAATCAGATGAATAATGCTTGGTCGTGAACACGATTGAATGACAAACTCATTATTTCATTGAAGCTTAGGAAAATAAGTTCAATAACAAAGATCTTATACCAACATGAATACTGGCATGATAACACATAAAGGGGCAAAGATCTTATACCAACATGAATACTGACATGATAACACATAAAGGGGCTAAACATTTAGTGATCATTGATTGTAATTTCCGAGAATCTTTCAATCACTCATTCTTCTTGACAAGGGTATCTTTTCGCGAGTTAGTTGAAGCCATATGCGAGATCATTCTTGGCCTAATATCACCGTAGCTTTTTCTTCAAGATATTTGATTTCTAGGAGTCGGTATGAAAAAATCAGCTATAGGAATGATAAGTGCCTTGACAACCACCTTCAGTGTCATTTCCTTTTTCAGTGAAACCGTTTTTTTCAGTTGGATCAATAATTTTACCTAACCCAATGGCTTGTTCAATCCTCTCAGCTATAACAACTAAGTCAGTAAAATGTTGTGCGAGCTTCTAACCAGGTATTCAAAGTACGGGGCCTTGAAAGTGTTGACAAATAAGTTGATCATCTCCTTTTCCAACAAAGAAGGGTTAACACGTGCGGCGGCCTCACGCCACCTTTGAGTATATTCTCTAATGGACTCCTTGTTATTCTTCTCCATAGCTTGCAAGCTTAACCGATCGGGGCCCACGTCTATATTGAACTTATATTGCCTCATGAAGGCATCAACCAAATCCTTCCATTTTTTAACCTTGGTATTATTTAATCGCATATACCAAGTGAGGGCGGCACCACTTAAGTCTGTCTTGAAAGAAATGAATCAACATTTTCTCATCATCAACTACCTCGGCCATTTTGTTGCGGTATGCCTTGAGATGAGTTATAGGGCATTGGGTTCCGTATATTTAATAAATTCCGGCACCCTAAACTTCTTAGGAATGACTATGTTAGGCACCAAACACATATTGACAGGCTTTCACCGGGTCACACAAATGGTTTCCCTCAATTGCCCTTATCCTCTTTTCTAGGGCAGCCCATTTTTCCAAACCCTCTTCTTTCACCATCTTGCCCTTTTGAGATTTTTTCTCGATAGAATCAATGGTAGACGAAATTCTTGAGGGGTATGCTAGCTGGAAATGCATAGCTTGTTGAAATTCAGATGACACCCTAATTGCCCCAGTTCCGTGGATCGAAATGAGTTATAGGCATATCTTCAGGCGATTTTGTAAGTATTGCTTTTCCGGATTTATCTCTTAAGACACCTTTCGAGTAGACTAGTAAGCCTTGCGACTTCTTCTTTAAGATTATCCACCTCTTTTTGATGTTGGGCTTCCAACTGGGCTCTTTCTTCGTTTTCCATTTGTCTTTTTCTCGAACGAGTGTTATAGGCGGGTTTCAATGGGGAACCTATATTTCAACTCTGCTAATATGTAAATCATGCAATTTATGCAAAAATATTGATAAAAAATAAAATAAAAAAAATGTGTATGAAATGCGAACTTGCCCTTCACGGGGTGACAACCTAATAGGAAGATCCTAATTGTTGAGTGCATCAAAGGGTTGGTCATTATCTAGTTTCAAATGGTCTCTCGCATGCTCAGTGATCGTCCATGAAAGGTCGATATGAGGCTTACAAGTAGTGTGAAAATAGAGGCCCGAGTAATATCGGTTTGGCATATCAACCACTTCCAAGTAAACAATCAAGCGAGAGCTGGATGGTTTCACGAGTCTTACCCAGGCTAAAGCCATTGGGGTACCGTTACTCCCCCACTTATCCTAGTTTGTAAAGTGTGTGCTCCTAAAGTGATGCATGACAACATAAACAAGGATGCATGCTAAAGCAGTAAATGCAGGAAGAAAAAAAAACAATAAACACAAAAAAAATAGCAATAATAAGACAAAAGACAAAGCTTAATCCTAAGTCCCCAGTGGAGTCGTCATCCTGTCGCACCCGACATCGCGGCGGCCCACAAAATAAAATTCTTGATTATGGAAAAAGAACAGATTTCTGGCATCTGGTTTCCTGTCACATCCGACATCGCGGCGGCCCACAAAATAAAATTCTTGATTATGGAAAAAGAACATATTTCTGGCATCTGGTTCTTTAAGGGGAAAAGATCTTGTTTGAGGAGTCGCCACCTAGTATTATGGTCACTAGGAACCCTAACTGATCAACAGAGATTCTATGGTACGGGACTGGTTACGTAAAAGGGAAGATATTATCACCCCTTAAACATTCTGCCTGAGGCAGACTGCATTGTTGGTTTTGTCTTAAATTGCTAAACATCTATTGGTTTACATTCTGATGATTTATTCACGATATTCCTGACTCGGCGTCGGTGAATATTCGACTACGGATAATTCCAACTCGGCGTTGGTAATTATTACGTAGCTATAAAATAAATTTAGATTAATATTTTTTTATTCCTAACTCTAACGCTAGTGAATAAACAAATAAACTAAATTCATTTTATTACGCATTCACATATTTTTCTATTTTTCTTATGTAGTTAAAAAAAAAATTAAATCAATGTTTTTATTCCTGACTCTGGCGTCAGTGAATAAATAAATAAATTTATTTTTCATACATGCACATATATTTTTTTCTTGCTAAATAAAATAAAATATAACGAATAAAAATAATATAAACTTAAACCGGTATTTTATTCCCGACTCTGGCGTTGGTGAATAAACCGGTAAATTTATATTATTTTTATTCATGCATACATATATTTTTCTATTTTTCTATTTCTCCTATTTCTCCTATTTTTTATTTTTTTTCTATTTTTTATTATTTTGGGGGCTGGGCCCAGCTCAGCCCACATGGGCTGGGCTGGACCCAGCCAGCCCGGCCCGGTCACTGGCCCAAGCCAGTGACCCGGCTGGGCAAAAACTAAAAAGCACGCGTGAATTGGTCACGCGTGCGTGAACACTGGTGAAGGTAATTAAATTACCTTCACACAGTGTTCTTGTAACACTAACAATTACATTTTGAAATGAAGATACAAAGGGGATGAAGTCATACCTGCTTCTGGAGAAAACGTTTGCAACGCCGATGATGATTCTTGCCTACTGTCTCCCCTTGTCTTCCTTTTATGATCACTTGTATGTGCTTTCCTTCTTGCTTTCTCAGTAGCTTTTAAAACTACTAAGATGATGCCGGTCTGCTGTGAGTATTTTTTGAATGAATACGGGTCTTTCTTTTGTTTGCAGGGACGAGGACAATTTCAAAGATAATTCTCGTCACTGTGTGTGCTGTCCTCTTGTTCTCTCCTTCTCTCTGTATATTTTTTTTTGCTCTGGTTTTTTACTTTGTTCTTTCCTCTGGTTTCTGGGTTGATTTCTCGGGGCTCCTCGGTGCTTTTCGTTCTTCTTTTTTTTCGTTCTTGGCTTTCTTTTTGTCTGTGTTTTGCTGGGTTTCTTCCCTCTGTCTTGCCCTGGTCCCCGTTTTTTTAGTCTCCCCTGCCCTTCGTGGCTTTTTCTTCTCCCCGGTTCTGGGTCTCCTCTTCTCTCAGTTTTCCCCAGGTTTTTTAGTCTCTCGGTTCTGTTTTTCTCTCCGTCTCTCTCTGCCTCCGTTCTCAAAGAAAGAAAGAAACGCTGTGGTTCCTGTTCCTGGTAGTTGCAGAAGACGATGAAAGTGTAGAAGGGCTATCCCACCAACACTGCCCCTTGGTTCTGTCCCTCCCCGGTTTTCCTTTGGTTTTAGTCTCTCTCCCTGCCGTGCATGGCTTTCTTTCTTTTCTCCCCCTCGGTTCTGCCCTTTCTTTCGTGTCTGGGCTTAGCTTTCCCCCTGTCTACTGGGTTTTTTCCGTCTGGGATTTTTAGCCTCTGGGTATTTTTTTCCCTTTTCGGTCGCTCACAGTTTTTCCCTTTTTCCTCCTCCCGCGCTCTCTCATCTTCTCTGGCTTTATACCCAGAGAATGCCAAGCACCTCTACAATTGAAACGGCTTCAAAGCCATTACTGCAGAAACCGTTCCTGTGGAAGGAGACGAAGAAGGCGACGGCTGATTTCTAGAAACGGCGCCGTTTGTGTGATGGGAATGGCCATTTGCAATCCAGTCACCGAAGTTCTGAAATCGTGTGATCAAGCCCCTGGATAAATTGTAATTGGACCCCTGTATTTCGGCGTTTTTTACAAACTAATCCTTGGACTTTAATCTGATGCAATCGTGCCCCCAATTAACCCCAAACTTTGCTATTTCTTCAATTAAGCTCCTGGTTGGATTAATTAAATTAATTCCAAGCTTAATTAAGTCTCAAAACTTATCAATTCTCCAATTAAAACCTTAATTGGATTAATTAAATTAATTACAAGCTTAATTAAGTCTCAAAACTTATCCATTCTTCAATTAAACCCTTGACTTGATTAATTAAATTAATTCCAAGCTTAATTAGATTAATTCCAAAGTTTAATTAAACCCCAAAAAATTCCAATCATGTTGCCCTTAACCCAAATTTTAATTCATTCTTCATTTATTTTATTTTTACTTTTTTTTTCATCATTTTTTAGTAAATAAAATAATTAAAATAAAAATGTCAAAAATTGAGTTATGACAACTTTGACTCTTAATTGTAAATTATAAGAAATTGATTATTAATTTAGCTATAAAAAATACAATTGAAAAGAAAAAAAAATAAGAATCAAAATAAAATAAAAAAGCAATGAACAATATGTGAATAATAAAACAATGAATGAGTGGTGAAATGTCTCTTAATGCACAACAAATAAACATGAATTTCCCTTTTTTAGGCTTTTTTAAAGATTAAATTTCGATAATCCAAAATTCTTATACGATATATAAATATTAATTAGCTCATAATTATTGATTTTTTATTCGAATATGATCAAGCACATCTTATAAGATTTCATTCTTCAAATTTTCTACCTCCGAAATATAAAAAACACATGCGCTGTGTCTCAATAAGATAAAATAAATCAAAAAACAATTCAAATAAAATCAAATTTCCCCGCCAAAGCGAAAAATCAAAACCTCTTCCTCTCTCGAATCTCGATGGAGAAAGGCTTGATATCAGTGGACCGATTCACCGACTCAAGCCATGCATACTTCTTGACTAACTTACACACGGACCACACTCAAGGCTTGACCTCAAAATGGGAAAAAGGTCCTCTCTTTTGCTCTAAACTAACCACTAAGCTCTTACCTTTCAAGTTCCCTGATTTCAACCTCTCTCTACTTCGCGTCGTTGATCTTCACATCTGGCATTCTTTTTCTCTCATTTCTCCGACCACCAGATCTCAAATCACTGCTTATGTCATGGCTCTCGACGCCCACCATTGCCCTAGTAAGCCAATTTTTTTATGTTTTCTTTTTTATCCCGGAACCCACCAGCCGAGTTCGCTTGCTTATTCAATCGCAATGCATGAGATATTTTGGGAATCGATTTCGGAAAAAGAAATCATTACCTTCAGGAAATCACTTTTTGGTTGGTTGACTATGGAGATTTGATGGGATTGAACGTAACGGGAGGGGTCATGTTTTTGTTTCGCAGGAGTTTGGATGCTTGATGTATACGGGGGATTTTCGATGGGAAGTTGATAGCAAGAGGGCAAAGGATGCGAGGAATAGGCTATTTAATGTTCTCAAGAATGAGACGGTTGATGTTCTTTACTTAGATAATACGTATTGTAATCCGTCTTATGATTTTCCCACTCGAGAAGTTCTTTGCTCGGCAGGTAGGATTTACATATTTCTTGTTCACATAACAGTTCTTTCTTTGAGTGTTTTTTGGTAGGTGCTAATGATTAATGTGCATTGCTGAGAATGGATACCGGTTAATAAGGATGAAGCATGGATAAAGAGCTAAATATTGTTGGTGATGAAAATGAGAAAATATAGTGAGCAATTGATTAGTATTCGTGTCTTAGGAATGGTCATGAAAGTAGGTAGATTTATTTTGAGTTTATGGTTTTGGCGGAGATTACAGTGCTTTAAAATAAGAAACAGATCAGTTATACAACTTTTCTTACGGTTAAATTACTTGGTAATGACAGGTTGTTGATATCATTGCTTCTCATCCAAAGCATGACATCGTTATTGAGATTGATACTTAGGGGAAAGAAGAGCTTCTAATTCATATTTCACGTGTGTTTAACATAAAGGTACGATCATCGTTGATGTTGATGGAAGATTCTGATCTTCTATATGCGTGGATTATAAAGGAAGCGTTTCTATAAACCATAGAACCAAGTTTTTAGCTCGGTTACCATGACTGTTTATTGTTTTTATTATAATTCTAGGGCACCCATATTTTCTCATCGTTTTACAAGAAAATAGTTGTTGAATGAAATTTAGTGAGCTACTTGCAAATTACATTTGCGAACTATTTCTGGTTCATGTTTGTTTTAGCTTTAATTTCCTTTCCTTCTTTGAAGATTTGGTTATGGCCAGAGCGTTTACAAACATGCATCTTCTTGGATTCCATGACACATTCACAACTAAAACTTCTCTAACAAGAGTCCGAGTAGTTCCTTGTTACAGTTTTAGCGTTGAAACTTTAGAGTGATTAAACACAATGCGGCCAACAATAGGAATCATGTCATCTGGTCTTCCATGGGTGCTGAAACATGTTAAAGGAGATGACAATCTTTTCAGTTCTCTCTTAACTTCTCATTACAAAAAAAGACAGTCATCTGATAAGCTGGACGGTAATTTAGGATATGTAGAAAGGTATCACCAGTACATGTTTTCAATTCCTTATCTGATCACTCATGCTTTGCAGAGATACAAGAGTTTATTGAACTTGTCCAACCAACTAACATGAAAGGTATTGTGTCTTCATCATCTTGTTATGTTGACCCATTTTATTACTTCAGTCGCCTTTGTAGTGTAAACCAACCACCAAAGAGGTTCGTCTACAAGAATTAAAGGAAAAAGGGAGGCAAAAAAGAAGTTGTATCTTATTTTGAAAGTGGTAATTCTCTCAAGGCGGGAAGGAAAAAAGCAAGGGGCCAGAAGAGTGGATTATAAAAGAGTTAATATAAGCAGAGTGAGCGCATCAAGAAGAGTGCGCCGTGGAGCCAAAATTATGGAAAGTGGCTGTTCAGATTAAAAGTGTTAACTTTTGTAATTGGGTGAGCCAAAAAAATACTTGTAGAAATACTTGCAATCGAGCATATATCTGTAGAATTCTGGTATGGGTATCACGTGATACCGAGAGTTGCTGGAAATGATAATTTGCCCTGTTTTTAGTATCTCGAGTTTTACTATGCAGTAGTTGATGAACGTCATCATGAATTATCAAATACGAGGAGTCCATATCTGAATCTTATTTAGAATGAAAATCACAATCTAGTTTTTCAAGTAGCACATACCACAATATATGTGTTCATTGAAATTCTTGTTTCTAATGGATTTTTCCAATTATCTTGATGGGACATGTGATTGATGTACTTAAGAAATTGAACAAGTGGGATACATTGATCCAAATCTTCAGGTATTTTATTAATGCAAAACTTATAGGATTTTGTATGCTTGTGCACCATTATAGATATTTAAACTCTCTCAATTAACATCATCAAGACACTAACTGTGAGACTTTCAGTGCAGGCATTCACCAAGCTTTATAAGTGCTTTGCCTCATCTCATTCTGCATGTTGAACTTTACATTATAAGCTGAAAATGTTCATTAGTAGTGTCATATATTGAAGATTAAGAAATGGGTTGTAGCCTTGTTGGGTCCCCTGTTAAGGTGACTTTGGTTTCACTACAAAGTCACTACTTTTTACGGTGAAGAGTTGGCCAGAACTCAACACACGGTCCACCCTTGAAATGATGCCAAGAAAAATGGCCTCATAAGTTTGAATTGGTGGTGATTTTGTGTCATGTTGCAGAAACCTGTGAGAAATTTGTGGAATTCTACGTAATTTTCTTAGGAAAACTCAAAACTTCTGCTACCTTTTTGGTCATGTTGAAGTGATGGTATCTTAGTTGTTTTCTGTCAATGTTGGCTCCAGCTATTTGAATGTGGTGCTTGTG
Source organism: Populus x sibirica (assembly GCA_019202695.1). NCBI lineage: Eukaryota > Viridiplantae > Streptophyta > Magnoliopsida > Malpighiales > Salicaceae > Populus > Populus x sibirica. The sequence goes on from JAGMVL010000317.1 coordinate 662,054, forward strand.
CATGCTAGTGCACTTACTCATGTGTGATCCTCTGTTGTTTGCACTTGTTCATGTTGTTGATTCCCTAGTTTCTTTGCTCAACTTTTGTCCTCTCAGTTGCTGTTTTGGCACTAAAAAACCTTAGATGCTAAAGGATGCAAATGCAACCACATACCCAGGACCACCGTTTTTACTCTTACATGTCCATGGTAATCCATGTAGCCATGATACTCTGCCATATATGGTGTAACATAGTTGATCTTTACACCATGTAATGGTAAACAATTCGAGAAAAATCATAGATTAGGAAATATAATGCCAAAGAAAATAAGAAAACCTGTACATCTAACCATGACTTTACCTTCACAAAGTGACCTAAATAAGGGTTTCCTGCAAAGCCGCCATACTAAAACATTGAAGTATACTCACGTGGAGTGTTCATTGAGCACTATTATATATTATTCATCGGAATCAAAGCGACCGCCTTGTTTGAGACGTGCCGATGCTACGACTAGCCTCCTCGGTTTCTAGAATCAAGTCATGCTTTTCTTTCTTGTTTGTTGTATGTGACTGAGACATCATGACTACAAACTATGGTTACTTGCATAATGTTCACATGGATAAAAAATTCACACCCATTTTCTGCAGGAGAAATGCCATCAATGAAGCCGAGGAGTATGACAGCAAATTGTGTAACTAACAAAGTTCAGAACAGACTAAGGGAGAAGGTGAGCGTTTAGGTTTTTAAAAATCACTTTTCCATACTCCCCTCTTCCTAGCATTTACTTTTGAGCATGTCTTTGGTGCGTGCATACACTTTCCAAGCATGCATATAATAATAAATTGTGTTGAATAATTTCTTAAGTGAATTTAGAATCTTCTATTGTCTGTATTTTTTTCATGTCCTCTTCAAGCATCATGTATCTGTTGTTCAAAATAAAACAACCATCATGGATATTAGGTTTGGTGTTTCAGTATAATTTTTGCATCTATGGATAAACATTTCGGATCCGTTTTTGCGAAGCATAATGCTATGCATCTAGAGGAAAGAAGAAAAAGAAGGCGAGATATCAGATCATAAGTGGCTTGTTTCACAATGTTAGTTATACCACTTTTATAAGTGGCTTGTTTCAGGCAAGGAGAGTTTTGGAAGCAAAAGAGCTTTTCAAGGATATACGTGCCCAAAGCCATTTCCCAGATTTAATGACCTACTCAACTTTGCTTGATGGCTTAAGAAAACAAGGGTATCTTGATCAAGCGTTGGGACTATTTCGTGACATGCAAAAAAGTTACTTGAAGCCTCATGATTTGGTGATCTATGATATCATAATCATTGCCATGTGCAGATCTAGGAAGCTTAAAGATGCATTGGAGTTGTTTTCGGAACTCGAGTCAAAGGGTTACGGTACGATGCTCGGGTTTTAACTTTAGTAATCAATGGACTTTGCGAGAGAGGGATTGCTAGATGAAGCATACAAAGCTTTCAGACTAATGAAAGAGGATGGCCGCCCACCAGATAATTGTTCTTATAATGTTTTTATCCGAGGATTTCTCCAGCACAAGGATCCAAAGGCAGTGCAACTTATCAATGAGATGAAAAGCCGAGGATTCTCAGCAGATGTGCAAACAACAAAGTTGGTGGTAGATGATGATCAAGCCACCAATCACTTGCTTTTCTTTTGTGTGGTTGTTAGTTATGTGTTTGGGGACTAGCATTTGATTCTTATGGGTTATAAATCGATACATGCGGATTTATGAGTCTGTCAACATGTGTTATGATAGATTTAATTGATGAAATCTATTCTAGTTTTCTCTTCATCATCCGAATCAAGACGCCGCTTCTTCAACCAAATAAGAATATTGGTAGATTATTATTGAATCATTTCTTCATTCCATGGTTATTTTTCATGGTGCATTTCTGCATGGAATGCTACCCCTTCATCTTTTTTCTTCTTGGTTTTTGGATCTTTTGTTCTGTTCATTTGGAAGTAAAGATGATGTAGTTGTTTGAAAGAAATGTTAATATAATTGCTTGTTATATATATTTATTCTAAACTGAATTATATGAGAATTTTATATAGAAAAATAACCTATGTTTATAGAAAAGCTCACATGACAGTTGTTTAAGTGATTCTTAGATTTGAGATCACTAAATCATCTTATATAAAAAATGTTATGCTATGATCTTGTTATATGTTATCTTAATCGAGGTAATGAAAGGGAAGACATGAGGTATAACATGAACCATATGAAGGTATTTGAGTGATCAAGAGAAGATTCATCATTCTAGATGAATTTGAGAAAATGTTCCATCTATTCTCAAGAAATCCTTGGCCAAGATAGAATGAGATTTGAAAAAAGTTTCAAATTTTAATCAAACGATCAATGACTATTATGTAGAGAACAAACATGGTTTAACATGACAGACATACTCCATGCTTTAATGTTAAATCAGAACATTATTGATGAAAAAATATTAATTACACTTGGAAATCGGTCACTGAAAGGTTAAGTCAAACCATTGATGATTTTTCTAATATTAAGGGGATCATGACATGTTGTTAGATGATATACCTAATCTTTAAATATAAATTAATCAATTGTTGAATTGATAATAAATTAAATTGCTTGACTTATTCAATTCTATTTAATTAGAATTATAATTTATATTTGGGCCAACATGTTAGGAACCTAATGAGTCATACACATTAAAAACCATTAGTCAGAAATTAAACTGTGATGATTTAATTAAGTATGACTTCATTAAAATATATTTTAGAAATTAAGAATTAGAATATAATTAATACAAAGATTGTATTTTTAGATTTATAAAAAAACAAGTAAGGACTTGATTGATTAAATTTTTAAAATTATCCTTAAATATATAATATATGTATATTATTTAAGGGAAAAATAGAGATTTTGTCATTTATAGGGTTTTTAGAATTCCCTGTAAATATAAAGCTAAGCCTATTATTTTGAAATGAAAAAGAGGAGCGGTTGTCTGTTAGACATAAAAACTACGTAAACATAATATTAGAGCTAGTACTCTAGACATAAAAATCTCTCTTCTAAATAGGGATTTATGAGATTTGTCACGGGTGGTTCGAGTGGATTATCTTTGGAGACCGGACAATTGAACGACTTCTGGTTTGTAACAACACAGTCTTTAAGGAATTATTCAAACCCGAAGAAAATCATATTTCAGGTAATAAATCTCTAAAAAACTTTAGATCTATCTAAATAGATCCTAGAAACTCCCGAATAATTTTATTTTATAATTTTTGCTGCGTGTATAATATTCAGGAAACCAATAGTTGTATCAGAACTATCATTAGACAATAGAAGTTGTTGATTGCATGTTTTAACTGTTATTGGTATTAATTTCAAATTAATTTTATGTTAACAAAATTAATTTTTTCCTTTTGATTTTGTTTTCAAAAACAATTTGATTATTGTTCCGGTAAATTTTTCCAAATCTTCTTCCTTGTCGTCAGGGATTATCTTTCAAGGGTATATAGGTAAAAACCAAGTCAAGACTGATCCAATTTTCAACCTTTTAGAAAGGATTATTTATATGACCAAGTGCGGTCTTGCTTCTCGAGCCCTAAAGAAGACTTCTTATTTAGGGCATGACCTCGAACCTTCAAACTTAAGCAGGGAAGACCAGTTATAATTTTCTTTTTAAATGGATGTACAGATACATTGATGAAGAGTATTGCATATTTTTTTTTATAATATGGGTATAGTTAAAAGAAACTTCATTTCATCTATATGAAAATCAATTTTTATATTACTTTTATAAATAAAAGAATTGAACTACTTATATTTTTATAATAAAATCTTTATTCTCACCGCCAAAATTTTAAAACTCTCGGGTTTTAAATCACGAGCTAGGAGGAGAAGATTAATTTACATGTACATTATATATATATATATATATATTAAAATAATGTTATTTTAATAATTTATTTTTAAAATTATTAATAGAATTTTAATAGAGTTTTACCTAGAACAAACCAGTATCAAATCATTTAAGCTTTTTAATTAGATCAATTTAGGTTAATTGTTTTTTTATTATTCAATTTAAATCAATTTAAACCCAAATCATCCGAGTCTCTAGATATGTCTGTCATGTAGAGGTGAGTAAAAAAATAAAAAAACCGATTAAACCGAGAAAATCAAAAATAAAATAACTAAAAAAACTCAAACATGAAAAAAACCGATTAAATCTTTTACAATATTTTAAAAAATATTCGGTTTTGTTTGGTTTCATAAGCTTGAAACTGAAAAAACCGAACCGAACTGAAAAAACCGAACTGAACCAAAACCAAACCCATTAGAAAAGTAAAAAAAAACCCTCAATAACAATATAATTTTTTGTTTTTAATATAAAATAACCAAATCAAACCGAAACGTAACCGAACCACACCGAAACCGAACCAAACCAAACCAAAACCGGTCGGTTGGGTTTTGGTTTTTAATATAAAATAACTGAACCGAACTGAAATTGTTTGATTTGAACCGGTTTCAGTTTTATTTTTGTATTTTATAAAATTTCGATTTGGTTGTTTTTTACAAGTAAAAACCCAAATTGAACAAAAAAAATAATCACCCCTCAGCCATGCATCATAAAAGATACGAGCAAAGGAAAACATTGTTTCATTAAACATGTAGTGAAGACAATTTTTTACAATTTTTTATCATTAAAAAATCACCCAAGGCAACAATATATTTTATTTATGTTCATGAAAGTGATTGGAGCGAGTTTTCCACACGGCATATGAGAGCACCCAACTCGATCTTAACTACGGTTGAGATGTATTGTTTTACTAATCAACTAGTGTTATTTATCTAATACTTCATATCACACATTAATAATAAAATATTCTAATCAACAATTTGAACCATTATTATCTTTAAAATCCATTTTACATGATTTATGAGTTCTGAAACCGTCGTTTTTAACTTTGAATCACAATTTAATATTATCTTTTCATAAATAAATTATCAAAAAAATTTGAGTTAAATTGATTAAAAGTATGTTTGATAAAAAAAAAATTATATTAACTTTTTTTTTTGTTTCTTTAAGAGAATTGATTAAAGTAAAATTTTGATTTTGATTTTATATAATTTTTTTATTTAAATCAAATAATTATTTCTAATCAAATGTATTTATAAATCTTCTTTCAATTAAGAGTTAAAAAATGAAATTTAAATACCTTCAAGAGAATAATGATGAAAACCAATTCACAAACATGTAACAATATCAAGAAATTAATAGCCAATGGTAAATATTAATATGAAATAATATTTTACAAGAGTTCTTGGCTATGTGGCCTTTCTTCCATGTTGACCAACCTTGAGTCCCCAGTCCTCTCTCTGGTCATGACAAACCATTAATTGTCTTTCACAGAATTCAATTTCGATCTCTTGAAGGTTCCAAGATGGAACTTTGAATTTTCCTTTTCTTGGCACGAGAATGACCTTTTTATCATAAAAAAATCACGCCCACTGCATCTCAAATGATGAAGGGTGTTTCGGGAGCTTAGTTGATTTTTTTTAAAAAGATTTTTTTTATATAAAAATATATTAAAATAATTTTTTTTTATTTTTTAAAATTTATTTTTAATACCAACACATCAAAATAATTTAAAAATATATAAAAAATTAATTTAATTATTTTTTAAATTTTTTTACTAAAACTCCGTTTCAAATGCAGCCAAAAGGACACTAAATATTTATTAAAAGAAAAAATATGAGACACATATTTACCTATTAATTTGTCATTTTCGTTTTAATGAATGCATCAACCACCGCATGTAAATAATTATAAATAAAAAATTTTGATAGATATTGAAATATAGGTTTAACTTTAATTTTAGTATATATAAATAATTTGGATTTAAATGAAAATTGATTGAGAATATCATATGGTAATAAAATAAACAAATAAATGATGGGGAGATGGCATTAGGAAAATGACGCTGAATGTGTCCAGAAGAAAGCTCGGTTGACTTATGGTTCAAAACAACAGTCTTTGAAGTTTCTTTTTCAAATGCTTACGTAGCATATTGAGACCAAGTCTTGTTTTCTCTCTTTCAGACTCTATTAAACTAGCTGTACATTCTTGCACCTCCAGCATCTCAATCTTGCCTGCAAAATTCTTTGGCAGCGGCCATGGATGTCCGAAACAATCCATGGATCATGTTTTTTGTTATCTTTTTTTGTTTTCCTCTCAACTCCCATGTCGCCCTTGGAGCTGATACAATCTCTGCAAACAGTTCTCTCTCCGGAGACCAAACTATTGTCTCAGCACGAAAAGTCTTTGAACTTGGTTTCTTCCATCCAGGTAGCTCCTCAAACTACTATATAGGCATGTGGTACTCTACAGATAAAGTGTCTAAACAGACCATAGTTTGGGTAGCAAACAGAGACACACCCGTTTCTGATAGATTTTCTTCAGAGTTAAGGATTTCTGGCGGTAATTTAGTTCTCTTTAATGAGTCCAAGATCCCAATTTGGTCCACAAATTTGATCTCTAGTAGGTCAAGTTCTGTGGAAGCAGTTCTTGGTGATGATGGGAATCTTGTTTTGAGAGATGGGTCTTATTCATCAGTGTCACCACTATGGCAGTCTTTTGATTTTCCAGCTGATACATGGCTACCTGGTGCCAAGGTTGGATTGAACAAAATCACCAAAAGGAACACACTTCTCATTTCATGGAAAAGCAAAGATAATCCTTCACCGGGTCTTTTCTCTCTTGAGCTAGACCCAAATCAGAGTCGATATTTGATCTTTCGGAATAGGTCTAAATCTTACTGGGATAGTGGATCATGGAATGGACAGATTTTCAGCTTAGTTCCTGAAATGAGATCCAACTATATTTACAACTTTAGTTATGTTAACAATACTAATGAGAGCTATTTCACCTATTCATTGTACGATGAAACACTCATATCTCGGTTTGTGATGACGGATGGAGGACAGATTCAGCAAAAATCATGGTTGGAGAGTCCCCAGCAATGGTTTTTGTTCTGGTCTCAACCAAAGACGCAATGTGAGGTTTATGCTTACTGCGGGGCTTTTGGAAGCTGTAATGAGAATTCACAGCCTTTCTGCAACTGCTTGACAGGTTTCAACCCGAAAAAAAGGGAGGACTGGAATTCGGAGGTTTTTTCTGGTGGATGTGAGAGGGCATCAAATCTGCAGTGTGGGAATTCTAGTGTTGTTAATGGGAAGAGTGACAGATTTTTCTCGAGAAACAATATGAAGTTGCCTGCAAATCCACACACAGTGGCAGCCAGGAGTGCACAGGAATGCGAATCCACTTGCTTGAGTAACTGCACTTGTACTGCCTATGCTTATGAAGGCAGTCTGTGCTCAGTTTGGTTCGGCGATCTTTTGAATATGCAACAACTTGCAGATGACTCAAATGGAAACACTATCTATATCAGGCTTGCAGCATCTGAGTTTTCAAGTTCGAAGAATGATAAGGGGATAGTTATTGGTGGTGTTGTGGGCTCAGTGGTGACAGTGTCTCTCTTTGGCCTTGCCCTGTTTGTATTTTTGACGAGGAGGAAAACAGTCAAAACGGGGAAAGCAGTAGAAGGTTCACTGATAGCTTTTGGGTACAGAGATCTACAGAATGCGACAAAGAATTTCTCAGAGAAATTGGGAGGAGGAGGTTTTGGTTCTGTTTTCAAAGGGGTGTTGCCTGACACGAGTGTCATAGCTGTGAAGAAGCTCGAAAGCATCATCCAAGGAGAGAAGCAATTCCGCTCAGAAGTGAGCACAATCGGGACAATCCAGCACGTCAATCTTGTTCGCCTTCGTGGGTTCTGCTCGGAGGGTAATAAGAAGCTGTTGGTCTATGACTGCATGCCGAATGGTTCTCTTGATTCCCATCTTTTCTCTGAGGACTCAAAAAAGGTCTTCGACTGGAAAACTCGGTACAGTATTGCTTTGGGGACAGCTAGAGGATTAAATTATCTCCATGAGAAATGCAGGGATTGTATCATACACTGCGATATAAAGCCTGAGAACATCCTTTTAGATGCTCAGTTTTTCCCTAAAGTGGCAGATTTTGGCCTGGCGAAGATTGTCGGCCGGGATTTTAGCAGGGTGCTAACAACCATGAGAGGGACAAGAGGTTATCTTGCACCAGAGTGGATTTCAGGTGTGCCTATAACTGCCAAAGCAGACGTTTACAGTTATGGAATGATGCTTTTTGAAGTTGTATCAGGAAGGAGAAACTCTGAGCAATCTGAAGATGGAAAAGTGAAGTTCTTCCCAAGTCATGCTGCAAGCCAAATCAATCAAGAGCATGGTGAAATCCTTAGCCTATTGGACCACAGGTTGGAGGGCAATGCTGATCTTGAAGAGCTAACAAGAATCTGTAAAGTTGCTTGCTGGTGTATCCAAGATGATGAAGCCCAAAGGCCATCAATGGGTCAGGTAGTTCAGATCCTCGAAGGGGTTGTGAACGTGAACCCACCTCCGGTTCCAAGATCTCTCCAAGTGTTTGTTGACAATCAGGAGAGCATAATTTTCTTCACAGACTCATCCTCTAGCCAAAGTTCACAGGCACAGAGCCACACCTCCACTGCTTCTTCTCAGATCAAGAGCACCACATCAAACACAAGTTCCAAGTCTTAAAAAAGAGAACCAAGAAGGCATTTCGAGAAATCGGGTTTGAGTAACTGTAATACTGCAGTCATATATGAGAATGCAAGAGTCTTGGGTGATTGTACTAGTTAAAATTATCCTCTTTAAATGGTTTGTATATTATTTGAAAGCTAATTTCAGAATATTTCTGAGAAAGGAAAAAATGCTATGGCTTCTACTGTTGTGAAAGCCTGCTCCTTAATATATTTTATGTTTCATGCTTCATGACATCAACTTCAGCTTGTAACTGGTTTTTGAGATATGTCGACACAGCTAAATATATACACAATCTTTGACGAGGGCAAGCAGCGGCTGTTTGCAAGTCTAATCAGACCATTTCATCATCCTCAGCCCACATCTTACAAGCCTTTAGCCAAACCAATTCAATCCCGCCGGCTCATGTACCTTCAACAAAACCCTTGGTCTAGGTTCCTATACAAATGGTACTCTTTCAACTGAAACTCTCACTTCATCTTCTAGTAATGGCAAGCTACAAGCTCTCGAAAACATTATCTTAGGATCTGGTATTGATACTAGGAACACAAATGGGAATTCTCATATTGCAATCAAAGAAAATAACACCTATAATATCTATTCAAGGTTTGGTAAAGATGTAAGGCCACCAAAAAATCCACAAACTACTAAACTACTACCGGTTTAAACCTCAGCTTATTATGTGAATTTGCTTGGCATTTGTTTTAATGGGGTTAAGCTCAACATTTCGAAAACCGATTTCGATATGAAAAGTGATGAAGCCTTGTTGTAGAAATGCGTCAAAAAGCCCTTGCACCCTTTTTTTTTGCTGAAGAAACACGTCAAAAATGTTAGAATCCATGAGATTAATTTATGAGAATCTGCTTGAAGATAGAAACTTGTGACTTAGTCTTTAAAGTCACTGTTTTATAACAGATTCTGCTGACTGATTTTGTGTTATTAATAGTAGTCCAATAATCTCTCATAGTTGTTGAGATTTTTCAGCATTTATTTCAGTATTTTCAATTTGGTTGTAAACCTTTAAGTAGGTATTCGCAATTTATGAAATCATTATCGTTCTGCCTCAACTCTTCTCTTTCAGAATTCTCTATTCTTTGCTGCTATTGTTATATATTTATTTGCAGCTTCAACAGTGCTATCAGAGCTTACTTCCTAAGTGCTGTGAGGCAACTTTTTTTTTTTTTTTTTTGAGATTGAGTGCTAAACATAGTAAGATTGAGTGCTAAACACAGTGAGAATGAGTGCAAGTACTATTTAATATATTTTAGGAAGATTGTTGCGCAAACATGTACTACTTCCAGCCTAAATTCATCTGCAATTCCAATGTTTTATGGTAAACACTATCATATGTGGTTTGTCAAATATCTTTTATTTAAAGCTTGATGTAGTTGAAGGTTGTGTCTTCGGTGTCAATTTGATGAGAGTATTGTTTAGCACAAAAAATATGGTCATTTCAACTTAAAATCATTGAAATTCATGCATGATGCTGGTATGGTGGAAGATATGTCTGAAATTCAAGTTAGTGTCCAAACTTGTGAAAATTGTGAACTTGGAAAGCAATATTAATAGTCATTTCCTCAAAACATATCCAAAAGAGCTACTCACAAGCTAGAGTTAGCCCATTCAGACATCAACGAACATCTCGCACGTGCCCGCATGGTGTTGATGGTGGTTTCATCGTTTGATTTGTTAGGAGTCGTCATCTAGTTGTTTAATTTAGGGTCACTAAGAAAACCCGGATATATTGGTCTTATCAGAAATTTAAGAGTAAGAGACTGATTGTGGCTATGAAAGATATTAGCACCTCTAAAACACCCTACCTAAGGTAAGCTGCTTTGTGATTTGATGTGGTTTAAATGTTTTGAAAGTTGTCTTGTCACTCGCCTATTAAAAAAGAATGAAAAGTTCTCCTCAATAAAGAGATTCTTATCTTATCAGGTAAATAAAATCTAACTGTTCTAACGTTAATATGAAAACAAAATGAAAGTACCTTTTTATTTATTATCAGAAACATGTCTTACGTATAAGTTTGTGATTTTGGATATTAAAAGAAAACAAAATATTTTTTGGTATTTAAAAAAAAAACCAAATTCTCAAGGTTTTAATAAATTAGTTATTAAATCCCAATATATATATGTGTGTGTGTGTGTGTTCACAACAGAAAAACTCTCCTTTGATGAATTGTATAATCATTGGAATTATAACAATGAACAGAAAAAGAAAAACCTAAGTAACGAGTTTATAAATAGAGTAGAAGTTCTAGATAAGGGGTTTCATGTTCGAATATACTCGAAAAAAAAACTAGATTGTGTAATGATGAAACTAAAAAAGAATACTTATCTAAAATATATGATCCTTTTTTGAGTGGGCTCTATCGTGGAAAAGTCAATTTTTTTTTTTCACCCTCAATCATAAATGAAATTTCTATAAAAAAAAATTACATAGAGATGCTTTGGATAAATAAAATTTATCTTATCCTTCTTATTTCTAATTATCAAGAATTTGAACAAAAAATGGAGTATCGAATAAGAATTTTAAAAAATCATTTGCAACAAAAATGGGTTATACATATTTTGAATTTTCATGTGAGAATATTACATCATATTCTTTTATATTTTTAAGACACTTAGCCGTATGCAAATCAAAACATTTAATTTTGTCTTTTTAATTATTTTTTTGTCTTTTTAATTTTATCATTTAAAAACATATATAAAAAAAAGTACAAACACACACACATCACTTTTCACTATGATTACTCACACCAATAAAAATTCAAAATAAATCAAAGAACACATCAAACAATTTAAATTTACAAAATAAACCCTCAAAAAAGTACAGGAACTTGGCGTCAAGGTGGCGGAAGGAAGAGCAACCTTGCTTGGCCAGAGGTCAAGAAGGCTGAGGGCGTTCCTGGTGTTGCAGAGAAGATATTTCATGGTGGCCGGAGGTGTTGGCGTCGCTAGAGGTGGGAGAAAAAAAGGGAGAAAATGAGGTTGGCGGAGGGGGAAGAAAAATCTGGAAAAAAGATTATTTTTGTCCAACTTTGCACATTGATTTCTTTCTCTTCTGGGAATGGAATCAACTTCTATGTTAAGGGGGTGGAAGAGGGACATGTGTTCTTTACTTTTGTCAAATATTGGACCTTCATTCAGCATGAAATGATCCCAACAATTGGTTCAATGTTGCTATTATGGCTTGAAAAAATTAACTGTTAAAGTGTGCTCGGGTTGGCTATAGGGCCTGTTTCAAGGGAGTAGAAGGAAGATAAACCTTGCTTGGCCATACGTGAAGAAGGTTGGGGCAGTTCTTGGTGTTGCAGAGAAGATCTTTGAGTGGTTATTGGTGGGAATGGTGGCTGAGGCGTGGCGGTGGAGCTAGCCAAAGTGGTGGCCAAGAGAGGGAAAAGATAGAGAAATAGCAGAAAAATTGGTCAGCGATGTTTTTTTCTCAACTTTGGCTTATGTTTTCTTCCTCCTCGTGCTATAAAATCCACCCCTATTTATAATCTTTCTGAGTTGTCATTTCAAAAAAAATTAAAAAAGATAAACAATAACCAAAACGTCGTTATTTTAATAACGTTCATTTTGGTCCATTGATTTCTGATTTGTCTCATATACACCCCTAATTGGCTTCAAACTTTCACTTTTATGCAATTGAATCTCTGGCAAAATGTCAATTTTAACCCTAGATTAGTACGTCTTTTTCAATATGATCCTTGGTCTCGGATTTATGCAATTTAACCCCTAATTAACCATTAAACTTTTAATTTTTTCAATTTAATTGAGGTAGAAGAAAATTGCATAAAAAAACAAAATTTGCTATGCTTTTAAAAATAGGTTGATGGAGCTTATCAAGATAAACTAGGTAACTTATGAGGATGTCATAACCTAATTTTTGACTTTTCTATTTTATTAAAAAAATATAAGTGAAATGATAAAAATGAAGAATGAATTAAAATTTGGGTTAAGGGCTTAAATTTAGAATTGGTAAGTTTTGAGACTTAATTAAGCTTGGTATTAATTTAATTAATGGAATCGGGGACTTAATTGAAGAAGTATCAAAGTTTGGGGTTTAATTGGGGTCCAAATTGCAAAAATTAAAATCCAAGGACTAGCTTGAAAATGGCTCGGAAATGCAAGGATCCAGTTACATTTTAACCAGGGCCTTGATTGCAAAATTACAAGAATTCCAAGGACCAAATTGAAAGCAGCCTTTAGAATTGGAAAACGGAGTCGTTTTGCAGCGACCGTTCGCTCGTCTTCTTCCTCTGCAACGGCTCCGCCATTAAAGGCAGAGACGTTTCATCCGTTGGCAGCCAACGCGTACGTATCTTCATTGAAGGCGTCGGTTACAGAGCATTTAGGAGGCCGGCCGTTACCACCACCGAGGCTGTCTCTGGCCTTACAAAAGCTGGGCAAAGGCAACCTCGCGCAGAAAAGGAGAAGAACGAAAAACACCGAGGAGCAGAAAAACAGAAACCCAGAAAACAGAGGAAAAAAGCCACGAACGGGAGAAAAGGAAAAACTGTGGACAAACTGGGCAAGAGCAGAGAGGAAACGAAGCAGACACAGGGGGAAGAAAACGAACACCAAAGGAAGAAAACAGAGGACTAAACCCAGCTTTGGTTAGTCCCAGATTCAAGCATAACACAGAATAAAACAGAGCAAGAAAACAAAGAAAAAGCAAGCAGAAAAAGAAGAACCACCCAAGAGAACCGGCATCGTCATCTTCTTAATTCCTCCATCCCAAGAACTGAGAAAACAGAGGAACACAGAAAAAAGCAGAAAAGGCGGTGGGCACGGCAGCAAAGGAAAAGCAGAAGGCAAGGTCAGACGCAAACGGGAGGCACCACCGCGCTGCAACCATCTTCGTCGTCTCCAGAAGCAGGTACGCCCATTCTACTTTTATTCTCTGTGTTCAATGAAACATTGAACACAGTGTGAAGGTAATTTAATTACCTTCACACTGTGTGCATCTTGCCCAGCCGGGTCACTGGCTTGGGCCAGTGACCGGGCTGGGCTGGCTGGGTCTAGCCCAGCCCATGTGGGCTGAGCTGGGCCCAGCCCAAAAAATAAAAAAATAGAAAAATAAAAAAAATATATAGAAAGTGTAGAAATAAAAAATTTTGCATGTCTTAGAATAAATGTATTTTTGTCAATTTATTCACTGATATCAGGATAAAAAAAAAGAAAATATATTGATTTTTTCGTAGCTACGAATTTTTACCAATGTCAGAGTTGGAATTATTTGTGGTGAAATTTTTACCAACGCCAGAGTTGGAATTATTCGAGATCGAATATTCACTAGTGTCAGAGTCATGAATATTATAAACAAATCATCATAGCATAAGCGAATAAATGTTTAGCAATTTAAGACAAAATCGTAATGCAATCTGTCTCGGGCGGTAACGTTTAAGGGGTGATAATATCTTCCCTTATACGTAACTAGTCCCGTACCATAGAATCTCTGTTGACCAGTTAGGGTTTCTAGTGACCATAATATCAGGTGGCGATTCCTTAGACAAGACCTTTTCCCCTAAAAGAACCAGATACCAGAAATCTGTTCTTTCCTTGCAAATATTTTAAGGTCGCCACGATATCGGGTGCGACAGAGAATATGCCTAATGTTAGTTCAAACCCATTACCTAAACATGTTGCAGGTAATAGGAGTGGGTATGGTAAAAGTCGGGGATAAAAGCAAGGTGTAAAGTGTATTTATGAAAAAATTGTATGACATGTTGGTACAATTATTTTACTAATCAACTAGTGTTATTTATCTAATACTTCATATCACACATTAATAATAAAATATTCCAATCAACAATTTGAACCATTATTATCTTTAAAATCCGTTTTACATGATTTATCACTTCTGAAACCGTCGTTTTTAACTCTGAATCACAATTTAATATTATCTTTTCATAGATAAATTATAAAAAAAAATTGAGTTGAATTGATTAAAAGTATGTTTGAGAAAAAAAAATTATATTAACCTTTTTTTTTTTTGTTTCTTTAAGAGAATTGATTAAAGTAAAATTTTGATTTTGATTTTATATAATTTTTTTATTTAAATCAAATAATTATTTCTAATCAAATGTATTTATAAATCTTCTTTCAATTAAGAGTTAAAAAATAAAATTTAAATACCTTCAAGAGAATAATGAAGAAAACCAAAATATTATAACTCAGGGACAAAGTTTACCAACTTGATATTATAAGAGCAACGACCCTAATAATTAATTAAGTAGTAAAAAATATCAATCCTGATGGGTATAGTTTAACTGGTCAGATCCTGGGTTTACTCCCTAAAAATCACCAGTTCGAGTCTCACAAACCTCAAGGCCATTGGAGATTTACATGGTATTAACTTTAGAGCTCGTGGAATTAGTTTAAGTACGCGCAAGATGAAGGTCACCAGTTCGAGTCTCACAAACCTCAGGGCCACTGGAGGCTTACATGGTCGTTAACTTCGGAGCTCGTGAGATTAGTTGAGGTGCGCGCAAACCGACACGAACACTCACATTAAAAAAAAAAAAACAATTAATAAAAAATTCAATCAAACTCCCCCTCGGTTTAACTTGTTTTTCTCATATATATTTTTAAAATCTTATGGCTCTTATCGTTTAAGCATTTAATTTTCCTTCTCAAAAAACGCAAAATAGATGTTGACAACGAGGTGGTTTTTTTTTTTTTTTTTTTATCGATTGTCGTTTAAAAAAATAACAAGTTACTATCTTAAAAGAATAAAATAACGTAGAAATATATACTGCAAATCTTCATAGCTTATCGATTCAGGAAGTTAGATCGACAGATTTGAATCAAATTAAACCACGTTCCAAACGTGCATAACCGGCTTAGCATGAATGAAGGAATTGATGAAAACTACAAATGAAATCTTTTAAAATACTTAAAAAATATTTTATTAATATTATATATATATATATATATATATATATATAACGAGTAAAATCTTGAACAATTTTTATTTTATATTAAAATTTTTTTTTTAAGTATAGACAATTTTAATTTCATAAAGCTCACAAATATTTCTTATTTAATTTTGAAGCTTTTGTTAAATAAAAATCTTGAATCATTGTAAAAGTAAACCTTAATTTAAGTCTGCTTTTGAAATACATTCTATTTATGTCACTTTACACTTTAATATGATTATGAGAGGGAGAGACCTCACATTTAATCCCTAACATATTATATAGTTATCAATTCACTCTCAAAATTTAGTGTTCAAGTGATAAATGACACAATACATTAGTGTTAAATTGAGAATTTTCCTTACTTAATTTTAACTCCTTTTCCACCAAGTTTAAAATCCAAAATCCAAAGTGCAATTGCCAGGTTTCGCCCACCGTCCATCACTCCATCCTTTTTTCATTGTTGTGCTTGTTTTATAGTTTGATAAAATCTAAGAACAAAACTAAATATAAACTTACCTTTTCAAGTCAAAATCATAATGGATTTTAAATGAATTTCATGATTGGTTACGGCATACTGTATTTTTTCGAAGACGAACGCTTCTTTTCTCTATTGAGAGACGAGAGGGTACAAAGATGAGAGAATGTTTGATGAACATAAAAAAAAAAAAAAAAGGGATTTGCTCTAACAAAGTTATAGATATTGAAGATCTTCAGTTAAATAATGACCACACCCTTTTGCAAGTTCTTGTTGAGTTAAAATGTATTATAAGATTATGGATATCGTTTTCAAAGGAGATTATGCATATCTTCTTCTTGTTTTACATTAAATTCATGTGCGTAGAGAGCATGTATGCTACTTTTACCACACAAAAAAAAAACAAAAAAAAAATCTGTCGGTGTATTAAAGCCACTAATAGAATTATTCTGTCAGTATTTTATAGAGGGTTCGAATAAATTTACAATAAATGCCATTACCAATCACCAACAGAATAATTATGTCGGTGTATTAAAGCGGGTATTTTTTATACGCGTATTTTCCATCTATAAAATTATCGGTGTTTTTTTTTACCGATATAAATGACATCACCGACAAACGGTTTCCGTTTGTAAATCTGTCGATAAATTTTTTGCCAACTGATTTTAGTGTAACTACTAACAAAAAATTCTATTGGTTAAACTGTTAATTCCTGTAATGAAACTATATTGAGAGATAAGAGGTTACAAAGATGAGAGAAAGTCGTGGATATGATAAAACATAAAAAAAAAGAAAAGAAAAGGGGATTTGCTCTAACAAAGTTATAGATATTGAAGATGTTCACAGTTCAATAATGACCATACCCGTTTGCATGTTTTTGTTGAGTTAAAATGTATTATAATTAAGATTATGGATATCGTTTTCAAAGGAGATTATGCATATCTTCTTCTTGTTATACTTTAAATTCTTGTGCGTTGAGAGCATGTATGCTACTTTTACCACACAAAAAAAAAAAAAAAACAGCATCTGAGGAAATCTTTTAAGCCATAAGTTGCTGTTAACCGGTGAATTTATGACCACAAAAAAATTGTTATAAAAATCAAGCAATTGGGATCCTTTAAGTACTTTTGATTGAAAGATTTCTCATTTTTTTATGGATATTTTATTGGTTTTGATGAAAGAAAGTATCTTTCGAAGAAAAAAAAAATCAAAACTTATTATCAATATAATTAAAAAAAACTTGGGGGTGTAAACATTGTTTAATCAACAGTAAATCATCTAAAGATTTTTTTTTCATTTGTTTTTTTTTTAACTGATTATTTTTTTAATTTGATCCTTTTATATTAGGTTGATCGTTTAATAGATAGTGAATCATCTAAAGGTTTTTTTTTCATTTGTCTTTTTTTGTTGTAACTTGATTGTTTTTTCAATTTGATTCTTTTATATTTGGTTGATTTAGGGTTGGAATTTGTAATTTATTTCAATTGTCTTAGTATGAGGTCCTCACGGTGTCGAAAAACAAATGTGATGATCAATTGATGCTTGATTAACAAAATCAAAGTTAATTTTGTTGTTTTTTATTTCATGATTAAATTCTTCCAAGTTATTAAAAACTCTAATATATAAAAATTGAGGAAATATGTATTTCTCTTGTGAAAAATCTCTTTTATTTATTTATTTTGAAAAAAATTATTTTTTTGTAATAGTACGATTATTAGAACAAAAACATAAAGCAACCAAAATAATGAAATTTAAATGCTATATGTCCCGGGACAGGAAAATCGATGCTACTTTCACCGTCTTCTGGCCTGAATTTCTACGCAGAGAGAATCAGGAAATTGACCTAGAGAAGGATACCGTAGGCAGTAACGTCATCTGGGTAGCAAGAGATGATGGGATTTATTTGAAGAGACGAGAAGCTTGTTTTTTCAGTTGTATATTCTCCAAACCTCCCGTGAAGGACTTTTTGTAAAAAAAATGGGATAAAAATGATAACCATACGGCTCATAATTATGGAGTTAATTTTCAAATTAAATAAGAACTACCTTTTAATCTTATTCCCTTCATAAACTCTTCCCCACGTCAGAAATTAATTCCATGCATTCTAACTAACTTCATCTTTTTTTCTTCATAAACTCCATGACTTTGAAATGTGCCGTTCAACTAGGCATACCAGATGCGATCCAAAAACATGGCAAACCCATGACCCTCTCGGAGCTTGTTTCTGCCCTACCAATCCACCCATCAAAAGCTCAATATGTCCACCGCCTTATGCGTATTCTCGTGCACTCCGGTTTCTTTTCCCAGCAAAATCTTAATGGCATCCACAACCAAGAAGCATATTCCCTTACCCCAATCCACTCGTCTCCTCCTCAAGGACAATCCCTGGAGCGTGAGACCTCTTTTACTTCTGGTGCTGGACCCAGTTCTGACAAAACCATGGGATTGCTTGAGCACTTGGTTCCGAAATGATGATCGAAATGCATTTAGTGTTGCCCATGAAAAGACACTTTGGGAGTACGCTGGCCAAGATCCAAGACTCAACAATCTCTTTAATGAAGCCATGGCTAGTGATAGCATATTGGCTAGTAAGTTGGTTGAAAGCAAATGTAAAGGCATCTTTGATGGGGTGAATTCTTTGGTGTCGGGGGAGGCTTAGGAACTATGGCCAAGGGCATTGCTGAAGCATTTCCCCACATGGACTGCACTGTGTTTGATCTCTCCCATGTGGTTTCTGACTTGCAAGGCAACATGGGGACAGGGTTGGCCATGATAATTCATAACGAATTTAATTATGAGAAGTGATAGCATGGGGACAGGGTTAGGTATTAGGTGATAGACCACTAGAATTATATTATTATTATTTATCATAAAAATCATTGACACAAATTATTTAAAAATAAGATTTGAATCCAACATTTTTTGTTGTGTTATAGGTCGAATCCTTACTGCTTGTGGTAATGGTTGTTGGGTTTTCACTTTTATTTGCTTTCCATTATTGGTTGTCTTATCATACATTTGCCGATGTCTCGATAAAATCATGTTCTTTTGAGTATATGCAAGCTTAATAATCTTGGAATTCGGTATGGAGTGCAAGAGAATCCAACTGAATCAATACAAAACTAATTACTTATAAAATTAATTGTGTGAAACTTTTTTTAAAAAAATACATTAAAATATTCAATTTTGTACTTGAAACCCAGGAAACAAAGCGCATTTGAAGAAACAAAAAACTGAAAATACCAAGCACACAACATGTTGCACTGTGAAAACAGATTCCTGTAATGAAATTTTTCCTTTTAATTTTTTTTATTGGATAAAGTGAGAAATTAAGCCTTCTCCGAGGGTAGAGTACGTTTCACTACTATAAATATGAAGAGAGATCTCTTGAGGTATCACAACATGCAC
Source organism: Populus x sibirica (assembly GCA_019202695.1). Lineage (NCBI taxonomy): Eukaryota > Viridiplantae > Streptophyta > Magnoliopsida > Malpighiales > Salicaceae > Populus > Populus x sibirica. The sequence continues at coordinate 681,508 of JAGMVL010000317.1, forward strand.
TAGCATATATAGTACTTGAAATCAATGGAGTTGATTAACGAGGAAAGTGCTGGTGAGCTACTTCAAGCTCAAACTCATGTGTGGAATCATATATTAAACTTCATAAACTCCATGACTTTGAAATGTGCCGTTCAACTAGGCATACCAGATGTGATCCAAAAACATGGCAAACCCATGACCCTCTCGGAGCTTGTTTCTGCCCTACCGATCCACCCATCAAAAGCTCAATATGTCCACCGCCTTATGCGTATTCTCGTGCACTCTGGTTTCTTTTCCCAGCAAAATCTTAATGGCATTCACAACCAAGAAGCCTATTCCCTTACCCAATCCACTCGTCTCCTCCTCAAGGACAATCCCTGGAGTGTGAGACCTCTTTTACTTGTGCTGCTCGACCCAGTTCTGACAAAACCATGGGATTGCTTGAGCACTTGGTTCCAAAATGATGATCGCAATGCATTTAGTGTTGCCCATGAAAAGACATTTTGGGAGTACGCTGGCCAAGATGCAAGACTCAACAATCTCTTTAATGAAGCCATGGCTAGTGATAGCATACTGGCTAGTAAGTTGGTTGTAAGCAAATGTAAAGGCATCTTTGATGGGGTGAATTCCTTGGTGGATGTCGGGGGAGGCTTAGGAATTATGGCCAAGGGCATTGCTGAAGCATTTCCCCACATGGAATGCACTGTGTTTGATCTCCCCCATGTGGTTTCTGACTTGCAAGGCGGCAAAAACTTGAAGTATGTAGGAGGGGATATGTTCGAGGCAGTTCCTCCAGCAGATGCACTTTTACTCAAGGTAAATTAATTGTAACAGTATTCTTATACTAACACTATATATTAGTTTTTCTTCTATTATGAGTGATTCATAGGTCTCTGCGTCATATATCAACCCTTTCATCCCTACATGTATTAGAAATGTTAAATATAATTTGTAACCTTCAATGTCTTTTATTAGTTTTTATGATCTTCATTAATTAAGCTTTGTAGTTTTTTTACTCTTCCTTGTACTATGAAATATGAGTAGAACAACAAGGAAATATAACAAGATTTGCTTCTGGTATTGAGGTGCAGCTCTACCATTTATCCTTCCAATTCCTCATTCTTCTTTGTTTCCGCTTTTATTTCCAACAAGAAAATCGGAGTTAGGCAGGGGACTACATGTATTAGAAAAAAAATTATCCCCCGTCTTCATTTATTTATTTTATATATCTTATGGCAAATGAAAAACAGTGGATACTTCATGACTGGAGTGATGAAGACTGCGTGAAAATACTTAAGCGATGCAAACAAGCAATTGCGAGCAAGGGGCAGCAGAAAGTTGGGAAGGTGATAATTATAGATATGATGAGAGAGAACCAGAATGGAGACGAGGGGTCAATTGAAACGCAGTTGCTTTTTGATCTAGAAATGATGGTGGCTGTTAGTGGCATGGAGAGAAATGAAAAGGAGTGGGCTAAGCTCTTCTTTGATGCTGGTTTCCTCAATTATAAGATACACCCTGTGCTAGGCACAAGAGCTCTCATTGAGCTTTATCCTTGATAAGATCTTAGTAGTGTTTTGTTTTGTTTTGTTTTTGTTATGTTTAAGGGTGAAAATTTATGATATTATGGTTTTCAAAACCATGTTCTGTGCTTAAGTTCAGCTATGAATTGCTGCGAGTGACATCAAATAAAATTGTGTGACGTTTTCTCTCTACCGTAAATAAATCTGTTTAATTTGCTGGGATTTATAACGATCATGTCTTACCAACTGCTCGTATCAAAATCTGTTTTTCCAAAAGTAAAAAATTAAATTCTTCAATAAAATGTGTCAGAAAGACGATGACAAACCGAAGCAAAAAGGATGGCAAGATGATAATTCAGAGCGACTTTCTTTATTTATTTATAAATTCTTCAATAATAATTCTGATCACAAGAATTATTGTTGTTATTGTGGTTTTTATTATTATTATTTCATTATTTGTGGTTCTATATACCTTGTGAATCGACTAAGATCTTGTCAGATTATTTATTATTTTGACATTTCTGTATTTAAAAAAAGACCCTCAATTATTTGATCATGTTTTTGATGATGTTGTCAATGAGGTAAGTTAGTGTACAAAATATGAATTTTATTCTCGTTTTTCCTTTCACTTTGGTTTTAAAACATGGAATTAGTTTCCCACTTCTATAAGGGCTTAACACTTAAAAGATAGACAAATGATAGAATTAATGTGCAATGGAACTTTTAAAGTTAAAGACCCTTATAATACAATGTAGTGCCTAGATTTGATAGCTAAAAATACTCAAAATTAGGATATTGCAGGCATTTATGAGGCACTGAGTAAAACTCAGCCCTATACATAAAGTGGCAACATGTATGAACTTAGAAAAGATTATGGCCTTCAAGCCAAATTTGAATCTTTAGCTAGAAAAAATGAGACACTAGAATTGCAAAAAAAAATGGCCAGTTAAAATCTATTCAAGAAATTGTATGTCAAATCTGTGAAATTAATTAACACTCAACCAATGATTGTCTAAGAATGTCTCCATTAACAAGTTAATGTTTTAAACACTTTTCAAAGCCTAAATCCTAATCCATAAACGCAAACTTAAATCCTAGTTGGAGAAATCATCCAAATTTCATTTGGAAGAGTAATAAAAATAATGAATAAACTTCATAACCACCCTTTCAAGCACACCATAATTTTAAAAATTTTCAAGGATATGCACCTCCTTATGTTCCCTCTTTTAGAAACAAATCTTGAGGAAACACTGCATGCATTCATTGAAAAGCCAGAGTCAATCAATACTAAAAATTCTCAAACTATGATAGATTTAAAAGATATTCTTGCAAAATTCATATCAACTTTTATTTTCTAGGAGAAAGGTAAGTTTTCTTCTTAACCATAACAAAATTCCAAAGTACAATACAACCTAAGTACAGGTAGCTCAAGAAGCCAACACATGTAAAGTCAAATCAATCATGACTATTCACAGTGACAAGGCTATTGAAAAACATGTTCTTGGTTGAACTTGAGCATTGCAAAGAAAAGATTGATTCCTCACCAGTACTTTCATTTCTTCATGTCATGACTAATCAAAGAAAAGTGAATCACAATTCTGAAATTTTTTAAATTTTCACACAAATAAAGATCAATATACCTTTATTGGATGTTATTAAATAGGTATCTTCTTATGCCAAAATTTTGAAAGACTTATGCAATATGAAAACAAAACTGAATGTTAAATAGAAAGTTGTTTTAGCTGAAGAAATATAATTCTTGAAAACAATAATGCTTTGAAATATAAAGACCCTAGTTGTCTCACAATTTCATGGCTTATTGGAGAACATAAAATTGAAAAAGTTTTACTTGATCTTGAAGATAGTGTGAATTTACATTTATATTTAGTTTTTCAAAATCTCAATCCAGTTGAGTTAAAACCAACTTCTGCAACTCTTTTACTTGATGATAGATATATAAAAGTGCCTAGAAAAGCAATTGAAGATGTGTTAGTACAAATTGATAAATTCATTTATCATATGGATCTTATTGTCTTGGATACACAATTTGTTAAAGCATGCAATTCAATTCCTATTATTTTAGGATGTCCATTTCTTACAACTTTTAATACATTAATTAATTGTAGGAATGAAGTGATGAAGTTATCCTTTGAAAACATGACATTGAAAATGAATCATTTATCATATTTCTGACAAGAAATTGGTAAGTCTTACCCAAGTTATACCTAAGTAGTCTAGAGCTATTGTGGTATGTCACTTTATAGGCTACTTTATGAGAAACCTTGTCACTTACTAGTGAAACTTGAACGTAAATCTTATAGGGCCTTTGATATAAGAATCTAAAGAATAAAAATATTTTTAAGGTGAATGGACATTATTTGAAAGCATACTTTAATGATTTTTATTATGAAAATAAATCCATTGGTTTGAATGATCTTGTTTATAAAATTGATTTTTTTTCTATGATTGTTTTGTGTTTCATTTTTTTGCGACTTTCTGGTTTGAATGATAAAGTAGGAAGGAACTCTACTCTTGACATGACTCTTAAAATCCATCATAATAAATATTTTACAATGGTTATTACTAAAATTCATAACAAGGTTTTATCATACGCTTCATTTTGAATTATTCAAGTTTACAAACTCTTATACTGTTATCACATAATTCTGCTCATATACTTATTTAGAAAGCATTCATAAACCAATTTTTTTCACACACACACTAACATTCATAAATCTTAGTTGGGTTGGTTCTAGTCAAATTAGAACACCATTTGATTTTTGAGTTATAACTCGAGTTATCGACCTTGGATTCAAGTGTGGTATGGCTTGATAAAAAGCTAAGACGTAAGCCTAAAACATTCATGAAAAGCCCAAAACTCAATATTGTTGTTTTTAAGTTCAAATCTTAGCATGAATCTATCTTGCAGCCTAGACATTGTTCGATATTCAACCCATATATGGAGTTATAGAAGCCCAAATAGACTCACTCTTTTTGGGTTAGAAAGCGTAGACAAATATCTACAACTTTCATGGAGATAATCTAATTAGATTATGATTTTATTAATAACGTTTTGTTCAGCCACCAAATTAATAGTTAGTCACCATATCAATAATTCTAAATTTTAGCCTATAAAAAGAGGCATTTACCATTCATTTAAGATATATTGGTTTTGAGATCAAGATTCATTCTCTTGCTTTATTCATTTGCATTTATAATATTCAAGTTTTATTTTATGTTATATTTTCATTAATCTCTTGTTTATACTTATCATTTTTCTTATTATACTTAGTTAATTTCTATCATACTCTCATCTTGTTTATTTATATTTTTCTTCTTAATTATGTTTAGTTAAGTTTCTTTTTAACAAGATGAAAAGGTTACACTAATGGTGTAAGAATAAATATCGTACAAACTCGACATGGACTTTAATATTTGAATTCAAGAAAATTTTCTATTAACATGTGTTGTAATTATTATCTTAATCAATTTTAATATCTTCCTTGTTAAGTGATGAGTCTTGATTTATAGTGTATAATCATTAGCACAACAAATATTTGATTCTTTCATAACTTACCGCTTGGAGAACCGACACCTATACTATGAAAGGATCTTGATTTGTTGTTGAAATAAATTAGCACCATTAATACTTGACAACATTTACAAGTGTTGGTGTTATTAAAATAAGATAATTAAAGATAATTAATATGATAATGTTAATAAATTAAAATGAGCTATTAATGATAAATCATCTATTGGAATCTCTTTTGTGTGTGGTTTAATTTCTAGTTGAGTAATGGAAAGTGTTTAAATTATTTATTTGAAATATCATTAGTAGATCCTCTCACATTAGTAATTGTTTTGTTTTTGTTAAATATTTACATTAATACCATATTTTAAAGATCTTTTGAACTCTTTTTATTTTATTATTTGTGGTTCTGTATATTCAATCTTTCTGTGGATTGATCAATATCAGTCTTACCAATTTATTTATTACTTCAACAAAGACATGAAAACAAACACGAATGTTTCTATTTTCATCAATGCATTTTCAATATAACATGGTTTAATCGAAACAGACATATAAAAGATGTTGGCATAATGATTAAAATAAGATGATTTTCACATGCAAATAGACTTGAAGCAAATATTATCACCACACATCAAGAGCATGAAAGGGTATAGTTAGGTGAGAATCAAGATTTGAAATAATTTAACTCTCTTTTATTTTTATCAAAACATTCTAAATTCTATCCCTCTTAGCTATCATATCACATTCTTTTTTTCTTTGTTGTTATCAAATAGCTTTTTTTATTTTTAAATCTTTGATATGTATAAATAATCACTATAGGTGATGACAAAATTATCCTATATAAGCTTCTATTTCATTCCTATAGAATTTTAATTTTATTTTTATTTTGATGTGGGTGATGTCAAGATTATCCTATATAAGCTTCCATTTCATCCATACAGGTTTCAATTTTTTTTTCGAAATCCTTGTTTAAGATTTTAATGAAAAACTGGATAAAAAGTGTAGATGTGATATGCTAGTGAGAAAATGTACGAGAGACAATAACAATAGTGGTTGATACTTTTTATTCAAAAATATCTTTTATTGTATTTTTTTTAGCGTAATTTTATTATTGTATTATCAAAGGACTAGCTACTAGATAAGTTTTGATAAATAATATATTAATGGTATTTATTTTATTGAAAAAACTTATTTTCTTGATTGTTTTTTCAATCTCAATTTGTTGATTATAATCTTTTGAATTATATTGAGATATTCCATAAATTTTAAGCATGGAATTGAAATTTACATCGTGGAACAAAAACAAAATACGAGGTTTAAGTAAAACAAATAATTTTTTTTAGAAAATGTTAAAAAAAAACACATAAATCTTAGGCCAACAAAATGAGTTTTTTTTTTTTCTAAGATGAAAATAATTTACAAACAGGCTAATGATCATATACCCGTTATGAGCATTGCATTTTTTATATCCAAATATTATTACTTTGTAGGTATCTATACTACAATTATATAATATAAGAAGAAAAATTAAAAGTATATCAATGAATAAAGTTAAACGAGCATTGATATATATCCTAAAAACAAATATGAGACTTGAAACGACAATAAGGATTCAACGGGTTTTGACCTTAGTGATGCACTGGATTCCTTTGGTCAAAGAGAACTGGTGACCTTGTAATTATCAGGGTTATTATTTTTTATTTAATTTGATTTTTATTAAAAAAAATAATTAAATCAGTTTTTTTAAAAAATCTAAACCGAATCGAAACTGGTTTAAACCGATCAGTTTTGATTTGGCTTGGTTTTTTTTGTTTGGCTCGGGTTTTTTTGATTTGGGTTGGATTCGGTTTTTTTGATTTTAAATTTATAAAATCAAATCGAACCGTTCATTTTTTAAAAAATTCTAATTAATTTTGTTCATGATTTAGTTTTTTCAATTATTTTTTTCTAATTTTTCTAATTTAATTTATTTTTTAATTTTTGTACTCAAATACATAGTAATCATAGATCACAGATGGCATGAACTGTCAGTGTGATGATTGCCTTTTATGTAAGAGTGGTGGTGGCTAGGCTGGGAGATAAGGGTGGCTAGGTTTTTTTTTTCCTTTTTTATTTTTAATATTTGTTCTCTGTATATCGTTCTCCTTTTTGCCTTCTCTTTTCTTTCATGCGGATTTGTATTTATAAATCATAAGGATTCCAAATCCTAATCAACTCGTTATTTTTTAAATTTAAATTTAAATTTAAAAAGGATTAATTGAATATGTTAGTAATTTGTTTCAACTAAATATCAAAAGAAAAATAAACATCCATTATAATTCTCATTTCTTTTATACATTATCTAATTGCATTTTTAATCAAAATAAATTTCCAATCTTTTAATTTATAGTCTTTAACATAATAATTTTAAATCATGGTTGACCATTATAACATATCTCGATTACAAAAACTTTATACTCTAGACCAGAGTTTTAAAACCCGGACCGGCCCGGCGGGTCGACCCGAGCCTAGAACTGGTCCGGGTGGAGGTAAAAACCCGCTTGGGAGTTGGCTCGATGAAACCCGGTCGACCCGGGACCCGGTCTATTTTTTTTTAATATTAGTAGTCATTAAACGATGTTGTTTTGATATTTTAAAAGGCCAAAACGCTCGAAGAAAAACGAAGCAATAGGTACAGTTGCAAACTTAATTAACGAAAGATGAAATTAGCTCTTTGAAACCCAGCTAAATGATTTTTGGTTTTCTTGAAGTCCTAAGAGGTCAATGAGAGATGGAAAACCAGAGACAGAGAGAGTAACAATCGACTCTAATTTAGATCAAAAGAACCGGCGCCGGTTACAAGATGCATTGCCTCTTGAGACCCCGTCTGGTCCGGATTCTGCCAAGGTGGAGTCTGGTGGTGTGAGCAATGAAACAGACAAGAAACCAAATGAACAAGGCGAAGGAAGCAAGCATTCTTCTAAGCCAACTGAAGTGCCTTGGTCACGGTTCTTTTTCAGTGTTTTTTCTTTTGGAAGTAATTGTTGATATGAGGTTTTGTGGAATTTGTTCCGGTGTCTCATTGTCATTATCTAATGGATGTGAAATCTAGCGGTTGAGACAAGTAAGTTCGAAGCTAAGGTATGCTTGGGTGCCTATGGAATAGAAAATTTGAGTTTGTAGCCATTATAGGACTTAGTGGTCCGGGATTATTTCTATACTTTCCTGAAATGTTATTTATACTATACAGTGGTTGTCTTTGTAAATGTTTATTTGCTTGAATCAAAACAGAGCAGTTCAACTTTTGCAACAAAAAAAAGGAGAGGTCTTTTTTTTATAAAAGTTTTTTTTTTTTTTTTTGACCGGTCAACCCATCCGACCCATGACTCAATCATTTAATTGAGTCGATGACCAGGTCGGGTTTCAAAACTATACTCTAAACTCTATAGTTCATGCATCCATAAAACTCCAAGCAACTCCTATTTTCCATAGTATAATTAAAATTAGTGGGATGACAGTTAACTATAATAGTCATTATAAGTTTATAACCCATTATTTATCCTCAATTTTTTAATATATTTTTAAAATATCAAAAAAATAATTATGTGGTCATTTTTTTATTTTTGACACTTCTATATTATATAAGTTTTTATAATAAAATAAAAATAAAGAAAAAAACAAAATAAAAGTAAAAGTAGAAATAATATATTAGTGGGTGCAATAATAGGCAATAAAGAAAAGGTGGTCCAACATGAATCACAACTTGATTCATCCTTCAAATATCTTGTGTGTTCTTCTTTTTATAGGATTGAAAAGGGGCGCGTGAAGAGCACACACCTCCATTCTCAGTCACTCGTCACCGTGCGTGCATTGCCTTTGTCACTTTTGTTCTAGCAACCTTTAGTCGATTCCAATAATCCCAAAAATCAATTTTAAAACCCTAAACAAATTTTTATGTATTTGTTTTAATAAATTTTCATGTATTGTTAATTTTTTTTAATTGTGATATTGGACTTGTATGAAAAAAAAATTTTATTAACGTGAGTGTCCGGATCAGTTTGTGTGTATTTCGATTAATCTCACGAGCCCTAAAATTAACAATCAAGTAAGTTTTCAGTAGCTATCATATTAGCAATTACAGAACTCGAAAACTTTTGTGAACTTTATGTGTATTGGCTATGTATATAAGATGTGAATTTATCTTGGATGCATATTAATTGTAATGGTCCATAAAGTTAACTCGAGAAAAATGAAGCAGTATTTGGTCGTTGTTTAAGGATATTGATTCGTGGAAGATAAGATTGCATGGTGTGTGATTTGACCTTTATTGTATTCAAAATTATCCTAAAAAGTTTATATACTTTTCTTTTTTTTAATTTTGATGTCTAACTTTTGTTTTATTATTTGTGAAGCTAACCTGGGATAAAAGAACTGGTCATTGCTGAAGGATGTTGGAAAGTGAATAACAATAATTATTAATATGCTACTTATTATTTTAAAATAAAACAAGAAAATTTATTATATCCAAGCGAATGTATTTTCATGTGTTTATGATATCCTTTCTTGACATGTTGAGAGAATTTGGGTGGGATTGATGTGATTTCTTAAATGTTTATTGAGAGTGAATAGCTATCCTCAATCTCATTTTAAATATGAGAAATAAATCAAAGCATAATTTATCATCTATCATTTTTTTGAGTCCTAATACACATATTTCAAAAATAAGGATTAGATTATATTGTCAGACCTACATCTCAAATCGTTATCTTAAATCTTAGTAGTTCTTGATTTTTGACAATAGAAACACATATATCAGTTAAGGTTCTTAGTTATCATAAAATTAGGTAGTAGTTTCTTTTTTTATTTTTACTTATTAGTTCTCTAAGATATCTCCTGCCACAAAATGGTAACTCCATTAGAAATATTATGGCTAATCTTTGTTTGCTTGTTTCTCAATGATAATGTGTTTCATGTGCTTATACACATGCTCTGAATATCTTTGATATGCTTATTTATTTAACTTGATTAATGTGTTTTTAGTATTTTGATTCGGTGTTTATATTTTCTATTTATATGATTATTGTATGTTAGTATTTCATTCATCATTATTTTTATTGGTCTGCATTGAATATATATGTATTTATGCTTGTGCACACACAACATAACATTTGTCGCGTGCACGTTACTTTAGGTTAATAAGGGAAAGTACCGGTGCTCTTCAATCCGGGTAACATTCGTGAAAACACTAAAATCTTGTAGATAGTCTTAGATTATGATTAGTAATTGATATGGCAATGCTCCGGTCTCTATTTGTTTTGCACCTTGTAGTACATCAGGTTCATATTACAATCGTTAGTGAACACCAACTTGTTTTTGGTGACATGTACTAAAAATTTATGCGTTCCTAAAGGAAACAAATTTTAGAGGCTACACGGGCAACCTGTAGCTCTAGCTCATGTATGGAGTCAAATGTTCAGCTTCATGAACTCCATGGCTCTGAAATGTACTAAAAGCAGTGTCCCGTTCAGCAAAAATTATACGTTCCTGAAGGAAACAAATTGGTTCTCTTCGTGCTGGATTATTGTGCTTTTGGAGCATTTCTAACATGTTCTTCCATGCTGGTAATAGAAAATCTTGAAACTAATCAATTAGAGGCTAAAACTTATCATATACACTTCCATAGTCCTCCACAGACTCTACCACACAACAAGGGCAGCTCCCTCTTTCAATCTCTATCATCTCATACAGGATCGTACTAACTAATTTGCCTGAGGAACTAACTAGCGGCTCCTTTGCCAACTAGTCCCTTCTTGTCAAAGATCTTCGGATGGCAAGTAATGAGCTAAATAAATGTTGAAGATGCATAGAGATTGGATTTTTTATCTTTTTTCTGCCTACATAAAAGGATTTTTATTATGGGACATCAAAACCCTATATATGTATATGGCATAAAGCCTTTAATTAAGGGAGCCTAAATGGTTATTCCCAGCCACAGCCCACCAAGTCTCATCACTTCACATCACCTTGCATGTCTATGTATGAATCTTCTCTCAATAAATAGTCTATAACAGAGCAATCATATATTAAGTTCGACCAATATAATATATCCAGATCACAAGAACTCTCTGCTCTAGACTCTAGTTCATGCATATCAGTAAACCTCCAAGCAACTCCTATTTCCTATAGTGCAAATGAGATTATTGGGATAACGATTAACCATAATAGTTGTGAAGTGTACAAAAGGATGGAACAAAGATTTTTGAAGTACATCCAAGAGGAAAAGCTACGGAGGAGGCAGCATACAAACAAAATGCATGTCAGAATGGTAAAACTGATCAGACAGAAAAAATCACATAAGCATATCCTACAATCCATAGGTATCTAGGAGTCTTCTATCATCCGAGTTAAGAAACTAAAAGGTGCCACCAGGCTGCATGGGTTAAAATGCCACTGATCCTCTGGAAAAGACAGCGAGATTTTTTAGGGAATAATAGATGGAAACTGGGGCTCAATGATGTATCTGGTATGTAGTAGTATCGAGAAAGTTCTGTTCTTGTCCACATCGATGACTTCAATGTCGTAGGAACTCTGCAAAACCACATTCATTCAAAGTGAGTTGTACTTTCAGCTCAAAACACCAGATTAGAACAGAATTCAATACATGACCAGAAATGAAATTAAGCTTTGCAATGGTACGCAACTCCATGAATACTGGCTTTCAAAGTGGCTAAAACTTATTCCCTAAAACCTGGTCTATTTCAGTGAATATCTACTGCAATTGTGTGGCGTTAATTCTGGTTTTAGTTATATATTATGTTCCAAAGGTGTTTCGGTCTTCCACGTATAGCATGTCAGATCATTGCAATTATTTGTGGAGGTAGAAGGTTGCTAGACATCAGTTGAAAACGAGGCAACATGACTTAGTCATCAATTAGAAACAACTGCAGTAACAAGATGCAATTGTGTTTTTTGAACAAAGAATAGGGAAAGAGCAAAAGGCAGAAGACTTTTACAGCTACAAATCACAGGTAAAACCTTGCATGGAGAAATAGTAACAAGATGCAAATGTGTTTTTTGAACAAAGAATAGGGAAAGAGCAAAAGGCAGAAGACTTTTACAGCTACAAATCACAGGTAAAACCTTGCATGGAGAAATAGTAACAAGAAATTATGAAATTGACCGCAACTGGTTAGTATACTTGATTGGGTGAGATGAGAGAATCATGTGAAACCTTAATTTTAGCTTCCATTGGATCAAAATTCAATCTAAACTTGGACAAACACTGAAACACATCTATATCTACTTGTGTCTTGTAATAAATATGATCTTGAGAGCTCAATTTCAAGATCATATTTATTTCAAGATCTTGAGAGCTCAATTTCAAGCTGTATACATGTAATTCAGCTCTGAACATCGTCCCAACCATTTTTTCAGGAGCCACAAACTTTAAATGCAAAGGAAACTAAAATTTGTAAGACCTTCAATAAATTTGCTTACATCAAGCTACAAATCTAACCATTATCTCCATTTCAACACTAAAACCTGGCTATTTACTTGACAGCTAAACTGCATAATTAAGATAATTAACATGACACATACTAAAATCAACTGGATCATGAAGTGACATAACCCACTACAAAAAATGAGAAAATACAGCACATAATAAATAAATAAAAAACAACTTAACAGCATAATAAACGACACAAAAACAAATTAATGTTGCTCAAATTGAGGCAACTACTTTCTCTACTAAATATCAGACCTGTTGTTCATCATGAGTCCTTAACAGGATGATAGCAAAACTTGTTGTGCAGAAAATAGAAAGTACACACTAATCCCTAGAGCAATCAACATACAAATGGCACAAGGTCAGCAAGTTGATAGCAATCAACAGCCTTACAAACAAGTAACAGTATTGATAGAAATAGCGAAACTGAGGCTCCAATCAAGAAGTCATAGGTAAAGGCAATTTCCAAAAACAGACTGATAGCTACAGGGACATCGGAGGCAGATTGAAAGTTTAGTTTGATGAACATCGCTGTCATTCTTAAGACCACAGATGCTCTCCAAAATGGTCTTTTTGTATTGTTTTGACTAATGTAGAAAAAACCAATGTAAAAAATTTAATTAAGGGTTACCACTTCAGAAAATAAAAAAGATCTTAAAATTCAGAAAACAAACCCGCATAAAAAAAAACCCACTTTAAAATGAACTTGGATGGACACTTTACCCATGTCATACCAATGTATACCTATTTACGTCAAAATGGGAAGTGTATAATTTCGATTAAAAACAAGTATAAATTGGTATGGCATGGGTAAAGTTTCCATCCAAGTAATGCTTAAAGGGGTTTTTTCATAGGTTCGTTTACTGTAATTCATCTTCCGTAGTTTGCTATGTCCAACCCTTCATTGAATTCTTTATTTTGTATTTACTCAACAAAATCATGACTTCATCATCAAGATGGCATGTCAATATGGTAAACTTTTTGGAGAGCAAGGTTTCTTGCTTCGAAAGGAAATATTTACATCAAACTGAGCCTTCAATTCGTCCTTAACACAACAATTGCAATCTACATGTTCTTGAAGACCACATTTTCCTTTGCCTAAGGCTTCTCTATAGGGATTTCAGCACTCTTTTCTCTTTCAATACTAGTACAGGTTTTAGTCTACCAGTCGACCTCGTGTCATCTACATGTTAAATGCTAAGGGGATTTCTATGTACTTGATCTCTACAAAATTAAAATCACTAACATCCTTGTTAAGGGGAACCCAATATCCAAAGGAGAATGTGCTCTCGTCAATTTGTGATGTTAGTTTGGTTTCATCATGTATTATGTTCTCAAGGAGTTCTTTACCTCCCATAAAATAAGATGCAAAATCACTGCAATTATTGATGTTATGATAGCATAATTGAGTCATTAATTAGCAACAATTGTGCTTACAATACGCAGGTTTTCAAATTGAAATTACATGACAAAACCTTATATAGCAAGAGCAAAAGAAATGCAGAAGAAGTCTATGCCTACATATCCTCTCCACATGTAAAACCCTTATACGGAAAAATAGTAGACGGAAATTATACAATTGAACTCAAAGGGGTTTGAATGTAAAGCTTCATTGAGTGAGATGAGCAAAACCTAATTTTTAGCTTCGACGGGTCCAGAAGGAATCTAAACAACTTCAGATTTTGAATACAAACACTAAACTTTCATACTTACAACCAAAACCATACCTACTTGCAATAATTATAGTCCTATGAACCCCTACCCCCAATTTTTGAAACACCAATAATTTCAACTGCAAAACAAGTTTAGAGCTTCAATAAAAATTTGTTCTATCAAACTAAATATCTACAACTAATTCCATTTCAAGATCAAACCTTTAAATGCTATTTACTATGCAGCTAAACTACAGAATTGTGATCACGCTAGTTAAACTTATCCACAAGTAAAATATCCCAAAAAAATGTATCACTAAAAATATAAATCAGAAACCACATAACATAAGCAAACATGACTAGAAATAAAGCAATCAAATACAAAGCAAGGAATAAACAAGATCAAGATTAGCAAGAACCATACCATCCACTTGAACCGGGCCGGTTCCCACTGGATACGGGTCGATTTACGAAACCCAGATTTGATTCATCAAATCTTCTCATCATCTCATACCCACCTGACTTAGGCCTCCCTTCCTCACCAAACCGATCCGGAGAACCAAAAAACTGCTGCTGCTGCTGCCTTTGACCCACCTCCTTACCCCTAAAAACCTCCGGCCCGGGCCTTTCCTCTCTCCCAACAAAACCCGGTCTAAGATGTGGTGGCACAAACTTATCCGATTTAGGCGACCCCACACTAGACCCAACCTCTTTCTGCTTTTCCTGTCCATGAACCGGAGAAGAAGCAATCGAACCAGCCCCGGTTCGACCTAAAGGACGTAGAGAAATCCGGTCCGATTCCGGTTCAGCCTCTGTTTGAACCGGGATTTGAACTTGAGCTTGATGGGCAGGTGGGGTTTTCGGTGAGGGAGTCAGTGGTGGTGTTTGGATAGAGGGTATAGGTTTAGGTGTGGTTCGGGTCAGAACCAGCATCCGGCCATGTGTACGGGTTGATGAGGATGGAAGATGGCTTTTGTAGAGATTGTTTGGGCTATTAGGTGATGATATAGTAGAGTAAAAAGAAGTGGAAGATTGGTGCTTTGATGGGTTGTTGTTTGTGTTATTAGAAGAGGTGGAATTGCTTATGTTTTTGTCATAAACATGGTTAAAGTTAACAGAGGCATATTTATTGGCTCTTGCCATCCACCACCAGCAACAACCACTACGTAGTTTTGTTTGCTTGTTTGCAGAGAGCAAAGGATGGGTCTTTGGCTGTTATTTTAGTACTACAGAGGAAAAGGTGAGAGGGAAAACACAAGGATTGGATCTTGAAGATGAAAGGAAAAGGAATGGAGAGATGAGTACAGGTGTTCTATTTTGTGCAGTTGGACTTTTGTGCACGTGACAGTGCTGTTGAGGTTTTTTTAAAATATTTTTTATTTCGAAATATATTAAAATAATATTTTTTTATTTTTTAAAATTTAATTTTAATATAATCATATTAAAATTATTTAAAAAAAAATTAAATTTAATAAAAAGTCAGTTGAACCGTTACTCCATATAACCTACGAAGTGGTTTTCTGTTGCTTACGTGGGGAAAAGTTAGTGGATTTATTAAAGAGGATGAAGTGGCGAATTCAAACACTTTTTTTCTTGTACTAGGTGGTTTGCGGGACAAAAAGGTTTCTTGGCTTCCGTACGGTTCTCATTATGTGCGTGCGTTTGTTTTTGAATTTTAACTATTTTTTAAAAGTATTTTTTAGATATTTACTTAAAAATAATATTAAATTAATATTTTTTTAGATATTTTTAGATAATTTTGATATATATATATATCAAAAATAAAAAAAATTATTTTAATATATTTTTAATTAAAAAATATTTTACACTACAATATCAAACACACACTTATACAAGCATAGGTATCGTTAGAATAATTTGCATGATTATCAATTTTTTATTTTATCATAGCTATTAAACTTGTTCATTAGGATCCAAACTTATCATATAATTTAATTGAGTTTACTAAATTTGGTCCAAACTTGACTTGGCCATACCAAGAAAAATTAAAAAAAAATGATCTCATTTTAATAAAAATAATTAACTCGAATTAATTTGATGACTCGCAGGTTAATTTTAATTCAAAATTTTATTGTTTAATATTTTATTTAATCAAAACTCAATATTAAAACTCTTCTTAGCTGCTTATATAGTAGGAAAACTTTCTTAAACAAAGCTAAAAAAATAATAAAAAAGATATAAATTAAAGAAGAAAAAACAAGTCCTAAATCAATTAAGAAATATATTGCAAATCCCAAACAGTTATATTTATACCTTATTTTATTTAAAGACCTTCCTGACTTTGGAAGGTATAAAATTTTAACTCAATAGAAAACATAGCCTTTAGAATTTTCTAATAAACTTTCAACCCGATCCAAAAGTCGGGTCCAAAGTTAAACTTGTTAACATAAGGCTCCGTTTGTTTGCAGGAAAGTTGTTTCTTTTTGGAAAATGAATTCCAGGGAAAGTGAATTCCTGGAAAGTGAATTCTGGGAAAGTATTTTCCGATGTTTGGTAGTGTTATAGAAAATGAACTGGAAAACACTTTCCAGGTGTTTGGTTATGTTATGGAAAATGAACTGGAAAATAATTTATTAATGAATTATTTTTCTTTCAAGTATATCTAATATATATAAAATATTTAATATAAATATTTAATCACTTGCAATAAAAGAATAAAATCTAAAAAGTATAATGATGAATTTTTTTTATTATAATATATATTCATACATAGTTTATTTTATAAAATATAACTATATATGTCATATCATATTATATAAAAATAAACTTGTGAAATATTTTTTTAAGTAAAACCTATTACTATATTTTTTTTCTTATATATTTGGTTGTTTTTTTTTTGGTATGAAGTTTTGTTTAAAAGATAAATAGATTTTTTTGTTAATTCCCCTCATTAACTCTCGCACAAACACAGAAATTAATTCCTTCAAAGCTTCCTTCCCCTGACTTCACAAGTATCAAATTAATTCCTTCAAAGCTTCCTTCCCCTGACTTCGTATCAAATTAATTCTTGGTTTCTCTTCTCGCTCTCTTGTATGCTTGTTTTGTGTCTGTTCACTAGTTTTCTCTTTTTTTTTTTCTCGTGTTTTCGTCTTCCCCCGTTCGTTCTTATTCCTCCCGTACGCTTCTCTTATCGCTTTCCTCTCTCGTGTTTCTTTTTTGTTCCCTCTCTGTCTTCTCGTCTTCCGTCTTCTCCGTCTCTCGGGTGCTCGAGATGGCGGAGACAATGATCGTTCTTTCCTTCTCTTCCCATTTTCTCTCGTTTTTTGTTTTTCCTCCCGTGTTAGGCCCCGTCTCCCGGTTCCCCATGTCCCCGTTTTATCCGTCCAAAGCACCCTCTCGTTTGCGTCTTCTTTAAGGTCTCGCCAAGGTTTCCTCCGCTCTTGTATTTTTTTTATTCCTTCGTCCCGTTTTTCTATCAAAAAGCCCCCCATTCTCCAAGTGCGCTCCCCGGTTCCCTCTCATGCCCCGGTTTCCTCTCATGCCCCGGTTCCCTCTCTGTATCTCTCGCCATTTGTGCACAAAGAAGCACATATTCAACACAGATGCAGGGCAAAGTGTCAAGGGGCAACAGGGCTCCTCTTTCCCAGTTCTCCTCTTTCTCCGCCGGCTACTATTAAAAAAAAACAGAGCAAGGGAGGGGCTGGATCCGGGGATGGGGTAACAGGAAGGGGCTGCTTTTTGCTGGGGAAGATTGATTAACATAGTTTGGGGATTTTCAAGTGCCTTGAATTGGTTTGTTTGGTTAGAATAAAACTACCGAATGTGAGTGGTTTTTGAAGAAAACTGTCATGGAAAAATTGTGTTTTTCGTGGCTTGCGTGATGAATTTTTGCTGTGTTATGGAAATCTTATGGGAAATTTATGATGGGTAACAAATTTATGGAAATGAAATGCTATAATTTTTACACAGATCTATGAAGCAGATAGAAATATAAAGGAAATAGAGGAAAAAAATACCTAAACTTGTTCAAGCAAAATGCTTCAATTGTCCAGTGAATGTTTCTGTAATTGTTTTTGCTTCCAAACGTTTTTGACGAGAGAGAAAGCCCTACTGAAAAAAGGAAAGTGTTTTCCTTTCTTTATCAGAAGGAAAACACTTTCCTTTAATAAAACGGCTCTAAAATATTGACCGGAATTCAGTTTTCTTTTACTATTTTCTTATATTGCTGCCAAACATGGGAAAACAAGGAAAGTGAATTCCAGGAATTCACTTTCCTGCAATCAAACACGGCCTAAAGTTGTGTGCCAGGGAAAATCCCCAATATCAGTCTTCTTAGGTTAGAGAGAATTTGTTCTTTTAAATTGCTTTTTTTTTTCATCTTATGATTGTCCAATCAAGAGTTTTCAACTATTTACATACTTAGTGTTTTTTGTTAGAAACATCACACGTGGTAACCAAAAAGCTCAACCTCCCTAAAAATGGAACCAATCTTAAGCATTACATGAAAGACTAAATGCAACAACTCTTGCAGTAGTCTTCTAAAACTCTAACTCAACTAGAAACTTATTACTAGAAGACCAAACAATCTCTACCCATATTTTATATATCATTACTAACATGATATGCACTAGTTTTTTTAATATAAGAATATTTGAACATTTACTTCATGACTTTTATCTAAAATTTAAGAATATCAATTTTAACCCCTATCAATTCCAGAATCCTCATAAAACACATTTGAGGCTGATACGAGAGGTTTTTTTAGTAAAATAGATATTTTTCTTAGTTAATTTATTTTTTTTCTTATTATTTTTTTTCTATTTTATATTATTAAGTTTTTCTAGTGTTTTTTTCTATTTGAAGGTAATAGTTTTCCAACTTTATTTTTCTTATTCAGTATTATTAAGGTTTTTTTATTTTTACTATATAAAGAGTTAATATCTTTTTGGCAATTGAGACATGCATGAATAAAAATTGAGTATTTTGGGTGTCTTCCTATAATTATGATGTTATTAGTCTTTGAAGATTTTAACTTATAACAAACTTCATTATCCTTTGCTCTTGTTTGCATCAATTGGTATCAAAACTTAACAATTCTTCATGATTTTGGTTAGCGGTTGTAGAGGATGTGTATTAGAGCTCAACAATTCTTAATGGTTAATTATTATGTGTTGCTGAATAACCATGACTAGAATAACTCTATGATTCTTCATGGTTTTGGTTTGAGGTCGTAAAGAACTTGTATCAAACTTAACAATTCCTAGTGGTTAGTTATTATGTGTTGTTGAATAACCATGATTGAAAGAGATTGTAGAATAAGACATGCTTGTGAAGGATGAGATAATAAGGTTACTCCTCGAGAAAAAAACATCAAAGAAATAATGTGTTATTTTCATCTACATCAATTGTTATTGTTGAAAACTCTAATGGTGAGATCCATTATGGAGTTGCTCACACAAAAATATTGTGTTAAAGATCTATGATGGGGTGTCCCGCACAAAGATGTTGGAGATCTATGATGGGGTGGCCCACCAAAAAAATGATGTTTGTAGTGGAGGACAATTTTCTAACTATGGTTTGAACTTGAGGGAAGTTTCTTATAACCTGATGAGACTAATGCAAGAGCTTTCTTTTTTTCCTTTTTTGAATGTAACAATTTTCCTAGTTTATTTTTTCTATTTAGTATTTCTAGGGTTTCTAGTTTTTTTATTTATTTTTAACACTTTATTAAAATGAAGCATAATCCTAAAATACAAAATACAAATCCAAAAGAAATAAGGTTTTAATGACAATATCAATAAATTTTCATAACAAAAAATAAATTGACAATGCTATAATAATTAATTTTCCTTGCCAAACATTCATGATTTGATATTACTCATCAGGTTCCTTTTCTATCATCTGAGCCGATCATAATTAATTTTTCTTGTTTGGGGTATTCATAAGCCCCCAAAACTACCATTTTCTCATCACATGCAACATCTTTAAATATCAATGCATTCACGCCCCCACCATTGATATTTGTATGGTTTGAAAGATGGTTAGTGTTTACATTGAAGGTTTTGTATCTCCTTTAAAGGATATCCAACTATACTTGAAAAACATAATGACATGTTTTGTAAATGCTTTACATGCCTCAGTATTGTTCCCAACTGCTATTGAATGGTAATCACATTTCTTCTCAGGCTTTTACTAAGTAAGGTTAAAGTGGTTGTAATGAATAGGAAAAACTTGACCTAGCTTGATTAAGTGTTGGTATAGCCCTTATAAAGGCATTGAAATGGGTGGTAGTTTTCCCTGATTATGGCTTATTTTTTAGATATTTTGATGATAAAGGTAAGGTGAGGTATTTTAGTGGTATAGACGTAGGTTGTTGTTAAAAGGTTGAGTGTTTTGGTAATAAAGTGGTTGGTTGTTTTGAGGTGAGGCTTAGGAAAACATGCTAACAATGGTGGTTGTTGGGTTGTTTAGTGGTGTAAGGTAGGCATGATAAGGTGGAGTGGCATTGGTCATGTCATTTTAAGTGAAGTGAGGGTGAAAAGGTATCTCAAATTTGTTTATATGTCATTTTTTAATGATAAGTATAATTAACCATGTGATGCATTTTTACCTTTTTTTTTTACTAAAATTTCCTCTCTTTTTTTGCCCTGACTAAGCAGTTTCATCAATCCTTCTAGCTTTGATGACCTGCTCGACTTATTCAAAGAACAAGTATAATCTCAATGAAGTTATTTGATCCATTCCCTAAAAAGTATTCTTAGAACAAACTATTGAATATGTTGATAAAGATGGAGACCAACTCTTTTTCCTATAAAAATGGATGAATATAAGTCGTAACTTCCTACCAGCACTAAGCATAGTCTTTTTGCCTTAGTGTTTCATACTTTCACGGCTCGTAAACCGTGGAGTCAAAAATTGAAATGTCCTCAATTATAATCGAGACTTCTTTCAAGGATGTGTTGTGTCTTATTATTTCTAGAAAAATATTTTGGATATTAACCACTTGGGTTTCTTTATCCAAACATTAACAGCGAATAATAATAAATTATTCCCAATAATATTTTGGATATTCATCCCTTAGGGATTTCTTTATCCAAACATTAACGGTGAATAATAGATGAATTCCCCCTAAAATAAGGTTTTTATATTTTTTGAAATATTGGCCAATACCCTTTGGAGTTTTACAAACATGTTGTAAAATCCAGAAATGCAATAAAATAATTTTGTTGTGTTTAAGAAATCCATGCGAAAACATATTTTCGAAAACTTCCAATATATATAAAAGAACATTCAAAACATGTTAGGATATTGGCCGTATGCAACACAAAAAAAAACATTTTTATATATATTTTTTTTGTCAAAAAAAAACATCACGGTTAATCGCAATTAATTACGGGCTTGACTGGATTCAGCCAGGCTGAACCAGTTACTGGCTTAAACCAGTAACCGGTTCTGCCACTATTGCATGCATATGCATGCTACAGTAGCAAGGTAATTAATTTGGCAAAAAACAGGGAAAGAAAGACCTACCTGCGAGGCAACAGCTGGAGGCGAAGTGGAGGGGACGACTGGGGGCTGCTCACGAAGGACAACGCTGTTCCCAGTGGGGACAGGTTTGCTGACTGGAAAATGATTGTCTCAATGGTGGCCCTTCGGTGTTGCTACGACCAGTGCAACTCCTGCCGGGAAGAGAAGGATGCTGCTGGAGGAGTAGCCTATGGCCGAAGAAAAAAAATTCCCTCTCTCGCTGGCGGCAGTGCGTGCTCAAAGTAGCCGAGGACTTGCAATGATCGGTGATGATCGCGCACCCCTGCTGCTTCTTGCTCCCGGTGCAGAGAAGAAAACACAGCTACTGTTGGGGCGATGGGGAAGAGATATGGCAAGGCAGATGATCGGGACCAGTGGCCGCCGACGCGAGACGAGATCGGGTCACCGTGCTGTTCTTGAAGGTTACAATGCGTAGGCTGAAGCTGATGAAGCTTGTAGTGCTGTCATGTTAATTTTGGTGTTGTTGTTGCTGAGGAAATAGCCAGTAAGGAGGAAGATTGCGGGAGAGCCGTTTCTGGGAGTTGTGTTGACAGAGAGGGAAGGCCTGTAAGTGGTGTTCACGGTGGTTGCAAGCTGGGGGAGTGAGGTCTGGCGAAGGGAGAAGTGAAGCTTGTGTGCAGAGGGAAAGTTTTGGCTGAGAAAGGGAGATTCTGATGAGGGCAAGACACGGGGCTGTGAGTGGGAAACGTGGGAAACGTGGGAAGGAGAAAGATGAGTTGGCTGTTTGTGGGGAGGGGCAGCTGAGAGAGGGAAAAGTCAGGTGAGGGGGAGCGGCTTCTCTTAGCTGGGAGAGTAGGAGCAGGAAAGTGGGTGTTGTGGCCGCCAGCTGCTGTGGGGAAGATCGAAGGGTAAGAAGATCTGTTGAAATGGGGGGAGTTCCGCTGGCTTTTGTGTATTTGTGTGGTTTCTCTGGTTTGCTTTGCCAAGGCTAAAAAGGGGAAGGTGGCGGCTTGTTTTTTTTTTAAAAAAAAAAGAGGAGGGGCGTGGTTAAGGAAGAGAAACAGGTTTAGGTTTTTTATCCGTAGGGTTTTTTATGTTTGAACCTCTTTTCTGAAAAATTGCCCCCTTATATATATATTTGTATATGGCTGGAGGTTCACTTATATAGAAAATCTCTACACATGCTATTTAAGGAAATATTGCAATAATTATTGCAGAGATTATCATCTATAACCAGCACCAACAAATCCTATATATATGGCATTTTATATTGCAGTGATTATTTTCCATAACCAGCACGAATCAAATCATATATCTTTGATATTTTATATTGCAGTAATTATATGTGATTCAGTAATTATCTCCTTGACATATTGCTTCCCTAATATTAGCCTTGATGCTCTATGTTATCGCCACATGTAAACCCTTATTGTTTTTTTGTTTTATTTTTATTTTTTTATTTTTAAAAATTTATCAAAACATGGGTCAAAAATTGAGTAGCAACACTTATATTTCTTCTATATCGCTTATATTGATGTATGAATACCTCATCCAAATCTTTTTTATTTTTTTATTTTGATTTTATCCAAGCTAATATACCATTACAGAGCAATAACACTTATACTTTCATAGAAGAAATGGATGAGCAACTTGTCATCCTTGATCATTTATGACATCTTACTATAATAAATTTTCATATGGGTCTCTCAACATTTAAGTCCTATATACTTTGTGAATTCTAGTACATTAAATTTCTTAGGGATAACTATGTATGTCAACAAACATATCTCTGATGTCCTTATAAAATCATACAAAACCATGCCTTGGATAATTTTTAAATGTTTTTCAATCACCAAGAACTTGTCAGCCTCTAACTTTTCTTTAGGCTCTTCATTACTACTTTTGTCATAGACTTTAAAATGGGGGTAGACATTGCCTGTGATAATACCGAAAGGGGTGTGGAGCTCTTAAAAATTGATTATTAGTTGGAAATCCATAGTTCAGTGTGAAATACAACTTTTTGATGAGAAATCCTTCATATTGATGAAAATCTAGAGGTAAATCCAGGTATTTAAGAGCAATAAGGATATGTTATGGGGTATGTATTTCTATATCGTTCTCAATTAGAGGGTCGTTTACTAGATAACATGTTCTAAGAACTTTGTTCAAGCAAACTGGTGAGTCTAACTATCTCACCCTTCATTAGATTAATCCTTTTCAGGCAGTTCTGCTCTAGAAAATCCCTCTTTTCATTCTTCATTTTCTTTCTGAGCCTAGTGTTGTAGCTTCATAAAGGAAGTTCAGCTTTGTAAGGGCAAGCTATATTTTTTGCTTGACCAAGTGAGAATGCACAGATATAAACACAAGAATAAAAAGACTAAATTAGATTAGATATGAATTAGCTTTCCATGAAGGGTGAAAATAGTTGCTAAATGTTTGATGTTGATAGATAGTCCATTTTAATTTTTTTTATAGAGATATATTTTATCTAATTTGACATGATGTTCAAAATCGAGATTGAGGATATGAATACTTCTTAGTAGATCCAGATAGTTTACGTACAAGTAATTCTAAGAGTAAAAGTAAAAAAAAATCATTCATTTGAAATTGTGAAAATTGACTTAACATATTGTCCATATATTAGGGGAAGGTAGTTTATAACTTCCCTTCATCCAAAAATATGGAAATAATTCAATGTATTAACCCTTACATTTTAAGAATAAAGACTCAAGATTCTGATTCATCTAAAGATGGGGAAATATATACAAAATACTTCACTAATTCATCATACAAATTGACTCCACCTTTTCTAATTGATAATAATGGCATGTTCTCAAATAGATTTTGATTGTCTTATAACCTAATCTTATGAGATCTCATACACATCATACTTGCCCAATGACATTACAAGGAGACATTATAAGGAAAGGTTCTAACTATTACACGTAGGTAGGTTGACTAACCTAAAGATCTTTATAGAGTCCCTTATCGTTCATGTAAACAAGCCTTAAAAAGAACCTGACACCTACTAGGTGAAAGAAATATAGACTGAAGCAATGACATGTCGACTACTAATCATAACCATGTAGACTTTAAACGAGAGTCTAAGGTTTCTTGTGTGCTAACCCAAGATGAAGCCACATCAGGACACCACTAATTTCTCATGCTAACCTAAAGTAATTCATATGTGAATGAATGTTGTGTAGTGTATGCACGAGCATAAGTCCATATCCAATCCAATATGTATGATAATGAAATAAAAATAAATAAAAAACATATAAGCAAGCAAACAAATCATAAATATAACCAATCATAAAAATAAAGGCACAACATAACTAGTCTAACAATCATATTGAGATTTTTCAATGTTCTGAATAAAAACCCAAACTTAAAACACATCCATACATGATAATAAAATATCGCACATAATGATCATCCATCATATCCGCACAAAATAAAAAAAATCAATAAAAATAACCTAACACTCATATACATGATCACCAACATATGAAAAAAAACCCAAATATCACACACATAAGATAATCAACAAATTATCCAAAGTAAATAATAATAATAAAAATTTTGAATCATAGAATGATTTACTATAACAGTTGGAATTGATCGGAATGCCCTAGAATGAGGTGGATCAGTGTTGACCTATGGCTTACACATGCTGGCATATTAGGAACAATTGGGTCTGGTGATGCATACCATGCATGCGCTATTGCTTGGACCTGCAAAGACAAAATAAAAATGTTTTTTTAGGTGGAAATCAAGATTGTGATCTTTGGTTATTGTGGGTTATGATTTCATGGGGTTTTTTTTGTTGAGTTTCAGGCTAGAATTTAAGCTAAAATTGGTTGTTTTCGGCAGGAAAAGAGACAACTATTCTGCTTTTTTTTAGCAGATTAGGACACTCAAATAAAGAGAGATGATATGTGTCACTTATTTTCAATGATATGGGATGTAATTCACTCGGTTTGTGAGGGAATAAGATGGTAGCTGACTATTGAGATTTTGGGTGATAATTTATAAAGTGATTAGGCTAAAGCCATAAAGATGAAATCAAGGCTTGTGGTAGTGGTTGCTGTCAATGGGTCTATGGTGGTTGGCCAGAATGTATTTGGTTTTTTTTATGTAAAAAGGAAAGAAGATGATGAATAGATTTTTTTACTGTTTCTTGTTTTTATCTCTATTTTTAGTATGTTTGTTTTTTGTTTGTTTCTTTTTATTCTCTTTTTTTTATTATTCTCATAGTATCCTTCCATAACTTTTTCTCTCTAATCATTAATGATTTTTTCTCTTATAGAATTGTTTTTTCTCATCCCCTTTTATTTCTCTCGTCTAGTCTATTTATAACTCACCTTTTGCTTGACTTTTTATCTCAAATTCTTTTTTCTTATCTTTATCTTTTTTTCTCTTGATCTCCTCTTATAGTTAAACATGATTTAAACTCTTATGTTTAATTTTGGTCTCTTTATTTTAATAATCATTTTACATTTTAATTTCTATTTTTTAATTGCCCAAGACTAGGAAGCTCTAGGCCCCGTTTGTTTGCAGGAAAGTAGTTTCCTTTTGGAAAGTGAATTCTGAGGAAAGTGAATTCCGGGAAAGTGAATTCCGATGTTTGGTAGTGTAATGGAAAATGAACTGGAAAACACTTTCTAGTATTTGGTTATGTTATGGAAAATGAACTGGAAAATAATTTATTAATGAATTAATTTTTTTTTTCTAATTTATCTAATATATGAAAAATATTTAATATAAATATTTAATCACTTACAATAAAAGAATAAAATCTAAAAAGTGTAATGATGAATTTTTTTATTATATCTTATATTCATATATAGCTTATTTTATAAAATATAACTATATATGTCATATAATATTATAGAGATATAACCTTGTGAAATTTTTCATAAATAAAACCTATTAATTTTTTTTTTCAATTTTAAAAGCTTAAAATATGTTTTTTTTCATATGAAGAAAGCCAAATTAGTTTATGGTATTAAGATTTTTTTAACCAAGTAAGAGTTAAATATTTGAGTTTTTTGGTATGAAGATTTTTTTAAAAGATAAATAAATACAAAAATATTTTGATAGATTTTTTGGATAAAGATTGTTTTTTTTTACGGGTATAGGCAATTATCCCTGTAATATCCCTTTAATATATATTAAAGAAGCATTAAGAAATAAATATAAATATCTTACATCAACCATAGTCATGCATAAATATTAAGTTTTAATGTAATACTCATACATATTAGTTCAAATTAACAAACATAAACATGTTAGACCGAATTAAACAAGTAAACATACTTGTCAAATAACAAACATAAATCATCTTAGCAATCAGGCCTGTAGCTGCGTTGGTTCACAAAATTCTGAACCTAAATTTTTCTCAAATTAGCATTTTTTACCATAAATGCTTTTGCCAACATTTCATGCTGGACCAAGTGATCAAATGCATCCCCAAGAGTGATCTCATCAAAGCCTTCAATTTTCATCACTTCTGTATATAGCTCATTAACATCAAGTTGATTTTTGCTGAGGTTTTGGATTGCAAATGCTACATCTCCAATCTTTTTAAACAACTTTTCAACACTATCATCTTTATACATGCGATTTCTCTTCCTATGTTGCTTTTTTTGTGCACTAGAGGAAGATGTCTCTTTTCCTTTTGAAGTTTCTTCATATTCCCCTTCATTTTCAATTGAAATTGATTGCTCTTCAGTGTTCTCTTTCAAGTTGACATCAACATATGATTTGGCATAATTTCCGATTGCCATATCTTTTCCAACAACAATTGTCATCGCCTCGTACATATCAAGTTTTTTGTTGAGATACTTGTCATGATTGGGATGTGCCTGTTCATAAAGTTTAGAATATGAAATTTTTTAGTTCCTTGTATAACATTTTGAAAACAAAAGTAAATATAAAAATTACGAAGAGTATAATATTTATCATACCTTCACTTCTTCATCATAAACATCTTTCGAAACTGTAATCATCTTCAAACAATCATCCCAACTAAAGCCACTTTTATTTTTAAGCTTGGTTATTATTCCCCATTCTTTTTTCACAGTTTTGAGATGATTGTCAACATGCTTAGGCTCGCATTGAACATTGAATGTTTGACTAATTTCTGTAGCCACCTTAACAAAAGATTCTGCTCTAAAGGTGGAAGAAGGTTTTTTCCTTTAAATGCCTCCTCAGCTAATATCTCAAGTAGCATGTGAGACATAGACTTAGACCATGTAAAGTGTTTGCCCTTGCATTTTTCATTCTGTGTGGTACTCATTTCTACAAAAAAAAAAAAGGTTACAAATTTATACAAAATATATCATATAATATTTAGATTTAATAAATTAAATATAAAAACTACAATTAATATTTAAAAGAGAATACATAAAATACATAAGAAATTATAATAAAGTCAACAAACAATCCAAATACATAACAAAGATAATAAAAACTTAAGCAAGACATAATAAAAACAAACACATATAATTAACACTCAATTACCAGTTTCTTTGAGTGTTATAATCATTCCACATGGTTGATGCAATCATTTCTCTTTTTGTTATCCACTCCCTATTCTCTTCCCTCTCCTCCCGTTGACTTAAGTTGATTGTTCGTCTAATTGGTTCACTTTCCGAACATATTTCTTCCATAAGAAAGTCATTTGGATCAACTCCCATAATGTGATTATGAATAATACAACATGAAGCACAACATCTACTTGTGTTTCATAAGACCAAAAAGATTTTCCATCAATTGATCTAAAACGACTCTTCAAAATACCAAACCCTCGCTCAATAGCAGTTCTCAAAGAAGAGTGTCGAAGATTAAATAGCTCTTTTTCATTTTCTGGTGAATGTTCTGTAAACTCGTTCAAGTGATATCGAACTCCACGAAAAGGAGAAATGATTCCTTTTCGAATACGGTAACCAGCATCACCAAGATAATATTTCCCTACAAGTTAGAAAAAAAAAACCTATTACTATCTTTAGCTAATTAAACATTTTATATGTTTATTGCATATAATAAATACTTTATTATATACCTTCTGGAATTTTTAGACCACTAGGTCTTGATAATGCATCACCTAAAACCCGTGAATCATGTGCACTTCCTTCCCAGCCAGCTAAAACATATATAAACTTCAAATCAAAAGTTATAGCTGCTAAAACATTTTGTGTTGTTCCTTCTTTTCGACCTCGAAACTTTCCTTGAATCTCAATAGGAACATTTGCAGGAACATGGGTACCATCAATTGCTCCCACACAATCTTATACAAACATGAAAAAATAATTTATAACCTTTTCCTCTAGATGTAATTAATTAATGTATAAAAATATTGGTATTGTTCTCATACCTTAAAATAAGGATAGAATCTTCGATTATTCATTATCTCTGCGGGAACTGTATCGCCTGGGTCTTTAATTAGGTGTTTGTATAACTTAAGAACTGCTTTTAAAACAATTCTAAAGTAACGATGGATAGTTTCAACAGACCTATAATATATACCACTAATAAAATAAAATCTTTGGTTTTGGCCTACAATTTGTAAGAACACAATTACTTGCTCCCTAATAGACATATTTTGAGTTGATCGTAATAGGTCATGACTTGTGAGAACATCACACAATTTATATAAGACTGGTTTCATACAAATTTGTTCAACGCAATGTCTATTACCTCGATTCAAAATGCTATCCATATAGAATTCTCGTTGAGAAATTGTATTTATACGTGGTTCTCTTGGTATATAATTTCTATTTCTTTCTTGTTCAATAATAGCTACCCCTGTAGCTATCACAGTTACAGTTGCTCCCATACATGCTGCATGAATAATCTTACTATCCATAACAAAAAAAGTGAAGTTTTCTGCTAACAAAACCTCAAAATTTAGGGAAATAAACATTAAAAAAGCATATAAGATACTTACATAATCAATACAATAAATTATGCTCAAAATTATGCGCAAAGAAGCTGATTCCCAACACAAACAATGCCTTAAAGGATACAATTATATAATGAATTATGTATCCCATAACAAACAATACAATAATTTATTAATGAATTCTGTATAAAAATATTAACGGACTCAAGTTTTCTACCGAAACCATTTCAGTTTTTTATAACTGTGTATAATCATCATCATCAATGCACATAATATTTCACTGTCTAATATTTCTACCCAAATCAATTCTTGAACAATTACTGTGTAGCATCATCAACCATTCACAAATATTTAATCACTTTCAATTAATACCCGGCTTAACCACTAATAAAGAACCATTGTCTATTTCTACCCAAACCAATTCCTACTATGCAGCTACATAAGAAATCAACGGGTATTCCTTTTCACAGTCAAGATTTCTACAGAAATCAATTCCCCTTTCATCATCAACGCACACACATCACGCCTACAAAGCAAAGGAAACGCACAAAACACAGGAAACGCATATCAGCAACTCAGCAATAGAGAAGGAAAATCACATTGGGTGGGTTGGGAGTCTACTGGAAGAGAAGCAGTTGAAGAAAAGGAGAGGAAGATGAAGAGATAGAGGGTAATTAAAAGCATTTGTTTTCGATTAAAGAAAAGGAGAAACAGAGCATAGGTTTGCTTTGTGTTTTTTCACAGAAACCAAACAAAACATTTCTGTGAAAAAAACACAGCAAACCCAATTTATGTGAAAATAACATAGCATGAGAAAAATGGGTTTGGGTTTGCTGTGTATGGGTTGCTGTGTATGGGTTTGCAGTGTTTGGTTTATGGGAAAAATGCAGGGGTTTTGGTTTTCTATGTATGGGTTGCCTGGCGAAGAGGTTGGGAAGGAAACGAGGCCGAAGGGTGCTGTGTATGGGTTTGCAGTGTTTGGTTTATGGGAAAAATGCAGGGGTTTTGGTTTTCTATGTATGGGTTGCCTGGCGAAGATGTTGGGAAGGAAATGGGGCCGAAGGGTGCCTTCGACTTAAGGAAAGAATGGTGATTCTTTGCTGTGATAGCAACAGTGGTGATTCTTTGCTGTGATAGCAACAATGGCGAAAGAATGGAGTTTGCCGTGTTTGTGTATGGGTTTGTGTTTGGTTTCTGGGAAAAATTTTGGGTTTGCTGTGGTTGATTTTTCCCAGGGGTTTGGGTTTGCTGTGGTTGAATGGGTTGCCTTCCCATGGGTTTCGGTTTACACAGAGCATGGGAGCATTGGTTGCAGTCAAATTAACAAGATCAACAAGGAAAAAAACGCAGCACAAGATTTATGCCATTATAATAACTACAAATTAAAAATAAAGAGGATGAAAACATGAGATAAATAAAGACATTTGAGAAAAAAAAAATTACCTGGAAGATGAGAGATGCTTGCAATTGATCTGCGTAAATTATTTGGGAGAGAAAGAGAGTTTAGGGATTTGCTTTTTGGTACAGGGGACACTTTTTGTCAGTAAAGAAAAGGAAAGTGTTTTCCTTAGAAACAAGAAAGGAAAACACTTTCCGAAGAAAGGAAAACACTTTCCGGGCCTAAAGCTTTATTTTTTTCATTGACTGGAATTGAGTTTCCTTTGACCGATTTTCCTTATGCTTACCAAACATGGAAAAATGGGGAAAATGATTTCCAGAAAAATGAATTCCTGAAAACAAACAAGGCACTAAACTCGTTAACAAAATTTGTAGCAATTCTCATTTTTATTTTATTTTTAAAAGTATATTGAAAAACAAGGGTCAAAACTGGTTACACAAATGATAAAAATACTCAATACTAGCTAATCTTTTTTCCACCACACTTTTATGAGAATTCGATTAGCAAACGCATGGATTATATAGTGTTTATGGTACTAGGAGAGTTTTTTTTTTCCAATTACTTTAAGAAACATGACCATAGAAACACCTGCATAACCTTGAATGATTAATCTTAGCATACCCATTAAACCTTATGCAATTAAGTCCCCATCTATTAACAAATTGTTGCAATCTCATTTTATCCAGTCAAGAAACTAAGAATATCAAGTGTTTATGATACATATAAATAACGAGTGATAGCATGAAGTGATAGAATACCAATAATGACATAGATGGGGTACCAACAATGCAGGAAATAGTCAACTAAAACCTAGATAGGGAAAGAGAAAAGGAAACACCACTCATTTAGTGCAAAAATAGATTGGTGGCATGCTCAATGCTGCATGCCGATAAAAAATTTAACATAATATGGACGATTATTTTTTTTTAAAAAAAGAGAAATTGATAATTGAGTTAAATCTTAATTAATTTAATAAAAAAAATAATGTAGCACAACAAATAAATAAAATATTGTCTGACTAACACGTGAAACTTGTGACTCGAACATGAGATACGTCCAAATTACATATTTATTGTGCGTACTACGTTATAAGATCAAGATAATTCAATAGAAAAAGAAATTAATGATAAATAAATAAAAACTAGCAAGGTTGAGAGACTTATATATATATCACAATACAAATTATTTACCTGATTGTATTTAATGAATTTGTTTATTAAAATTAATTTGTAATAGAAATTGATACACATAAAATTTATTGAATAAAATAAAACGAAAAAAATACTATGCAAAGCTGCACTTATTAAAAATATTATAAAAAAACAAAACATTTTTATTTTTAAAAAATAAAATTTATCTATATAAAATATAAAAAAATTACAGACGAATCATATTAACCTTTTCAAAAATTAAATACACCTAATATAATAAAAAGAAATATCACCATAAAAAAATGTTAAATAATCCAATAAAATCATAAAGAACGAATATTAATTAAAATATAAACTTAAAAATTATGTAAAAAAAAAGACATTTTAAAAGGGTATTAATTACAAAAAAAAAAGAATGAGGCTAGACACTGCTAGGCTTGGTAAGTCAGACCAAACGCCTAGCCCATCAAGAAATGGGCCATGCATGGGCCCTTTTATTCCTTTATAAGTTAATGAAGGTGAACAACATGTCATTTGTCCTCATTGTTTTTTGAAAAAAAATAGATGACACATTGTTTGGATTTCCAGATTTCGGTCACTGTGGTAACCGAAAAAATAAAGTTCATGTTTTTTTCATGCAAAACACCTAAAAAACACTCTAGGAACCTTGTTAAACCAATTTATGACCTCAAAACACACAACAAAAAATGCCTCAAAACCCGAAACCAACCTGAAATAAAAAATATTTCCAAGCTCAGATATGTTTTTTTAGGTATTTTCAAGATAAAAAAAACACACACACACGCACACACCTAGTTTAAACTCCTCTTATCATATGGAATCATTTGACATATAAATCAACCGTTTTAGTGACTGGAATAGTTGTCAATGACAACTTTCT
This sequence comes from Populus x sibirica, assembly GCA_019202695.1. NCBI lineage: Eukaryota > Viridiplantae > Streptophyta > Magnoliopsida > Malpighiales > Salicaceae > Populus > Populus x sibirica. The sequence goes on from JAGMVL010000317.1 coordinate 714,486, forward strand.
CTCTTTATATCGAAATCCGGCGAGCCTCTCTCTTTTCTCCTACCATAAAAGGACTGGAAAAAAAAATAAAGTTTAATATCAAAATTGATTTTTTAAAAAAAATTGAAAGGACTGGTTACCTAAGAACCAAAAAAGATGGAAGGGCGAAAATGAATTTTTAAGACAAATTTCAAAGCTACCACCTATTTCACCTGTTGTTTTCACTTTAGTTCCCTATCATTCAACTTAACCCTTCCTCCCAAGAAAATATATAATTGAGTGTTAATTTGAGCTTGAAAGAGCTAAATCATACAAAATAAAAGTTTGAGAACTAAATTGAAAATTCTAAAAAGAAATCACTGGTACAAACAATCTATAATGATTGGTAATATGATGAACAGTAATGGTGCTAATGAGTTCCTTTGGTATGTGTTAATTGTGAAAAAGAATTCTAAAAACTTAGCGCAACTCATTACTTGCTCTGCTGGAAGTTGAATTGAACCCTCTACCTTAGCTCCCATCTTTTATGGGGTATATCATCAGCACTTCTATTAGATCATTAAACATTACGAGCCACTTGCTCTCTTGTTTTTCCAGACAATCTGGGTATGTTCGACTAGCTGTCGTGTGTATTTTTATTTTATTTTTTCTTGAAACCTCCTTTAAAATTAAATAAAAATCTTTATAGCTTGTGAAACAGCCTCACTTGACATTAAATTTAAGCCCGAAATACTTGCCACTTCTACAAAAATACTAAAAGCAACTGGTTTAATCATCTAGTAGGTGGTCCAGTGGTAAAAGTTTGAGACTAAGAAATTTGCTTTCCCTGTAGTCTCAAGTTCAAGCCATGTGGTTGATAATATGATGGGCACTAGAGATTTACATGGTCATTAACTTCAGAGCTCGTGTAGGATTAGTCGAGGTACACGCAAGCTGGTCCGAACACCCACATTAATAATAATAAAAAAAGCAACTCGTTTTTTGGAGCGAATAATTTGTTTTTCTTAGATCAGAGGAAGGGATTACATTTAGTATTTATTTTTACTTTATTATTGTCAAAGATCTAGGACAAGGGACTCGAATTTAAATAATAATAATAATAATAATAATAATAATAATAATAATATGTTATCAATTATCAATTCTTTTTTTTTATGAAAATTGTGAGCCTGTAGTTTCAATAATAATAAATAAAATCCCATTTTTACTATAAAAATGGCAGGCAGTTGTAGAATCACGTTAGGACTGGCCATTTTCCCCTTCCATTTCATGAATTGAACTGGAAAATGACTTACCAACGGATCAAACTTGCCTAGCTGTTGATTGGTCATCTTCACCATTACACATGCTTTTAAGATTCCAATTTGTATTTGTTTATACTAATTTGACCATGCAATTGGTAAGTTGGTGTCCATTTTAATTTTTAAGGATTTTTGTTAGATTTTGATTGGATGATCCAAATTAACTTAAGTTGCTGACATGTCAAAACATAAGATTTTTTATATATATATTAAATGAGAGGTGCAAACTTGATTTTTTTTAATAATATACATACACACACGTATATTTATATTTGTGGGTGGATTTATATGGTAGTTGAGCTAGCCTTTCATGTAAGCATACTTCCTGTCGGTGTAGTCTAAAATCACACACAAAAAGAAAAAAAATACATGCTTAACAAAAACAAAATTTATATAGTTTACCTTCAATATTTGTATAGCGCTTAATGATTTTCCCATTAATGAAAAAAAAATCATTTTTTTTTATCTTTAATGTCAAGGATATTCTTGAATCTCCTTTAGCACGTACTTAGATTTGTAATCTCGCTCTACGCTGTGACACAGGACATTTTTCTTATACTTGAAAAAAGATGTCTAGCAACACAAGTGTACTTAAAAAAAATAACTAGAAGATCAAACTTGATAGAAAAAATCTTAGGAGAATGATATTATAAAAAAAATAAAATTAATAATTTATATTAAATAAAAAAATAACAATAAAAATAATAGGGGCTAAATTTAAAGGTTAAAAGATTGAAGGGAGTTTGAGATTGAAAAAAAATTCTAATTTTATAAATTGTAAAAAGAAATAATCAATGTCAAATTGAAAGGGCTTCTGAAACATGCATCGCTCCATTGTGGAGGGGGCACTAAGAAAATTCAGATGCCATCATAGAAGGTGATTTTTGGTGGCCAAATACCCCCACGCCTCTCAAAGAGTGTGGGGGCTGCTCACTTGTTGGCGTATGCGTTGCACGCTATAGCAAAATTTTTTTTAATATTTGTTATTTATCAAAATACAAAAATACTCTTGAGTTACTTGATATTACACAAAAAAAAAAACAAACAAACATAGTAAAAAGACCAAAAATCCCTCGTAGTAGAGTTTATTTGATTTTGTTTTTAAAGGCAATAACATAATTTAACTATTTCGAAAAAAAACACCCCTGAGTGAAAATAAATATATTTTTTTATTTAATGATTAAATTAGTAATTTTACTGTATAAAAATTAAAATGATCGATCTAACTTTATATAATTTACAGGAAATAATTATATCATGGTATATCTAGTTCAAAGATTTTATGATTGAAGGATAATTTTATCATTCCTGCTGCACAATAATTTCTTTTCCTTAGGTTATTTTTTTAATAAAAACTTATACTACTAGCATTAAAAAATAAAAAAATATAATCGATGATATAATCTTTTATCAATTTAGCCTAAACAAAAAAAAATAAAAATAAAAAATAAAAGTAATGATGATGTTGTTGGTGCTGCCACTGACATATTTGTTCAAATTATTATTGAATCACAAACAAAAACTATATCCTAATCACTTGTAAAACTAAATGAAATCACCTTAATAACCACCGTCCACGAGTTCAATAGCTACATAACTATCTAGGTGGTAGCTCAGTGGTAAGAGCTTGGAACTAAGGGGTTTGCTCCCTCTTAGGTCTCAGGTTCGAACCCTGTGGTTGCTCATATGATGGCCACTGGAGGCTTACATGGTCGTTAACTTCAGGGCCCGTGGGATTAGTCGAGGTGCGCGCAAGCTGGCCCGGACACCCACAAAAATCTAAAAAAAAATAAAAAAATAGCTACATGCCAATTACGACAGCGCAGCACGTTGGTAATGGGACCATTGGAAAAGCCATTCCTAACACAATCATGCTCAGACATTTCTGCACCTCATTTACAATTTGGTGGCTTTTTTATATATATATATATATATATATATATATATATATAGAGAGAGAGAGAGAGAGAGAGAGACACACACACACACGTTATAGGCATCATATTCCCACATGCCATGTCATGCCAGGCAGCCAAAACCAGGATATATACCATTGTTTGTTCAAAAACCAACTGTCGATGATTAAAAACTGGAAAACATTGAGCACAAGTTTTCAGAGTATTCAGAAGGTATGTGATGGATATAGTTTAAAGTGTTTTTTTTGTTTAAAATATATTAAAATAATATTTTTTAATAAAAATTTGTTTTTAATATTAACCTATCAAAATAATTTAAAAATATAAAAAATAATTTTAAATAAAATAAATAATTTTTTTAAAAAAATACAATTTTAGTCGTGGTTCAAAATGCTACGGACATAAACTAGCTAAGTTTAGCGAAGAAATCAATGGATGGGGAAAGTTCTACTCTTTTAATTGTCTTAAAAAAGAAAATGAAATGAGTAAACAGAATCATAGTTTAGTCCTTCTTCTTTAATTAATTTCTTCATTAATTTTTGTAATTTAATTTTTAGTGCCGTGCGAGAATTGCTACCATACTACAATGACAGGATCTCAATGCCAGAGATTAATCATCAGTAAATTTGTTTATTGGATGACTTATTCGTCAATTTTAAGATGTATAATAGACAGGTAATGATTTTTCGGTCCTTCAGCTTTCCATGACAAGAGAGGTTTATTACATCATGTTTAAGAGGATTGTAGTAATAATTATTTTTTAAAAATATATTAAAATAATTATTAGTTAAACTAATTTAGATAAAACCCTCTAATTGCATTTCATGTTCTCATAAATTCTTCAAATACGCTTTGTATTTTCAATTAGATCAATTCAACAAATATAATTTTAATTTTGGTTAATTGAGTATAATTTTTTAAAATCAATGATTTTTATATATAATTCAAATAAAAAAAATAATATTTTCATAAATTATAGGAGAGATGTGAAGTATCAATATTTGCAAAATATTTAAAAACAAACAAATGAAAATAAAAATCAATATCAATGCTATATGTGGATCAATTAAAAATTGAGTTTATTACCGGATACCAAGGAGGAGAAAATTATGATGGTGGTCATGCTTAGGTGATATGGCTATGCTAGTGTTTTAAATTATGATAATTATTGTTTTTTAAATTATTTTTTACTAAAAAATATATTAAAATAATATATATTTTTATTTTTAAAATTTAATTTTTAATATCAGTATATATTCAAAATATAAAAAAGTTAATTTGAAGAAAAAAATTAAAAACAAATCCAAAAGTACTTTTTAAACGCAAAAACAAACATACTCTAATATAACAGTATAACAGTATGATAAGTCACTATTGTTATTTTTTTTCTTATATTAATTCTACATGTAAGAAAATATTATTTTTTATTCGAGTATTCTAAAAAATCTTTGATTTTGAGAAATTGTGGTCGAACTGAAATGAAAAACACGGCGTTGAATTGAACTAATAGAAAACATAGGGACTTATTTGATGAATTTATAAAAATAGACGGTGCAACTAAAGTGGATTTTGCCAACTAAGTTGCAGCTGCATTAATCATTGAATTGAAGATCAATCGGAAAATTAAGCCAGCCAAATCTATCTAATCTCATTAATTAAGCTTATTTAATCTCCTATTGGTAAGTAGGATTTGTCTTGATTCAATTGTGGAATAGCCAGCTCATTCCAACGAAGTCCCACCCCACATTTTTTCTCATAAAAGCCATGCCAATCCTCTCTGCCCGCACACCACCACCAAAGTCTCCACAATGGCTACCACTCCCCTGTCTTTCTTTCTCCTTTCACTCCTCCTCTCCCTCTCCCTCAATGCTCAAGCTCAAACCCCGACAGCACCCGCCCCGACGCCCTCCGGCCCGGTTAACTTCACCGCAGTTCTTGTAAAGGGTGGACAGTTCGCCACACTCATTCGCCTTCTGAACAACACTCAAACTTTGAACCAAATTGAGAATCAGCTTAACAGCTCTTCTGAGGGCATGACTATCTTCGCCCCAACCGATAATGCCTTCAACAATCTTAAAGCTGGTGCTTTAAATGGCCTCAACCAACAAGAGCAAGTTCAGCTTCTTCAATACCACACGTTGCCTAAATTCTATACCATGAGCAATCTTTTGCTGGTTAGTAACCCTGTTCCCACTCAGGCCTCAGGCCAAGATGGTGTCTGGGGTCTTAACTTCACTGTCCAAAGCAACCAAGTCAATGTATCAACAGGGCTTGTTGAGGTTCAAATTAACAACGCTTTAAGGCAAGATTCTCCTTTGGCAGTTTACCCAGTCGACAAAGTCTTGTTGCCCGAGGCATTGTTTGGTGTTAAGCCACCGACTGCATCACCTCCGGCACCATCAAGCAAGTCCAATTCAACAGTGGCGGCTGCAGAACCATCAACAGGTAAGAACTCAGCTGGTGGAAGGAATGTAGCATTGGGGTTGGTTGTTGGGCTCGGTTTGGTTTGCATGGGAATTCTTTCTTGAGCAAGTGTTAATTTGAAGGTGTTTCCACATTTTTTTCCCTTTTTCTTTGTGATTTTCACTTTAAAAGAAGGAGCTAATTGGAGTCTTCCTTGTACGTTTACATTCTTGTTAATGTTTTGTATTTCTCCATTGATTTACTTCTTTGGTTTTCAATTTGATTACTTAGAGTGGAAACTAGATGGTATCAGTTGGCTATATCTAATTGTACATATATACATGGAGCTGATTCACATGCATGTGGAACATAAATACAGTAAAATTGATAAGAAGAGATGCAGATTATAAGAGTATAAACTCAGAATAAAAACATGGCCAGCTCATTTTATTTAACTCGTGCGTTCTAACCTGACTAGCAGATCTTCATCGTTTTCTTCTCCATTTTTTATAGAAGAAAATGACTTCAAGATGTGTGTTAAAAGTGAGCCATGTCGCAGCTAGCATCCCCTAAATCTTCAGGTCAACTTCAGCTCTTCAGTGTCCTGCTGGTGGTTCACATATGATAGTCACGCATACGGAAATGAAAATATTCTTCACTAGCCAATTGTTAGTGTAGAAAGGATACCTGCATACGAAAAGTGGCGTGCATAGGAAAAATATGTATGAAAAGTCATGATGTTAGTCCATGGGAACCGAAAAAATACATAAAAAAACATGTCGAGTAGGGTTTTGGGTGAAACTTAGGCTGAAAATTCTCACTGTTTAGGCCTAGCCCAAATAGTTGGAGAATATTTTTTTGGTGGAGAGTCGTTGGAGACTTGGAGGAACTGAATTCCATGTGGCAGGGAGATTAGTTGTTGAACATTAAACCTTGTTACCTGGGTACACATAGTATTGAGTAGAGCAACTAGTCTACTAAAAGCATCCATCACTTTGTTTAAGCTGCTTGATTGGTGTCTTAGCGAAAAAAGTGATCTCTGGTAGAAACAATACCCACTTTTCATGCCAATGACTTAGTTTATATTGCTTATTTATATATTTCCAGAGCTTCATGATTTATGATTAGAACAAAGTCCTTTTATAAGTTCAGATAATGTTGTCAATGCTTGAGATTTTAAACAATAGCATAACACTTCATATATATTATAAATAAAATTATTACTCTTTGTTTTAAAAAACTTCTTATTGAAAAATCAATTGGTTGTTCTTCCTGGCTAAGAGCTTCCTTAATACCTACTCAAGATGTATTATAATTTAAAATATTTTTTATTTAAAAATATATTAAAATAATATTTTTTAATAAAAAATAATTTTTAATATTAGCATATTAAAATAATTTAAAAATATAATTTTAAATAAAATAAATAATTTTTTAAAAAAATACAGTTTCAATCGTGGTTCAAAATGCTACGGATATAAACTAGCTAAGTTTAGCGAAGAAACCAATGGATGGGGAAAGTTCTACTCTTTTAATTGTCTTAAAAAAGAAAATGAAATGAGTAAACAGAATCATAGTTTAGTCCTTCTTCTTTAATTAATTTCTTCATTAATTTTTGTAATTTATTTTTTAGTGCCGTGCGAGAATTGCTACCATACTACAATGACAGGATCTCAATGCCTGAGATTAATCATCAGTAATTTTGTTTATTGGATGACTTATTCGTCAATTTTAAGATGTATAACAGAAAGGTAGTGATTTTTCGGTCCTTCAGCTTTCCATGACAAGAGAGGTTTATTACAGCATGTTTATAACATGCAGTGTTGAACAATTACTTTTCAAATAAATTTTTATATTATAATATATATTAATAATTTTTTTATTTTTTAAAATTTATTTTTAATATCAGCATATCAAAACAATGCAAAACACACCAATCATATTAAATTTTAGTAAATTTTTTTTTTAAATTTTTTTGAAAACACGGTTTGCACCGTGTTCGCAAATGGTTTCTTAGTATTATAGTAATAATTATTTTTTAAAAATATATTTAAATAATATATATTTTAAAAAACTTTAATTTTTATATCAATACGTTAAATTAATACAAAATTATTAAAAAAAATAATTTAAAATAAAAAATTAATTTTTTTTTAAAAAAAAAAAAAACGCTCAACCACGTAGCTAAGCAGCATCTACATCTATTACAAAATTGCCATCTATGCAATAAGAAGATTGAGAATCCACTCCATCTCCTGATTTCATTGCGCCGCCCGACACCGACACTCCACCCACCCTTTTCTCCTTTCCCCTCTCCTCTTTCCTGGTTTCCCCAAGTCTCAAATTCTCAAAATCTCAAGTCTCAGCCCTAACAAATTAATATCAGCATTCAGCACATTCAGGAGCGTAGAATCTCAAGTCTCGACTCTCCACTCACCAGCAGCGCAAATATATAACCAGGTTTGCTTGTTTGATTCTAATCTTTTCTGTCATGTTTTATTATGCAGAAGAGGGCATGTCTTTTTTCTGGCTGTAGACAGTGTTGTTGTTGTTGTTAATGGTCATATGACTCCTACCATTTGTAAAACATCACGCCAGCATCTCTGGCAAATACAATGTTGTTGTTGTTGTTAATCGTCTCTATCTGTTGTTTTATCTGACAAATAATCTTTTAAAAATCCCATTAGTAACTTGCGTTCTGCTATATTACATTATCCCTTTCCATTGTATTATCTGTTTAGCACAAAGTTTGTACGAAGGAGGAAAATTAGGAATATGAAAAAGTTATGTAATTTAGCAGTGGTACTGCAGTGCTCATAAGATTTTAATCTTTCATTGCTAGACGCTTCAAGTTCTCTCAGTTCATCCAAAACCATCTGCCTATTTCTGCACTCTATGCTACAAAAGCCTTGATCATCCCTGCAATCACATATATTCAACAACAGTTTTTAGAAATCTTGCATGAAAGATTTAATTACAAAATACAATCTCATATGAAACTAGTCCAGCTGACATGGCTATCTAATTAATTAGTATATACCTTCTTAATCAGGGTTATGTAATTTAGCAGAAAGGTAGAAAGATTCCAAAATGAGCTTTTAGCAGCTGGATGCATGGATCCCTTTTTATAGCTGACACTGATAAGATGATCACTAGGATAACTGGGTAACATAGCATAGCATAGCAAAAGCAATAGCTTTTAGTTTGCGTGTTCAAGTTAAGCTCCTGCTGCTGCTGACCTAGAATCAAACCAGTGTGTGTGTGTTTTGACTAGCTAGGGTTGTCTTCTCTATAAGCATATAAGCATATTTTCCCCCCATATTAGAACACCCTTCCATCTTAAGGCTTCTTAGGCAATGTTTATTAGCAACAAAACGACCCAGTTCATCACTGTATAGAAAAATCAGAAATTTGATCCAATTAGCAGTCATTCTCTCAACAGACTTGATCAGAGAAGACAACCTCATGATCAGGAAGAGAAGTCTTTGAGAATTGGTGGTATTGGCTCGGCTGGGTTGGCGTGGATTGATAGCCACGGCGTGGTGGTTTAAAGCGGGTTCTTGCTAATAATTATCGGACTGGCTTGGCCAATTATTTGACAATATCGTTTCTGATTTTGATGCTTTCTTCTCAATGCTTTTTTTTTAAAAAATAAAAATAAAAAATTTAGTCATAGGTATATTGCAAATTAAAAGTTTCTTGAAAATGGTTACAAAATGCAAACAAATAATATGGGCTCGATCCATATTGGGCCCGATTTCAAATAGAACATGGGCCCAACCCGATTGTTTCCCTTGCACTTCTTCAGTTCGCTTCCGTTTTATATTCCCTCGTCTTTAATCTCTCAGAGTTTGCTGCTGTTGTCTCACTCGAAAAACTTCCAAGCTCTCTAACAATTGTAAGAAACCCTCTCCCTCCCTTTCTTTCTCCTATTCGATGTGCTCGAGTTTATGTCAAAACAGGAAATCTTTCCTTGGTTTCTGATTTTATGATCTGGGCTCTAGTTATTTTCTTGATTTTCTTTTTAAGCAATTTAAAAGATTGAACCTTTTGTTTCTAATATGCTGCTGCTATGTATGTGGTTTTTGCAGGAAGGATGTCAAGCTCAAACATCATCATGTTTGAAGATATTTTTGTTGTTGACAAACTAGATCCTGACGGCAAAAAATTTGACAAAGGTTTCTATGATTTTAATTCTCCCTTAATTCTCTTTCTATAGCTTCTTGTTCAATGCTTATGTATTAGCTAGAAGAATCAACCAAGGCTAAAAATTTTCAACTTGAGTTCATTTCCCTTTTCGATTTCTGAAAAATCTTCACCTTGCCCCAAAATTGTGATTTTTCTTGTACTGGATTGCATATTTACTTTATTATATCCATGCTCTTGTCAAGTGTGGTGTGAAACACTTTGTTTGAATGATTCTGATGAATGATCCTATTATTGTAATAGATCCACTGTCCTTAAGTTCTTCAAGTCGAATGTTCCAATTTCTGTATTTATTTTTATGCTTTCCTCGTCAAAACCAAAGAATTCAAGCGGAGATATCATGTCTATTTTATGTGGTAATCCCCAATTATGAGATAATCATATCTATGCTTCATCCAGTTCACGTGTTAGAAAGACTTCCTTGTGACAACAGTATGCTTTTGCTTAGAAAATTCTGTGCTGTATTGTGCGTAATTATTTGGTTGGGAACTTGATGTGGTTGATCCGAGTTTATTACAAAATACTGCCTGGTAGTGTGGTCTGTTGTTCTGGGACGTTGGAACGTTTTCTCTTAACTTTTATCATGCAATGAATTATGTTTTGAGTGACATGCTTTCAGTTTAAGGAGATACTCCTACACACTGCAATCTTGTTATCGAACTGATAAAAATTTGGCCATGATCTAGCTACTCTTCCATCTTTGACTCTTCTGAATGAATCTTGTTGATAGCATGTTTGGAAAATATGTTTTGACTTCTTTTGAGTTAACCGAAGGCGCAGATTTGTAACTTCTTTTATTTGGATGCAGTGACCCGCATTGAAGCACATAGTCAGAACTGCGATATGTTCATGCACCTTGATGTGAACACTGATGTATACCCCATGTTCGTGAATGACAAATTCACAATGGCTTTGGCCCATACGCTGAATCTGGATGGGACACCTGACACAGGCTATTATACTCAGGCAATCTTGTTTTGTCATTAAATTTTTCCGTTGTCTTATTTTATTGTATTACTCATTTCCTAGTTAATGAATTCATAAATGTCTTGTGTCAGGGAGGGAGAAAAACACTTGCTGACAAATATGAATATGTCATGCATGGGAAGCTATATCAGATTCAAGAGGAAGGATCAAGGAGGGCAACTCGAACGTATGTATCCATGTTTAGAATTTGCATTTCTGCAAATATGTTCATTATATTATGTTTATATAATTTTTCTTGATATTGTATTTATGATGACAATCTTTATTCATTTACTTGTTTATTACGGCCAACTGACATTAATTACCTTGTGATATTTTTTTGGCCTCAGGGAGATGGTTATTACATTTGGTGGGCTTCTGATGTTGTTGAAGGGAGATCCTTCATATGTCTCTCAATTCGAGCTTGATCAGAGGCTATTTTGTCTGATCAGGAAGCTGTGAAACTCAGTAATATGTCCCTATGTTTTCTGAACATCACAATCCAATGTTCCTCAAAATGTTGGTGATTTAGTTTTCTTGTACCATACTTATTCTAACATATCTATGTAGGGTTGTCAACTAAAACTGGGGTATATTCCCTAGATTGGATCGTACTATCTGTGCTGCATGATATTGTGTTCTCTCTCGAAAACCTGTGTCTATTTGGTAATTGTGCTTGTGCCTCGTTGCTGGTGCTCTTGTGGATATATACATGTGCAAACACTCCCATGGTACTCTATTGTGATAGGAAGGAAAATGAGTGTTTAATCCCAAGCCCACAGTTTTATTAGATGGCGTGGTTTGTCCACGTGCTTTGCAGACAAAAGTAGAGGCATCCGAGCTGATGCGTTCCTTGTATGCTACTAGAAGAGAACCAAGAATGTGTTATTGACTTGCTCATCTCCTTCACTTGGATAATTTCATGGAAATAAACCGAAATCAAGATGTTAATCTATCTTTAAATTTATAATATGGATAATGTGACTAAGATAATCATCATCTCGAATGGATCGAGATGGATGAAATTTGTTTGGGTTTATTTTGTTTTTCGAAAAGTATACTAGAGTCAGAGGACACGTCTTCTGCCTGGAAATTATGGGCAATGACATTGCGACTTTATGCCTAGCTACCTACAACTTTTGACGACCATCGTCACAAGAAAAAAATGATGTGCACTATTTTTGGAATTCAGACCCAATTTATACCATTTTTCATCGAAAAATAATTTAAAATCATCTTAAAGATACGCAAAAACTCATTTTCAATCTGAAAACACGTTTTAATCTATCCTAGATACTGAAAAAACCAAATCACCTCTATGTTTTATTAAAAAAAAATATGCATCATCTATCTTTATGTTTGTTGAAAAAAGGAAAAGAAAAAAGAAAAAAAAAGATAAATAATACGTCATTTGCTTGCTCAGAATGCAACCACCGTTGTGGTGGTTCAAAAATTAGATGGATTTTTTTTTAATCTAAAACTTTATTTTCAATTTATTTTCACCTAAAAACACATAATAAACAATCTTAAAAGGTAAAATAAACCAATTTAACAACCCAAAAAAATGATCAAAAACACAAAATCAATTTATCTCTCGACCCTGATCGACTTTTTAAGAAAGATGAAGGTTCAAACACACCTCAATAGGACCCCCTCATCAAATGGAGTCCGTCGACACTAAGATTAACTTTTTTTTTTTTTATCATAACATAGTCAACCATTGACTTTCACCGTAATTCAATTACTTTCATGTCTCTCACTTTGAGGGACCGGAAAATAATTAAAATAAATTTTTAGATTAAAACTAAAATATCAAAAACTATAGGGATTGAAAAGGGAAAAAAACGAAAAATAGGTGGACTAAAAGGTTTTTTTTCATGTGAATTTGAAATTGGCAATGGGATTTCTCCTTGTTTTACACTTTGATCCTCTTTTATTGAAATTTTTTTCCTTAACAATTTTTTAGAAATTGGTCACTAATTTGTTCATAGAAGGGAGAAATTTTATGGTTTTCGAAAACTAACTAGTGATATTATATTAGTTACTCTCTGAATTTATTTTAAAGAAAAAATAAATACAAGTAGGAGAGAGAAATTCTAGGTGGAGATAATTTTATCACTTTTGGTGGGACATGAGTTTTATTTTCTCTCCTCTTTATATATGTTTTTTTTTTCAAGGTGAGCTATGAAATAATTAATACAATATCACTAATTATTGTTAGCACAACACAATCTGACAGCAAGCATGGTAAGAATTCAATGGAGAGATAAGGTTGAAAAAGCTACTAGAGTAATAAGACAAAACTCTCCTAAGATGCTACCAGTGGATGCCTATAAAATTGGCACCTTTAGCTGGAGAAAAGTTAGGGATAAAGATGCTTCAATGACAACAAATTCAAGTCAGAATGGTAGTCTAACAAGATAAAGAAAGTGCTATGATTCTCCTGAAACTAAAAGGATTCTATGATGATAAATCAGGATGCCACTCCATATCCTTGTCCATGCATAACAAGATAACTATTATCAAACTGTATAGAAGATAATCCCTAGTCATTAGCTCTTAGAATCCTTGTAAATGTCTTCTTCAGTACTTTTTAAATACCCTGCTACCATCACTGTAAACCTATTCAGAGATTTATTATTATAAAATCTTACAAGCATTGTATGTTCACGTTCTTCATAAATAAAAACAGCAAAACAGAGAAAGTCTCTACTCACATCTACAGTTTTCTTCTGTTAATCTCCGAATACCTTAAAATGTATCTATAAAATGCTGCAATTAGATAAAACCAGAGGAAGAAAATTAAAAAAAATTATGATACTCTAAATTACTCGAGTAATTTACCTGGCCTTTTTAGTATATTTTAAAATATAATTATAATTGCAATATATTTTAATTTTAGTCAATGATAAGTTAGTTTAAAATATCAATTGTTAATTAAAAAAAAACTTTAATTTTTCAAGTGATCAAGTGACCAAATAATTTGGCTTGAAATTCCAACCTAAGAAAACAAATTCCCAACTATTATACCACACCAATGACATGATGAATGGATTGGATATAAACAATATACAATTCACAAAAGTTAACTTCATTTTACAATTTACTCAAATTTTTTTCCAAGGGTCAATGTAATATTATCTTGTACGATAATTCAAATTAATTATTTTTTTTTAATAATCTTAAATACGCACCTCCATATTTATCTGATGTATTTAAAAGATAATTCTTTTAAAAAATAATAAAAAAAGAACAAATTTTATCAACCACGAGTTCTATTTATTAGAATTATATATTAGCTAGGAATCATAATTTAGACAACTGCGAGAAATTTAATGTCACTATCATATTTATATCTCAAACTTATTCTTAATTTAATTCAAATAAAAGCAATAGAAATCATTTATCTTTCCTTCGTTAGAGAATAATATAAATCATATCTTGAGATCCCATCTAAAAGCTTAAGCTATTAGGTTAAGATGGTTTTTTGACATGGTATCAAAACCTTGATGACCAAGTGGTTACAAGTTTGAATCTCACCACCCTTATTTATTTGATAAAAATCAAATACAAGGTAATGTGAGTCTGTGTAAGTTTTAAATCTAAAGAATATTTACTTGAGAGGGTGTATTAGATAATAATATAAATTATATCTTGAGACTTTATCTAAAAATTTAAGTTATTAAATTAAGATGATTATATGATGGAATCTTCAACGCTCTGATTCAAGTGAAGGAATGCCAGTCATCACTTGACTCTTGGTGGGCAGACAAAGTTATCTTATGATTTTCTGCGTCGCAAAAGGCTGACTTTTCTCTACTAATTGTCAAATCTTGAAACAGTTCCAGACAATTCTGCTTCCATGCTCTATGATATGATCAAGATGAAAAATCTGATAGATATGAATAATTAGTTGTGAATCTTATTATAAATCAGATTATGGAGAAAAGCTAGAGATTTATTTATGAACTAGTGGTAAAAGGTTTATTTGCGCTAAACAATTAGTGAAAAAGAAAAGGCTTATAATTTTCTATCCAAGATTCTATAAGTCCACGTCTTTAGAAAGACTAGCTTGTTTTATGTGAAGGTTTAGAAAATGATGTTTGAGCTAATTTTATCGTTTTATATTTTTATTGTTGAAAAACTCATGCATGACTCATCAAATGAGTCAGTAACTTGACCGATCCGAATTCATTTCCCTCGAAATTGAGATCGGTGATGAAAGCAATTTCTGCTAAAAAAATGCTTTTTGGGTCGAGTTACTGACTCCATGGATAGCTGGCTGGCTCAATTTCTTTCTGGGTCTACTACTTTGCTTTCTCTGACTTTCGTTTTCATCACATTTCCATTTTTCTCTGATTGATGCCTTCTTGGCTACTAATCTTGTTTCAGCTTTCTTTGGCCTTTCTGCTGTATTTAGGCTACGGCCCTTCTACTGCTGTACTTAGGCTATGCCTTCTCAAATAAGTTGCAAATTAGGAGTTGATACTGAATAATGCAATTAAGTTGTGGAATGTTTCCAACTGTATTGCTTGCTGAACCAGAAAAAGCAGAATGATATTGCTGTATAAATAATCAATCAGAATGATTTGACTTTTTTACGAATCAGATCAACAAATCAGAACTTTCCCTGTAAAAATAACTGATGAACATGTCCAGAATTTCAAGGTTGTTCATCTGCCAAGTAGAAAAAGGTTCAAGGATAGAACAAAACTAACCCCTGTTAAGTTCTAACCTAACCATTGAACAAACTAGTATATTATTTTTGTGTACTAGAAGAACATCATTCACAAACTTTTTTGAAAGTTACAACATATTTCTTAAACATGGCCAGTGCAACTGTGAGTCTACCCTTTTCTTGATGGGACTGCATGTACTTCAAAATATACGAAGTAGCAGAAAGCCAGTAACATCATAAAAATAAATATGTTGCAAAGAACATTTCCACAGCACTTGTGCTTACAAGGGCCGAAATGGAATGGCCCTCCACATTGATGGCAAAACTGAACCCCACATCTGCATTAATAATCAAAAGAAATCAGAAATATATACCAATCACAAATTGAGTATATGTGATTTTTGCTGGTTTTAATTTATCATTTGTGAGATATTTCAGTTCCCTTAACCAGGGCAAACTACACTTTGAATAATGGAAGATTTCAATTGCATACAATCTGCCTTCTGTATAGCTCCAAATCTTTAGAATCATTTTGAATGGAAGAAACCTTCTGGGAGCAAGGCTGGATAGAACTTTGACATTCAAGTATACAAGTTCTCAATTAAGCCAGCCAACGTACAGCATTAATCCAGTTTAACCGAATTAACAATCATTAGTTTTTTAAATTTTTGAAAAAAATTAATTGTTTTCAGCAATCATAACTACATCTTCTGATGAGCTTTAAATGATCATAGGATGTTCCTTCATATTATTTTCTCATGTATATGTTATGGGAAACGGTGTTGCATAATCCAAACAATAACAATCACATGCCACTGTATAATTTGTTAGTAAGAGAATTCAAACGCCCAAATCACAAATATTATGCAGATGGAGAGACAGATATACATAGAGAGGGGGAGAGAGAGAGAGAGCATACTTGCATTTTATATCCCTGCAACCACTAACTCGCTCAACCGAGTGACCACAATTGTAACATCTAGTCCACCTTTTCTCTTCAATCAGTTCACCAACCAGAATGTCATTCCTATCTCTTAGATGTCTGCTCTCATTGCACCGGTATCCTGCATGCCACGGAATCTTGCAAAGAAAACAGAAGTTTTTCTTGCAGTTAGGACATTTTATCTTCTTCAGGTTATCCATACACTCATTCAAAACCAACACGGAGCAATCTCGGTATGGGCAATAGCAACTTTCAGACCCTAAAACCGTAGAATCACATAGATGATCACACCATTTCTCAAATATTGGCTTCGAGATGATACGCCTGCATGAGAGAGGGTCCAAAGGTTGCTTGCAGTTCAGCCCAGGGCATTCAATGCAGCCAGTGGATTCCTCAACTGTTACTTCAATATATTTGGCTATGCAGTCCAAACAGAAAGGATGTTTACACAAGCTACCATTCTTGAATTTCCTGATTGCTAGCATAGGTTCGGTGCAAATTTCACAAGTAAAGTTTGAATCTTCTTCTTGTCGCAGCAGTCCTGGTTCTTCTACTTTTGTTTCTTCGGATTTTTGCATTGTGTTTCCCATTATATTTCTGGCTTCTTGCTTTGCTTGTGAACCTTAGAGTAGTATCCTGGGTTTCAACACTTCGACCTTCAATCAGAAGTTCTACTCCAAGGCAATAAAAAACTCTCTCAGCTTCAATGCTGAGATGAAGATTCATAACACTTGAGACTAATCAAATAACAAGTTCACTTCAAGCAAAACAAAAAAGAAAACAAATCAACTATGCACTTTGTTTTGTTCCCTGATTATCATAACAAAACAAATCAACTAAGCCATGTCAAGTACCACAAATGAAAAGACGATTGTCTTTACCCTGAAAAAAGTGTTGCAATTTGCTACTGACATAATTCAGTACTTCCAGCACAGTCAATGGGATAACACTATCAAAGAAAGCAAATCCAAGCATATGAAAAAAATAAATGAAAAAGGAACTATCTGTGACCACTGATCACAAAATCAATTGCAAAAAATTTGCACAGAGTTGTCAAGATATTCAAGTGTAATACCTCAATATTTTAGTAAATCCAAAAGTCAGATTGTCTTGAAGTCCCAGTTAGTCTCCCGGTCCTTCATCTAACAATGGTTGGTAGTCCATGGAAGGAATTTCCCAATCGATATACATTCTGTATGCTTACAAAAATGGGTTTTATTGTCTTCCAAATTTACAGTCTGTCTGCAGAACCTGTGCCAATAAGATTTGATTCAGCAAAGGTTTAAATCATGTAAAATATAATTTGATTGGACAGCAATTTGATTGCTAATTGAAAACAATAGTAAATGTGTGGCCTATCAAATGGTAATGGGATTCCGATGATGTTCAAGACACGCAAAATTCAAGTTTCTTTCACTTTGGAGCATTTTCTCAGCAATCAAGCAGAAAAACAAAACAAAAGGAGTTGAACTTACAGTATAATGAAATTCAAGCTATATCAACAGGCAGAAATTTTTTAGAAATTCAAGCAATTAAACAGAACAAACAAAGCCAAGGCAATCTTCTTCCACTTGTTAGCAATTATAAGCACTGCTTAAAATAGTAATTCTCTTTTCTAGGATTCCAACAAGCAATTCCTTTCACTTTCCAACTAGAAACAGAGCACGGAGTGAAATAAACCAAAGAGTTAAATTGAACAAAAGCTTTTAGTCTTTTAGACTCATAGGTCACTAAAATGTTTATTTTCCAAGCAAACAAACAGAAAAGCAAACAAACACAGAAAAGTTGAGATTTTTGTATCAACTTGACAGAAAAAAAGTACCCAATTCAGCAAATACAGAAGAAAATTACCATAATTTAAAAAGAAAAAAAAAAGACCCAATTCAGAAAACATAATATTAACAAAAAATGCACAGTAATAGAATTCACTTTCACTTACAGAAAAAAAAAAAAACTGAAATTCTATAACAAAGCAAAAAACTAGCTAAGTATTAAAAAATTATATCGAAATTAAACTTATTTGGCTCTGCTTTCTCTTTAACCAACAAAATCCCAAGAAACATGGTTCTCTTTACATTTTAAAAAAGAAAAAGAACTGAACGTACAGAGAAACTTCTGCTCCTTTTCTTTCCCCGGTAACCAAACAGAAATGAAAACAATTACAGAATGAAAATGTGTGAGAGATGCTTGATATAATGATTAATGTTAACTACAAAAATACCCTTCATCTCTAATCTTTTTTACAATGTGATCCTTTACTAATTGATTGAATCAATTTTACCCTCAATATTAGATTGCAGTTTCTATTTCAGTGTATATTCCAGTACACACGTAATACATAACAATAGAGAAATTATCAGGTACTTTAAGATCACTACTCCTTACCTCACTTAAAAGTTTTCTTGAATATGTAATAATTCCTCCATTTTTTTCATTAAAAAAACTAAATTAAGAGTAAAAATCACTCTAAGAAGAAATTAAAAAGAAAAGTACATAAAATAAATAGAAAAGAAAAATAAAATTTCAAGTCATTCATAATTGTTTTTCAGAAGTTATTTATTAGTGAGAAGAAAAATTTTGTTTTTCTCCTCATGGCTTTAAAACTAAGCATTTTATTATTATTATTATTCGAAGACAAGGGTGTTATTGAACTAGATTGCGCATCATCGAAATTAATTTATTTTCAATAGATTTTAAGAGCATATAGATTTAATAAAAAAAATTATGAGCTTATGAAATTAAGAAAGGTATAAATTTCTTAACCACTAAAAAAATTCTTTGATGGTTCTTAGAGAATAAATAATGATATTAGTTATTATTGGAGTCCATTTTAAAGAAAAATAAATAAATACAAAATGGAGATAAAAAATAAAATCTATAACCCGCAAGCTACTAAAAATAATAAGAATATCATCATATAAGATTTTTTTTCTAATTCTTATATGTGTTTATTTCTTTAAAATAAAATCTAATAATTATTCCATGAGCATCATAAGATTTTCTAGGTAGTAAAGCTCAATCAATACAATTATCCATAAATAAATAAAAATACATGTATAAAGTGGTTACAAAATTTAGTTAGTTCACCCTTTTTTTCTAATTTTGATAAATAAACTCATTATATATATATATAAAGTGTTTCTATGTTACCATGTAAATGGTAAATTATCCATCTCAATCACGTTGAATTAGCAAGCCAAGATTAATGGGTAAAAATCATTAAAACTTTTAATAGAATGTATTAACCATTTTTACTGAAATGTGGATGGAAAATCAACAAGAAAATATTGATTAGATAAGGTATATGAATCTGTTTGGCAGCGTGACTGGTAGTGTATTTGTCAAAAACTTGATTTTGTTTTGCTTAAAATTAAATTTTTTTTTTATATTTTTGGATTGTTTTGATATGTTGATATCAAAAATAAATTTTAAAAAATAAAAACAATATTATTTTGATGTATTTCCAAACAAAAAATATTTTAAAAATCAACCGCTATCACAATACCAAATAAGCTCTATGCCACCTTACCAAAAGTTGCTTTTATTACCTCAACCAAACCCTCGAAGCTATCACGGTGACAATAAGAAAACAACAATTTTGGTATGAATAGACTATTTTTCGAGTTTTATCATGACTTGTTGGTGTAGTTTGTAAATGAATAAAGAAAAAAAATATATATCCCACATTAAAAAGAAACAATACCTCTTAAGTGTTTATAAGTGTGAGTTTCTATTGTGTAGTAAATTAAATAAAAACCATGGTGGATGGGCTCTCCTAGCAAGCTTTCTAATGTTATTATATGGATATTTATAATATCAAAAGATGGCACTTGGAACTTGGAATTTATTAATTTGTTTTTGAATTAATTTCTTTAATTTTTGTAATTAATTTTAACATTTATGACTATTGGGATAAAACTGAATAACAACTATTCAGTTTAATTTAAAATATAATTGTTTCATTAACAATTATAATATTAAAAGACATAATATTTCATTATAATGTTTTCAAGTCTAATAAAACTTGTTACTACACAGAAAACACATAAAAAAACGTATTATCTTTCATTTGTCTTATCTTCTCATTCTTTTAGAGGTTTAAAATTCTTAGTTGTATCTTGAAGGTGTTGTCTCTGTGTGGAACAAATAAACACTTTAAATACAATGTTTTTACGCCTCTAAACCAACTTCTTATTTGTTTTTATCTTAAACTATTTCTCTAACATGACTCATACTATTTGTGTTCATCTAAAAGAAACTCTAACTCACGACATTGATGCATATAAAATGCTCTTTGTTTTGTTGATCCTAATTAATACTAGGGTAGGACATAAATATATATTTTAGTTTTGATCTAACTGGAAAACAGATCAAAAATTTGAATTTAGTTTTAGCCAAAGTATATTAGTCCAAAATTATCACTCATTTGTTAATTAAAAAAAACTTTTCAATTCAAGTGATCAAGTAACATAATAACTTGGCTTCAAATTCCTACTTGACAAAAATATTTCCAACTACTATGCCATGAAAATGACACGATGAATGGTTTGGAGATAAGCCATAAACAATTCACAAAAGTTAATTTCATTTGACAATTTTGCTATAGCTATAATTTTTTCCATAGTGAAAATATTTTTAGATCAACTTATTCATTCATTGAAACTAATTAAGTTTTTTTTATTTCAAAGGTTATAGGTGGAATGGTAAAAAAAAAATTTCTAACTCACCAGGTTGATTTAATTTTTGTTGAACAAAGTGGTCAAATAACCTACTGAAATATATGAAAGGGGTAGTTAAATAAACCCTTTCATATATCTTTATATTAATAGTCATGGTCAAGTTGACATGTTAAGTTTGACTTGATCAAACTAGTTGTTAAGTGGTTGCACTTAAATTAGAACTTTGTATAAATTGTAAATGAGAACTTTACGGGAGATATATGAATGATAATAGTACTACTAAAGAAATCATGCTTACTTTCATGGAATCTAACAAAGAAATTTTGCTTGAGTTCCATCACTGATGCATATGGTAGTGTTTTTGAGACATATATTTAAATTTTAATAAAAAATTTAATGGTACCAAAATGAAAGAAAATGGTAATGTTATTGAACATGTGAATAGATTAGCTATCATTGCTAAAGAGTTAGTTGCCTTATGAGATCTTATTCCTGATATGATACAAGTTTCAACGATATTGTATAATTTGTTTAGTTCATAGGAATAAGTTATCATATCACTTAATTACACAAGTCATCCAATTACAATGAAAACTTTACCAACATTACATCTTTTATGACCATTGCATCTAGTAATGTACCACCAAAATTTGAGTCTTTCAAAAATGGAAAGAAAAACATTTTCAAAAAAGGAAAGGGAAAGAATTTCAAGTTTCCAAACAAGAATAAAAAAGATAAAGGCGAATATCTTAATTCTGGAAAATTTGGTCATTACCAATTTAATTGTCCTAAAAAGAAAAATGATAGCAAATTCAATAATGGAGGTTCCAAGGATATAATATATGTTGTTTCCTAATATTTTATGGCAAATGATGATATAATTTAATGGAGGGAAGCTAAGATTGATAAACTTTATCAACTTAGTATTTTTACTTCTAATAATGAAAATGTATTAAATTGTTCTTTTTCTTATATTAATTTTGTTTATGATGATTGTTCATATGTTGATGATTTTTATATATGGCATTTACGGTTAAGACATATTAATAAGGACAAAATGAAATATGGGTTTAATTCCTAACATCAACGTATAATTTAATGTTTGTGAACCATGTATTTCTAATAAAATGACAAGGCGATCTTTTCCTAAAGGAATAAGATCTAATGAACCTTTAACAATTGTTCACTTTGATATATGTGGTCCATTGAATGATAAAACTTATAAGTGTTTTGATTAGTTTGTCACCTTTATTAATGACTGCTATTGTTATGGTTATATATATATATATATATATATATATATATATATATATATATGCATAAAAAATTTGAAGTTTTTGAAAAATTTTAAGTTTAAGAAATAAAGTTGAAAATCAATTAGGAAGGAGTATAAAAGTTCTTAGATCTAATCGTCTTTGGAGAACACATGTCTATTGCTCATCAACTTTCTATGCCTTATATACAACAAAACAGTGTTGCTGGTGTTGAAGTTTTGAATAAGGACAGTGTATTGATGAAATGAATGTATTATATTTCCACACAATTACAAGTAATTGAGAGCTGTATATATACATAGAATTAGACAAGTTGTTTTAGGAAAGCTAGTTATAATTGTGGTGTGAAGATTGTAACCGTTGTGAGCCTTGATTCGGGCTAGTCTTTCGTGATTTGATTTGAGGTAGAGGTTGTGGAGTGATCTGAGGCAGGATCGGTGGAGTGATCCTTAATACGCCCCCGCAAGATAGGGCTGCCATCAGCAAGACCAATTTTGGTTCTCAGGTGCTCAGTTCGTTGAGTAGACAAGGGCTTGGTGAGGAGATCAGCAAGCTGATCGTGGCTATGGACATGATGAACATTGAGCAGTCCTTTCTGAGCCATATCCCGAACAAAATGCAGGTCAATTTAAATGTGCTTCATCCGAGAGTGTTGGATGGGATTGAGACTGAGTTGAGTAGCACCCAGGTTGTCACAAAGCAATGTTGGTGGCGAAGTAAGATTGAGTCCAAGTTCCTGAAATAGGGACAATAACCAGATGGTTTCAGAGGCGGCATTTGCAAGGGCTCTATATTCCGCTTCTATGGATGATCGTGCAACAGCCCGCTGTTTTTTGGAGCTCCAGGATATCGGATTGGAGCCAAGGAAGAAAATATAGGCAGATGTTGAGCTGCGATCATCATAGTTGCCGGCCCAATTAGCATCCGTGTAGGTCATGAGGTTCAAGCGGGAATTTTTTCTAATGTGGATACCATGGTAAATGGTATGCTTCAAATAGTGAAGAAGTCGCTTTGCCGCTGTCCAGTGTGTAGTAGAGGGTTTATGCATGAATTGTGACAGTTTGTTGACCGCAAATGATATGTCAGGGCGTGTAAGAGAGATATTGAAGGCCACCAATGACACGCCGAACTCAGGCTTTGTCCCACGAGAGGAGGTGCCATCAATAAGTTGGAGAGCTACTGTGGTGGACAAGGGAGTGGACACCTCTTTGGCACCAAGCATGTTTGTGTTGCTGAGAATGTCATGTATGTATTTGTGCTGAGACAGGAAAAGTCCAGCCGTGGTTGGAATGACTTCCATGCCGAGGAAAAAATGAAAGGATCCCATGTCTTTGATAGAGAAGGCAACTCCAAGTTGATCAATGATGGAACTCACAAACACACTCGTCACGCCGGTGATTATCGGATCATCTATATACACCAACAGGAAACATAAAACAGAGGCAGTTTTGTAGATGAACAAAGAGCTATCAGCTTTTGAATTTGTAAACCTGAGTGCTAGAATTTTTGTCTTTAGAGCAGAATACCATTCTCGGGGCGCTTGCTTCAGACCATAGATGGTCTTATGTAACCTGCAAACATGATTAGGTTTTGAACAATCTTTAAAACCAGGAGGTTGAAGCATATAAACAACTTCACACAATTTCCCATGTAAAAACGCATTGTTAACATCCAGTTGACACAAGGACCACCCTTGCATCACAGAAATTGTAAGAACAGTACGTATGGTGGCCGGTTTTACAACCGGACTGAAAGTCTCTTTGTAATCCAACCCGGGGCGTTGATGAAAGCCCTTGGCAACAAGGCGTGCTTTGAATCTATCAACAGACCCATCCGGTTTGTGTTTGACCCTAAAAACCCATTTGCAGCCCACGGGGTTGCAGTGAGTGGGTGGTGGAACCAAGTCCCACGTATGATGGCGCATGAGAGCTGTTAACTCATTAGACATGGCACTACGCCATTTCGGGTCACAGATTGCTTGACTCACACAAGTGGGTTCAATGGCAGGTGGAATGGGGTGTTTGGAAACAGAATAGAGTTGCTTGGGCTTATAGATGTTGTTCATAGAGCGTGTGATCATGGAGTGGGTGTGAGATGTGTTGTCGGTGGATTGATGAGCTATGGGTGCAGGGAGAGAAGGGGATTGATTGGGTGATGTTTGAGGCTGGGAGAGAACAGGGGGCAGACGGGGAACAAGTGACGAGGGAGGAGTTCGAAAATTAGGTAAACTAGAGGTTGAGAAATTGGGGAAATACCGAAGGTGATGAGGAAGCAGGTGTACCGTCCATTCGCACTTGGTGGTGGTTGCGGCATGAGAGGTGACTCGATGGGACATGGCAATAAGGCAGATGAATGAACAGGCGTGGCTGCAGGGAAGAAGGAGATGGCCGTTTGGGTTTCGTGAAAAAGGACATGCCGTGAAAGATAAATCCTCTTGGTTTGTAAGTCCATGCACCGATATGCACTCTGGGTTTGGGAGTAGCCCAAGAAAACACATGGACATGCTTTGGGTTGGAGTTTATGAGTATTGTAGGGTTGGGTTAGGGGAAAACACAAACAACCAAAATTTTTTAATTTGAGATAATTTGGTGATTGGTTAAACAGACTTTCAAAAGGAGATTTATGATGTAAAAGGGTGGTTGGTTGACGATTTATGAGATAAACTGTGGTTTGAAAGGCGTAAGGCCAATATGAGAGTGGCAAGTCAGCATCTTTGAGAAGTGTGAGTCCTGTTTCAACTATATGACGGTGACGTCGCTCGGCAACCCCATTTTGTTGGGGGGTGTGAGGAGCGGTGGTGTAGTGGCTGATTCCATGGATGGAAAAATAATTTTTAAGGGCCACAAACTCACCACCGTTGTCCGAGTAAACAAATTTTATTTTGCCTTGGAACTTTGTTTCAACAAGATGTTTAAATTGAGAAAAGATGGTACTAACACTGGACTTGGCAACCATGGGATAAAACCACATATATTTGGTAAAGTAATCAACCAGAATTAAGTAGTAGCGTGACCCATCAAGACCAATAGTATGGGAGGGGCCCCAAACATCTGTGTAAATAAGATCAAGAGGTGCATGACTTTGGAGACTTGTGGAATGAAACGGTTGTTGATGGGCTTTATTGATAGAACAGGAAGTACAAAGTGTTGACCCTTGAGTGTCTTTTTTTATTGGAAGAGAGAAAGAACAAACAAGAGAGGTTACAGTTTTATGGAGGGATGTCCAAGTCGCTTGTGCCACCCATCAATTGTCGTCCGCTCATGCACATTTGCCAAAATTTTAGAGGAAGAGTCCACCAGTGAGTCCGGAAACGGGTACACACCGTTTTCACATGCACCTTTGAGAAGTATCGCCCCCGTGATCTGATCCTTGACAAGAAAGTAAAGAGGGTGAAATTCAACAAAAACATTATTTTGGGTAGTAAAGTTGTCGCACGTCATAAAATCCGCGCGGCATCGGCTGGCGATTTTTCGTTTGTCGTTTGATTTGATTGGTTCGTTGGAGTCGTCACCTAGTAATTTATTCAAGGCTACTAGGAAACCAGATGTACTGGTCTTGTCGAGATTCACGGGTAAGGGACTGGTTGTGGTTAGGGAAGATATTAGCACCCCTAACGCACCCTACCCGAGGTAAGTCGCCGTGGCTTTGACGTGTTAAAGAAGTTTTAATAATTGTCTTTTCATCGGACATTAGAAATACAACTTACATGTAAGTTAATAAATCTTGACCGTGATCCAATCAAAATATTAAATTCTTCTTTAATCTTTGCAATTTTGTATATATAAAAAAAATAGTACATAAAACGAATACAAACACACACATACACTTTCACTATATCTTTTCTTTTCTTTTTTTCTTTTCCCTTTTTCTTTTCTTTTCTTTTTTATTTTACATCCACATTACAAATTATAAAACTTCAAAACTCAACAAAGAAATTACATTAAACAATTTAAAAATTACGTAAACAGCCCCTAAAAATCCCTAATAGTGTTGGGAGACATTCTGGCGAGCATGAACAGTGCGCAGGAACAGTGGCGGCGCGTCTTCCCACGAGCCACCGTCACTGGCGGCGCGTGAGCCAGAAAAAAAAACCAGCAACAGGGGGGTCTGGATCGACTTCTTCCCCTCTTCTTTTCCTCGCCGGCAGTGACCTGCACTAACAGCAAAATCCCAACAACCAGTTGATTTTAATTTTTCTTTCCTTTGTTTTTCGGATCGCTTTAGTTTTCCTTCTTAGATCGGTCCCGTTTCTCGCCTTCTCCCTTCTCTGTTTGGTTCTCTTTCGCCGATGGAAGACCCGACGTCTACCGCCATCCGTGGCTGTTGAAGCTGCGGTGGAGATGGGGGTGGCTGTCCGGTCAGTGGGGAGAGAAGAAATGGCGTCGCGGGCCGACGAGGGAGGCCGTGGGTCTCGTGTTTGCCGTTCTTGCCGGAGAAGGGCTACCGCCGACCGGTTGAAGGAGATGATGAAGAGTGTGGCCCCCGCGCTCGTGTGTGTGGGCCGCTGCTCACTGCGATGACGGCGCGCGCTGGCTCCTCGGTGAGGACGGGCCTCTGGCTGTTGTCGTCGTTCGGTGGCTTCGTTGTGGAGAAGAGAGCATTGTTGAGCGGCAAGGCCGAGGGAGGAGGGGGACGATGGAGAGGTGAGGACCAGCTGTGGCTTTCCTTTTTTGTAAAAAATTTGGGCGCCTATGGGGGAGAAGAAAATGAGGGGGAGGCGACTGGTTTAGGAGAAGAAGCTGGAAATAAAGGCTGTGTTTGTGTGGGTTGTCGGGTGGAAGGTCCAATTGGAAAAGGGGATGGGTTCCTTGGTTGATGAAGATGACTAGGGGGAGTGGCCAAGCTGGGGCCGTTGTTTGGGTTGAGGAGCCTTCCTCTTGGGTTGGCGAGAATAAGAGAGAAAAATTGAAAACGGGGAGGGGGGCTGGAGGAAGAAGAGAACCAAATCCAGGAGGGGGCTGCTGTTTTGGGTGAAGCGGCTGGTGTGGAAAAATCAAAGGCAAAGGGTGGGGCTGTGTGCAGAGAAGAAAAAAAATGTGGCGGCCGGAGGAGGGCCGGCTGTCCGATTGCGGGAGAGGAGAAAAAAAATTCGGGGGAGGGGGGGCCGCCAGGGTGCAGGAGATGAAAAAATGTTCAGCTCTTAGGGTTTTTTGGTTGCCTTCTTTAATTGCAAAATTGCCCCCCTCTGTTTGAGTTGTGAACCAGTATTTATAGGTAAAATGTTGTATGGATCTCAAAATTGGTCCCTCAACTTTCTTCTTTTTGTAAATTTGATTTTTCTTAATTTTTTTGTAATTTTGAAAACGAGCAATATCAACGTCGACTCAAATGAGGAAAATCAATGATTTTAAAATTTAACGCGTTAAAAGTTGAACGCGTTCGAAAGACCTTTGAAAATTTAAATTCTTTTTAAACGACGCTGCAAATGCTAAAAACGATGCAAATGTATTAAAAATGTATTTTTTTTTGGATTTTCAATGTTTTTCGCTATTTTTGAATTTTTCTGAAAATTTATCAAAACATGTGTCAAAAATTGGGTAGCAACAGATGCCCCCTCTTTACAATGCTTACGAAGCAAAACTCCTCAATGTTTTGCATAGTAAGCTTTGTAAAGAAAAACTTGTCTTTTTGTCTTCTTAACTTGTTCAATATCCACTCATGTAAAGACTTTACTCTTTTTTTTCTTTCGTTAACTTGAGATCCCATCTGGCGACCTCCTTGAACCAAAACCAAAATCTGCGTGGTTGGGCTAACCTGAGATCCCGTCCGGCGATCCCCTTTAACCGAGAACCAATATCCCGTGTGTGGTTGGGCTAACTCGAGATCCCATCCGGCGATCCCCTTTAACCGTAACCAATATCCCGCATGGTTGGGCTAACTTCCGAGATCCCGTCCGGGATCCCCTTTAACCGTAACCAACATCCGGTGTGGTTGGGCTAACCGAGATCCCATCCGGCAATCCCCTTTAACCGAACCAATATCCTGTGTGTGGTTGGGCTAACTCGAGATCCCGTCCGGTGATCCCCTTTAACCGTAATCCAATATCCTGTGTGGTTGGGCTAACTCGAGATCCGTCCGGCGATCCCCTTTAACCAGAACCAATATCTGTGTGGTTGGGCTAACCTGAGATCCCGTCCGGCGATCCCCTTTAACCAGAACCATTATCTTGTGTGTGGTTGGGCTAACTCGAGATCCCGTCCGGCGATCCCCTTTAACCGGAACCATTATCCGTGTGTGGTTGGGCTAACCCGAGATCCCATCGGTGATCCCCTTTAACCGAGAACCAAAATCCTGTGTGGTTGGGCTAACCTCGAGATCCCATCCGGCGATCCCCTTTAACGAGAACCATTATCCCGTGTGTGGTTGGGCTAACTCGAGATCCCTTCCGGCGATCCCCTTTAACTGAGAACCATTATCCCTGTGGTTGGGCTAACCTGATATCCCATCCGGCGATCCCCTTTAACCAGAACCAATATCCCGTGTGGTTGGGCTAACTCGAGATCCCATCTCGGCGATCCCCTTTAGTGAGAACCAAAATCCTGTGTGGTTGGGCTAACCCGAGATCCCATCTCGGCGATCCCCTTTAACCGGAACCAACATGAGATCCCATCTGGCGACCTCATTCAAACTGGAACTAAAAATGTGCGTAGCTCGGTCAACCCGAAATCCCATCGGCGATTCCCTTTAACCAAAGCTACATGAGATCCCATCTGGCGACCTCATTAAAGTGGAACTAAAAGATGTGGTAGCTCGGTCAACCTGAAATCCCATCTGGCGATTTCCTTTAACCAAAGCTACATGAGATCCCATCTGGCGACCTCATTCAACTGGAACTTAAAAAATGTGTAGCTCGGTCAACCTGAAATCCCATCTGGCGATTCCCTTTAACCAAAGCTACATGAGATCCCATCTGGCGACCTCATTCAACTGGAACTTAAAAAAATGTGTAGCTCGGTCATCCTGAAATCCCATCTGGCGATTCCCTTTAACCAAAGCTACATGAGATCCCATCTGGCGACCTCATTCAACTGGAACTAAAAAATGTGTAAAAAGTGGTCTCATTGTAATGGGTGACCTACCCAGGTGGAAAGAATATGGAAAGCGGTCTCATTATGATGGGTGACCTACCCAAATGGAAAGAATGTGAAGTGTGGTCTCATTATAATGGGTGACCTACCCAGATAGAAGATAGAAAAAATATGAAGTGGTCTCATTGTAATGGGTGACCTACCCAGATGGAAGATGAGAAAAAATGTGAAGTGGTCGCGTTATAATGGGTGACCTACCCAAATGAAAGATGGTGGTCTCATTGTGATGGGTGACCTACCCAGAAAAAATGATTTTTTTTTTGTTTTTAAATGATCTCATTGTTACGGGTGACCTACCCAAAAAATGATGTGTTTTTTTTTCAATAAAATAAAATAAAATAAAATAATGGTCTCATTGTTATGGGTGACCTACCCAAAGAAAAAAGAAAGAGTGGTCTCATTGTAATGGGTGACCTACCCAAGTGGAAGAATGTGACTTACCTGGCAAAAGACTTGGTTGGAGCAGTCCTAACAGGATAAGGTCGACAAACTTGGCACCTTCTCTCGTTGCGAGGTTGACTTGAAGACTCCTCTAGATGACGGGGTTAATCTCCTCGTTTCTTTGAGATTCTCCTACTGGTAGGGTTCATCTCATTCTCTTCTTGTTCCAGGATCACAACCATGATTCTCTGTTATTATCAGCTCAATGATTCCTTTTTTTCCTTTTTTTTTCTTCTTTTTTTTTGGTCCCCAATCTTGCTGAACTACATTGAGGATTTTTCTTGCAACAAAATAAAAAATATGTACAATGTTTTAACGTTAGCTGACATGCATGCATCCTTACCCGATTCGAAATATAGGTCCCCCTCTTCGATGTTCCATCATCACGGGGGTGCTTTTGTTTGCATTCCCAAGCTTTATTTGTTCTTTCAATGCCTTGGCTCATTCATGTGCTAGCCATCCACTCAGCTGGAAGTGCAGTGCTCATCCTAGGCTGTCTATGACGATTACTGCTCTTGTTGTTTATCAACCTTAACTCGCCCCCAAGTGTGGTGTTGCTCGACTCATCTTAAAGGAGTTGATCAAATCATCCATCTCCTAGATTCTCTCAAGAATTGTCATCGATTTGGTGTTTAACCTCCAAGTGTGGTGTTGCGTGTGTTTTGCCAACACCCATCAAGATGGTCAACCAGTCATGAACTTGCTTCCAATTGAAACAATACTCTTCAAGTATATGTTATCACAAGCCTTTTTGGAACTGCCAAGTCATCCAAGCATGCATCTCATAGCTTGCAGTGAAAGACTCATCGTTGTATGCTCCATATTCTTTCTCATGGGTTCCTCTCAGCTTGTCAAATCAGATCATGAAAGGAAATGCGTTGGCATCATCAATGATGTTCATCACCCATATTCATGCGGTGAAGTGCGCATTTGAGCTTCAGAATAGATGGTCCCACAGTCAGTCTTGGTGGTGTGCATCTTTCTGACATTTATTCCAACGCAACTGTACGATAACATCTGTCGGGAGTCATAACCATTTTTTCAGGGGGGAAAACCCAAATGATGGTATGAAAATGTCCTTCAGGTACATCTTTACTCTTAATTGCTATCGGGGTTTACAGAGCGTTGCTTCGGAACATCATTGCCCTTACACCGCTCTAAGTGCGCTTGTTCACCGATTCATCATTTGATCATCTTTCTTTGCCCCTCAGTGATCCGAATCTGTTTGTTTTCCTACTCGGGATCCATCGTATTGCCCCCGGGTGGTCAACTTTTCAAGGAGTGTTGAGAAATGTTGGTGTCATTCTTGTCAAGGATTTCACGGACTCAATCGATGTTCTTCTTTGTTCGACAATCTTTCTTGTTCTCGGAATCAAATCTCATATTTCAATGGTCATGTCTATTCAAGTCTAATTGTTGAAATGATATCAAAGAGATGTCAATTTTTGAAAGTGTTTTTGGAAATCAAGCTTCTTTGGTTAAAGACCCAACACACACTATTCGATGTAATCTTTTGACTGTCTTGTATTTTGAAAGAGGGAATGACCCGTTGTAAGATTAAAATGACTTTTTTTCATGGTTCTTTGTATCGTTTTAATCTTTGATCTTGGGTATATCTTTTGATGGTCTATGATGAGGTGACCTTCGTGAATTTCAAAAAACAAAAGACTCAAGTCAAAACTTGAGGATTCATCAAAAAAGATTGTTTTTTTTTTAGCACCAATTTTATTAGCATGCATAATAACAAGTAGCTTAATCCATGAAGCCACGACTCTTATGGAAAGGCTCTTCAAGTTTTTGAGAGCGCCATTTATCGGTTCGGATTGCTTACTTGATCAAAAAGGGCTTTTAAAAGCACGTAATGCGGCTATGGTTCATGGCTATGAAAGAAAGGAAATTCACAGGCTCAAAAGGTGTTTGAGGGTTTTAAAGACCTAGGATCAACATCCACTATTCATCAACTCCTTTTCTATTGTTGTCTCGTGGAGAAAGTGACATATAACCTTGTTAATATCAAAGATCGGACTTCTCTTAACATAAGTCATAGTGCTAATCCAACTTTTCTTTGATGAATAATCAATCTAATCCTTTGGAAGACACTAAAGGCTTTATCCTAGACACACCAAAAGACATGAAATTTGATTTTTTGTGTTGACTTTTGGCATTTGTTGTGTCTTTCTTCAATTGAAACCTCTTTTGCCCCTATTAGAATTGATAGGCATTCTCCTTCATTTCCACGTTTTTTGCTTTTACATAACCTTCCTCAAAGTTTTCTTGGATGGCCCTCAATCTATGGCTTTTCTTGTTCTCCCTTTCTCAATCATTGGGCTTTCATTCTAAGCCTTTCTTTTATCATTGATTCTATCAGTGTCTTCATCCTTCCTAATAACATATCTCTCATTGCCCCCAGTGTGGGGTGTGATCCTAGTCAAGGTTTCTTTTTGAAAGAAAATATTTTACCGGGCTCAAAATGGGATCTGGAAGGGATATAATCTTTAGAAAGTGAAGGGATAACAAAGATGGCCTTTTCTCATTTCGAGCAAGGTCGGTTAGAACCGATAAATTTTGACCTCGTCAGTGTAATGATTTGGACTTGTAAGAATCATGATTCACGAGTCCATAACTATTGAATCCACTATATGTCATTATGCATACTTGCTAAAACTAGCTATATGATGTGTGGTTCGGTTTCAGGAGGTATGAGTTCAAAATTGTTTGGTCACCTCATGTCATTTTCAAGCATCAAGTCATTTCTGCAATCAAAACACTTTTAATGTTCATGATTAAACTTTGCATGTTGGAGTTTTGATCAAACATATTTTGTCAGAATACCCTTTGAAAGAAGCATCTCATGATTTCATAACAACAAAGAGACAACGAAAAGACATGTTTCGTTGAAGGGTGAGATGTGATCCCGAAACAAAATGCGAATGGCAAAAATTCCATAACAACATGATTGACAGTTCAACGCCCTTCTTGGATCAACTATTCGGCAATATCGTGTTTCGTAGAGCAATTTCAATCTCTTGTCATTACGAGAATGTTCACGCGACAAAATGATCGATGACAAGCTCCTTCACGAGATTCCTCTCATCTTTTGCTCACCAACTTCCAGACTCGATTCTTGCAATTGTTCAATTGAAATGGCTGAGGACCCCGCCATGACATCACATCTCTTGTTTGGATTATACCACCTAGAAAACGGTGGTTGCATGGGATCTGTCAGAGTCAGGCAAAAGTCTGTAATCTGGCAGATGCTGGTAAATAAACCCACATGGCAAAGGAATGTCTATCTTTGGCAAAGACATTAGAGTAGTTGATGCTTGAGCGAGACTTGACTAGGCAAAATAATCGAGGTTTCTCAATTGAGAGTCATCTTCTCGATTCAACTCTCTTCACGGCTTCGGGAATTCCCGCGGAACCTTCAATCTTTCACTTCTTCATGGCTCATTCAATTCTTTCAACAATCTTCACAACATCATGTCAATCTTCCCATATTGTTGTGGTCGTTTGTGGATTGTTGGAAATCTTCCAATAGCTAGGTAATCTTGCCAGCGCATAGAATCATGCAGCGTTATCACTGTCAATGTGTGAAATGATGCATTGTTTTTATTGGAGGAGAAACTGATGAATCTGAAACTCCTTTGTCTCCTCTTCGATCCCTCACTGACAGTGTAGCAAACAAACACCTGTAGAGGGAGCTCTGCTCTGTTGAAGTTTCAATCTTCTTTCTATTTTTCAACCGAGGTCTGTCTCTTTTCCCTACTTTTGCATTTTTCAAGCTAACACTGATAAGAGAAAATTATAGATGATCAGAAAGAACTGCATCCCTTCTTGGATTCTCCACTTGCGAGCTACAAACAGATTTCCTCGCAGAGAGCTCGCCACGGTGAAGTTCTATATTTGCTCTTGTTTTCTAGCTCAAGTCTGGCTTTTCTGCCTACTACAGTGTTTCGGTGCTGAAATTGATAAGACAAATTTTTGTAGCGTGTGAAAGTACTGCATCCCTTCTTGCATGCCCCACGCGCAGATCCCCAAAAAAATCTCTACAAAGAGAGCTCTGCAACATAGAAGTTTGATGTCTGTTCATGTTTTTCAGACCAGGTTTGGCTCTTCAACCTACCACAATGTCTTTGTGCTGAAATTGATGAGAGATTTTTATAGCATATGCAACTAATAAATCCCCTCTTGCATTCCCAACTTGCAGAGCCATAAACAGATTTTTGTAGAGAGAGCTCTGCCACATTGAAGTTTGATGACTGCTAACATTTTCAGACTAGGTCTGACTCTTCTGCCTACTACAATGTTTTTTTGGTGCCACTGGTGAGAGAAAGTTTTAAAGCATATGAAGCTACTACACCCCCCTCTTGCATTCCCCACTCGGCGGATCCACAAACAAATCTCTACGAGAGAGCTCGCAACGTAGAAGTTCAGTGTCTATTTTTTTTTTTTTTTTACATCTTGTGCCGCCGAACTGGAATTGAGCTAACAGTTGGGGTAACGTCAAAGAAGGCTAACGCACCATGCACAACAGCTAGTAGTTATTTGGTTCCATTAACAGATACGGAGGCAATGAATAATTATCAGTGCAACTGAACAAGAACAAAGGTTGTCATTAGCTGATGACTGAAGGCATTGCTGCAATTATTCATGACTGAAGTGTGTTCCCACAGAAGACTGTGTAGACATTCCCTTTCCCTTTGATGCTCTACACTTGTTCAAGCAGATCTGATTCTAGCTACTTCACCTCTGATGCTCTCTACTTCCTTTTGACAATGAGCCTCTCTCCGACAACTTTCTTTGCTTCTATTATCTTTCTTCATTTGCGTGTAGCAAACCTCGGACAGGGGAACCTATTTTTCCTCATGGTACATGCATGATAAATGTATGAACATGTAAACTATATGATGAACTCGCCCTTCGAGGGGTGACATATGGTCGTAACTCTGTATTATGAAACAAGAATCTTGATTCTTGCCCAAACTCTACAATGAAAATTTTCGAGTGACGACCATTGGGTCACCCACAAGTCTTGAGTTCAAGATGCTTCAAGAAGGGTTTGCCCTGATGCAAATAAAAAAAAAACACATACAACCTAAGGACAGGTTCTATTCACTATGTGAACATGGGTAGGTTCTCTACCTGGTCTCAAAAGGGTCTCATATCTGCCCAGTGACGTTCTTCGTAAAGACAGTATGGGGGCGTTGCAAGGAATAGTTAAGGTACGTCTACCCACCATTACCAAGCAGGCACTCAGATATGAGTTCGGTTTTTCACGCATCTAAACCCTGACCAATAGTCATAGGGCAGATCGCTAATTCACCACCTAACTTAGAAGCTTGTGTGTGCTTTAAAAAATAAATACAGGTGATGCATGAAACAATTCTAAAAATACATGGATAAAACAAAAATAAAACAAGACAAAAATGCAAAAACTTAAACACATCAAATACACAAAGCTTAGTCCAATATTGTCAGAAACAGTACCTTCCCCAGTGGAGTCGCCATTCTGTCGCACGTCATAAAATCCGCGCGGCATCGGCTGGCGATTTTTCGTTTGTCGTTTGATTTGATTGGTTCGTTGGAGTCGCCACCTAGTAATTTATTCAAGGCTACTAGGAAACCAGATGTACTGGTCTTGTCAGAGATTCACGGGTAAGGGACTGGTTGTGGTTAGGGAAGATATTAGCACCCCTAACGCACCCTACCTGAGGTAAGCTGCTTCGTGGCTTTGACGTGTTAAAGAAGTTTTAATAATTGTTTTTTCATCGGACATTAGAAATACAACTTACATGTAAGTTAATAAATCTTGACCGTGATCCAATCAAAATATTAAATTCTTCTTTAATCTTTGCAATTTTGTATATAAAAAAAAAATAGTACATAAAACGAATACAAACACACACATACACTTTCACTATATCTTTTCTTTTCTTTTTTTCTTTTCCCTTTTTCTTTTCTTTTCTTTTTTATTTTACATCCACATTACAAATTATAAAACTTCAAAACTCAACAAAGAAATTACATTAAACAATTTAAAAATTACAGAACAGCCCCTAAAAATCCCTAATAGTGTTGGGAGACATTCTGGCGAGCATGAACAGTGCGCAGGAACAGTGGCGGCGCGTCTTCCCACGAGCCACCGTCACCGGCGGCGCGTGAGACGGAAAAAAAAACCAAAGAATGGGGGGTCGGATCGACTTCTTCCCCTCTTCTTTTCCTCGCCGGCAGTGACTCCGCACTAACAGACAAAATCCCAACAACCGTTGATTTTAATTTTTCTTTCCTTTGTTTTTCGGATCTCGCTTTAGTTTTCCTTCTTAGATCGTCCGTTTCTCTGCCTTCTCCCTTCTCTGTTTGGTTCTCTTCTGCCGATGGAAGACCTGACGTCTACTGCCGTCCGTGGCTGTTGAAGCTGCGGTGGAGATGGGGGTGGCTGTCCGGTCAGTGGGGAGAGAAGAAATGGCGTCTGCGGCTGACGAGGGAGGCCGTGGGTCTGTGTTTGCCGTTGCTGGAGAAGGGCTACTGCTGACCGGTTGAAGGAGATGATGAAGAGTGTGGCCCCGGCGCTGTCGTGTGTGGGCTGCTGCTCACTGCCGATGACGGCGCTGCTGGCTCCCTGGTGAGGACGGCGCTGCTGCTGTTGTCGTCTGTTCGGCTGGCTTCGTTGTGGAGAAGAGAGCAGCTGTTGAGCAGCAAGGCTGAGGGAGGAGGGGGACGATGGAGAGGTGAGGACCAGCTGTGGCTTTCCTTTTTTGTAAAGGCTGGGGCTGCCGGCTGGGAGAAGAAAATGAGGGGGAGGCGATTGGTTTAGGAGAAGAAGCTGGAAATAAAGGTTGTGTTTGTGTGGGTTGTCGGGTGGAAGGTCCGGCTGGAAAAGGGGATGGGTTCCTTGGTTGATGAAGATGACTAGGGGGAGTGGCCAAGTGGGTACATTGTTTGGGCTGAGGGAGCCTTCCTCTTGGCGAGAATAAGAGAGAAAAATTGAAAACGGGGGGGGGCTGGAGGAAGAAGAGAACCAAATCCAGGAGGGGGCTGCTGTTTTGGGTGAAGCGGCTGGTGTGGAAAAATCAAAGGCAAAGGGTGGGGCTGTGTGCAGAGAAGAAAAAAAATGTGGCCAGCCGGAGGGGGCTGGCTGTCCAGTTGCGGGAGAGGAGAAAAAAAATTCAGGGGAGGGGGGCGGCTGCCTAGGGTGCAGGAGATGAAAAAATGTTCAGCCCTTAGGGTTTTTTTGGTTGCCTTCTTTAATTGCAAAATTGCCCCCCCTCTGTTTGAGTTGTGAACCGTATTTATAGGTAAAATGTTGTATGGATCTCAAAATTGGTCCCTCAACTTTCTTCTTTTTGTAAATTTGATTTTTCTTAATTTTTTTTGTAATTTTGAAAACGAGCAATATCAACGTCGACTCAAATGAGGAAAATCAATGATTTTAAAATTTAACGCGTTAAAAGTTGAACGCGTTCGAAAGACCTTTGAAAATTTAAATTCTTTTTAAAGACGCTGCAAATGCTAAAAACGATGCAAATGTATTAAAAATGTATTTTTTTTGGATTTTCAATGTTTTTCGCTATTTTTGAATTTTTCTGAAAATTTATCAAAACATGGGTCAAAAATTGGGTAGCAACAAAAGTGATGGACATAAATTAAATTCTTCTGAATGCTGGGAACACAAAGTGTATCTTTTAAGTGAAAAGTACGAGTGGGGGAATGAAAAACCAAAGAGCCAATGTGTGAGACACGCAAACCTGAACCATCACCGATAACAACTTCATCGTGCCATCATATTCTCGAGTGGATGACAAATTTGACAAATCACCTGTAATATTGTGAGAAGCAGCGGAATCAATTAACCATTGTTGTCCTTTGGATGAGAGGTAGAGACACAGTTGGTAGTGGGCTCCGAAAAATAGACTTTCGGACATTGTTTGGCGACATGGCCAAGCTGGTCACAAAGCTGACATTTGGGCTGATAACGTCGTGGACCCATAGACTTCTATCCATTAGAGGGTGGCTTTCTGTTTTGTGGCACATTTGGAGTCCTAGGGCCAGTATATTTGTTGAATCCATGAGAGCCATGGTGACCATATGAGGGAGCCATACTCTGCAGATGCCCACCAGAGCGACTAGAAAAATTAGCCGTTGCCACCAGGTGTTGAGCTGCAGTTTCAAGATGAC
Organism: Populus x sibirica; assembly: GCA_019202695.1. Classification (NCBI taxonomy): domain Eukaryota; kingdom Viridiplantae; phylum Streptophyta; class Magnoliopsida; order Malpighiales; family Salicaceae; genus Populus; species Populus x sibirica. Next base: position 752,535 of record JAGMVL010000317.1, read on the forward strand.
GGAGATACGCCTCATGGCTGACAAGCAAATCGTGAAGCTCCTCAAAAGTGAGAGATTTCTCACGAGCACGGATCGGGCAGCAATCTCACGAAAATCAGGTCTCAAGCCATTGAGGATGTAGAGAGTGAGATCATCAGCAGAAATGGGATGATCAATTAGGGCAATCTCATCTGCAAGAGTCTTAACAATATGAAGGTATTCCTGAACTGTTTTATTTTCTCGTTTAATCAGCGTAAGCTCCTCTTTGAGCTGAAGAGCTCTGGTGCGCGATTTGCTGGCATACATAGTATATAGTTTGTGCCATGCCTCCTGTGATGTTTTGGCAGTTGAGATGAAGGGGGTTATTGTGGGGGTGGTAGAAGCCAAAATGGCGCTAAGGATGAGTTTATCCTGCCGGACCCAATGAGATTTGTGAGAAGAGAATGTAGAGGTGTTGTTTGCCGAGGGGCATGGATGATCACCAGTAACAAAATCAAGGAGATCGTAGCCAATAAGTAGAGCCTCAAACTGTGCGCGCCATTAGGGAAAGGTGGAAGGAGTGAGCTTTTCATTGATCTGGGCAGAAATATTGAAAGCAATCAAGGGAGTCTCAATTGGAGATGTTGGTGTGGAAACGGGGTGGTGGGTATTAAGGATCGGGTTCTCGTTAGAAGGTGATGCTCCTGATACCATGTTGAAGTTTTGAATAAGGACAGTGTATTGATTAAATGAATGTATTATATTTCCACACAATTACAAGTAATTGAGAGCTGTATATATACATAGAATTAGACAAGTTGTTTTAGGAAAGCTAGCTATAATTGTGGCTGTGAAGATTGTAACCGTTGTGAGCCTTGATTCGGGCTAGTCTTCGTGATTTGATTTGAGGCAGAGGCTGTGGAGTGATCTGAGGCAGGATCGGTGGAGTGATCCTTAATAGCTGGACGGTGCAATAGAACTTTACTTGATATGGTAAAATATATGTTATGTCGTTCACATATTTAAGGTGAAGCTATAACTATTGGTCAATGTTATTAAATTTAATTCCCACTAAAACTCATAATAGTACTCCATATGAACTATAAACAAGAAGAAAACCAAACTTAAACAATTTAAGAGTTTGGGGATCTTTTGCTCGTAAGTTCATCTCATCACATAAAAGAAATAAATTAGATAGTAAAACCATTAAGGGCAATTTTATTGGATATTATGAAAATTTAAAAGGATATAAATTTGTAATACATCATATCGATGGTTCTATTATTACAATTGAAAGTAGAGATACTAGATTTTTAGAGTAACAACTTGATACCAGGAATCCAAATAAATTAATAGAATTATTTGAGATTACTAAATATTATAAATCAATAAATAATAAAAATGAAGTAGATACTAATATACAGATTTTGGCTCAACAACTTGAAAATCCTTATGATACACTTGGTAGAATTCAAAGAAAAACAAATAGCTTCTTCAAAGTTAAAAGATCACTTTACTTTTTTGAATGGAGAAGAGATAAAAGATCCTCTAACTATTCACAAAGCATTAACATTATTGATAAAATGAAAAGAAGCTATAAAAGAAGAATTAGACTCCATAATTAAAGTTGATATATGGGAGTTGATAAATTTACCCAACGATAAAAAAAAAGACAAAAAAAGAAAAGAAGCCATAGGTTGTAAATGGATTCTGAAAAAGAAATATAAATTTGATGAGTCGATTGATAAATATAAAGTAATATTAGTTACTAAAGGTTTTACACAAAAACCTAGTATAGATTATGAAGAGACATAATTCATTAGTTGCTAAATTCACTTTGATAAGAATTCTAATGTCTATTGTTGTTGTATTAGATTTAGAATTATTTTAGATGGATGTTAAGACAATATTTTTAAATGATGAATTGAAAGAAGAAATATCCACACAACAACCTGAAGGTTACAAAATCAAAGGTAAAGAAAATAAGGTATGTAAGGTTACAAAATCTCTATATAGTCTCAAGCAATCTTCAAGGCAATAATATTAAACAATGGTATTATTAAATATGGTTTATAGCTAATAACTTTGATCATCGTGTTTATTATTGGAATAGTGGGAGTATTTTTATCTTTATATGTTGATAATATTTTGATGGTTGGTAATAATGTTGCATTTATTAATAAATTGAAATATTTTTTGAAATCCCATTTTAAGATAAAAGATTAAGGTGAAGCATTATATTTACTGAGTATCCAAATTATTAAAGATAGAAAATGTAGAACTATTTTTCTATCTCGAGAGCAATATTTAGATAAAATATTAAAAAAAACTCCATATGTATAATTCTAATCCAATGGATATTCTTATTCATAAACAAATAAAACTATCTAAGAAAATGTGTCTTATTAATGAAGATGAAAAGAGAAAAATGCTAGTTGTAGATGGTATATTTTATGCATAGTTATTAAAACCAGTCTAGGAGTTTGTCCGACCAAAGAGTCAAGTTTGAGTCACACGGTTGACTCGGGTCAACCAGGAAAAATAGAAAAACAAATTATGTTTGAGGTTTCAATATACCTCTTGGAAAAGTTTTGAAACAAAGCAAGTGTAGGCTATAAAAAAAAGATAAAGTGTAGTATAGTTATCACACATTAAAAAGTTAAAAAAACAATCCATGTGAAAGTAGATTATAAAAAAGAAATGTGAAATATAGTATACTTATCCCACATCAAAAACTTAAAAAACGATCTATGTGGATGTAGGCTATATATAGTTATTCCACATCAAAAAATTAAGAAATAATTCTTGTGGATGAGGGTTATATAAAAAAAAGTAAAGTGTATACTTATCTTACATCAATAAATTAAAAAAAATAGTCCATGTGGATGTAGGTTATAAAAAAAAAATGTGAAGGGTAGTACAATTATCCCATGTTAAAAAGTTAAAAAATAATTTATATGGATGTACGTTATATATAGTTATCCCACATTGAAAAGTTAAGAAACAATGTATTTAGATGTAGGCTATAAAAAAGATATGTGAGGCAAAATATTTATAAATTAATTTTATATATTTTTGGATTTATTAAAAAAAAGAAAAAAATCGAGTCTCATCCTGGTTATGTTGGGTCACCCGGATTCCGGGTTGACCTGGCAGGTCGCTCGCCGAGCAGACCGAATCAATCGCAAACCCAGGTCACATAGGTTCCAAGTCAACTTGCTAAACCGAGCCGAGTTTCGTGATTTGAAACTTAGCTAAGGCTCAATATCACATAGGTTCCAGGTCAACTTGCTAGACCAAGCCAGGTTTCTTAACTACAAATATATGTCATGCTTTGCACAACATCTAATAATTTACTAAGTAAAGAATGAAAAAAAAACCACATTTTTTTGTGGATAAAACCCAAAAGTCACTCACTCCCTAATCTATAATTAATTCTTTTCTTACCGTAAGTGTAAAAGCTATCTTTTTTTTTTTTTTTTTTTTTTTTTATCTTTCAAGAGCTTTTCCTTCTTCTCCTTTATGTGGTGCTGGATGCGGGTTGTTGGTGGTCTAACAGATTTTTTGGCTTTTAGAATTGATTGAAGACTAGGCAGGATTCGGTGCTCGCCTAGCGTGGAGGTTTAGAGTTTGTTCGATAATGTATTAAATGTTGTTTTTTAAAGTGTTTTTTTTATTTAAAATAATATTATTTTTTATTTTTAATATTAATATATTAAAACAATATTATTTTTTATTTTTAATATTAATATATTAAAACAATAGAAAAACACTACAAAAATAATTGAAAACTAAAAAAATTAAATTATTTTTAAAACATGATTAAATCACAGTAACAAATGAGACAATATGAAAGTTGTTTTGAGGGTACCACTACTGGTAAATTTAAAAAATAAAATTCTTTTTAGACAATCTTAAATACACGTTTTCATATTTACTTGATAAAATAAATTATTACATATACTAATTTTAATATTCAAACTTAAAAAAGAAAAGGAGAAGGCAAATCTTAATGACAGGAAGACTATCTCTTAGAATTATCAGCCACAATTCATATTATAAATAATGTGGGTAATTTGATGTCACTATTATTATAAACGTATGTTAGGAGATATATTTACCCATTAAAGTTGGTTTTAATTTAATAAGAATAATAGCAATAATAAATAATTCAAATTTGCTGCTGGCTGAAATATTTTAATATTATGATTTAAGATATTTTTTAAAAGTGATTTTTATTTAAAAACATATTAAAAGATATTTTTTAATTTTTTTAAAATTCCAAATGGTCAAATTCCAGGATTTAAGACACGTAAAAGCGATGGCTCACCTAAGATTCTACAGCTATCGACTCCTCCAAATTGTCAAGGAAAGTAAAGGGTGAATTGTGAAGAAGGACATGGAAAATGTATTGTAAATTACAGAAGACAGGATAAGGGGGAAGAAGGAGCAGAGAAATTTCCTCAAGTCAATAGATGTCCCTACTCCCGTTTGTCTACAGCTCATGGAAAATGAAGAGGACATTTATTTATTTTTTATATATATTACTTTTACTACACTTCAATGTGACACTAGGTGTTGTCTTCAAGGAATATAAATAATGTTTTAGTGTGGAACTTTCACCCACACGAGCAGATAAAATTTAAAATAAAACACAAATTAAAATATGGGTTTTTTTAATGTGAAATTAATATTTTCTTTCTTCATCTACATTTCTAAATTTAGATTTTGGGTTATGAATATGTTTGGTAATTTAGTACAATTTGTTTGTTAAAAGTATTTCTCATTTGAAAATATATTAAAATATTTTTTTCAGATTTTTTTATTTTTGACTTCACCACGTCAAAACTATTAAAAATCACTAAAAAACATCAATTTGATGTTTTTTTTCAAGCCAACGTACGTACTTTTAAAATGCATTTAAACACAATTCTAAATGCAAAAACAAAAGATGCCGCATATATTGCAAGGCTAATTAGTTAAAGATCCAAAACCCAATTTAACTTTCTAATTTTGATCTCTTAAACTATATTATATCAAAAGAAGCATTCATTTCTACCTTATTAGGTCTGTTCTAACTCATCAAAACAGCCCTTATAACCATAATGAAAGTGGTTAGGGATAAAAAAGAAAGAAAGAAAAGCAGGTCAAAATTAAGTTAGGTTTGACAAATTAGCCTCTTAAGTCTCAAAGCATAACGGAAAAACAAAAAAGCTTGTCCACAACACCAAAAACAGCGCAAAGGAGAAGAGAAATAACTATGGAGTCCATGTAAAGAAAGAAAATTGGAAACAATGGTCTGAAAAAGAGATGAGAAAATTTTAGAGAAGCTATGCATGATTGTGTTAGAGCTTGAAATGTGAGTTTGGTAGGTCATGATTTTAGAGCAAGTTTACATATATAGGATTCTAGATTAAGTATTGTTTGGTGGTTGAATATGGCACCTTTCACCTGTGACGATAACCTTAACAAATAAGAAGCAAAAGTGCTCGAATTAAGATGAAATTCAAAGGAAATTTAAGTATTTCTTTATTGAACTTCTTTTCTATAATAATAGTGATGATTACGTCTTCCTTACCAATAACCTCATTAAAACTTATTAATATAAGAAGAGCTAAATGGTATAGTGTTTCAATTGTTTAATAATTATGATTCATCATCTCACATGTTACTACGGCTGTGGATGAGAGTAGTGATTTTTTTCAAAATTCCCAATTTGATCCTTAAATTATATTTTTTACATGATTGTGCCCTCTAAGCCTAAATTAGCATTTCAATTGCATTTTTTTTAAGAGAGGATTGAATTGAAAGTCAAATAATCAAAATTAAATATGCGGGTAAAATAGATTGTGCTTTTCAATTTTGTTTGAAAAGTATATTTGAGTCCTCCATTTTTTTTAATTATTAGGTGACCTCCTCTTATTATAGAAAAAATAATTTAAATACTAAACTTTATTTTCATTATTTTTCAATCCTTATATAAGAGACGAGAGAGAGAATTGTTGAATTCCATCATAGAGATAGAAAGATGTTTATATGTTCCCGGCCACCAAAACAATAGATTTTTGTTCCAAATAGTTTCATATAATAAGAAGAGTTTGAATTAGGTGTTTTTTTTTTTTTTACCTTGAAAGTGCCTAAAAAACATATCTGACCTCAAGAAGAAATTGGTTTTGGTTTTTAGGTTTTGAAGCGGTTTTTTTTTGTTGCACTTTTAGAGGTTAAGGGTTAGTTTAAAAGATTATTAGGGTGTTTTTTTAGGTGTTTTGAATTGAAAATGAGTTGAAAATAGATTTTTAGAAGAAAAAAACCAATCACCCTAATTTTTCAGCCACTATAGTAGTTGAAATCTGAGGATTCCAGATGACGCGTTGTCTATTTGTTTTTCAAACTAAATTGGGGTGGAAGACATATCATCCGCTCCCCAGATGATGTGTTATCTATTTGTTTTTTAAACTGAATTGGGATTGAAGACATGTCATCTGCTCCATTATCTTACAAAAAAATTAATGGGCTAGGCGTTTGGCCTGGCCTCATTCTTTATATATATATATATATATATATATATATATATATAGTTTCGATCTTTCTTGTTTGAAACCTTTTTTTATATTTTTTCTTTAAGTTTGTCATTTTGAAGTTTTTTTTAAAGTTAAGTTATGTTTTTACTAGTCAGCAAAATTGCATTTAAATCTATGAAATCAATCAATTTAATTCGAGCTAACTTACATGTGATTTAGTTGGAAACTCGAGTAAGACAAATAGATTGTAAGGTTTCAAGATTAACTCATTAAACCAAGTTTTATAACACAATAAAAAAAATTTTCATGCTCTTAATATTTTGTTTTTTGTATTTAAAAAATTAGTTCAACATGCAGTGTAGCGTGGGCCAATGAACTAATAAGGAAACTAAAAGAGATAGAGCAATTCCTATAGTAAAACTATTATGGATACATATTCATTTACATTATAGATTAGAATAGTAAAATGATAATTTTGTTCTTCTTAACAAAAACAATTGGGTTGATGATTGATGATAAAATATTTTTATTATAATTTTTATATAATAAAATGACTAACTTATAATTAAAAACAAAAAATTATAAATATATTATTTTGAAACGCAATTCCAAACACCTATATTTATGTTGAAATAGTAGCGTGCCATGTAATAATCAGCCCTGCTATGAAAAGTTCTCAATAGAGCTTTTGTTTAATGCTATCAGAATCTTTCATGATCTTTAGTTAATGTTATCAGAATCTAAATGTTCCTTTCCATATGGTATGCTTCAAATCCCCACTTTTGAGTAAACATTTTACTGGGCCTTCGCTTTCTTATAATTTAATGCAAAACAAATGTACATATAAATTAGTTTCCAAATGTATTTGTATAGCTTACCAATATGATGAAAGCAAGGCCTGTTTGGAAGTGTGGTTGCGGTTGTTTTTCAAAGTGTTTTTTCATGTTGAAATGCATTAAAATGATTTATTTATTTTTTTTAAAAAAATTATTTTTAAAATCGGCGCATCAAAACGATCCAAAACACATAAAAAAATTAATTTTTAACAAAAAAAATTTAAATTTTTTAAGGAAAACGGTTTGGACCGCGTTCCCAAACGGTGCAGATAAGATCATAGTGTTCTAGGCACATAGATTTGTGTTATTGAAGGCCACAATAATTGGATGTTAGCCTAAATTCTCTCTAATTGATGCTTAATACACCTTTAGCAATGAGTATTAAATTATTAACCAAATTTCTATTATGGAGGGTGCGATAGATACTTAATTTAGTATTGAGGGCTATATTTTTTTTAAAAAAGCTTTTGTATCATGATATTTATGTATTCATCCTAGCACTTGTATTATTCATCCTAGAACAAAGTAAAAACTTTAATAAAAAAAATAATTGTTGTCAATTTCCGTTGATGGTCGCAGAACTAAAAGGCCCTTCCTATAGAAATGGAGCTTGGCAGATGCAATGGCCAGTGACCATTTCCCATGACAGAGCTTTTGGTCGCAGCCTAGTTACAAATGTTCTTGAATTATCCACCTTCCAAACATGGCAAAACATTCTGCAGGCCTGTACGCGGGAGCAGTGTGCCCTCCACCCTACGATTAGCCAAAGAATGAAGTAAACAGAAATTTGCTATAAGAATTTTCTGGGCAGTAGAAATGGAAAGTTGACAAATCCCTTACCTTCACAGTCGCAAATGTCAACTGACTAGAGTAAGTCCTCGTGTATCTGCGCGCACATGCTCAAGTCAAACATCCAAATCACTTATTTTCTTCATTTAATAGGCTCTTTTAGCAGGCAGATTAAGAGCTAGAGAAGAGTTGCAGAATTCCAGCAAATTGATCAAAACGAATATTCATTTGAAGAACATACCCTGCAACTTGACCTTGAAAGTGCCATGGCTGCCATTCATCGACAGTAGAGTAGTTTAAAGATCTTATCCATGCTTGAGTTCCCAAGAATGGTGCCTCCATGTCATGATCGCCACTGTTCAATCAATACAAGGACAGACTACATCAACCAAACTATATAGTGTCATAGTATGTCGTATGAATAATAATAGTAGTAGTAAAAAACAACACCAGAAACCTGTAGATTAATCTGCGGTAACCTTTTATCCCAAGGTCTATATGATACTTGATGCTGCTCTTAATTTCATGAGTATAAGGTAATTTATAATTGCATCGTTTCCACTCCTCTATACTTCCCTGCATCAAAACAGGCTTTACATTATTCTCTTACTGATTTCTTGCTAGCTAAAACTCTTACTACTAGTCTCAAATCTCAATCCCATACCTCTCGCACATGGAGTGCTTTGCGGAAATTATCGTCATTTGCCCAGTAAGTAACGAGAACATGTCCATAAGTCTGTAGGCATCAAGGACAATTTTCAAAATGAGGAAAGGACCAGAAACAAACTTGCATAAATTCATAAAAAAGAACATTATGTTGATTGTCTGTTTCCTCGATGATCTTCTGTCAGCATTTCTATATCATAATATTGAGATCTTGTGACAAACCGGTTACACAAGTGGAGCTTTAAAGATTATTTTGTCCTGTCTTAACAATTACTTTTCTTGTATGTATGAATATTGCATATTAGAGGAAGGGGAAAGGGAATTACACGGCATCCGATGGTAGGAATATCAGGTTTGAAATGGAGGAGTTCTTGAGGATTCTCACGTAGATATCTTCTTTTGCCCAACGTCTCTATCAGACGTGGTGCATCACTAGGACACTTGCGTTCCAAAATATGTGAATCTTCAATATCTGAAATGCACTGAGAAAGCGAATGGCTCTACCTGCATTAGCGATGAGTTCTGGGGAAAAACATGAAGGGGATTTCGCAGGATATAAGTTACGGATGAGTACCTTATCGAAAGCCTCTACATTTTTCAAACACTCTGCATTGCTCGGTTTTATCGTTTGATATTCTCCTGCACAACTTTTCTTCAGTGACTGAAACAATTTGTGACACTTGTTAGACATGATTTGAAGCCAGTAAGCGAGGCTCTATAACACCAAGTGGATCACCTCATGGAGTTCATCAGAAATAAGTCCCATTCCATGAGCAAATGGAATCCTTGAGTTCAAATCAAAAGTAGGATCAGTAATAGGGTTCCCAAGTATGTATCCCTGCAACCGTACAAATTAACCACGACTTCCATCAGCACATCTTCTATGCAAGCACAAATTGATAGGTTGAATGAAAAAAATTCAGACTCTAGTTTAATTGTGTTTATTATTTAGTTTTATGTTATTAAATATTATTATTAATTTAATTATTGGATTGAAATGAAATTTTACAAAGATTTTTTAGATATATTATTCTAAAATGGATTAAAACTTCAGGCTAATCAAAACTCAAAAAGATCTTGAGATATAAATTAGAAAAAACAACACCCATTTTGTTATTATTGTCTTTCTATTTATAAATAATTTTTTCCCTTGTAATATAAGCATATTCAATAGCTTAACTTTAGAATTTTTCTAATTTTATAAGAATTTTTAATAAAGAGCAACATAAGTTTTCAAATATAAAAATAATTCCTTAATATTCCAAAAGCTTTTCTTACCATGATTATTTTATTTATCTTAACTACATAAAGAATCAAGAGCTCAAGCATTTAATAGCTTTATTTTACAAATAAAAAATTCAGATCAATGGCATAATCTTTTTGAACAAATAAGAAAGAGAATAATGGAATATATAATTAGAACCTTGACATTTAGTAGTGGTTCGATACCATCATTGTTCCCTGCAGCCATTAAAAGTCATGTGACTTCACATCTGTTCAAACTGATGACTTGAAACACGATTATAAGTTAAATGCCTCATAGCTGTTTCTTGGCGTTCCGTGTTGATACAAGAAAATAAAATGACAGCAGGTCCTGTCATTTCGATATCGTAATTAAAAATAAAATGTTATCAGACCATTAGAAATATTTTGAACAGTTAGTGGAACGATCTTGCCAGAGTAGGAGTCACCAGCAATGTAAATTGGATTTGCGAGGAATTCTTGGTGATCCATTAGCCACTATACAAAGCAATCAAGAAAAAATAACTAAAATAAATTCACAGATTCTACCTTTCAACCGCAAAACGGACCAGAAAGTTACCTTTCGAAGAAATTGCTCAGCATGCGAAACTTGTTTGAAGTCGCTTCTCTGAAGAGCAAGAGGGGTTCTTGCATAGGAGAATCCAGTGCCGACAGGCAAATCTAAAAATATTATGCTGGAGACCTGAAATTTAATCACAGACGCAGCCATTCTTAAGAATAATATGGCAGAAAATGCAGCTTCTTATCTAGCAGTTTCTGCCTGGTACAAAAGGCAATATCACCTGTGTCCATGAGTATGGATTCAAAACCAATGTAGGTAAGCTTCCATTGTACTCCTTTACCTCAAAACTTATTGGACCATTGAATATAAAACATCAGAAATTCATTAAATCTCAATGGTCTGGATAAACTCAATGTATATAGTTACAGTGATCGTCCAAGTGCAGTACTGTATAAGTAATTAAGTGAGCTGCTGGCGCTTCTCATACCGATTTCGAAAACAAGACCACAGAAGGCAGAGCAGCCGGGGCCACCAGTTAGCCAAAGCAAGAGAGGGTCGTCTTTAGAATTCCTCTGGGACTTGATGAAGTAGTAGAAGAGCTGCACATCCTCCGCTTCATCCACTCCAACATACCTGATAACTCCACAAACCCATCATTGCATGATTGTAATTTTGATCAAAATCCATGAGTCGTCTATGAATGTGTATAGAGTAGTAAAATCTGTAAACCAGTAAAGGTGAAGGTCTGAAGCTCACCCTGTTTCAAGGTGGAAGGGAAGGGGCCCCTTAAACCCAGGAAGAAATTTAACAATATTGGAGTGGGCGGCAGCAAGTTGCAGCCAAACCTGTAATAGCAAAAGAAAAGGAAGGCATTGTTTCGCCATTGATTTTACAGCCAAACCTGTAAAAGGATACCGATCTTGCTTGCTTGCTATAAATGTAGTTTTTTAAAGTATTTTTTTATTTAAAAATATATTAAAATAATGTTATTTTTTATTTTTAATATTAGTATATTAAAATAATAAAAAACACTATAAAAATAATTAAAAACTAAAAAAAATCAAATTATTTTTAAAACATGATTAAATCATAATAACAAATGAGACAATATGAAAGTTGTATTGAGGGTAACACTACTAGTAAATTTAAAAAATAAAATTCTTTTTAGACAATCTTAAATACACGTTTTCATATTTACTTGATAAAATAAATTATTACAAATACTAATTTTAATATTCAAACTTGAAAAAGAAAAGGAGAAGGCAAATCTTAATGACAGGAAGACTATCTCTTAGAATTATCACCCGCAATTCATATTATAAATAATGTGGGTAATTTGATGTCACTATTATTATAAACGTATGTTAGGAGATATATTTACCCATTAAACTTGGTTTTAATTTAATAAGAATAATAGCAATAATAAATAATTCAAATTTGAACCGTAGAAAAAATAGTCAAGAAAATAACGTTCTGCTGGCTGGAATATTTTATTGGCACATGTTTGGTATTATGATTTAAGATATTTTTTAAAAATATTTTTTTATTTAAAAACATATTAAAATATTTTTTAATTTTTATAAAAATTCCAAATTGTCAAATTCTATGATTTAAGACACGTAAAAGCGATGGCTCACCTAAGATTCTACAGCTATCGACGGCTCCAAATTGTCAAGGAAAGTAAAGGGTGAATTGTGAAGAAGGACATGGTAAATTACAGAAGACAGGATAAGGGGGAAGAAGGAGCGGAGAAATTTCCTCAAGTCAAAAAGCAAGGTTGTCAATTTTATTTTAGTAAGTGTTTTGTTTTTTTAATTGAAATAAAATGTTTTAGTTTTAGAATGTTTTGGCGTGTCATTTCAGGATTATACTGTTTAACAAACATAATTTAAATTCAAGATAAATTAATTATAAATTATGCAATACAAAAACAATATCAAAAAAATATAATTTTAAAATTTAAAATATTTCTAAATAGTTAAGATTAAATAGATCTTTAGCTTAAAGTAATTCAACTTAAACAAATATCAAAATATTATGAAAGTAAAATGTTTTAACACAAATATTTTAAATATAAAGTTAGATCATTGTTATCAAGGTTAATGGAATCTAAAGCACCCCTTGTTTTGCTCAAATTCCTACAAAGTATAAACATGAAAAAAACAACATGAATATAAACCATATATATTAGTGATAAATCTAATTTTAAAAAATTAATATCATTGTTAATGAAAATAGTAATAATAATTTTCAATATTATTATTAATATCATTGTTATTGAAAATAGTAATGAAAAATAGCTTTTTATAATTGGGTGGTTTAATTAATGAAATTGAACAAGGTTCAATTTGATTCAATGACTTTTCAAGAGCGGAACGGAACATGTAAAATCAAACTGGAACGTTCCGGACGGAATTTAGCCGAAAAATCCGGAACGGACTGAGATTTAAAATAAGATGAAATTTATTCCGTTTTGTTCTGTTTTTTAAATTAATATGAAATATTTCAGCCATTCCAAATAAAACAAAATGGAATTGACATCCTTGGTCCCTACTCCCGTCTGTCTACAGCTCATGGAAAATGAAGGGGAAATTTATTTATTTTTTATATATATTACTTTTACTACACTTCAATGTGACACTAGGTGTTGTATTCAAGGAAAAGAAATAATGTTTTAGTGTGGAACTTTCACCCACACGAGCAGATAAAATTTAAAATAAAACACAAATTAAAATACGGGTTTTTTTAATGTGAAATTAATATTTTCTTTCTTCATTTACATTTCTAAATTTAGATTTTGGGTTATGAATATATTTGGTGATTTAGTACAATTTTTTTTTTTTAATTATTTTTTATTTAAAAATACATTAAAATAATTTTTTTCAGGTTTTTTTATTTTTGACTCACCACATCAAAATCATTAGAAAACATTAAAAAACATCAATTTAATATTTTTTCTCAAGCTAATATATTTTTATAATGCATTCAAACACAATTCTAAATACAAAAACAAACGATGCCGCATATATTGCAAGGCTAATTAGTTAAAGATCCAAAACCCAATTTAACTCGTGACCTTTTTTTGCCTTTCTAATTTTGATCTCTTAAACTATATTATATCAAAAGAAGCATTCATTTCTACCTTATTAGGTCTGTTCTAACTCATCAAAACAGCCCTTATAACCATAATGAAAGTGGTTAGGGATAAAAAAGAAAGAAAGAAAAGCAGGTCAAAATTAAGTTAGGTTTGACAAATTAGCCTCTTAAGTCTCAAAGCATAACGGAAAAACAAAAAAGCTTGTCCACAACACCAAAAACAGCGCAAAGGAGAAGAGAAATAACTATGGAGTCCATGTAAAGAAAGAAAATTGGAAACAATGGTCTGAAAAAGAGATGAGAAAATTTTAGAGAAGCTATGCATGATTGTGTTAGAGCTTGAAATGTGAGTTTGGTAGGTCATGATTTTAGAGCAAGTTTACATATATAGGATTCTAGATTAAGTATTGTTTGGTGGTTGAATATGGCACCTTTCACCTGTGACGATAACCTTAACAAATAAGAAGCAAAAGTGCTCGTCCAAGTGCAGTACTCAATAAGTAATTAATGAGCTGCTGGCGCTTCTCATACCGATTTCGAAAACAAGACCACAGAAGGCAGAGCAGCCGGGGCCACCAGTTAGCCAAAGCAAGAGAGGGTCGTCTTTAGAATTCCTCTGGGACTTGATGAAGTAGTAGAAGAGCTGCACCTCCTCCGCTTCATCCACTCCAACATACCTGATAACTCCACAAACCCATCATTGCATGATTGTAATTTTGATCAAAATCCATGAGTCGTCTATGAATGTGTATAGAGTAGTAAAATCTGTAAACCAGTAAAGGTGAAGGTCTGAAGCTCACCCTGTTTCAAGGTGGAAGGGAAGGGGCCCCTTAAACCCAGGAAGAAATTTAACAATATTGGAGTGGGCGGCAGCAAGTTGCAGCCAAACCTGTAATAGCAAAAGAAAAGGAAGGCATTGTTTCGCCATTGATTTTGAAGTACGGAGTGTATTGATTTTGAAGTTTTCTAAATTTAAATTAAGAGTTAATTCATGTAATTTTAAATTTAGTTGACTTTTTATATTTTAATATATTTGGAATCTTCTTTCTTTTTTTTTCAAGATTGCGTTCACATTTTATATAAAACTAATGAGATAACTTAAATACTTTCAACTTCAATAATATATATATTTAACCTAACTCATCATTTTTTACTTTTAAAAATAAAATTTAATATATCAAGATTTTAATTATTCATTAACAAATATTTTTTGTTAATTAAAAAAATAACAAAGAAGACATTAAGTAGCGGGGGGGGGGGTTCCGAGCTACCAGTTTTGTTTTAATTTAAAACCAAAATATTTCGATGAGGAATTATAATTATGATATAAAATATTAAATTTATTTATTTTATTTTTAAAATCTAAAATGAAACATATAAAAAATTGAAAATAAATAAGAACGAGGATTTTTGAAATCGAGGGTATTAAATTCATTTTAGTAGTCTTATATGCAAAATATGTATGAAACTTTGAAAAAAAAATACTTAATGTTAAATGCATCAAAATATTATTATACTTTGAAATTGAGAAAGTTGCTGTCTAAAATAGCATAAATTTGTTTATTTATGATGATTTTATTTGTGCGTGTGATATTTAAAAATATTTTTTTAAAAAAATATTATATATTTTTATTTTTTTATATTGTGGTGTTGATTTATGAGTGGTGATGGCTTGTAACATCGTGATGTTTACAAGGGCTGCTTAGTCAGTTTATGATCGTGAACATTTAATGGAGGGGAAGAGTAGATAGATATCAGCTCAGGAAAACAAAAAGCGTGGTGGGTCTTGATTTATTTCACGTACGTCACTCGACAAGAGTTGAATTATTTGCATTTTTTAATTAAAATAATATTATCCAATTAAATTATTAAACTATTCATATGTTTGTTATTATATTTAATTATTTATATGTTTGTTATTATATTTAATTTAATTACTAAAAAATTCTTATTGCTTTAAAATAATGAAATTATTACTATAAAAAAACTCTCTTTTTGTCAAATGTGAAATCATAGCCACCAACTTGAATTCAGCTATATCATTTGCACCTAAGCAGCCCAAGTAATTAAATAATCTCACCAGGCTCAACAATCTCTAATATCTAATTCAAATCTTGTTATGCATCATCTTCAAAACCAGATCTAAATTGCTTGCTCTCAAATTTTTAATCCCATTACTTGTAGCTGAGTCTAGAGATTAAAGGAAAGAAATCAAGAAATCTTAAAAAACAATAGAAGAAGAGCATCAGATATGCCAACAAGTACATCTTTTTTTAAGAAGGAAATTTACAGAGACTAGCCTCGATGTCCATGCTTCAATGTCACAAGCATATGCCAACAAGTACATCTTTTCTCAACAAGACTATTTTTTTATGTAAAAAATGATATTTAGCTGCCACAAGCATTTTTTTTTTAAAAAAAAAATACACGACTTGAGTTATAGACCCAATTAGACCAAATAAGTTGACTTTTATTCAATTAGATGAAAAAAAAAATAGTAGATCGATTCATAACCCATTAAATACAGAAGAACAAAATGACATAAAAAAAGTTACATAAAAAATTGACCATGGTCAGCCCGAGTTAGCATGATAAACTTGTAACCTCGGTAATCAAGGTTGAGCCAACCTAGGATATCCTACCAAATCCACGACTCAAATTATATGATTTGAATAACCTAAAAAAAATAAAAAGGATTATAAAGATTTTTTTAAAAAAAGAAAAAAGAAACTCGTGTTAACTTTCTCAAACTTAAGATCTAGATTATTAAATCTAAAACACTCATTCTGAAAAAAATCATTAAATCCAATTCCAAATCAATCAAATATAATTTGATTGATTAATTTCTTTTCATCATTGGAATTAACATAATTTGATATTTGCTAAGATTGACCAAACTATCGCATTATCTAATTTAGGCAATGCATCTCAATAATATCAAAGCAGTGCAATATAATATATGTTAATCAAAAGTCAGGTTCCTTACGGTATATGAGAGAAGCTAAAAGCATCAAGTCTTCAATATATGACATTTAGATAACCTATTAGAAGATATGAAGGACTTATACTAGATAACAAGTCAAAACTAAAAAATTGACTTTCAAATAACCAAAAATACAATAAATTTGTAACTTATACCTAATGTAATTGTTGTGCATCCAACTTATCCCGGTGAACTCGTGGATGTGAGTTGGATTTACCATGAAATATTTAGCCTTATACCATCTAATATGTTATTGTCTCAATATATATATATATATATATATATATATATATATATATATATCATCTTGATTTTTAAAAAACTAAACCATATTTTTACCAGTTATTCAGGTTGTTTTTATATAATCTACCTAAACTTGTATATTTTCGGGTATTATCTTTATTATCAATTAAACAATATCCAAAGAATAGAACCCAATGTTAGACCTTACAATTCCAAGATTATTTGTTGAATAATAAGGCTATATTAATTGGCCCTAATATTTGTTAATTAACATTCAAAGGACAGAGCTCTAACATTAGACCATTGTTATTTAATATGAAATAGGATCATGTAATGTGCCATATTGAATACCTTTCATCATGATCCAATGACTACATACTTAATAACATCCAAAGAACATAGTCTAATATTACACCATTTCATCCTAGGTTATTTAGAACATGATAGAAACTTTTATATATGAGACTTATTATGGCTTGAAAGATTCACATTATCTATTAAATAACGTCCAAAAAATAGAGCTTGCTTTTGAATCATTCCATATTTAGCATCTTAATAAATAATGAGAATATCAAATTGATTTTGAAATTGTGAAATGAAATGATTATATGGTGATCAAAAATTTTGTTAACTCATGTCCAAAGATCATGTATTAATTGATTATATTATTAATTTATCAATATCTAAAGAATAAAGTATGATATTAAATCATTCTATCCTGGGTCAATTAATTCATTAATTATATTATCTGGTAATCAACATCCAAAAGACGATGTCTAATATTATACTATATTATATTGGGTCAGTTAACAATTAATAGAAACAATTAACACAAGAATCATTTTTTATTTTATTTATCTTATTATTTATTAATCAACATCCAAAAAAAACATAGCATAATGTTAGAGCATACCATCTTAGGTTGATAAACAATTATTATTTTTGTAATGGTTTTTTTATTCCAATTTTTTTTTTGAAAGATAATTAGTCATTAGAGTTCAACATCATATTTTTACAATTACTCAATATTTTCAAATTTAAATTTATAGTTAGATTCAACCATCTCTTAATATCCATCCCATAAACCAAAAAAACTTTAAAATTAAACCACACTTCTTTCATGTCAATAATCACATAACCAACTAACAAATTTCAATCTTATCATTAATTGTATTTTAAAAAAAATACATACATCATTCACCTTGTATTTTCAAAATCACAATTCAATTTCAAATTTTAAACTTACAAACTTATCCACCATTATTGGATCAAACATTCAAACTCACATACTAAAAGATTTAAAAATCTAGTAACAAAATCTCAATCAAATCAATAATGCCCATTTATTATTCTAATTCTTTCACACAATGCTTACAATAACAAATCCAAAATCAATCTAATGTATCATCGTATCAAAATCATATTAACATAATCACAACCAAACAACATTAACAAATTTCAATGTAATCAACAATGCTTCACATTTCTCAATTTCTAGCTTTAAAATCATGAATTCAACCATTAACTTGAAATTTTCTCAATGAACCATTAGCAATTATCACATCATTTTTCAATATAATGTCATACTTCCTTAAACACTAAAAACTAAATGAAGCATAACAAATCATATTCAAATTGAATGTCCTTATCCAAATTAAATCACACAAACCAAAAGGTTATCATTAACAACTAAACCACTTAATTTAATAACTATCTAAAATCAATATAAGGCCTGTCAAATCCACAAATCACATTCAAATCTCTAACTTGTTCAAACAAATCATATAGCTAAACATATAATCCACGAATCAAAATTTAATGTTCAATTAAAAATACAAACACAATCCAAAAAATAGGCTCACAATCCACTTTCAAATCACTTGTTCAAACAAATCATGTAACTAAACATATAGTTCGTAAATTAAAGCTTAAAGTTTAATTTAAAATACAAACATAATTCACAGAATAAGCTCAACTTTTAAGGTTTAAGAACTTGAAAAATCACCCTTCAATGATGGAATGTGCGATCATTAGAGCTATTAAAAGTCGATGATGACAGAGATGATGTGTCTGTCTTACGCGAGATAAGACCACTAGAGCTATTAGCTTGTTTTTCCATATGGTGATAAGGTTTTGGAGCGAATGAAAAGGTTGCATGATACACCAACTTTTTCTCTTTATTGATACTAACGATACAGTTCACCGTTACTAGAGATGGGAGATTAACTAGCTTGAAGTTTAGAACCTTTCTCTTTATACCTTCTTTTTTGTTTTTCTTCTTCCTTCTTTTGATTAGTTTGATGAATAAACTATTATGGTGTGTTTGATTTGTATTTTGATATCTTATGAGATATTATAAGAGAATGTAAGCTTTTATATGTGTTTTTAAGAGAGAGAAACATATTTCTCTTCTTTTTTACTTTGTGTGTGTGTGTGTGTATTGAATAGTAAGAGGGAAAGTGTAAGGATAATTTTGGCTTGTTTTTCAGGGAGAGAAAGCCAACTTTTGTTCTTTTTTTTTATTGTTTATTTCTTAAAGAGTGTTTAGTGGGAAATTTTTATCTAATTGAGTATGGGCTCCTTTTTTGTGTTTGGGGTTGTTATTGTGAGTTAGAGAGACTAGCCACCTATTTATATCACCTAAAATATTCTTTTCATGCCTAATCTCTAAAATCTTCCAATCTTATTATCATGAATTCTGTACAAACTTTCTCCTTCTTATTCTAGCTTCCAATCTTTTCTAAAAGTCCCCTCTCTTTTAAAACAACATTGTGTTCCCTCTCATTTTCTTTTTGTAATGATTATTTTTAGACTAAACTAGTTCTTATTTTTTCAATTACATTTTAATCACTAAAAAAATGTCTTCTTGTTTGATTGATTTTTCTTTTTTCTTTTTTCTTTTTTTTAAGAAATTGTAAATATGAAAAAAAAATAAAAATGGTTGAAAATTATGAAATAACCAGAAATTGGCCAAATCGCGTCAAAATGTATTTTTTAAGAATTTGATATATATTTTTTTTATTTTTTTCAATCTTTTAAAAATATATTGAAAACAAGGTAAAAAATGAGTGATGACATTAAGGAATGCTCTTTATAGAGGAAGCGACTATTTCGAAAAGTTAAAGTACGAGTATTCTCGTGCCTACTTTCTTGTACATTATTCTACTCTGTTCTTTCAAGGAATTAAAGTTGTCTTTATACTTTCAAAGGTGTATGCAATGGAGCTAAGTGCCTAGAGTACTTATGGTGGGGTTGGGGGGGGGGGGGTTTAGTTACTCTCTTATGTCCTCAAGCTTCTAATTCATAAGTCTGGAAATAATTTTTAGTGATAGATGTGAAATGAGAATGAATTAGATTTTGTTCAAGTTCTCATAGTCGACACCATTAATGAAGTCAGGAAAACTTAAGGATTGGATTGAGTTTTCAATGGCTGCATGTTGAGCTAAAGTATGAGGACTTAAATGTAGGCTTTGTCTCTAGGTTGGGTTTTTAAAACAAATTTTCTATCAAAATAAGAGGACTTTTGATGCATAAGTCAATAAATATGAGAGGAGAAAGAACATATAGAAAAGAGAAATGGAATAAAGATCATATGGAGTGTGTGTTATCGAATAAATTGGAGTGTGGTTATTGAATGAACTAGAATGACATCTCTGTTTTACCTGGTAATTGAAAGTATTTATAAATCTTAATCACATCAGCTTACCTTGTGGCGATTGTAGTTGCAAGTAACTCGTGGGTGTGTGGAGTTGTAAGTGAGTTATTGATAGTTATGCTCGTTGTGTCATTAGAGAAGAGGTTGGTGCTCGTCATTAGTTATGGTGCTTCATTGTGTCAAGAGAGGTTGATACTCTTGTTCTACCTAGAGGATTTGTGTGCACTACGAACATAAATGGATAGCTTTGTAGGTGTGCAAATGTGCATCAGTTGGTAGTGGTGGGTGTCCATTTTAAGTTTTTGGAACTCAAAAAAATATATTAAGATAAATGTTCGAGGCAGAGTACTAGGTCGAGGCTAAAAAATATAATGAGTAGCTCATTGGACTGTATGGTGAGTTAGTGTGGGTGAAGCCGTTCTAGCTAGACCCAAACTAATAGAGTTTTTTTTTTTGTGCTCTATCATAAAAAAAAATTGTAATTACAAATAAAAAAAATATTTGTTACAGCAGTCCCACTACCATAACAAATAAAAATAATATTTGATGTCCTAGTGATCCCCTCAGAGCTACCGAAAATTTATATGATTGTTAATTTTAAAAGTTATAGTTTAGTTAAGGTGCACACAAACTGGTCTGAATATTCACGTTAATAAAATAAAAAAATATTTAATACCTAGTGATAATAACATAAATAATGTTGTGACTGTGAAACTAGCACGACCAAGGAAAAGGAAAACTTTTTCGTGTTGCCGTAGTTAGATTACAGTAACATTGTAAATTTGGGTGTTGTGCTAATTTGAAAATAACTTCACCAAAATTTCACTAGTTTCTTGTATTTTACATGCATAGGTCCAATAAAATTTGTGGTAAAGGGATACAGTGGTAGCTTACCTTTATTGGTATCGAATCCAAATTTAGACTTATTTGAGAATCAAGTTTATTTATTTTTAATTTTTATTTTAAGATTAAATATAAAAACCTAGTAGCTTAAATATCGTTTCTTCCTTGTTTAAACAAAAACTAGTAAAATTAAAATCTCTTCTTTGTTTTTGTTTTTAATTAAAACAAAAATCTGCAGAAGGATAATTAAAATTATAATATACTAAGTTTTAGTTTTAAAATTTAAAATTGCGTAGTTATGTTATTAAAAATAAAGGTATTTACGTTATCTAATTAATTTTATATGTTAAATATAAAGAAAACCTTAAAAAATAATAATAAAACTTGGATTTAAATATATTTAAATAAAAAAATAAAAACTAAAATTGAAAATAAATCAACTAACTCTTAGATAATTTTAAATTTAGAAATTGCACTACCTCGAGGAATGTGAATATAGTCAGAAAGTCTTAAGCCATTAAACAGTCATTTCAAAATTCTGATCCACAGAAAAGTACTGTATCCAAAGTCAAAGTTGGTATTTATTTTTATGTTTTAAAAATAGTTTTTAAGAGTTTAATTTTTTTAAAATTAATATTTTTAATGTTTTTAAATTGTTTTAATACATAAATATTAAAAATAAATTTTAAAAAATAAAAAAATATTTTAATACATTTCTAAATAAATAAATAAATAAAATATTCATTACCGCTTTATGATTAACTCTTCACTGTGAGCTAGCTGTATGCTTGAATTTTGGATACCACGGGAAAGTATTATCGGCATCAAAGCCAATGGCGAAACAGTGCCTTCCCTTTCTTTTGTTATTACAGGTTTGCTTACATCTTGCTGCCGCCCACTACATTGTCAAATTTCTTCCCGGGTTTCAGGGGCCGCTTCCCTTCCACCTTGAAACAGGGTGAGCTTCTGACATTTTCATTTACTACTGCACACACATACATAAAAAAATACACATAAATTTTGATCAAAATTACGTTCATGTATTGGTGAGTGTGTGGAGTTATCAGATATGTTGGAGTGGATGAAGCAGAGGATGTGCAGCTCTTCTACTACTTCATCAAGTCCCAGAGGAATCCAAAAGAGGACCCTCTCTTGCTTTGGCTAACTGGTGGCCCTGGCTGCTCTTCCTTCACTGGTCTTGCTTTTGAAATCGGTAAGAGAAGAGACATCAGCTCACTCAATTTCATATAGTACTGTAACTGAAACGGACAATCACTATAACTATATATATTGAGTTTATCCAGACACTGAAGTTTCATGAATTTCTGATGTTTTATATGCGTAGGTCCAATAAATTTTGAGGAAAAGGAATACAATGGGAGCTTACCTACATGGGTTTTGAATCCATACTCATGGACACAGGTGACACTGCCTTTTGTATAGAGCAGGAATTGCTGTGCATTCTTTACAACATTATTTTTATATATGGCTGCGCTTGTTATTAAATTTCAGGTTTCCAGCGTAATATTTTTAGATTCGCCTGTTGGCACTGGATTCTCTTATGGAAGAACCCCACTTGCTCTTCTGAGAAGCGATTCCAAACAAGTTTCGCAAGCTGAGCAATTTCTTCGAAAGGTACAACTTTCTGGTCCGTTTCACGGTTGATAGGAAGAACCTGTGAATTTATTTTAATTATTTTTTTCTTGATTGCGTTATTGTTAAAGATTGTTTGAATTTTAATTTGTCTGTTTTCTGTTAATAAATCCTATTGACTAGGAATCACAGCTGTGAATCACAGCTGTTAAGTGTGATCAAATCAGCAAGCCTGTTATTGCTGAGCTGATCAAGTCGTGAGTCTGTTGCTATTATTTAGCTGTTTTTTCTGAGAATTAGTTACAATGTAAGGCTATTTATAAAGTCAGTTTATCTTCAAATAAAACAAGTTGATTACGGTTCAGTTTATTTGTTAGCAATCTGATAATCTACATTTGGTATCAGAGCCCGGTTAACGAGCCCTATCATCGAAGCGGAGTCTTCTATAAACACCGAAATGGCATTTGAAGGAAACACGAGTGGCTATGTACAACCAGCAATTCCAAGGCTTGATGGTTATTATAATCATTGGAGCATGCCGATGGAGAACTTTCTCAAATCAAAGGAATATTGGGCACTCATTGAGGAAGGAATTCCCGAAGTAAAAGAAGGCACAATTCGACGAGGAGGCACGTCAAAGGCGATATCGAGACACGGAAGTGAAGGATCTGAAGGCAAAGAATTTCTTATTTCAAGCGATAGATCGCACTATTCTTGAGACTCTTCTCAAGAAGGACACTTCTAAAGACATATGGGACTCTTTGAAGAAGAAATATCAAGGCACCAGTAGAGTTAAACGTGCCCTTGATTGGGCTCTTCGTAAAGAGTTCGAGATGCTGCACATGAAAGGTGGAGAATCTGTTAATGAGTATTTTGCAAGAATACTGACTACTGCAAATCAGATGAAAATGCATGGTGAGAAGTTAGAAGATGTGACAATCATAGAAAAAATTCTACGCTCTATGAATTCTAGGTTTGATTATGTGGTATGCTCAATAGAAGAATCTAATGACATTGATACTATGTCAGGAGATGAGCCGCAAAGCTCACTAGTTGTGCATGAACAACGCATGACTAAACACATTGAGCAAGAACAAGCTCTTAATGTGACTTATGCTGTAAGACCCTTTGGAGGAGGCAGAGGACGTGGAAGCTTCAGAGGAAGAGGACGTGGACGAGGTCGTGGCACTAGAGAAGGAAACTTTGGCAAAGCATTTGTTGAATGCTACAATTGCCATAAGACTGGTCACTTTCAATGGGAGTGTCCCCATAAAAGGGAAGAAAAAGCAAACTTTCTTTGAGATAGAAGAAGAAGAAGAACAGATGCTGTTGATGGCTTACACAGAGAACAAGCCAGCTGGAAACGAAGAAATGACAAACTTTGTTGAAGAAGAGGGAGAAATGCTAATGATGGCCTACACAGAGGATAATGGAGCAGTGGCAAGTTTTGTTGAAGAAGAAGAAATGCAATTGATCACCTACACAGAGAACAATGGAGCTGTGGCAGAAATGCTATTGATGGCCTACACAGAAACCATACCAGCTGAAAAGGGAGCAATGTGGTATCTTGACTCTGGATGCAGCAATCACATGACAGGAAACAAAAGCCTGTTTTGTGTTCTAGATGAAGTTTTTCGAGAAAAGGTCAAGCTTGGAAATGATTCAAGCATGAGTGTTATGGGAAAGGGAAGTATTCAAATGCTGGTAAACAACAAAATACATAACTTAGATGATGTATTTTATATACCAGAACTTAAAAGCAATCTGATCAGCCTAGGACAACTGCAAGAAGCAGGATGTTCAATTCTGCTACAGAGAGGAAGGTGCCAAATCCATGATTCAAACGGGGAATTAGTGGCTAATATCAAGATGTCTGGAAATCGAATGTTTCAGCTCATAACAGAAGTTACTGGAGATCAAACTTGTTTCCAGACATCTAGCCAAGATTTATCTTGGTTGTGGCATTACAGGTTTGGACACTTGAATTTCGGTGGACTCAAGACTGCGAGAAAAAGGAGATGGTAAGAGGGCTTCCTCGGATCAATGATCCCTCTAACGTATGTGAAGAGTGTGTGACTGCAAAACAACATAGAGAATCATTTCCTAAGGAGAGCACTTGGAGAGCCAATCATATTCTACAGCTGGTGCACTCAGACATCTGCGGTCCATTGAATCCCACTTCCAATGACCACAAAAGGTACTTCATAACCTTCACCGATGACTTTAGCGGAAAAACGTGGGTGTACTTTCTAGTAGAAAAATCGAAACCATTGAAGTGTTTAAGAGGTTCAAAGCAAAGGTTGAGAAGGAGACAGAAAAATTCATCCAATGTTTTCGAACAGATCGCGGTGGAGAGTATACATCCAATGAGTTTGTAGATGTATGTGAAAGAAGTGGAATCAAAAGACAACTGACTGCTGCGTACACACCGTAGCAGAATGGTGTATCAGAAAGGAGAAACAGAACCATCATGAATATGGTAAGAAGTTTACTAGCAAGCAAGAACATGCCTAAAGCCTTCGGCCCGAGGCGTCAAATGGAGTGTATATGTTCTCAATCAAAGTCCAACATTTTTTCGTGAAAAATGTGACGCGGGAAGAAGCTTGGTCGAGTCGGAAACCAACCGTTAGTCACTTCGAATATTTGGTTGTGTGGCATATGCACACATTCCGGACTCCAAAGAGAATGAAACTTGATGATAAGGGAGAAAAATGTGTCTTGCTTGGGGTGAGTGAAGAATCCAAGGCATACCGTCTTTATAATCCTATAACCAAAAGGATTTGTATTTCTAGAGATGTGGTGTTTGATGAACACAGCAGCTATGATTGGGAAAGCACTGACAAAGGAAATCCAATGGCTCTTGAATTGGAAGACAATGGAAAAGCTGATCTTGAAGAAGATGCACACAGTGGTGAGGGAGAATGTGAATCAGGTAGTATGGATCAAGTTACCGAGACATTACTACCTGAGACATCTGAAACTCCTATACAAAGCATGCACAGATCAAGGAGAAAACCAGCTTGGATGATTGATTACACAAGTGGTGAAGAACTTGCTGATGAAGACTCATTGGCTCATCTTGCTTTGTTTGCAGAGAGTGACCCGATTACTTTTGATGAGGCAATTAAAGATTCAAAATGGAGAAAGGCTATGGATGCAGAGATCGAAGCTATTGAAAGAAACCACACATGGGAGCTAGCTGAATTGCCTGAAGGAGAAAAAACAGTGGGAGTCAAGTGGATTTACAGAACAAAGCTAAATGAAAGAGGGGAAGTTGACAAGTTCAAAGCTCGATTAGTTGCTAAAGGATATACACAAAGGTATGGAATTGATTATTCTGAAGTGTTTGCCCCAGTAGCAAGGCATGACACAATTAGAATGATTATTTCGTTGGGTTTGCTATGAATGAGTGGAATGTCTTTCAACTGGACGTAAAATCTGCGTTTTTGCATGGAGAACTTGTGGAACAAGTATTCGTAGATCAACCACCAGGCTATATAAAGAAGGGAAGCAAGGGTCTGGTATACAAACTGAAAAAGGCTCTTTATGGGTTGAAACAAGCCCCAAGAGCTTGGTATAATCGAATTGACAATTATTTCAGCAAGGCAGGCTTTCACAAGTGTCCCTATGAGCACACACTCTACATCAAAACTGGAGGGAGAGGTAATCTTTTGATTGTATGCTTATATGTGGATGACTTAATATTCACGGCAATGATGAAGATATGTTTAAAGTATTTAAACAATCCATGATGAAGGAATTTGAGATGATTGATTTGGGAAAGATGAAATTCTTTCTTGGTATAGAAGTGACTCAATCTGCAGGTGGTATATTTATCTGTCAAAGGAAATTTGCTCGGGAAGTTCTTGTAAGGTTTGGAATGGATGATTGCAATTCGGTCCAAATTCCTATAATTCCTGGAACCAAGCGACCCGTGATGATGGAGGAGCAAAATTGACAAGTACATATTACAAGCAAATGATTGGAAGCTTGATGTATATGACAGCCACTCGACCAGATTTAACATACGCTGTCAGTCTCATTAGCAGATTTATGGAAGCACCAACTGAACTACATCATCAGGCTGTTAGAAAGATACTTCGGTATCTAAAAGGAACACTTGACTATGGTCTGTTCTATAAGACGCAGAAGAGTGGAAAATGTGAATTAATCGGTTTCAGTGACAGTGACTATGCTGGGGATACGGAAGATCGTAAAAGCACATCTGGATATGTATTTCTCTTAAGTGGAGCTGCAATTTCATGGTCCTCAAAAAAGCAACCTGTTGTTACTTTATCTACAACTGAAGCAGAGTTTATAGCTGCTGCATCATGTGCATGTCAAGGTATTTGGCTAAACAGAATTTTGGAAGAAGTGAAGCATGCACACAGAAGGTCCAATTATGTTGTTCGTGACAATAATTCAACAATTAAGTGTGTCAAAAATCCAAGTCTTGCATGGAAGGAGCAAACACATTGATGTGAGATTTCACTTTCTTCGTGATCTCACCAAAGAAGGCAAAGTGGAACTGGTTCATTGCGAAGTCTTTGAGCAAATTG
The DNA here is from genome assembly GCA_019202695.1 of Populus x sibirica. Taxonomy (NCBI): domain Eukaryota; kingdom Viridiplantae; phylum Streptophyta; class Magnoliopsida; order Malpighiales; family Salicaceae; genus Populus; species Populus x sibirica. The sequence continues at coordinate 780,042 of JAGMVL010000317.1, forward strand.
CGGATATTCTAACTAAGCCTTTGAAGAAGGTGAATCTTTCGTGAAGTGAGAGCATTGCTTGGGATGTGTTCGATCGTGGAAATAAACTGAATGCTTTCAAGCATACAGTTTAAGGGAGAATGTTAAAGATTGTTTGAATTTTAATTTGTCTGTTTTCTGTTAATAAATCCTATTGACTAGGAATCACATTTGTGAATCACAGTGTTAAGTGTGATCAAATCAGCAAGCCTGTTATTGCTTTGAGCTGATCAAGTCGTGAGTCTCGTTGCTATTATTTAGCTGTTTTTTCCGAGAATTAGTTACAATGTAAGGCTATTTATAAAGTCAGTTTATCTTCAAATAAAACAAGTTGATTACGGTTCAGTTTATTTGTTAGCAATCTGATAATCTACAGTTATTAGTGGCTAAAGGATCATCAAGAATTCCTCTCAAATCCAGTCTACATTGCTGGTGACTCCTACTCTGGCATTATCGTTCCAGCTGTAGTTGAAAAGATTTCTAATGGTATAATAACAAATTGATCATTATGTTATCGAAATGACAGGGTCAGCTTGCATATTTGTTTCCTATATTTAATTGTGTTCTAAGCTTTTTGAAAAGACGTAATTGTTAGAAATTATTGAGAAAACTGTGTCTCTGTTGGAGGCATTCAGAACCGAAACAGAGACATCCTTTCTTACTGTGTTGCAGAAAGTGATTGCTCTGTATCCCATCCTGTGGAATGGCAGACTCAAGTTATGGGGTAGATAGTGTTTGGAGAGTGGAAAGAATCATAGCAGGCTTTAGTGCTAGGGTTTAGTGAAAGATAACTTGGAGAAAATGATATAGAGAAATTGTAAGGAGTTGATACAGGGAGATAGAATCCTTATATTACTTCTAGGCTTTTCTAATTCGTTCTTGAGATTGAGTGCATTTTTCTTCTAATCTATGATCAATTTGATTTAGATTTAATGGAATTCCAGTAGTGTGGTTGGGGGAAGGTAGAACTAGAAGAGGGCTGGCTCTAAGAGGCTGAAAGGGAATCATAAGTTGGATTTTCTCTGTTTATGCAAAACTTGCTGTTCTCAAGCTTTAGAGCTATTGGTTTGCAAAAGGAGTATCCAGGTTCGTGAAGTTGCTGATCTGACTGTGATGGGCTGTCTATTAGTCTGGTGTCTGTTTCTCGCTTTCATCAGGGCGGTGGTTCACGAGATCTTTTGATTACTTTGTTATGCTGAAGCTTGCTACTGCACAGTTTTCTTCTTTGATCTGTTGAATTGAGCACTTGAAATGGTGATGGCAATCATATCAAGAAGCCATCAGCTTCAACAAGATATATTTGTGGGAGTCCTCAACTAATCTGGAGCGAATGGAGTTTTGGTAGCATTCGTTTTTTCTTTCTTTCTTTCTTCTGCAGGACTTTTTCATGCAGCTTCTGTCCATTTTGGTGCTTCATCTCACTAATAATCATCATCATCCAAAGTCCTTATCTACAAGGAGCTCATGAATGTATGCAGTTTGTAGGAGTCAACATATATGTTAGTACATGAACTTAAATTTAATAAGTCCCTAAAGAGTCACTTAGAACTCTATACAAGAAGTGTTTTATAGCTCGTTCTGCAACGCAGTGGACCGCATTGAAAGCATCAAAATGATGCTTTCAATGCGATGCACCACGTTGCCAAATGTGTCCTTAGTCTCTGCTTAAGATTAGAAACATGTAGGCACGTATTCAAGTACAGTAAAAGACGTTCTTCCTACATTCAAGAATTTCTCACCTTCTGTTGCTGTTAGTAACTTATTAAGTAACATACTAAATGAATGAGTTGAGTTTCCACTATGCATGGTTCCTTTCCTCCTCCCAGATTTTTTTTATAACAGTTAATTTATGTCACATATGACATTTAATTGCCTTTTTCCTTTTTCTTGTCTCGCATGAGATTATCTTGAAGCAAGCTGTTCAATGGTTGCAGGGAACAGTGATGGTATCAAACCGCAAATAAATCTCAAGGTTCTGATTATTTATTCCATTATTCTCTTTCTTGTTCATACAAAAAGATTGTCATTGATTGCGCTATAAAAAAATTGCCTATTTTGTAGCAAAATTACTGGACCAAATTTATTAAAAAAAGAAGAGGAGGAAACAAGAATATACATTGCATGCTTACATCTAAGATTTGCTGATGGAAGTGGTCGCTAATTTGTACGGTTGCAGGGATACATACTTGGGAACCCTATTACTGATCCTACTTTTGATTTTAACTCAAGGATTCCATTTGCTCATGGAATGGGACTTATTTCTGATGAACTCTATGAGGTGATCCACTTGGTGTTATAGAGCCTTGCTTACTGGCTTTAAATTATGTCTAACAAGTGTCACAAATTGTTTCAGTCACTGAAGAAAAGTTGTGCAGGAGAATATCAAACGATAAAACCGAGCAATGCAGAGTGTTTGAAAAATGTAGAGGCTTTCGATAAGGTACTCATCCATAACTTATATCCTGCGAAATCCCCTTCATGTTTTTCCCCGGAACTCATTGCTAATGCAAATAGAGCCATTCGCTTTCTCAGTGCATTTCAGATATTGAAAATTCACATATTTTGGAACGCAAGTGTCCTCGTGTTCCCCCACACCAGATAAATGTATTGGGCAAAAGAAGATGTCTCGATCAGAACTCTCAAGAATTCCTCCATTTCGAAGCTGATCTTCCAAAAATCGGATGCCGCGTAAAGTCCCTTCTTCTTCCTTCTAATGTGCAATACACAGAGATAGATGCAATGAAATTAAGAAATTGCCAAGACAAGACACAATAATCTTTAAAGCTACACATTTAACCAGTTACTACTATATAAAATACGTAGGTCACACCATCACAACATTGTTGTAGAAATATTAAAAACTTCCTTATGTTCTTCTGTACAACAAGGATTCATATATATACAAGAGTTCCTACACTATCTGGGAAACTAGTTTAAAAAGGAACAAAAGTAGGCTAATTTAGGAAGTTGTTTCTGCTAACAATCTGCCTAATATTAAGAGGAGACAATTAATTATACAATAACAAATTATCACGTGCCAACAATTATGGTATGAAATACTGACAGATCAAGAACAAGGAGAACACACATAATTAACAGATGTTCTTTTTGATGAGTTTATGCGAACTTCTTTTCTCGTCCTCGCCTCATTTTGAAAATCATCCTTCATGCCTACAGACTTATGTACAACTCCTTGGTACATATTGGGCCAACAACGATAATGTCCGCCAAGCACTCCATGTGCGAGAGGTATGGGATTGAGAGTAGTAGTATGAATTTTAACTAGCAAGAAATCATTGAGAGAATAATGCAACCCTATTTTGATGCAGGGAAGTATAGGGGAGTGGCAACGATGCAATTATAAATTACCTTATACTGAAGAAATTAAGAGCAGCATCAAGTATCATACAGACCTTGGGATAAAGGGTCACCGCAGATTGATCTACAGGTTGTTTTTTTCATATCTCACATGTTAATTAATTGGTTTTGAGAGTAATTCTTTTCCTTAATCCTATGGTTGATATAGTCTCTCCTTGTGTTGAACAGTGGCGATCATGACATGGTGATACCATTCTTGGGAACTCAAGCATGGATAAGATCTTTAAACTACTCTATTGTTGATGACTGGCATGCATGGCACTTTCAAGGTCAAGTTGCAGGGTATGTTCTTCAAATGAATATTCGTTTTGATCAATTTGCTGGCATTCTGTGACTCTTCTCTAGCTCTTAATCTGCCTGTTGAAAGAGCCTATTAAATGAAGAAATGAGTGATCTGGATGTTTGACTTGAGCATGTGCGCGCAGATACACGAGGACTTACTCTAGTCAGTTGACATTTGCGACTGTGATGGTAAGAAATTCAGAATTTCTCCATTTTTTCTTGCACAGATGATTCTAACACTGAATTTCTAGCGCATATTTTGGACTTCATTGTTTGGCTAATATGTAGGGTGGTGGGCACACTGCTCCCGAACACAAGCCTGCAGAATGTTTTGCCATGTTTAAACGGTGGATACTTCAAGAACCGTTGTAAAACTAGGCTGCTACTGGAAGCGCAGTCATGGGAAAAGGTCACTGGCCATTGCATCGGAAAAAAAAAAAACCAGTTTATATACTACGACGGGTATTCTATCCGAATGCTAATACTCCTAAGTCCAAATAAAGAAATTAAGCACAGTGCATTATTTTAGTTCTGCTACCATCAATGGAAATTAGCCACAATTAATTATTGTCAAGTTTATTGCTAATGAGCTATATAATACTTAGCAAATCTACCCTTCGTAAAAAGAGAGAAGTTTTTTTTGTTCCTGATCAAAAAATTTGCAGCAATAAATGCTTATTAATTTTGCTTTTAGAACTAGATATTGATTTGTGCTTCACTGCTCGTTAGATTTTTTTTTCAAACAAAAAATTTATATACAAGTTTTTTTCAATATGTTTTTATAGTTAAAATAAATTCGAAGTGAAAATAAAAAAATTTATGCATACATATAGTCAAATAAATTGAAAACTATGTCTGTTAATAAATAAAAAATATCGAGAAATATATGTAAATTAAGATATTTAATTTTATAAGATGAGATATTTATTTGTTGAATTTGTTTATCAAAATAATTTTATTATTTAATCAAATAATAATAAAAATAGATACATATTAAATTGATTGAATAAAAAAAATTATGTAAGGCTGTATATATTAAAAATATTATATGAAAGTAAAAAAACAAAGTAGATGATTCTTGGTCAAATTTCCGTCATTGGGGAGGTGGTTAAAAAATTAGACTAAAGTTTTTGGATTCAAATACTATAGTTGTAGATGTATTTTAAAATCTCATGATTCTTTTTTAATTTAAAAACACAAATATGTTGTGGTTGAATTTCAAGTCAATATCTAACATGAAAAATTAATTATGTTATGAATATGTTTAATGTATTATAATTTTTTTAATTAAGAAATGAAAAGATATTATTTATATTTTATAAAATTAACTAAAAAGATACATAAACTGATAAAGAAAAATGAATTGTTAACACCACAGTATTATTGTTGACATTATTAACAGTCTAAGATAATAATTTGAAAAACAGTTTTCAGAAAGCCTCCCTGTAAAAAGAAATGCAGTTGATAAAAATCGATGATGTAAAAAATTTAAGTTTTTGGATGAGATTTTAAAATATAATTTATATAATTTTTTAATATAATTTTTTAAATGAAAGGTTTTTATGTTTAAAATTTATATTATATTATATTTAATTTTTATTAAATAAATAAGAATATTAAGATTCAAACTTGTAATTATTTATTTATCAAGGTTCTAATATTATATTAAATAATTAATTTAATCTAAAAATTTAAACTAAAATTCAAACTAATAACTGCTTTATCGTTAATTATTTTACGGTTTCCTCTCGAGCAAACAATCTAACAATAGCAATTGATACGCAGGTGCACCGCAAGGGCATAACCAAACCCGTTACTTGATTTGTTTATCAAAGTACTTGATATGGTTGTCTGATATCCATTTTAGAAGGTGCTATTATTATATTGACAGTATTTTTTCCTTGAGGTATATGTCTCACCTGCAAGTTCTAAAATACTCAATGATCTTGACAGTATTTGATCTTCTTAATGATTTCAAACCTCTGCTATGGAGAAACAGAGGAAGCTTGGTGAATCACCTCTAACTCCAAGCTTTGTTTATTTCTCTTCTGGGCTTAAACTGGTTTGCTTAGTCCAATGCATTTTGGACTCATTAAAATGATCTTTTGAATGTCTTCTTAAAAGAATATATAGTAGAAGAAGAAGTAAACGCCCTTCCTGAAGAAAGCACACAATATGAAGAAGATGAAGTCAATGGAATTGTAATTATGATGCTATAAATGCATGACCAAAATGCAATGAAGGAAGCGACATGGTAGGAATCCCTTTTCAGGGCAGAAATGAGTTACCTTGATGATACTACGAGTATGTTTGGTATTGTGGTAGTTATTGTGATTGTGGTTTGAAAAAAATTATTTTATAAAAAGTGCTTTTGGTTGAGGTTGATTTGATATTTATATATGTTTGGTTAAAACTGTGGTTGAAATTGAGGTTGAACAAAAAGTAGTATAATGTGTTTGGTTAATAATGCTTTTGAAATTGAAGTTATAAAATAATTTTAAAAAATATATATTAATATTGATGGTTTTTAATTTAAATATTGTAGATTTAACTATTATTATTATATAATGAAATAAATAATAATTTATATAAAATATTTTTCATTGTTCCATTAAACTATCTACAATTTCATCACGTATGAAATATATCTGAAAAGGACTACGAGCTTTTTTTGGTTTCTTAAGCGCGCAACAACATAAGGTAAAATATAATTAGGAACAAAATTGGAATTGCGATGAAATTCGTAAATGCTACGTCATCAAGCGATCTCTGTTTAATTTACATAGTGTCATTGAATAATGTTAAACACTAATTTTTTGAATAAAACACAATTAAAAAATTAAATATAATTTTTATTTTTTATTCTTTATTTTTCTTGGTTGGACCCGGTTCAATGCATATTGCGCTTTGGACCGAACCCGGTCCGGCCGGAACTGATCCGACCGGAACAGTGTAGCATGCTACACTGTACATGCTAATTGCATTGTTCAGTGAACAGTGCAATTAGCATGCACAGTGTGTGAAAAGCAGGAATTCCTTGCTTTTCTTTACCTGCGTTTCGGACGCAAAAATCATGTGGGACCCATGAACAATAAATCGCTTTTTTTTCATTACCAAACGGCTGCAAACTGCGTTGTAATTAAAACGCAGCCACAACCGCGTAAACAAACGCCCTCGAAGAATTGCACATCCTCTGCTTCATCCACTCCAACATATCAGATAACTCCACACACCCACCATCACTACCAGAAAACCGGAGAAAACCAACGGAATTACCGACGGAATTTTTCCATTGGTAATAATTACCGACGGACATAATTTCATCTCAAAATCTATCGGTATATACAGACGGCTTAGATCCGTCGGCGAAACGGTCGGTATATACCGACGACATATTTCCGTCGGTATATACCGATCGTTCCGCCGACGGGTATACAGTTTGTCTGGAAATATGCAATGGCGTGGTGACGTCAGACGATTTTACCGATGGACTTACCGAGGGATTTAAACTGAGATAGCCGTACAGTGACGTGACACTTTCACCGATGGAATCACCGATGGAATCACCAACGGAATTATGCCGTCGGTGATTCCATCGGTAAAAGCCATTATATACCCACCCATCTACCGACACTCTCTTTCTCTGTTTCTCCTTCTTCTGCTTTCCCATCCCACCTCTCCCCTCCCAAATTGCAGCCAACCACCCATCCCAACTCTCCACTATTCTCAACACGAGCACTCAAGTTAATTTCTTATATCTTGTACGTGGTAACAATATCCGTTTCTTGTAGATTTTATTATTTTTTTGTAAGTAAATCTATCCTTTTTAGTTTTAATATTTAATTGTGAATTTTATTGTTGTAGTATATGTATTTTGTTAACGTTTGTACTTGTTTAATTGTCATTTGTCAAAGAAACTTGTAGTATGAATGTATAATTTTGTAGTGTTATAGTTTGTTTTAGATTTTGTCAAATTATATTTGTTTGTAAATTGTTGAAATTTTGTTTGAATTACACCGAATTAAATGTGTCATTGTGATGAAATAAATAATTAATAGCTTGTTTAACGAGTCTTGTTTAATTGTTATCAAATCTATTTCGAAGTTATGATTTCTGTAAATTTATATATGTATAAATTTGTATGTATGAACGTTGATAGTTGATAATTGATAATGAATATTTAACATAAGTGTTGTTTTAGTTTGTTGGATAATGTCGGGGAAAACCAATATTTTTGTTATGTTTTATAGAGGTTCAATAGAAGTCATGGATGATCGTTCATGGATGTATCGAGACTCACCCCAAGGATTGCGGAGGATGGATTATTGTAACGGTGTCCAGGGTTTTATTAATTTCGCAACATCTATTTCGAGGAATTTTACCGATGGCGGTATTAGGTGTCCATGCGGGAAGTGTAAAAATTTAAAGTTTCTGCATCAAGATGTTGTAACGATGCATCTTCTAACCAAAGGGTTCATGGAAGATTACTGTGTTGGTATGCTCACGAGAGAACTATTTGTTCCCGATGAGAGCATGGAAGAACAGTGGTTGGGTCAACTTCTAGTGCTAGCAACATGCATGAAGTTGGAAATGAGAACAAGTAATCCTTACGGGAATATGGTTATGGATGCAATGAGAATGAGTGAAGGTAATGTCGGGGAATGTCCAATCGTAGAAGAAGAACCTAATGCAGATGCGTGAAGGTTTTTTGATCTCGTTGAGAGATTCGATGAACCATTATGGGATGGCCGCACGAACCACTTGTAAATTATCAGTAGCACGGTGTTCACCATCAAGTCGGATCACGGGTTGAGTGAAGCCGGTTATGACAAGATTATTGAATGGGTGAAAAGCATTTTACCCGAAGGGAACAAGCGAAAGAGAACTTCTATCTTGCCAAGTCCATGATGAAACCCCTCGGTTTAGGATACCGAAAATTGATATATGCCCTAACTCGCATGTTATACTATCTTGAAAATGCTTGAGATAACCGAGTGCATGACATGCGGGCATTCCTGTTACAAACCCGGAAGCGGTAGAGGGAAGACTCTCGTGGCATATAAAAAACTTAGATACTTTCCAATCACACCTAGAGCTGCGAGAGGTTATTCATGTCACCAAGGACTGCGAGCACATGACATGGCACCAATCACACCATGCGATTGATGGAGTGATGGTTCATCATTCGACGGTGAAGCACGGAAACACTTTAACAAGTATGCATCCTCACTTTTCAGTTGAATCAAGGAACGTGCGTCTTGGGTTGTGTACGAGACGGATTCAACCCATTCGGGTCATTTCTTTGCTCCTTATTCTTGTTGGCCGGTCATACGACGGTTTATAACTTGCCACCGGGGATGTGTATGAGGCCGGAGTTCATGTTTTTATCTATGGTCATACCAGGTCCAAGCAGTCCGGGGTGGAATATAGATGTTTGTCTTCGTCTGTTGATTGATGAGTTGACGCAGTTGTGGTCCTCTGGAGCTTTGACTTATGACATCCCGAGGAAACAAAATTTTGTTATGAGAGCGGCTTTGATGTGGACTATCAATGATTTCCCGGCTTATGGAATGGTTTACGGTTGGAGCACGCATGGAAAGCTAGCATGTCCATACCGTATGGAGAACAACAAGGCATTCACGCTAACAAACGGGGGTAAAGCTTCTTTTTTTGATTGTCACTGTCGTTTCTTGCCACATAACCACAAGTACAGAAAGAACAAAAAGGATTTCTTTATTGGCAGAGTTGAAAATGATGTTGCACCCCGCGTCTTTCCGGTGAAGAATTGTTTGATGTTGTGTTAGAGTACGGTGAAATTGTGTTTGGTCTCCAATTAGGTAAGCAGAAGTTTCCTGGTTTTGGTTTGACCCATAATTGGGTGAAGCGAAGTATGTTTTGGGAGCTTCCTTATTGGAAGACCAATCTTCTCCGCCATAACCTTGACGTCATGCACATTGAAAAGAACGTGTTTGAGAACATTTTCAACACCGTCATGGATGTGAAGGGGAAGACAAAGGACAACATCAAGGCTAGATTGGATGTAGCGCTGTTACTCGTAACCATAAAAATATGGAGTTGGTTTGTGATGGGTCACGGGTTGCAAAACCAAGAGCAAGCTTCGTGCTAGAGAAAAATGCACAACTACTAGTCTACAAATGGCTTAAGAGTCTGCGTTTCCCCGATGGACATGCCTCGAACATATCAAGTCTGGTTAATACGGAGGAATGCAGATTATATGGAATGAAGAGTCATGACTGCCATGTGTTTATGCAAACACTCATCCCATTAGCTTTTCGTGATTTGTTGCCAAAGGGGATATGGGATGCACTAACGAAGATCAGTAATTTCTTCAGAGATATATGCTCCAGCAAGTTGAATGTTGATCACATTGAAAGGCTTGAAAAGAATATCGTCGAGACAGTATGCAAACTTGAGATGATATTCCCTCCATCATTTTTTGACTCAATGGAGCATTTACCCGTACATTTACTGTTTGAGGTAAAAGTTTGAGGACCGGTCCAGTACAAATGGATGTATCCATTCTAGAGGTTAGATATTACATGAGCTATGTAATTTATAATTAAATGTTTTTATTTTTATTTTAATGTTCTTAATTAATATATATATATATATATATATATATATATATGACGGTACTTGTTCAATCTTTAAAAAAAGGTTAAGAACAAGGCGCATGTTGAGGCGTCAATATGTGAGGCGTATATTGTTGAGGAGATCTCAACATTTATCTCATACTATTTCAAACCTCATTTGAGAACGAGGATAAACCGTGTTCCACGGCATGATGATGGTGGTGAAGTGCCTTCAAGTGGGAACTTGTCAATATTCTCCAATCTCGGACGACCCACACCTAAAAATGCCGTGAGGGGAAGATATTTGTCTGAAATAGAGTTCGAGACAAGCACACAATTATATCCTATTTAACCGTGATGAGCTGAGACCTTTTATTAAGTAAGTAGATGTTCGACTTAAACTTTGTCAAGAGTGTACTATTTATGTTTTGTGATACCATACACTCATATAATTTGGAACAACCTTGCGGTAACATCGACGATACTTACTTGTCCAATAACTCACAGTGACCGAATCCCGGATCTTTCAATTACAAGATGAACAATTTACCACATGGTTTAGAACACATGTAAGTCCTATCACAAACTCATTATCTCTTGCAATGTAATTAATTGTAGTCAATGTTACATAATATCCGTTTATTGATTATTGTTGTATTTAATTTACAAGCTAGGTTTATCAAATGGGAGGTAGTCTTGCTATTTCCCTGTCTTTACTATGTTTGGACCCCGAAAGAAAAGTCAAGTGCTATAACGGGTATTTTGTCAATGGATATGTCTTTCATAGCTGAAGAATACGGGCATGGAAGAAAGACATACAACAACGGTGTTTGTATTAAGGGATCGACTTCTAGTGAGTTTGAAGTTGACTACTACGGTAGATTGGAAGAGGTCATCGAACCGCAATATCATAGCGAGCAAAATAGAGTGTTTTTATTCAAATGCTATTGGTATGACATAACCGACGAGAGAAATCGAGTAGATCCTCACTATGGTCTCGTTGAAATCAACTCAAAAGCTAGACACCGCAACGTAAACGATGTCTTTGTTTTTGCAAAGCAATGCCAACAAGTTTATTACACATACACCCCTTCCTTTAGAAAGGACCGATCAAGAGTTGATTGGTTATCCGTTTTAAAAACAAAACCTAAGGGTCGTGTCGAGGTTGTTCAGGATGAGAACGACGATACAAGTGTGATAGATGAAGTCTTTCAAGCTAGTGAGTTGGTTGAACCATACCGAGTTGCTCGTCGATTGACTTAGAAGAAAATTTGAATTTTCGTGTTTTCAACGATTGTCTTGTTGATGTTGACGCAGAGGAGTTGAATGTTGTTCGAGCTCTACTAGTGGAAAAAAGAATATTGTTGAAGAAGATGATAACGAAATTGAAGAGTGTGATGAAGCTGATGATAACAATTCAATAAAGGACGAAGATGAAAATTCCGACTAACTAAATATGTTATAAAGCCTTATTTTATAATGTAATAATTTGAAACATGAAATATTTATTCTTCTTTAATGGTCGACCCTTGTTATTGTGTTGTGTGTCTTTGTAAGATTGCAATTCAAGATTTTGTGACAGGGTTACATAAAACAAAAAAAGAGAAAAATTTACGGTTTCACCAACGGATTTACCGATGGACAAGAACATGTCGGTATTTCACAGAGAGTTGCAAAAAAATTACGGGATTGTGCCACATTCACCGACGGATTTACCGACGGACAATAACCCGTCGGTATTTCACAGAGAGTTGCAAAAAAATTACAAGATTGTGCCACGTTCACTGATGGATTTACCGATGTCCTATATCGATGAATCACCGATGGATTTACGCACAACCCGAAGCGCACGCATGTATGACACGTGTCTGTCTGCACAAATACCGACGGCTTTACCGACGTACAATACCGACGGAATCACCAACGGATTTACGCACATCCCGAAGCGCACACATGTCTGCCACGTGTCCGTCTGCACAAATACCAACGGATTTTCCGACGGATCGAAAAGTCTGGCAGGATTTTTGAACTTTTTTAGTGCACATTTCAATTAATTACCAACGGAATTGAATGCCACCGACAGCAATTAATTTCCGTCGGTAATACCATCGAAAAAATTGCCATATAAAACACCCCCTTCCCCCCATTTGATTCATTTTTTTCTCTCGGCTCAGTTTCTCTTCTTCTCCATTTCTCTTCTCCTCTCCGGTTGCATTTGGCTTTTTGAAGAGATTTACCCCTATTTGGTGGTAGTTTTAAAAGGTATGTATTCTTTTTTCTTTATCTTTGTATTTTTTTTTATTTTAATTATGATTATTTTTTTTGTGTTCTTTGTTTTGTGTATTGTTTGTAGATAAAATCTTAAATTCAACACACTATTAAGGTAAGCATTTTTTATTCCCAAATTTATTTTGAATTGATATAGTGTTTTTTAGTTTTGTGTATTGTTTGTTTGCTATAATTGTTATTGTTGAATTTATGTTAAAAATGTTAATTTATATATATAGAATTAAATTTAATTAGTTTATCTTAATTTAGGATATTATTATTTGTATTGCTATAATTGTTATTGTTGAATTTATGTTTTAAATTTTAATTTATATATAGAATTAAATTTAATTAGTTTATCTTAATTTTAGGATATTATTGTTTACATGTCATTGTTATTGCTTGTTACATTAGGGTCGATCGTGTTAGGAATGATATTGATTTAGTTACCTTTTTCTTTTGACCATGTAATTATTTATAAATTAAGAGTCTTGTCTCCTAAAACTTGAAATGTAATATTAATCCGTAAATTTGAATGTATGACTTTAATCTAATGTTTGTAACTCTAAGTACCAATTTAACAATGAATGTTCATAGTTGAAATTGATTCTTTTACTTGAATATCATTATATGATGTTATTGAATAAAATGTTGTGTTGATGATGATGAGTTGGGTTGAGATCCAGGATGATTGGATCGGGATGTAAAATAAAATTGGAAGTGTAATATGATTTTGTCGATAACTTGGGACCCCCCAGTATAGGGGCGACTCTGTCGAATTTTTTTTAAAATAATCGAAGTTAATTATGTAATTATTCGTATAAATTTGTGTAGATGCGTAGAATGAAATCTACAAAGACGTCGTCGAAGACGGTTGCGGCTAGTTCTTCTAGCGGCGAGGAGGACGTATCCTTAGGTGCCGATCACGGTGAGGAATCTACGCCAACTTGTGATATCTGCCTCTTCTAGCGGTTTCACGGCGCGAAGCAGTGTGCCTTCACGGCGGGTCAATTCACCCGCAAGTACCAGGCACAATGGAAAGATGACCTCTCAATGTAAGTTTGTTTAGGTTTTAGTTTTTTTTTTTATATATACTTATAACATAATTTATGAACAACTAATTAATATTACTACTTTTATTTAATTTCGGGTTCACAAACATTGAGGCCTGCAAGGACTATAACATTGGCGTTTAAATCGTCGATGGAGATTCCATTGTTTCAATGGAGCCGGGTTTCCGAGATATCCTGAGTGAAAACCTAATATCGATGCATGGTTTAAGCGATTTCGGTCGGTGTTAATTTTTAATTTCCAGCTTATTTTTAATAAATGATTTTTATAATTTTATATCTTGCACTATTTTTATTTTATATGAATTATTTATATACACGAATAAATTTGAGTGGGATAGGGCGGACAACAATGTTGTGAGGAGGGTATGGGAGAATCACGCGGCAACTAGGTAACATCGAAAATAATATTTATTTTTGTTTTATAATTTTATGTTTTAAATTCTAATTTGTTACTATGGAAGTAGGTTGCGTGATTTTTGGTATGACACCAAAAAAAAATCAAAAAGACATGCGAGGGATAACGACCTTGAAGGATGGAATGAGGTGGCGGTTTGGCAGGAATTCAAACCGCCATTCATCTCGGGGAAATATGGACGACATATATTGAGCACGTGACCTCAGAGCGGTTCTCACGGCGCTCACAGTCCAGCGCCGACAACCAGAACCGGCAAATTCACGTGTTCCGTCGGTGAGGCCGTCAGTAATTATTTCACCGATGGATTTCATTCCTTTCACCGACGGAATTAGTCCGTCGCTAAAACTGTTTAATGGTGTAGTGCATTGCATGATTGTAATTTTGATCAAATTCATTTTAAGTATGTGTGTAGAGTAGTAAAATTTGTAAACCAGTAAAAGTGAAGGTATAAAGTGTCAAAAAAATATCAATTCAACTTTAAAATTTAAATTATTAAATGAAGTTTCAAAATATAATTTATATTATTTTTTAATATATCATTTAAATAAAAACCTTTTAAACTTGAAACATGAACAGATCCACACTATATTGTTCTTAATTTTTATCAAATAAATAAGAATGATAAAATTTAAACTCGTAACCGTTTTATTATCAAAGTTTTAATATTATATCAAAAAATCAATTTAACTAAAAAACTTAATCTATAAAATAAAATCTCACTCTATTTAATACTATAATTTATATTATTTTTTAACATAAATCTCACTCTATATAAGGTGAAGAAGAAGGGCCCTGGACTTGACGTAACTTATCAAATATGAGTCTACTAGGTCCATAAAATAACAAGTCCTCAACTGCTAAATAGAATCAATTTTGGTGAAAGTAATTGCAAACTTGTAAAGGATTGGTTGCTTCTTACGCATAGACTTTCAACGAGACAATGGCGAATCCAAAGTTTAATGAAAGGGGCCAATTGAATGTTCATAAAAGGTCTAAAATAAAATAAAAATTTCAAAAACTTCATAAGATTTATTCTGCATAGGCATTTTTGTTTTCTTTAGTGGAAGTTTCGCATGAAGGCATTCAAGGTTTTCTTAAAGAAGTCATTTAAGATGCTGGTAGAAGCCACATGATACAACATAATTTTAGACCTCGTAATTTATTACACTTCCACAATATTTATATTTATTGATTAGTACTTAAAAGTGTATTTTTATCAAGGTTTTATATAATCATTTTACACTTGAAGTATCAATAACTCCTTAGCTAGAGCATGTTTTATAATAACATATCTAATAATATAAGATACCTTTAATTTATGGTAAATGTTCATCTTAAATGCAGGCCTATCACATAAATCAAGGGATTGATTGATGAGTTTAACTACGAAATTGAGAAGACAAAGAGAAGGCTAAGCTTAGAAAAGAGATCTTGGTTGAGTTCAAATTGAAACACCATTCGGTTATTGGATCATAACTGGAGCTGTAGATCTTGGATTTAGGTCTGCTATATATGGATGAAAAACAAAGACATAGGCCTAGAACTTCATGAGGAGTCCAATATTCAAAATGGCCGTTTTCGGGTTCAAATTATAGCAACAACGGAGAAGTCCGAATTTGTCCTGCAATGACCCATACACTCGTTCGGTGTTCAGCCCATATCTCGAGTTCTAGAAGTCCAAATGCACCTATTATTTTTTTGTTGGAAAGTTGAGACAATTTCCTAGGACTTTCATGACAAAAATATATTCAAATTCGACGTTAGCAATGACGTTTTGTTCGGACAAGAAGATAAGGATTGTCACCAAGTCAAGATGTGGCCACCCACTCAACAATTAGTCATCAAATCAATAGTTCCAAATTTTGGCCTATAAAAGGAGGCATTTGCCATGCATTTAGGCATCTTGGTTTTCAGATCAAGATCATATTCTTGCTCTCTCTCTTTATATTTTTGTAATGCTTAAGTTTTGTTTATATTAATCTCTTGTTTATGCTTTTCATTTCCTTTCCTTTACTTAGTTAACTTATATCTTATTTATGTTCTTATCTTGTTTATTTATGTTTCTCTCTTTCATTATGTTTAGCTAAGTTTATTATGTCAAGGTGAAAAGGTTACACTAATGGTGTAAGAATAAGTATAGTATAAACTCAACATGGACTTTAATGTTTGATACTAACATGTTTTGTATTTGTTATCTTGTTCACTTTTAATACTTTGCCTGTTAAATGGTTAATCTAG
Organism: Populus x sibirica; assembly: GCA_019202695.1. Taxonomy (NCBI): domain Eukaryota; kingdom Viridiplantae; phylum Streptophyta; class Magnoliopsida; order Malpighiales; family Salicaceae; genus Populus; species Populus x sibirica. The sequence goes on from JAGMVL010000317.1 coordinate 796,307, forward strand.
ATTTATGTTGTATAACCCTTGGTACAACAAATACTTAGCACTTTCATAGCCTAACCGTATGGTATAGCGGACACCTGTGCTATGAAAGGAACTTGATTTGTTGTCAACATAAGTTATAATCATGAATACCGACAACATTTACAAGTATTAGCATTATTCGAATAAGATAACTAATGTAATCATGTTAATAATTTATAATCCGATTGGAACCTTCTTTGTGTGTGGTTTCGAGTTGAGTAATAAAAAGAGTTTATACTATACTTGTTTGAAATACCATTAGTGGATCCTCTAACATTAAAAATTGTTTTATATTTGTTTAAATTCTTATATCAATATCACATCTCAAAGCTCTCTTCAACTCCTTTTTTGTTATTATCTATTTCTTTATTTGTAGTTTATACAGTTAACCTCCACGTGGTTCGACCTCGGTCTTGCCGGGTTATTTATTATTTCGACACTCCTACACTTGGGAGAAGACATCAACTCTTTGGTCGTGTCATTTATCGATAAATTTTTTCATTGGTATTTGCACTATCATTCCGTTGGTAATTAATTTAATAACGAAATCACCAATAGAAATGCTCCATTAGTGACTCTTTCATCGGTAATTTTTTGTTCGTCGGTAAGTCTGTTGGTAATAAAAAAATATTATTACCGATGGAAAAAACGCACAAAACAAAAATTATCCATTTCATTCCGTCGGTATTTCTCTCGGCAAAATACCATATGTAATTCCGTCAGTAATTATTTAAAAATATTTTTTAAAAAATCTATTTTACAAAACTATAAAATAATTAAATTAATATAAATAAACACTCTATAATACTCAAAATGCTTGGAAAAAAGAAGAAGAAAATAAACTGAAACAAATTTGCAACAAATAAATAACATGAAAAAATAAATTCAACTACTAAAATTCATATGAAAAAAAATTAAAAATCCTATAAATAAATCAACTAAAAATTGATCTCATATGAAAAAAAAATCCTACAACAACATTCATACAATTATTAGGAACAAAAACAATTAAAAATGAAATAAAAAACAAATATAATGAAAAAAACACAAAAAAGAAGAAAAAAGAAAAATATTACCTTAATGTAGTTGCAAATGAAGTTAAGAAGGGAAAAAAAAAACAAATTTGTAAAGTATACTAATTAAAAAACTAAGAAAAAAAAGAAAGGGGAAGAAGCCATACCTAAGCATGGAGGAGAAGAGAAGAAGTTGAGGAGAGAAGAGAAGAAAAAGAAATGGATATTGATGTTTTTTACATACGGGGAAGAAGAAGAAGAAGAAGAAAGGAGACGGGTCTGTTGTGAAATTAAGGATTCTAGACTTTTTATTGGAGCGTTTTACCGACGAATAATTAAATATTAATATTTTTAATCATTTTATCCCTGATACCATCTGTAATGTTTAATTAAAATTTTTAATTTAATAAAAAAATTTCAGAAACCGCCAAATATTACCGATGATTTTTCAATCCGTCAGTGATTCCGTCTATAATATTTAATTTAAAATTTTAATTTAATCTAAATTTTTCAGAAAACTGCCAAATAACGCCGACGACTTTTCAATCCGTCGGTGATTTTGTCTGTAAAGAACAGTAATTAACAATGCAATTGAGAAGTGAATAGTTCCAGACCTCTCTGTAAAAAATACCAATGAAAAAATAAATTCAACTATAAAAATTCATATGAAAAAAAATTAAAAATCCTATAAATAAATCAACTAAAAATTGATCTCATATGAAAACAAATCCTACAACAACATTCATACAATTATCAGGAAGAAAAACAATTAAAAATAAAATAAAAAACAAATATAATGAAAAAAACACAAAAAAAAAGAAAAAAAAATCTTACCTTAATATAGTTGCAAGTGAAGCTAAGAAAAATCCTTGCTTTCTATACGTCAATTTGCTATCAATAATAATAATATATTTTTTGAATTCTATGATCATTTTTATCTTGTTAAGAATTGTACTTTCATGGCTATCATTCTTTTCAGTATAGTTAATTATCATGTCTTTTCTACTCTTTTTTTCTATTACCTAGATTTTGGTATTGTCATTTTGGTCATCCTCATTCATATGTGTTGTATTATTTAGTTTCTAATAAATATTTTCTTGTGTTATATTTTTTGAAACTTTAATTATACTACTTGTCCCTTAGACAAATCTAATAGATCAACTTTACATCTTCTAGAATATATGACATGCTCCTCTAGATTTACTATTTAGTGGAACCTTCCTCTACAAAGTAATATTTTACTTTGATAAAAAGTATTTGTGCATAAAAAAATATTGATCACTAAATATGACTTTTTTTTTAATTAAAAATTAATATTTTACATTCCTAAAAAGTGTTTGTATATAAGATAAAAATATTTTATTATTTATTATTTTAATTTTATTTGTTTGAAAAACTTGCAAAAAAATATGAAGAACCTCATCAAATTATTTTTCAAACCTACTAAAATTTTTAAAACTAGTTTTCTTCTCTAGATTAGAAATTATTGGATTTGAACTCAAAGTTTAAAATTTTCTTTTTATGACTTTTTTTTTAAATAAATGGAGTATTACTTTATTTATAAAGACATTTCCTTGGAAACACATTGTAAAATGATGGGAATTACAATCCAAGGGCTTGGGAATGTGAGTAATTTTTCAGGACCATATAATACTAACATTAATATTGATTGGACATATATACCCTTAATTTTTTTACTAATAGATATTATAGTTCTATGATTTCATGCATGCATCTTTAATGTTAACTTTTTATGTTATTTTTTTAATCAAAAAGTTAGTTTTCTATACCAAAAATTTAATTCCTTATTTGGATCTATTTCAATATTTCATTTTTCAATACTAGTAACATGTATTTCTATGTATATACTTTTTAAATAAAAAGCAAATATTAATATTTTAAATTTAGATATTTTGAAAATTGCAAATTTCTTTAAACTCTTTATGAATTCCCAAGGATGAACCAAAGATAGTACGTAAACATATATTACTAGCAATTTTTATTTTTCCCCAAACACATATATCTATCTTAAGTTTTTATCAATCTTCTTTTTTTTAATTTAATAATATTCGAGTAATTTGATTTTTAAGTTCAAATTAATTTGGTCTAAAGTTCACTTAATTGATTTTTTTAGCTCTTTTAAATATTTCTATCTTAAGGGTAATTCTTATAGTTAATGAGATATGCATTCATTTTCATGGTTCTTTTAATTTGAACTTAGAAGATAGTATATATGAGATTTAAATAAATTAATTCCTTTGAATTCACCATACTAATACGAGAGATGTGCTCTTATAAGATTATCTAGATAAAAGATTTACTTTAGCTAGGTTGATGTTATAAATTAATCCAAAAATACTTGATGTTGAGGTTATTCGATTTAACCTTTTTTTTATATATATACTTTTCTTTTGTTGGAGGTTATTCTATATACTTTTCCTTTGTTGGAGGTAATTTTTTTGGTATTTTTTTTTATACTTTTTTTTTTATTGGAGGTAATTTAAATTATTAAATGAAGTTTCAAAATATAATTTATATTATTTTTTAATATATCATTTAAATAAAAACCTTTTAAACTTGAAATATGAACAGATCCACACTATATTGTTCTTAATTTTTATCAAATAAATAAGGATGATAAAATTTAAACTCGTAACCGTTTTATTATCAATGTTTTAATATTATATCAAAAAATCAATTTAACTAGAAAAACTTAATCTATAAAATAAAATCTCACTCTATTTAATACTATAATTTATATTATTTTTAACATAAATCTCACTCTATTTAAGGTGAAGAAGAAGGGCCCTGGACTTGACGTAACTTATCAAATATGAGTCTACTAGGTCCATAAAATAACAAGTCCTCAACTGCTAAATAGAATCAATTTTGGTGAAAGTAATTGCAAACTCGTAAAGGATTGGTTGCTTTTTCTGCATAGACTTTCAACAGACAATGGCGAATCCAAAGTTTAATGAAAGGGGCCAATTGACTGTTCATAAAAGGTCAAAAATAAAATAAAAATTTCAAAAACTTCATAAGATTTATTCTGCATAGGCATTTTTTTTTCTTTAGTGGAAGTTTCGCATGAAGGCATTCAAGGTTTTCTTAAAGAAGTCATTTAAGATGCTGGTAGAAGCCACATGATACAACATAATTTTAGACCTCGTTATTTATTACACTACCACAATCTTTATATTTATTGATTAGTACTTAAAAGTGTATTTTTATCAAGGTTTTATATCATCATTTTACACTTGAAGTATCAATAACTCCTTAGCTAGAGCATGTTTTATAATAACATATCTAATAATATAAGATACCTTTAATTTATGGTAAATGTTCATCTTAAATGCAGGCCTATCACATAAATCAAGGGATTGATTGATGAGTTTAACTACTGAAATTGAGAAGACAAAGAGAGGGCTAAGCTTAGAAAAGAGATGCTGGTTCAGTTCAAACTGAAACACCATTCGGTTATTGGATCATAACTGGAGCTGTAGATCTTGGATTTAGGTCTGCTATATATGGATGAAAAGCGAAGACATAGGCCTAGAACTTCATGAGGAGTCCAATATTCAAAATGACCGTTTTCAGGTTCAAATTATAGCAACAATGGATAAGTCCGAATTTATCCTGCAGCCCATACACTGTTCAGTGTTCAGCCCATATCTCGAGTTCTAGAAGTCCAAATGCACCGATTATTTTTTTGTTGGAAAGCTGAGACAATTTCCTAGGACTTTCATGACAAAAATATATTCAAATTCTGACGTTAGCAATGACGTTTTGTTCAGACAAGAAGATAAGGATTGTCACCAAGTCAAGATGTGGCCACCCACTCAACAATTAGTCATAAAATCAATAGTTCCAAATTTTGACCTATAAAAGGAGGCATTTGCCATGCATTTAGGCATCTTGGTTTTCAGATAAAGATCATGTTCTTGCTCTCTCTCTTTATGTTTTTGTAATGCTTAAGTTTTGTTTATATTAATCTCTTGTTTATGCTTTTCATTTCCTTTCCTTTACTTAGTTAACTTATATCTTATTTATGTTCTTATCTTGTTTATTTATGCTTCTCTCTTTCATTATGTTTAGCTAAGTTTATTATGTCAAGGTGAAAAGGTTACACTAATGGTGTAAGAATAAGTATAGTATAAACTCAACATGGACTTTAATGTTTGATACTAACATGTTTTGTATTTGTTACCTTGTTCACTTTTAATACTTTGCTTGTTAAATGGTTAATCTAAATTTATGTTGTATAACCTTTGGTACAATAAATACTTGGCACTTTCATAGCCCAACCGTATGGTATAACCGACAGCTGTGTTATAAAAAGAACTTGATTTGTTGTCAACATAAGTTATAATCATGAATACCTGACAACATTTACAAGTATTAGCATTATTCGAATAAGATAACTAATGTAATCATGTTAATAATTTATAATCCGATTGGAACCTCCTTTGTGTGTGGTTTCCAGTTGAGTAATAAAAAAAGTTTATACTATACTTGTTTGAAATACCATTAGTAGATCCTCTAACCTTGACAGTTGTTTTATATTTGTGTAAATCCTTATATCAATATCACATCTCAAAGCTCTCTTCAACTCCTTTTCTGTTATTATCTATTTCTTTATTTGTCGTTTATACAGTTAACCTCCCCGTGGTTCGACTCCCGGTCTTGCCGGGTTATTTATTACTTCGACACTCCTACACTTGGGAGAAGACATCAACTCTTTGGTCGTGTCATTTTTCGATAATTTTTTCATTGGTATTTGCACTATCATTCCGTTGGTAATTAATTTACTAACGAAATCACCGATAGAAATGCTCCATCAGTGACTCTTTCATCGGTAATTTTTTGTTCGTCGGTAAGTCTTGTTGGTAATAAAAAATATTATTACCGATGGGAAAAGCGTACAAAACAAAAATTATCCGTTTCATTCCGTCGGTATTTCTCTCGGCAAAATACCATATGTAATTCTCATTAATTATTTAAAAATATTTTTTAAAAAATCTATTTTACAAAACTATAAAATAATTAAATTAATATAAATAAACACTCTATAATACTCAAAATGCTTGGAAAAAAGAAGAAGAAAATAAACTGAAACAAATTTGCAACAAATAAATAACATGAAAAAATAAATTCAACTACAAAAATTCATATGAAAAAAAATTAAAAATCCTATAAATAAATCAACTAAAAATTGATCTCATATGAAAAAAAAATCCTACAACAACATTCATACAATTATTAGGAACAAAAACAATTAAAAATGAAATAAAAAACAAATATAATGAAAAAAACACAAAAAAGAAGAAAAAAGAAAAATCTTACCTTAATGTAGTTGCAAGTGAAGTTAAGAAGGAAAAAAAAAGAAATTTGTAAAGTATACTAATTAAAAAACTAAGAAAAAAAAAGAAAGGGGAAGAAGACATTCCTGAGCATGGAGGAGAAGAGAAGTAGTTGAGGAGAGAAGAGAAGAAAAAGAAATGGATATTGATGTTTTTTACATACGGGGAAGAAGAAGAAGAAGAAGAAGAAGAAGAAAGGAGACAGGTCTGTTGTGAAATTAGGGATTCTAGACTTTTTATTAGAGCGTTTTACCGACGGATAATTAAATATTAATATTTTTAATCATTTCATCCCTGATTCCATCTGTAATATTTAATTAAAATTTTTAATTTAATAAAATTTTTTCAGAAACCGTCAAATATTACCGACGATTTTTCAATCCGTCGGTGATTCCGTCTGTAATATTTAATTTAAATTTCTAATTTAATCTAAATTTTTCAGAAAACTACCAAATAACACCGACGATTTTTCAATCCGTCGGTGATTTTGTCTGTAAAGAACAGTAATTAACAGTGCAATTGAGAAGTGAATAGTTCCAGACCTCTCTGTAAAATACCGACGGAATTTTTCGTCGGTGATTCCCTTTGTAATTGACAAGATGAACAGTGTTCACAGTTTACCGATGGTTTTTCCGACAGATTTTACCGACGGAATTTATTCCGTCGGTAATTTCATTGGTAAAAAATAACACGTCATCATTTTTTTATTATTTGTTTCCCACTGTAATTCCCTCGGTATATACCGACGGAATATATCTGTCGGTAAAATATTTCATCGGAAATTTACCGATGAAAATATTCCCTTGGTATTTCCGTTTGTATTTATCAATTTTCTAGTAGTGTTATATTATTAATATTGTATTTACTCATGGCTACTTAGAAAATCCTTGTCTTGGTATCGCCACCCTCTTACAACCCTAATGACAACCACTAACCCACGGTAGTTGTAGCCTTCAACATGTTCGCCGTTTTCATTCAAAAACATACAAGAAACAACTAAATCTTTTGAGAAGAACAAGTTTAGTAAATCCATGGCTTATTTAAATTTGTATACAGTAGTCAATCAAGCCCATACCATATGAGGGCAACATGACTAACTACTCATGAGACCACTAATTGTCTCCCTCTCAACCGAGGTATTATCCCTAATAATAGTTTGTATTACATGCATCCTATGATGTTTGAACCACTCTAGCATTTGCATTGACATCTCTCCGTGTTTAGCTATGAATATTGAATTATATTAGAAACCTTATGAAAGCATCATAACCTCCATCTGATATAGAGTTCAAATTACCTTGTAGCTGCTCTTATAACTCTAGCAAAATCAATATCTTTTATTGAATTTCACACTTTACTGTTTAGTGAAGAATTTATCAGCAAAAATAATTTTCGCATCTCTCTATTAGGAAAGATATTACCTTGATGTAGAGGATGGTAAGGGTCTCCTTAATGTTCCCACACTTACTTATACCTTATGATTATTTTCTATCTTACATTCTTGATATAAAAAAATATATATAAAAAAATCCTTGCTTTCTATACGTCAATTTGCTATCAATAATAATAATATATTTTTTGAATTCTATGATCATTTAATTTTATCTGGTTAAGAATTGTACTTTCAAGGCTATCATTCTTTTCAGCATAGTTAATTAAAGATAGATTTTACATCTTTCATGCTCTATTTACCCTACCCAAGTATCATGCCTTTTCTACTTCTTTTTTTCTATCACCTAGATTTTTCCTTTAGTGGAAGTTTCGCATGAAGGCATTCAAGGTTTTCTTAAAGAAGTCATTTAAGATGTTGATCGAAGCCACATTATACAACATAATTTTAGACCTCGATCGTTATTTATTACACTACCACAATCTTTATATTTACCAATGGATTTTTTCGTTGATATTTGCACTATTATTCTGTTGGTAATTAATTTACCAACAAACACTACAAGACACATATTCCATCGGTAATTATATTACCGACGGAATCAAAGACGGAAATGATCCGTCGGTGAATCGTTCGTCGGTAATGTTTTGTCCGTCGGTAAATCCGTTGGTAATAGAATTACCGACGGATTTACTGACGGAACAGACGCGTCGGTAATTCCGTCGGTAAGTATTGAAAAACATTTTAAAAAAATCATTTTATAAAATTATAAAATAATTAAATTAACATAAATTAACACTTGTATAATATATACTCAAAATGCTTGGAAAAAAGAATAAGAAAATCAATTCAAACAAATTTGCAACAAATAAATAAAATAAAAAAATAAATTCAACTAAAAAATTAATTCATACGAAAAAATGAAGTTGCAATTGCTAAAAATTTAAAAATCCTATAAATAAATCTACTAAAAATTGATCTCATATGAAAGAAAAATCTCACAACAACATTTATACAATTATTAAGAACAAAAACAATTAAAAATAAAATAAAAAACAAATATAGTGAAAAAAATCATGAAAAAAGAAGAAAAAGAAAAATCTTACCTTAATGTAGTTGCAAGTGAAGCTAAGGAGAGAAAAAAAATTTCATTAAGCATATTAATTAAAAAAAAAACTAAGAGGATAAAAGAAGAAAGAAGAAGAAGACATACCCAAGCATGGAGGAAAAGAGAAGGACATGAGGAGAGAAAAGAAGAGAAATAAATAGATAAGAAATGATGTTTTTTACATAAAGTGAAGAAGAAGAAGAAGACATACCTTAATGATGTTTTTTACATATAGTGAAGAAGAAGAAGAAGAAGAAGAATAAGAAACGACTCTGTCTCTTGTGAAATAAGGGCATTCAGGCTATTTATTGGGACGCTTTACCGACGGATAATTAAATATTAATATTTTTTAATTATTCCGTCGGTAATTCCATCGGTAATATTTAATTTAAATTTTCAATTTCGTAAATTTTTTTCAGAAAACCGCCAAAAAATTACCGATGATTTTTCAATCCGTCGGTGATTCCGTCCGTAATATTTAAATTAAAATTTTAAATTAATTGAATTTTTTCAGAAAACCGCCAAATAACACCGACGACTTTTCAATCCGTCGGTGATTTACTCTCTGGAAAATACCGACGGAATTTTCCGTCGGTGATTCCCTTTGTAATTAACATGATGAACAGTGTTCACAATTTACCAACAAATTTATCGACGGAATCACCGACGGAATTGACACGTCATCATTTTTTTTTTTGCTTTGTTTTAATTTTTTTTCCCACGGTAATTCCCTCGGTATATACCGAGGAATATTTCTGTCGGTAAAATCCCTCGGAAATTTACCGACGGAAATATTCCCTCGGTATTTCCGTTTGTATTTATCAATTTTCTGGTAGTGAAAATCACCGACGAAAATGCTCCATCGGTGACTCTTTCATCGGTAATTTTTTGTCCGTCGGTAAGTACGTTGGTAATAAAAAAATATTATTATCGATGGATTTACCGACGGAAAAAGTGCGCAAAACAAAAATTATCCGTTTCATTCCGTTGGTATTTCCCACGGCAAAATACCGTATGTAATTTCGTCGTTAATTATTTATAAATATTTTTTAAAAAATATATTTTACAAAACTATAAAATAATTAAATTAATATAAATCAACACTCTATAATACTCAAAATGCTTGGAAAAAAAAGAAGAAAATAAATTCAAACAAATTTGCAACAAATAAATAACATGAAAAAATAAATTCAACTATAAAAATTCATATGAAAAAAAATTAAAAATCCTATAAATAAATCAACTAAAAATTGATCTCATATGAAAAAAAAATCCTACAACAACATTCATACAATTATCAGGAACAAAAACAATTAAAAATGAAATAAAAAACAAATATAATGAAAAAAACACAAAAAAATAAAAATAAAAATCTTACCTTAATATAGTTGCAGGTGAAGCTAAGAAAAATCCTTGCTTTCTATACGTCAATTTGCTATCAATAATAATAATATATTTTTTGAATTCTATGATCATTTTTATCTTGTTAAGAATTGTACTTTCAAGGCTATCATTCTTTTCCGTATAGTTAATTATCATGTCTTTTCTACTCTTTTTTTCTATCACCTAGATTTTGGTATTGTCATTTTGGTCATCCTCATTCATATGTGTTGTATTATTTAGTTTCTAATAAATATTTTCTTGTGTTATATTTTTTGAAACTTTAATTATACTACTTGTCCCTTAGACAAATCTAATAGATCAACTTTACATCTTCTAGAATATATGACATGCTCCTCTAGATTTACTATTTAGTGGAACCTTCCTCTACAAAGTAATATTTTACTTTGATAAAAATTATTTGTGCATAAAAAAATATTGATAACTAAATATGACTTTTTTTTTAATTAAAAATTAATATTTTACATTCCTAAAAAGTGTTTGTATATAAGATAAAAATATTTTATTATTTATTATTTTAATTTTATTTGTTTGAAAAACTTGCAAAAAAATATGAAGAACCTCATCAAATTATTTTTCAAACCTACTAAAATTTTTAAAACTAGTTTTCTTCTCTAGATTAGAAATTATTGGATTTGAACTCAAAGTTTAAAATTTTCTTTTTTATGACTTTTTTTTTAAATAAATGGAGTATTACTTTATTTATAAAGACATTTCCTTGGAAACACATTCTAAAATGATGGGAATTACAATCCAAGGGCTTGGGAATGTGAATAATTTTTCAGGACCATATAATACTAACATTAATATTGATTGGACATATATACCCTTAATTTTTTTACTAATAGATATTATAGTTCTATGATTTCATGCATGCATCTTTAATGTTAACTTTTTATGTTATTTTTTTAATCAAAAAGTTAGTTTTCTATACCAAAAATTTAATTCCTTATTTGGATCTATTTCAATATTTCATTTTTCAATACTAGTAACATGTATTTCTATGTATATACTTTTTAAATAAAAAGTAAATATTAATATTTTAAATTTAGATATTTTGAAAATTGCAAATTTCTTTAAACTCTTTATGAATTCCCAAGGATGAACCAAACATAGTACGTAAACATATATTACTAGCAATTTTTATTTTTCCCCAAACACATATATCTATCTTAAGTTTTTATCAATCTTCTTTTTCTTAATTTAATACTATTCGAGTAATTTGATTTTTAAGTTCAAATTAATTTGGTCTAAAGTTCACTTAATTGATTTTTTTTAGCTCTTTTAAATATTTCTATCTTAAGGGTAATTCTTATAGTTAATGAGATATGAATTCATTTTCATGGTTCTTTTAATTTGAACTTAGAAGATAGTATATAAGAGACTTAAATAAATTAATTCCTTTGAATTAACCATACTAATGCGAGAGATGTGCTCTTATAAGATTATCTAGATAAAAGATTTAGTACAAATTAATCCAAAAATACTCGATGTTGAGGTTATTCGATTTAGTCTTTTTTTATATATATACTTTTCTTTTATTGGAGGTTATTCTATATACTTTTCTTTTGTTGGTGGTAATTTTTTTGGTAATTTTTTTTATACTTTTTTTTTGTTGGAGGTTATTCTATATACTTTTCTTTTGATGGAGGTAATTTTTTTGGTATTTTTTTTTACACTTTTCTTTTGTTGGGGGTTATTTTTTTGGTCTTTTCTTTATACTTTTCTTTTGTTGGAGGTTATTCTATTCGATTTCACCTTATGTACTATTTTTCTCAGCAATGAAAATAATATTTAGAAATGGACAGAAATTATTCATGGAAAAGACCATAACATTAATTCCGAGGCTTGATAATTATCTTAAGAGCAAAGCTCAAATTAACTTCTCACCTACCAACCAATTCTCAACTAAGTGTCTAAACTATATAGCTTTTGAATTTGGTCTTCACAGTATTTGACATTAATCCTCGATTGAAATCCTTCGTTCATACGAGTTTCCATGTTAATAGACTTCATGCATAATTAATGCAATAAAAGGATGCGATAATATTTGAGGGAAATCTGACGTTTTTCATTAATCAAACGAAGTAAGTGTTTCCACTAATGGAAGAATGGATAATGCTTCTCCTTTAGGGACCTAATTAATAAAAATATTAATTTGAGAGCTATATTGAAAATCTCTATATTGTAATTTTGCAATTAATTATCTTAATTTTTCAGCTAAATGAAAACCTCCTCTACTATAAAATATATCTTCCGTTCCATCCTTTTCTTTCCAAGACCATACCAATCTTCAAACTCTTTCCATATAAAAATCTCTCTCTTCTTCTATCCCTGTCTGATCTTTTCTAGAGAAAATGAGTGGAGGCAAGCCTTCTTCAAAAAGGAAAGGAGTTGAAAAATATGAAGATGCATCAGTAAATACAGAAGTAGAACTTCATGTTGAACATGAGGCTATTTTTCATGATCATGTACCAATTGTTTCATATTACAACGACCGTATCACACCTCTCCTTGATGCAGTGGACAGGCTGAGGCAACTCCAGGTAATGAAAGAAGGCATACAACTTCCAACCATTGTTGTTGTTGGCGATCAATCTTCAGGCAAATCCAGTGTTCTTGAATCGTTGGCTTGTATCAATCTTCCTCGTGGCGATGGCATTTGCACTAGAGTGCCTCTCATTATGAGGCTTAAAAATCACCCATCTCTTGTACCAGAGATTTTCTTGCAGTTCAATGGCAAAACAGTGCCTACTGATGAAGCCCACGTTGCTGATGCTATCAATCTTGTCACTGATGAGATAGCAGGCAATGGTAAGGGCATATCTAACACTGAATTAACTCTTGTAGTGAAAAAGAATGGCGTTCCTGATCTTACTCTTGTTGATCTCCCTGGAATCACAAGAGTTCCTGTTCATGGTCAACCTGAAAATATCTATGAGCAGATAGCAAAGATTATAATGAAGTATATAAGTCCTGATGAGAGTGTTATCCTTAATGTTTTGTCTGCGAGCGTTGATTTTTCCACATGTGAATCCATAATGATGTCACAGAAAGTCGACAAGAAAGGTGAGAGGACTATTGCTGTGGTTACGAAGGTTGATAAATCACCTGAAGGATTACTTGAGAAGGTCACTAGAAATGATGTGAATGTAGGCCTTGGTTATGTGTGTGTTAGAAACCGTATTGGTAATGAGTCTTATGAGGATGCAAGGAAGGAAGAAGCTGCACTGTTTGCTGCACATCAACTTTTGTCCAAGATTGATAAATCTACAGTGGGTATTCAAGTTTTGGCTCAAAAACTGGTGCAAATTCAGGCCAATATTATTGCCAAGTGTTTGCCTGATATCGTCAGAAAGATTGATGAGAAGTTGAAAACGAGTATTTCAGAGTGGAATAGAATGCCCAGGAGGTTGTTGTCAGTTGCTGAGGTCATGGCAGCTTTCACGGGCATTATTGGATCTTCCAAGGAGTCTTTGAGGAAAATCCTTGTAAGAGGGGAAATTGATGAATACCTAGATGAAAAAGAAATGCACTGCACTGCTAGATTGGTTGAAAGGCTCAATCAATTCTCAACTGAACTTCATAACTGCTCTGAGCATACAAAGAAATTTATGATGAAGGAGATTGAGGTTTTGGAGGAAACGAAAGGGATTGAATTGCCCAATATCCTTCCTCACACTGCCTTCCTTACCATCCTGCAGCAAAAGGTTGAAGAAATATCAGAACTACCAATACGGTTTGTGAAAAAAGTGTGGACTTACATTGAAGGTGTGGTCATTTCAGTTTTGGATCGTCACTCGGAGAACTATCACCAACTTCAGTTATTTATCAGACGAGTAGCCCATAAACTTGTAGCTAAAATGAAAGACCGGTCCATTGATTGGGTAACAGAGATCGTTCAGATGGAGAAGGCAACGGATTACACATGTAATCCAGAATATATGAAGGAATGGAACAAGCTCATGGCACAGCAGCATACAGTCATTGAAGACATCATGCAAAGAGGCCGATACCACCTTGTAAAGATTGAAGGCTTTGGAGATGTTAAAGTTGGACATCTGATGGAGTACAAGCTTATTCTGCCTAAAGCTTTCGACTTGAAGATGAGGGTGACTGCTTACTGGAAGGTTGTCTTGATGAGGTTGGTTGACAATATGGCTCTGCATCTGCAGCTCAGCATCCGAAATCTTGTCAACAAGGAAATGGAAAAGGAGATTTTTAATGAGTTGGTAAGCACTGCTGGTGTTGCAATAGAAAGAATGTTAGAGGAACCTCCATCTGTTGCTAGCAAGCGTGAGAGGTTGAACACAAGTATCAAGTTGTTGAGGGAGTCTAAAGAGGTGCTGGAAAAAATCAGAGACAAAATTGAATGTGGTGATCTCTAGAGCTTAACAGATTATGGAGCTTGTAATGCTTTTCTTGTTTTTTTCGTTAATAGATTAGTTCTATTCTCTTGTTTGTTATCTACTATGAGCTTCTGGTTTGCTAATTAAGCTAAGATACTATGAATATATTACAGTGTGTGATGGTGAACTTTGTCAGGTGATTTGGGTAATTGAGTCTGCAAAATTGGATTTCTTTTGTGCTGCATATTTTGCTATCTCATCCGATAGTTTCTATGCGCAAGCCCTTCAAATGTTTAATCCCATACCTTTCTATGTTCTGTTTTCCATATTTCCAACGTTACTATTTCCATCTACTGTAATTTGCCAGGTTGCCTTGTTCTTTGTTTCTTCTGTGTTGCGCTTTTTTCCTTGAAAAGATTGTCTGCTTATTTTGTAAGAAAAATCCAAATAGAACAGAATCTAGGAGTTGAAGTGTTGTGTTTATATTTGGATGTGTTTTATTTTCTAAATACTGGCTGTGTGAAGCTAAAACTAGACATGTTCATGCATTGATAGTCCTCTGTCACTAACAATACTTCTGATATTTTTTTTTAATAAAAGAGAACACATTAATAAGAAATAGGGGATGTGATTAATGAGACACATTTTTGTATCCTTATTTCAAAAAATTTAAGTTGGTTAAAATCAAGAAGTGAAGAAAAAAAATCTCTATAGAAAAAAAGCAATAGGCCACAACAATATATTTTTTTTTGGATCACTTTATTTTTTTTTTGATGAGATCGTTCAACATTTAGTTTATTTAAGACGAGAATTGATGATTTATCTCGGTTAATCTCATAAGGGTTTCTCACAATATTTAAAAGAAGTTATGATATCAATTTGAAAAAATTAAATTAATTTTTTTAATTAAATATAATTAAAACACTGAGGACCAAAATTGACAATGGAAAAATTCCTAGGCTATTTCTTTTTAATACCATTGAAGTGTGTTTTTGACTATTTTTGGTTTTTATATTTTGGTCTATAACTTTAATTTCTTGATGTTTTATTTCCGGAACTCAAGAAAGGAGAAAAAGTCTCCAAAAAAAAGAGAAAGAGATGCGTTTTGATTTTATTGGATCAAATGGCCAAAATTAAGGTTGAGAGAGGTTTTTTTTTTTTTTTTTGTGTTTTGAATCAATTTAGGGTGTTTTTCATTGATTTGAAAATTAATTTCTTAAGGTTATAGGAATGTTATTCAATTGTTTCCAGGTGAAAATAGATTGAAAATTAGGTTTTTTTTTCTTCAGAAAACCCCTTTTTTGCATTTTTTTCTTCATTCCATGTTTATTTAAATTTAAATTAAATGAAATAAGATTATATAATTAGTATTTTTTATTTATTTTAGCTGTCATTTTTCATGCAACACATCATATTTTATTTTTAAAAAAAAATATTTGATTTTTTTCAACCATCTATCTTTATTATGAAATAATTAAATAAAAAATAATTTAAAAAAATATATTAATCAAACCAAGATGGGACTATAAACTAGATAGCGTATTTAATACGTGGACCAAACTTGACTAGATCTATTTGCATTATTTTGATATTAAAACAAAAAACCATGTGTATTTTAAAATCATATAAAATTTTTCACATTACTCAAATTAAAACACCTTAATAATGTCTATAATGTTTTTTTTTTAATTAGTGACTGCTTTGACCAATCTTCTACTGAAAGGTATCCTGCCATGAACAAATCCATATAGTCTACTCTCTTTTTTTTCCCTCCTTATTTGTTTTTAGGATACGAGGCCTAATGACCACCACTGTTTTCTCATTTTTTCTCCTCTCTTTTCGGAATTTTTTTTCCTTTTCTCTCATTCTTCCCTTTCCTCATCTCATGCTTTCTTTTCTTATTTTTTCTCACATAAAATCAATGTAAGATTTTTTTTTCTTGAGCTTTAAAATTGTAGTTTTTTTCTATTTTTTCCCGAGTTATAGTTTATTTGCCTTGCCTTGTATGCAACTACAATGTGTAGAGCTTAACAACTTTGTGAGTTGCTTAGAACCTTATAAAAAAAATCTTATATTAAATTTGCTCATGACATGAGACTTGAGAGAGAGCTGGCCCAGTGTTGTGGCTCAAGGTTCAAACTAGATAGGCCTTTAAATAAACCCATCAGGAAAAAAGAACGGAAAGATCATATCATCTATTCCAATGATCCCCAACGTCAAGCTTTAGCTCCCACAGCAAGGAATCAAACTACTAGAACGAGTAAAGCCTAGAATCAAACCTAGGATCTCAAGATTCTATTGAAGTACAGTGCTCTTCACTCTACAAGTTTCTCAAATACACAGTTACGGGGATAGATTAATGAGTACCGGTGCATGATTCTTGCCCAGTTATTGGACCCAAAATTCGTTCTACCATCGCTCAAGGTATAACATGCTCACAACAATGCTTCATGACACGAAATATTACTAGAACAGAGATCTGCAGATGGTAGAAAAACAACAGTATATTGTAGAGGATTTATTATACGGCATATATAGAAGTAAAACAGCATTTCAAGATCACTTGTAACCATCTCAGAGAAGATATAAGTAGCTAGTGAAAAACCAAAAAAGATTTTAAAGAAAATAAGACAAAATATGTACGAAAAATATTTTAGATGCACTTGTAAAGCTAATTTCCACTTACAATGAGGATGATTGAAAAGCTTCAAAACTTACGACCATTCTATTTTTTACTATATTTCTAAGCTCTAACCCCAAAAGCTATACTCTTACGAAACTATTCATACAAAGATCAGAACGACCATATGAACAGCAAAACATAACAACTGAAGAAAAGGCTCAAAAACATAGTTCAAGTAATTGTTAAACAACAAGATGGTGAAGCGGGAAGCGGAAATAGACTAGAAGATACATGTTTTGGAGGGGAAAATTATCCGTAATAAACCATTAATTTTTCTATATCAGACTGCCTATTGTTTCACAAAGAGAACACATTAATAAGAGATAGGAGATGTGATTAAAGAGACACATTTTTTATCCTTATTTCAAAAAAATTAAGTTGGTTAAAATCAAGAAATGAAAAAAAAAATCTCTTTATACGAAAAAAGCAATATTGTTTTTTTGGATTACTTAATTTATTTTTTTTCCAATGTGATCCTTTAACATTTAGTTTATTTAAGGTGAGGATTGATGATTTATCTTGGTTAATCTTGCAAGGCTTTCTCACAATGTTTGAAAGAAATTATGACATTCAATAGATGCTCAATTTGAAAAAATCAAATTTAATTTTTTTGATCAAATATAATTAAAACACCGAGGATCAAAAATGACATTGGAAAAATTCCTAGGCTATTTCTTTTTAATACCATTGAAGTGTGTTTTTGGTATTTTTTTAATCATTGCTTTATGAGGGTTTTATATTTTGATCCATGACTTCAATTTGTTCATGTTTTAGTTGCAGAACTTGAGAGAGAAAAGAGAGTCTCTTAAAAACAAAGGAGAGAAAGGGGTGTGCTTGTTTGATTTTATTAGACCAAATGGCCAACATTGGGGTTGAAAGAGTTTTTTTATTTGATTTTGTGTTTTGAATCAATTTAGGGTTTTGTTGTTGATTTAAAAGTTAATTTCTTGAGGTTATAGGAATGTTTTTTAATTGTTTCTAGGTGAAAATAAGTTGAAGATTGGTCTTTTTTTTTTCTTCAGAAAACACTAATTATCCTAATTTTTCGACCACCACCCGCCAGACTCTTTTTTGCTTTTTTTTTCTTCATTACATGTTTATTTAAATTTAAATTAAATGACTAGATATATATTATGTATGTCACTTTATTAGTTCTTTATATTAATTGAAAATATATTTGAGTTATTATTTTATTAAATACCATTAAAATCTTTGTTTATTTTCAAATAAGATTATATAATTAGTCTTCTATATTTATTTTAGTTGTCATTTTTCATGCAACGCATCATATTTTATTTTTTAAAAAAATATTTGATGTTTTTTGCAACCATCTATCTTTATTATCATATAACTAAATAAAAAATAATTTAAAAAAACATATTAATCTAACAAAGTTGGGACCATGGCCTATGTTGCATATTTAATACGTGGATCCAACTTGATCAGATCGATTTGATATGTTATTTTTTTTATATTAAAACAATCATGTGTATTTTAAAATCATATAAAGTTTTTCACATTACTCAAAATGTTTTTAATAATGCCTATAAATGTTTTTTTTTTTCAATTAGTGACTGCTTTGAAAAGTATCCTGCGATGTAGCACAAACAACTTGTCAAGTTAACATTAACAATTAAAAAAATAATCTAAAATGTGTGAGGAATCTAATGTGAACATAGACACATATTGTTTTGGACTCATATAATGCAATCTTCTCTTTTTTTCCCCTCCTGAGAGGTCGTATGGTAAAGAGGTTGCGTCTGCGTTTTATTTAAAACGCAGATGCAACCTGTTTGGTAAAGGAAAAAACATAGTTCACTGTTCATGGATCCCACAGTGTTTTTGTGTTTGAAACGTGGGAAAGGAAAGCGGCTAGGAGCCGCTTTGCGTGGATGAAAACGCTGAACCATGCATGCTACACTTGTTCACTGAATAGTGGAGCATGCAACCACTGTTCACGTGAACAGTGGAGCATGATTCTAGCAGCTAAATGCATTGAACCGGGTCCGACCCAGTAAAAAAAATTAATGTTTTTTAATTGATGACGTAACATTTGCAGAATTTGATCGCAATCCTAATTTTGTTCCGATTATATTTTACCCGATATTGTTGCGCGAGAAACCAAGAAAACAAAGTAGTCCTTGTCGGATGTATTTGATACGTGATGGAATTGTAGATAGTTTAATTGAACAATAAAAAATATTTTATATAAAGTTTTATTTATTTCATGATATAATAACAATAGTTAAATCTACAATATTTAAATTCAAAACCTTCAATATATATATATATAACCTCAATTTGAAAAGCAATTTTTTAAACAAACACATTAAACTACTTTTTGTTCAACCTCAAACTACAGTTTTAACAAAATATATATAAATACCAAACCAACCTCAACTAAAAGTACTTTTTATAAAACAACATTTTCCAAACCACAACCACAAAAGTTACCACAATACCAAACAATATCGGTTTAGCACTCAATGATTATGATCTTGAACCAGCTAGAATGGCACTTAAATGTTTATCAATCTTCTTTTTCTTACTTTATCGCCAAGTTAAGGTATTAATTTGCTTTGATAATATTCGAGTAATTTGATTTTTAAGGTCAAATTAATTTGGTCTGAAGTTCACTTAATTGATTTTTTTAGCTCTTTTAAATATTTCTATCTTAAGGTTAATCTTATAGTTAATTAATGAGATATGTTCATTTTCTTGGTTCTTTTAGATTGAACTTAGAAGATAGCATATCTAGATAAAATATTTAGTTTAGGTTGATGTTATAAATTAATCCAAAAATACTTGATGTTGAGGTTATTCGAATTAGTCCTTTTTTTTATATATATATACTTTTCTTTTGTTGAAGGTTATTTGATTTAGTCCTTTTTTTTTTATACTTTTCTTTTGTTGAAGGTTATTCGATTTAGTCCTTTTTATATATATATACTTTTCTTTTGTTGGAGGTAATTTTTTGGTATTTTTTTTTATACTTTTTTTTTGTTGAAGGTTATTCGATTTAGTCCTTTTTTATATATATACTTTTCTTTTGTTGGAGGTAATTTTTTTTGGT
This sequence comes from Populus x sibirica, assembly GCA_019202695.1. Lineage (NCBI taxonomy): Eukaryota > Viridiplantae > Streptophyta > Magnoliopsida > Malpighiales > Salicaceae > Populus > Populus x sibirica. The sequence goes on from JAGMVL010000317.1 coordinate 816,702, forward strand.
ATTTTTTTTTTATACTTTTCTTCTGTTGGAGGTTATTCGATTCACCTTATGCACTATTTTTCTCAGCAATGAAAACAATATTTAGAAATGGAAAGAAATTATTCATGTACATGACCATAACATTCCGAGGCTTGATAATTATCTTAAGAGCAAAGATCAAATTAACTTCTCACCTACGAACCAATTCTCAACTAAGTGTCTAAACTATATAACTTTTGAATTTGGTCTTCAAAGTATTTGACATTAATCCTCGATTGAAATCCTTCGTTCATACGAGTTTCCATGTTTAGATTGCATGCATAATGAATGCAATACAAGGATGCGATTTTAATTTTTCAGGACCATATAATACTAACATTAATATTGATTGGACATATATACCCTTAATTTTTTTACTAATAGATATTATAGTTCTATGATTTCATGCATGCATCTTTAATGTTAACTTTTTATGTTATTTTTTTAATCAAAAAGTTAGTTTTCTATACCAAAAATTTAATTCCTTATTTGGATCTATTTCAATATTTCATTTTTCAATACTAGTAACATGTATATGTATTTCTATGTATATACTTTTTAAATAAAAAGCAAATATTAATATTTTAAATTTAGATATTTTGAAAATTGCAAATTTCTTTAAACTCTATGAATTCCCAAGGATGAACCAAAGATAGTACGTAAACATATATTACTAGCAATTTTTATTTTCCCCAAACACATATATCTATCTTAAGTTTTTATCAATCTTCTTTTTCTTAATTTAATAATATTTGAGTAATTTGATTTTTAAGTTCAAATTAATTTGGTCTAAAGTTCACTTAATTGATTTTTTTAGCTCTTTTAAATATTTCTATCTTAAGGGTAATTCTTATAGTTAATGAGATATGAATTCATTTTCATGGTTCTTTTAATTTGAACTTAGAAGATAGTATATAAGAGACTTAAATAAATTAATTCCTTTGAATTCACCATACTAATACGAGAGATGTGCTCTTATAAGATTATCTAGATAAAAGATTCAGTATAAATTAATCCAAAAATACTCGATGTTGAGGTTATTCGATTTAATCCTTTATTTTATATATACTTTTCTTTTGTTGAAGGTTATTCGATTTAGTCTTTTTTTTTATATATACTTTTCTTTTGTTGGAGGTTATTCTATTCGATTTCACCCTATGTACTATTTTTCTCAGCAATGAAAATAATATTTAGAAATGGACAGAAATTATTCATGTAAAAGACCATAACATTAATTCCGAGGCTTGATAATTATCTTAAGAGCAAAGCTCAAATTAACTTCTCACCTACGAACCAATTCTCAACTAAGTGTCTAAACTATATAACTTTTGAATTTGGTCTTCAAAGTATTTGACATTAATCCTCGATTGAACTGCTTCGTTCATACAAGTTTCCATGTTAATAGACTTCATGCAAAATTACATCTCGATCCGACGATTGGATTGAAAGCTCTGCTTTCTAATGTAAAATTGGTCAATTCATGACTTTTCATAAACAATCTAAATTTTTCTTGTTCAATCTTCACATAAAATCATATCAATTATCCTTCTAACCCTTTAAGGTCATTTATTATTTTGGAATATATTAATTTTAGAATTTTCACCTTTATTTATTTATCGGGCTTATTACCGTTTTCAAAATAACGTCACTAATTTTAATTGGTGCTTGCACCTTCAGTCCTACCCTTTTCATTGCACTATCCTTTATTATAATGTATTCTTTATCACCTCACTTATTTTCTAGAAATATTTTGTCATTTTTCTCATTATTTTATCCATCAAAACACGTTACCAGTTTCTCTGTCCTTATGAATTCTAAATCAAAATTCATTTTATGGAGGTCATCTCTTCCATTATATATCATTATTTACCTATTATTTCTAATATTGGTTTTCCATCACTCATTGAAATATTATCACTTTTAGTCTTACGTTTACATAAAAGTTTACGTATCTGCATATTTAAATTATAAATTTTCAGGGTTTCACATACAGCATTGCTCAAACGCATACCACATTTGAAGTTAGAAAGAAAAAGTAAGCAAACTCTGTGACATGAAGCTTCAATTCTAAAAGGTACTTAATACAAATCTTTTAGAACATATATTAGACTATGTCAAAAGCTGCACCAGCTAACTAACATAAAAGAGCTCTCCTTTAGAAATGCAGTTTGTAATTATAAAAATTTAACTATTTAAATGAGGTTTTAAAATATAATTTATATTAATTTTTAATATATTATTTTAAATAAAAGATTTTTAAGTTTAAAATTTACATAGATTTATATTATATTATATTTAATTTTTATCAAATAAATAAGAATGATAAGATTTAAACTCGTAACTGCTTATTTATCAAGGCTCTGATATTATATTAGGTAACCAATTTAATTTAAAATTTTAAATTGTTGAGTGAGGTTCGAAATAGTAACCGTTTGGTTATCAATTCTTTAACGGTTTCCTCGCTAGCAAACCGTCTAACAGTAGCAATTGATACGCAGATGGACCACAAGGGCATAACCAAACCCTTTACTTGGATTTCTTTATCAAAGTACTTGATATGGTTGTCTGATATCCATTTTAGAAGGTGCTATTATTATATTGACAGTATTTTTTCCTCGAGGTATATGTCTCACCTGCAAGTGCTAAAATACTTAATGATCTTGACAGTATTTGATCTTCTTAATGATTTCAAACCTCTGCTATGGAGAAACAGAGGAAGCTTGGTGAATCACCTCTAACTCCAAGCTTTGTTATTTCTCTTCTGGGCTTAAACTGGTTTGCTTAGTCCAATGCATTTTGGACTCATTAAAATGATCTTTTGAATGACTTCTTAAAAGAATATATAGTAGAAGAAGAAGTAAACGCCCTTCCTGAAGAAAGCACACAATATGAAGAAGATGAAGTCAATGGAATTGTAATTATGATGCTATAAATGCATGACCAAAATGCAATGAAGGAAGCGACATGGTAGGAATCCCTTTTCAGGGCAGAAATGAGTTACTTGATGATACTAGTGTGTTTGGTATTGTGGTAGCTGTTGTGGTTGTGGTTTGAAAAAAGTTGTTTTATAAAAAGTGCTTTTGGTTGAGGTTAATTTGATATTTATATATGTTTGGTTAAAACTGTGGTTGAAATTGAGGTTGAACAAAAAGTAGTATAATGTGTTTGGTTAATAATGCTTTTGAAATTGAGGTTATAAAATAATTTTAAAAAATATATATTAATATTGATGGTTTTTAATTTAAATATTGTAGATTTAACTATTATTATTATATAATGAAATAAATAATAATTTATATAAAATATTTTTCATTATTCCATTAAACTATCTACAATTTCATCACGTATGAAATATATCTGAAAAGGACTACAGTTTTTTTTTGGTTTCTTAAGCGCGTAACAACATAAGGTAAAATATAATTAGGAACAAAATTGGAATTGCGATGAAATTCTCGCAAATGCTACGTCATCAAGCGACTCTCGTTTAATTTACGTAGTGTCATTGAATAATGTTAAACACTAATTTTTCGAATAAAACACAATTAAAAAATTAAACATAATTTTTATTTTTTATTTTTCTGGGTCGGACCGGTTCAATGCATGTTGCGCTTTGGAACCCGGCACTCGGCGACCGGGTCCGACCGGAATAAAGTGTAGCATGTTACATCGTGCATGCTAATTGCACCTGTTCAGTGAACAATGCAATTAGCATGCACAAGTGTAGAACAATGCAATTAGCATGCACAGTGTGCGAAAAACAGGAATTCCTTGCTTTTCTTTACCTGCGTTTCGGACGCAAAAATCATGTGGGACCCATGAACAATAAATCGCTTTTTTTTCATTACTAAACGGCTGCAAACTGCGTTGTAATTAAAACGCAGCTGCAGCCGCGTAAACAAACGCCCTCGAAGAATTGCAAATCCTCTGCTTCATCCACTCCAACATATCAGATAACTCCACACACCCACCATTGCATAATTGTAATTTTGATCAAATTCATTTTAAGTATGTGTGTAGAGTAGTAAAATTTGTAAACCAGTAAAAGTGAAGGTATAAAGTGTCAAAAAAAATATCAATTCAACTTTAAAATTTAAATTATTAAATGAAGTTTCAAAATATAATTTATATTATTTTTTAATATATCATTTAAATGAAAACCTTTTAAACTTGAAACATGAACAGATCCACACTATATTGTTCTTAATTTTTATCAAATAAATAAGAATGATAAAATTTAAACTCGTAACCGTTTTATTATCAAGGTTTTAATATTATATCAAAAAATCAATTTAACTAGAAAAACTTAATCTATAAAATAAAATCTCACTCTATTTAATACTATAATTTATATTATTTTTTAACATAAATCTCACTCTATTTAAGGTGAAGAAAAAGGGCCCTGGACTTGACGTAACTTATCAAATATGAGTCTACTAGGTCCATAAAATAACAAGTCCTCAACTGCTAAATAGAATCAATTTTGGTGAAAGTAATTGCAAACTTGTAAAGGATTGGTTGCTTCTTCTGCATAGACTTTCAACAGACAATGGCGAATCCAAAGTTTAATGAAAGGGGCCAATTGACTGTTCATAAAAGGTCTAAAATAAAATAAAAATTTCAAAAACTTCATAAGATTTATTCTGCATAGGCATTTTTGTTTTCTTTAGTGGAAGTTTCGCATGAAGGCATTCAAGGTTTTCTTAAAGAAGTCATTTAAGATGCTTGGTAGAAGCCACATGATACAACATAATTTTAGACCTCGTAATTTATTACACTTCCACAATATTTATATTTATTGATTAGTACTTAAAAGTGTATTTTTATCAAGGTTTTATATCATCATTTTACACTTGAAGTATCAATAACTCCTTAGCTAGAGCATGTTTTATAATAACATATCTAATAATATAAGATACCTTTAATTTATGGTAAATGTTCATCTTAAATGCAGGCCTATCACATAAATCAAGGGATTGATTGATGAGTTTAACTACTGAAATTGAGAAGACAAAGAGAAGGCTAAGTTTAGAAAAGAGATGCTGGTTCAGTTCAAATTGAAACACCATTCGGTTATTGGATCATAACTGGAGTCTGTAGATCTTGGATTTAGGTCTGCTATATATGGATGAAAAGCGAAGACATAGGCCTAGAACTTCATGAGGAGTCCAATATTCAAAATGGCTGTTTTCAGGTTCAAATTATAGCAACGGAGAAGTCCGAATTTGTCCTCGTGAGCCTATACACCTGTTCAGTGTTCAGCCCATATCTCGAGTTCTAGAAGTCCAAATGCACCGATTATTTTTTTGTTGGAAAGTTGAGACAATTTCCTAGGACTTTCATGACAAAAATATATTCAAATTCGACGTTAACAATGACGTTTTGTTCAGACAAGAAGATAAGGATTGTCACCAAGTCAAGATGTGGCCACCCACTCAACAATTAGTCATCAAATCAATAGTTCCAAATTTTGGCCTATAAAAGGAGGCATTTGCCATGCATTTAGGCATCTTGGTTTTCAGATCAAGATCATGTTCTTGCTCTCTCTCTTTATATTTTTGTAATGCTTAAGTTTTGTTTATATTAATCTCTTGTTTATGCTTTTCATTTCCTTTCCTTTACTTAGTTAACTTATATCTTATTTATGTTCTTATCTTGTTTATTTATGTTTCTCTCTTTCATTATGTTTAGCTAAGTTTATTATGTCAAGGTGAAAAGGTTACACTAATGGTGTAAGAATAAGTATAGTATAAACTCAACATGGACTTTAATGTTTGATACTAACATATTTTGTATTTGTTATCTTGTTCACTTTTAATACTTTGCTTGTTAAATGGTTAATCTAGATTTATGTTGTATAACCCTTGGTACAACAAATACTTGGCACTTTCATAGCCTAACCGTATGGTATAACCGACACTGTGCTATGAAAGGAACTTGATTTGTTGTCAACATAAGTTATAATCATGAATACCTGACAACATTTACAAGTATTAGCATTATTCGAATAAGATAACTAATGTAATCATGTTAATAATTTATAATCCGATTGGAACCTTCTTTGTGTGTGGTTTCGAGTTGAGTAATAAAAAGAGTTTATACTATACTTGTTTGAAATACCATTAGTGGATCCTCTAACATTGACAATTGTTTTATATTTGTTTAAATTCTTATATCAATATCACATCTCAAAGCTCTCTTCAACTCCTTTTTTGTTATTATCTATTTCTTTATTTGTAGTTTATACAGTTAACCTCCCTGTGGTTCGACCCCGGTCTTGCCGGGTTATTTATTACTTCGACACTCCTACACTTGGGAGAAGACATCAACTCTTTGGTCGTGTCATTTTTCGATAAATTTTTTCATTGGTATTTGCACTATCATTCCGTTGGTAATTAATTTACTAACGAAATCACCGATAGAAATGCTCCATCAGTGACTCTTTCATCGGTAATTTTTTGTTCGTCGGTAAGTCTGTTGGTAATAAAAAAATATTATTACCGATGGGAAAAGCGTACAAAACAAAAATTATCCGTTTCATTCCGTCGGTATTTCTCTCGGCAAAATACCATATGTAATTCTGTCAGTAATTATTTAAAAATATTTTTTAAAAAATCTATTTTACAAAACTATAAAATAATTAAATTAATATAAATAAACACTCTATAATACTCAAAATGCTTGGAAAAAAGAAGAAGAAAATAAACTGAAACAAATTTGCAACAAATAAATAACATGAAAAAATAAATTCAACTACAAAAATTCATATGAAAAAAAATTAAAAATCCTATAAATAAATCAACTAAAAATTGATCTCATATGAAAAAAAAATCCTACAACAACATTCATACAATTATTAGGAACAAAAACAATTAAAAATGAAATAAAAAACAAATATAATGAAAAAAACACAAAAAAGAAGAAAAAAGAAAAATCTTACCTTAATGTAGTTGCAAGTGAAGTTAAGAAGGAAAAAAAAACAAATTTGTAAAGTATACTAATTAAAAAACTAAGAAAAAAAAGAAAGGGGAAGAAGCCATACCGAGCATGGAGGAGAAGAGAAGAAGTTGAGGAGAGAAGAGAAGAAAAAGAAATGGATATTGATGTTTTTTACATACGGGGAAGAAGAAGAAGAAGAAGAAGAAGAAAGGAGACGGGTCTGTTGTGAAATTAAGGATTCTAGACTTTTTATTGGAGCATTTTACCGACGGATAATTAAATATTAATATTTTTAATCATTTTATCCCTGATTCCGTCTGTAATATTTAATTAAAATTTTTAATTTAATAAAAAAATTTCGGAAACCGCCAAATATTACCGATGATTTTTCAATCCGTCGGTGATTCCGTCTGTAATATTTAATTTAAATTTTTAATTTAATCTAAATTTTTCAGAAAACTACCAAATAATGCCGCCGACTTTTCAATCCGTCGGTGATTTTGTCTGTAAAGAACAGTAATTAACAGTGCAATTGAGAAGTGAATAGTTCCAGCACTCTCGTAAAAAATACCAATGAAAAAATAAATTCAACTATAAAAATTCATATGAAAAAAAATTAAAAATCCTATAAATAAATCAACTAAAAATTGATCTCATATGAAAAAAAAATCCTACAACAACATTCATACAATTATCAGGAATAAAAAAAATTAAAAATAAAATAAAAAACAAATATAATGAAAAAAACACAAAAAAAAAAAGAAAAAAAAATCTTACCTTAATATAGTTGCAAGTGAAGCTAAGAAAAATCCTTGCTTTCTATACGTCAATTTGCTATCAATAATAATAATATATTTTTTGAATTCTATGATCATTTGAATTCTATGATCATTTTTATCTTGTTAAGAATTGTACTTTCAAGGCTATCATTCTTTTCAGTATAGTTAATTATCATGTCTTTTCTACTCTTTTTTTCTATCACCTAGATTTTGGTATTGTCATTTTGGTCATCCTCATTCATATGTGTTGTATTATTTAGTTTCTAATAAATATTTTCTTGTGTTATATTTTTTAAAACTTTAATTATACTACCTGTCCCTTAGACAAATCTAATAGATCAACTTTACATCTTCTAGAATATATGACATGCTCCTCTAGATTTACTATTTAGTGGAACCTTCCTCTACAAAGTAATATTTTACTTTGATAAAAAGTATTTGTGCATAAAAAAATATTGATCACTAAATATGACTTTTTTTTTATTAAAAATTAATATTTTACATTCCTAAAAAGTGTTTTTATATAAGATAAAAATATTTTATTATTTATTATTTTAATTTTATTTGTTTGAAAAACTTGCAAAAAAATATGAAGAACCTCATCAAATTATTTTTCAAACCTACTAAAATTTTTAAAACTAGTTTTCTTCTCTAGATTAGAAATTATTGGATTTGAACTCAAAGTTTAAAATTTTCTTTTTTATGACTTTTTTTTAAATAAATGGAGTATTACTTTTTTATGACTTTTTTTTAAATAAATGGAGTATTACTTTATTTATAAAGACATTTCCTTGGAAACACATTCTAAAATGATGGGAATTACAATCCAAGGGCTTGGGAATGTGAGTAATTTTTCAGGACCATATAATACTAACATTAATATTGATTGGACATATATACCCTTAATTTTTTTACTAATAGATATTATAGTTCTATGATTTCATGCATGCATCTTTAATGTTAACTTTTTATGTTATTTTTTTAATCAAAAAGTTAGTTTTCTATACCAAAAATTTAATTCCTTATTTGGATCTATTTCAATATTTCATTTTTCAATACTAGTAACATGTATTTCTATGTATATACTTTTTAAATAAAAAGCAAATATTAATATTTTAAATTTAGATATTTTGAAAATTGCAAATTTCTTTAAACTCTTTATGAATTCCCAAGGATGAACCAAAGATAGTACGTAAACATATATTACTAGCAATTTTTATTTTTCCCCAAACACATATATCTATCTTAAGTTTTTATCAATCTTCTTTTTTTAATTTAATAATATTCGAGTAATTTGATTTTTAAGTTCAAATTAATTTGGTCTAAAGTTCACTTAATTGATTTTTTTAGCTCTTTTAAATATTTCTATCTTAAGGGTAATTCTTATAGTTAATGAGATATACATTCATTTTCAAGGTTCTTTTAATTTGAACTTAGAAGATAGTATATATGAGACTTATATAAATTAATTCCTTTGAATTCACCATACTAATACGAGAGATGTGCTCTTATAAGATTATCTAGATAAAAGATTTACTTTAGCTAGGTTGATGTTATAAATTAATCCAAAAATACTTGATGTTGAGGTTATTTGATTTAACCTTTTTTTAATATATATACTTTTCTTTTGTTGGAGGTTATTCTATATACTTTTCTTTTGTTGGAGGTAATTTTTTTTTATACTTTTCCTTTGTTGGAGGTTATTCTATATACTTTTCTTTTGTTGGAGGTAATTTTTTTGGTATTTTTTTTTTATACTTTTTTTTTGTTGGAGGTAATTTTTTTGGTCTTTTCTTTGTCCTTTTCTTTTGTTGGAGGTTATTCTATTCGATTTCACCTTATGTACTATTTTTCTCAGCAATGAAAATAATATTTAGAAATGGACAGAAATTATTCATGTAAAAGACCATAACATTAATTCCGAGGCTTGATAATTATCTTAAGAGCAAAGCTCAAATTAACTTCTCACCTACGAACCAATTCTCAACTAAGTGTCTAAACTATATAGCTTTTGAATTTGGTCTTCAAAGTATTTGACATTAATCCTCGATTGAACTCCTTAATTCGTTCATACGAGTTTCCATGTTTAGATTGCATGCATAATGAATGCAATACAAGAGATGCGATTTTGAGGGAAATCTGACGTTTTTCATTAATCAAACGAAGTAAGTGTTTCCACTAATGGAAGAATGGATAATGCTTCTCCTTTAGGGACCTAATAGATAAAAATATTAATCTGAGAGCTATATTGAAAATCTCTATATCGTAATTTTGCAATTATCTTAATTTTTCAGTTAAATGAAAACCTCCTCTACTATAAAATAAATCTTCCCTTCCTTCCTTTTCTTTCCAAGACCATACCAATCTTCAAACTCTTTCCATATAAAAATCTCTCTCTTCTTCTATCCCTGTCTGATCTTTTCTAGAGAAAATGAGTGGAGGCAAGCCTTCTTCAAAAAGGGAAGGAGTTGAAGAATATGAAGATGCATCAGTAAATACAGAAGTAGAACTTCATGTTGAACATGAGGCTATTTTTCATGATCATGTACCAATTGTTTCATATTACAACGACCGTATCACACCTCTCCTTGATGCGGTGGACAGGCTGAGGCAACTCCAGGTAATGACAGAAGGCATACAACTTCCAACCATTGTTGTTGTTGGCGATCAATCTTCAGGCAAATCCAGTGTTCTTGAATCGTTGGCTTGTATCAATCTTCCTCGTGGCGATGGCATTTGCACTAGAGTGCCTCTCATTATGAGGCTTAAAAATCACCCATCTCTTGTACCAGAGATTTTCTTGCAGTTCAATGGCAAAACAGTGCCTACTGATGAAGCCCACGTTGCTGATGCTATCAATCTTGCCACTGATGAGATTGCAGGCAAGGTTAAGGGCATATCTAACACTGAATTAACTCTTGTAGTGAAAAAGAATGGCGTTCCTGATCTTACTCTTGTTGATCTCCCTGGAATCACAAGAGTTCCTGTTCATGGTCAACCTGAAAATATCTATGAGCAGATAGCAAAGATTATAATGAAGTATATAAGTCCTGATGAGAGTGTTATCCTTAATGTTTTGTCTGCGAGCGTTGATTTTTCCACATGTGAATCCATAATGATGTCACAGAAAGTCGACAAGAACGGTGAGAGGACTATTGCTGTGGTTACGAAGGTTGATAAATCACCTGAAGGGTTACTTGAGAAGGTCACTAGAAATGATGTGAATGTAGGCCTTGGTTATGTGTGTGTTAGAAACCGTATTGGTAATGAGTCTTATGAGGATGCAAGGAAGGAAGAAGCTGCACTGTTTGCTGCACATCAACTTTTGTCCAAGATTGATAAATCTACAGTGGGTATTCAAGTTTTGGCTCAAAAACTGGTGCAAATTCAGGCCAATATTATTGCCAAGTGTTTGCCTGATATCGTCAGAAAGATTGATGAGAAGTTGAAAACGAGTATTTCGGAGTGGAATAGAATGCCCAGGAGGTTGTTGTCAGTTGCTGAGGTCATGGCAGCTTTCACGGGCATTATTGGATCTTCCAAGGAGTCTTTGAGGAAAATCCTTGTAAGAGGGGAAATTGATGAATACCTAGATGAAAAAGAAATGCACTGCACTGCTAGATTGGTTGAAAAGCTCAATCAATTCTCAACTGAACTTCATAACTGCTCTGACCATACAAAGAAATTTATGATGTATGAGATTGAGGTTTTGGAGGAAACGAAAGGGATTGAATTGCCCAATATCCTTCCTCACACTGCCTTCCTTACCATCCTGCAGCAAAAGGTTGAAGAAATATCAAAACTACCAATAGAGTTTGTTGAAAAAGTGTGGACTTACATTGAAGATGTGGTCATTTCAGTTTTGGATCGTCACTCGGAGAACTATCACCAACTTCAGTTATTTATCAGACGAGTAGCCCATAAACTTGTAGCTAAAATGAAAGACCGGTCCATTGATTGGGTAACAGAGATTGTCCAGATGGAGAAGGAAACGGATTACACATGTAATCCAGAATATATGAAGGAATGGAACAAGCTCATGGCACAGCAGCATACAGTCATTGAAGACATCATGCAAAGAGGCCGATACTACCTTGTAAAGATTGAAGGCTTTGGAGATGTTAAAGTTGGACATCTGATGGAGCACAAGCTTATTCTGCCTAAAGCTTTCGACTTGAAGATGAGGGTGACTGCTTACTGGAAGGTTGTCTTGATGAGGTTGGTTGACAATATGGCTCTGCATCTGCAGCTCAGCATCCGAAATCTTGTCAACAAGGAAATGGAAAAGGAGATTTTTAATGAGTTGGTAAGCACTGCTGGTGATGTGATAGAAAGAATGTTAGAGGAACCTCCATCTGTTGCTAATAAGCGTGAGAAGCTGAACACAAGTATCAAGTTGTTGAGGGAGTCTAAAGAGGTGCTGGAAAATATCAGAGACAAAATTGAATGGGGTGATCTCTAGAGCTTAACAGATGATGGAGCTTGTAATGCTTTTCTTGTTTCTTTTAGTTAATAGATAGTTTCTATGTGCAAGCCCTTCAAATGTTTAATCCCATACCCTTCTATGTTCTGTTTTCCATATTTCCAACCTTAGTATTTCCATCTACTGTAATTTTCCAGGTTGCCTTGTTCTTTGTTGGTTAAAATCAAGAAGTGAAGAAAAAAAATCTCTATAGAAAAAAAGCAATAGGCCACAACAATATATTTTTTTTTTTGGATCACTTTTTTTTTTTTGATGAGATCATTCAACATTTAGTTTATTTAAGACGAGAATTGATGATTTATCTCGGTTAATCTCATAAGGGTTTCTCACAATATTTAAAAGAAGTTATGACATCAATTTGAAAAAATTAAATTAATTTTTTTAATTAAATATAATTAAAACACTGAGGACCAAAATTGACAATGGAAAAATTCCTAGGCTATTTCTTTTTAATACCATTGAAGTGTGTTTTTGACTATTTTTGGTTTTTATATTTTGGTCTATAACTTTAATTTCTTGATGTTTTATTTCCAGAACTCAAGAAAGGAGAAAAAGTCTCCAAAAAAAAAAGAGAAAGAGATGCGTTTTGATTTTATTGGATCAAATGGCCAAAATTAAGGTTGAGAGAGTTTTTTTTTTTTTTTTGTGTTTTGAATCAATTTAGGGTGTTTTTCATTGATTTGAAAATTAATTTCTTAAGGTTATAGGAATGTTATTCAATTGTTTCCAGGTGAAAATAGATTGAAAATTAGGTTTTTTTTTTCTTCAGAAAACCCCTTTTTTGCATTTTTTTCTTCATTCCATGTTTATTTAAATTTAAATTAAATGAAATAAGATTATATAATTAGTCTTTTTTATTTATTTTAGCTGTCATTTTTCATGCAACACATCATATTTTATTTTTTAAAAAAAATATTTGATTTTTTTCAACCATCTATCTTTATTATGAAATAATTAAATAAAAAATAATTTAAAAAAATATATTAATCAAACCAAGATGGGACTATAAACTAGATAGCGTATTTAATACGTGGACCAAACTTGACTAGATCTATTTGCATTATTTTGATATTAAAACAAAAAACCATGTGTATTTTAAAATCATATAAAATTTTTCACATTACTCAAATTAAAACACCTTAATAATGTCTATAATGTTTTTTTTTAATTAGTGACTGCTTTGACCAATCTTCTACTATGCGCTGAAAGGCATCCTGCCATGAACAAATCCATATAGTCTACTCTCTTTTTTTTCCCTCCTTATTTGTTTTTAGGATACGAGGCCTAATGACCACCACTGTTTTCTCATTTTTTCTCCTCTTTCTTTGGAATTTTTTTTCCTTTTCTCTCATTCTTCCCTTTCCTCATCTCATGCTTTCTTTTCTTCTTTTTTCTCACATAAAATCAATGTAAGATTTTTTTTTCTTGAGCTTTAAAATTGTAGTTTTTTTCTATTTTTTCCCGAGTTATAGTTTATTTGCCTTGCCTTGTATGCAACTACAATGTGTAGAGCTCAACAACTTTGTGAGTTGATTAGAACCTTATAAAAAAAAATCTTATATTAAATTTGCTCATGACATGAGACTTGAGAGAGAGCTGGCCTAGTGTTGTGGCTCAAGGTTCAAACTAGATAGGCCTTTAAATAAACCCATCGGGAAAAAGAACGGAAAGATCATATCATCTATTCCAATGATCCCCAACGTCAAGCTTTAGCTCCCACAGCAAGGAATCAAACTACTAGAACGAGTAAAGCCTAGAATCAAACCTAGGATCTCAAGATTCTATTGAAGTACAGTGCTCTTCACTCTACAAGTTTCTCAAATACACGATTTACGGGGATAGATTAATGAGTACCGGTGCATGATTCTTGCCCAGTTATTGGACCCAAAATTCGTTCTACCATCGCTCAAGGTATAACATGCTCACAACAATGCTTCATGACACAGAAATATTACTAGAACAGAGATCTGCAGATGGTAGAAAAACAACAGTATATTGTAGAGGATTTATTATACGGCATATATAGAAGTAAAACAGCATTTCAAGATCACTTGTAACCATCTCGGAGAAGATATAAGTAGCTAGTGAAAAACCAAAAAAGATTTTAAAGAAAATAAGACAAAATATGTACGAAAAATATTTTAGATGCACTTGTAAAGCTAATTTCCACTTACAATGAGGATGATTGAAAAGCTTCAAAACTTATGACCATTCTATTTTTTACTATATTTCTAAGCTCTAACCCCAAAAGCTATACTCTTACAGAAACTATTCATACAAAGATCAGAACGACCATATGAACAGCAAAACATAACAACCGAAGAAAAGGCTCAAAAACATAGTTCAAGTAATTGTTAAACAACAAGATGGTGAAGCGGGAAGCGGAAATAGACTAGAAGATACATGTTTGAGGGAGGGAAAATTATCCGTAATAAACCATTAATTTTTCTATATCGGGATCGCCTATTGTTTCACAAAGAGAACACATTAATAAGAGATAGGAGATGTGATTAAAGAGACACATTTTTTATCCTTATTTCAAAAAAATTAAGTTGGTTAAAATCAAGAAATGAAAAAAAAAATCTCTTTATACGAAAAAAGCAATATTGTTTTTTTGGATTACTTAATTTTTTTTTCCAATGTGATCCTTTAACATTTAGTTTATTTAAGGTGAGGATTGATGATTTATCTTGGTTAATCTTGCAAGGCTTTCTCACAATGTTTGAAAGAAATTATGACATTCAATAGATGCTCAATTTGGAAAAATCAAATTTAATTTTTTTGATCAAATATAATTAAAACACCGAGGGTCAAAAATGACATTGGAAAAATTCCTAGGCTATTTCTTTTTAATACCATTGAGGTGTGTTTTTGGTATTTTTTTAATCATAGCTTTATGAGGGTTTTATATTTTGATCCATGACTTCAATTTGTTCATGTTTTAGGTGCAGAACTTGAGAGAGAAAAGAGAGTCTCTTAAAAACAAAGGAGAGAAAGGGGTGTGCTTGTTTGATTTTATTAGACCAAATGGCCAATATTGGGGTTGAAAGAGTTTTTTTATTTGATTTTGTGTTTTGAATCAATTTAGGGTTTTGTTGTTGATTTAAAAGTTAATTTCTTGAGGTTATAGGAATGTTTTTTAATTGTTTCTAGGTGAAAATAAGTTGAAGATTGGTCTTTTTTTTTTTCCCCCAGAAAACACTAATTATCCTAATTTTTCGACCATCACCCGTCGGACCCCTTTTTTGCATCTTTTTTTAATTTCTTCATTACATGTTTATTTAAATTTAAATTAAATGACTAGATATATATTATGTATGTCACTTTATTAGTTCTTTATATTAATTGAAAATATATTTGAGTTATTATTTTATTAAATACCATTAAAATCTTTGTTTATTTTCAAATAAGATTATATAATTAGTCTTCTATATTTATTTTAGCTGTCATTTTTCATGCAACGCATCATATTTTATTTTTTAAAAAAAATATTTGATGTTTTTTGCAACCATCTATCTTTATTATCATATAACTAAATAAAAAATAATTTAAAAAAACATATTAATCTAACAAAGTTGGGACCATGGCCTATGTTGCATATTTAATACGTGGATCCAACTTGATCAGATCGATTTGATATGTTATTTTTTTTATATTAAAACAATCATGTGTATTTTAAAATCATATAAAGTTTTTCACATTACTCAAAATGTTTTTAATAATGCCTATAAATGTTTTTTTTTTCAATTAGTGACTGCTTTGAAAAGTATCCTGCGATGTAGCACAAACAACTCGTCAAGTTAACATTAACAATTAAAAAAATAATCTAAAATGTGTGAGGAATCTAATGTGAACATAGACGCATATTGTTTTGGACTCATATAATGCAATCTTCTCTTTTTTCCCCTCCCGAGAGGCCGTATGGTAAAGAGGTTGCGTCTGTGTTTTATTTAAAACGCAGATGCAACCTGTTTGGTAAAGAAAAAAACATAGTTCACTGTTCATGGATCCCACAGTGTTTTTGTGTTTGAAACGCAGGGAAAGGAAAGCAGCTAGGAGTTGCTTTGCGTGGATGAAAACGTTGAACCATGCATGCTACACTGTTCACTGAACAGTGGAGCATGCAACCACTGTTCACGTGAACAGTGGAGCATGATTCTAGCCGGACCGAGTCCGGTCCAAAGCTAAATGCATTGAACCGGGTCCGACTCAGTAAAAAAAATTAATGTTTTTTAATTGATGACGTAACATTTGCAGAATTTGATCGCAATCCTAATTTTGTTCCTGATTATATTTTACCTGATATTGTTGCGCGAGAAACCAAGGAAACAGTAGTCCTTGTCGGATGTATTTGATACGTGATGGAATTGTAGATAGTTTAATTGAACAATAAAAAATATTTTATATAAAGTTTTATTTATTTCATGATATAATAACAATAGTTAAATCTACAATATTTAAATTCAAAACCTTCAATATATATATATATATATATAACCTCAATTTGAAAAGTAATTTTTTAAACAAACACATTAAACTACTTTTTGTTCAACCTCAAACTACAGTTTTAATAAAATATATATAAATACCAAACCAACCTCAACTAAAGTACTTTTTATAAAACAACCTTTTTCAAACCACAACTACAAAAGTTACCACAATACCAAACAATATCGGTTTAGCACTCAATGATTATGATCTTGAACCAGCTAGAATGGCACTTAAATGTTTATCAATCTTCTTTTTTCTTACTTTATCGCCAAGTTAAGGTATTAATTTGCTTTGATAATATTCGAGTAATTTGATTTTTAAGGTCAAATTAATTTGGTCTGAAGTTCACTTAATTGATTTTTTTAGCTCTTTTAAATATTTCTATCTTAAGGTTAATCTTATAGTTAATTAATGAGATATGTTCATTTTCTTGGTTCTTTTAGATTGAACTTAGAAGATAGCATATCTAGATAAAATATTTAGTTTAGGTTGATGTTATAAATTAATCCAAAAATACTCGATGTTGAGGTTATTCGATTTGGTTCTTTTTTTTATATATATATACTTTTCTTTTGTTGAAGGTTATTTGATTTAGTCCTTTTTTTTTATACTTTTCTTTTGTTGAAGGTTATTCGATTTAGTCCTTTTTTTATATATATACTTTTCTTTTGTTGGAGGTAATTTTTTGGTATTTTTTTTTATACTTTTCTTTTGTTGAAGGTTATTCGATTTAGTCCTTTTTTATATATATACTTTTCTTTTGTTGGAGGTAATTTTTTTGGTATTTTTTTTTTATACTTTTCTTCTGTTGGAGGTTATTCGATTCACCTTATGCACTATTTTTCTCAGCAATGAAAACAATATTTAGAAATGGAAAGAAATTATTCATGTAAAAGACCATAACATTCCGAGGCTTGATAATTATCTTAAGAGCAAAGCTCAAATTAACTTCTCACCTACGAACCAATTCTCAACTAAGTGTCTAAACTATATAACTTTTGAATTTGGTCTTCAAAGTATTTGACATTAATCCTCGATTGAACTGCTTCGTTCATACAAGTTTCCATGTTAATAGACTTCATGCAAAATTGCATCTCGATCCGACGATTGGATTGAAAGCTCTGCTTTCTAATGTAAAATTGATCAGTTCATGACTTTTCATAAACAATCTAAATTTTTCTTGTTCAATCTTCACATAAAATCATATCAATTATCCTTCTAACCCTTTAAGGTCATTTATTATTTTGGAATATATTAATTTTGGAATTTTCACCTTTATTTATTTATCGGGCTTATTACCGTTTTCAAAATAACGTCACTAATTTTAATTGGTGCTTGCACCTTCAGTCCTACCCTTTTCATTGCACTATCCTTTATTATAATGTATTCTTTACCACCTCACTTATTTTCTAGAAATATTTTGTCATTTTTCTCATTATTTTATCCATCAAAACACGTTACCAGTTTCTCTGTCCTTATGAATTCTAAACCAAAATTCATTTTATGGAGGTCATCTCTTCCATTATATATCATTATTTACCTATTATTTCTAATATTGGTTTTCCATCACTCATTGAAATATTACCACTTTTAGTCTTACGTTTACATAAAATTTTACGTATCTGCATATTTAAATTATAAATTTTCAGGGTTTCACACACAGCATTGCTCAAACGCATACCACATTTGAAGTTAGAAAGAAAAAGTAAGCAAACTCTGTGACATGAAGCTTCAATTCTAAAAGGTACTTAATACAAATCTTTTAGAACATATATTAGACTATGTCAAAAGCTGCACCAGCTAACTAACATAAAAGAGCTCTCCTTTAGAAATGCAGTTTGTAATTATAAAAATTTAACTATTTAAATGAGGTTTTAAAATATAATTTATATTAATTTTTAATATATTATTTTAAATAAAAGATTTTTAAGTTTAAAATTTACATAGATTTATATTATATTATATTTAATTTTTATTAAATAAATAAGAATGATAAGATTTAAACTCGTAACTGCTTATTTATTAAGGCTCTGATATTATATTAGGTAACCAATTTAATTTAAAATTTTAAATTGTTGAGTGAGGTTCGAAATACTAACCGTTTGGTTATCAATTCTTTAACGGTTTCCTCGCTAGCAAACCGTCTAACAAGTAGCAATTGATACGCGAGATGGACCACAAGGGCATAACCAAACCCTTTACTTGGATTTCTTTATCAAAGTACTTGCTTAGTCCAATGCATTTTGGACTCATTAAAATGATCTTTTGAATGACTTCTTAAAAGAATATATAGTAGAAGAAGAAGTAAACGCCCTTCCTGAAGAAAGCACACAATATGAAGAAGATGAAGTCAATGGAATTGTAATTATGATGCTATAAATGCATGACCAAAATGCAATGAAGGAAGCGACATGGTAGGAATCCCTTTTCAGGGCAGAAATGAGTTACTTGATGATACTAGTGTGTTTGGTATTGTGGTAGCTGTTGTGGTTGTGGTTTGAAAAAAGTTGTTTTATAAAAAGTGCTTTTGGTTGAGGTTAATTTGATATTTATATATGTTTGGTTAAAACTGTGGTTGAAATTGAGGTTGAACAAAAAGTAGTATAATGTGTTTGGTTAATAATGCTTTTGAAATTGAGGTTATAAAATAATTTTAAAAAATATATATTAATATTGATGGTTTTTAATTTAAATATTGTAGATTTAACTATTATTATTATATAATGAAATAAATAATAATTTATATAAAATATTTTTCATTATTCCATTAAACTATCTACAATTTCATCACGTATGAAATATATCTGAAAAGGACTACAGTTTTTTTTGGTTTCTTAAGCGCGTAACAACATAAGGTAAAATATAATTAGGAACAAAATTGGAATTGCGATGAAATTCTGCAAATGCTACGTCATCAAGCGATCTCTGTTTAATTTACGTAGTGTCATTGAATAATGTTAAACACTAATTTTTCGAATAAAACACAATTAAAAAATTAAACATAATTTTTATTTTTTATTTTTCTGGGTCGGACCCGGTTCAATGCATGTTGCGCTTTGGACCGAACCCGGTCCGGCCGGAACTGGTCCGACCGGAACAGTGTAGCATGTTACACTGTGCATGCTAATTGCACTGTTCAGTGAACAATGCAATTAGCATGCACAGTGTAGAACAATGCAATTAGCATGCACAGTGTGCGAAAAACAGGAATTCCTTGCTTTTCTTTACCTGCGTTTCGGACGCAAAAATCATGTGGGACCCATGAACAATAAATCGCTTTTTTTCATTACTAAACGGCTGCAAACTGCGTTGTAATTAAAACGCAGCTGCAGCAGCGTAAACAAACGCCCTCGAAGAATTGCAAATCCTCCGCTTCATCCACTCCAACATATCGAGATAACTCCACACACCCACCATTGCATGATTGTAATTTTGATCAAATTCATTTTAAGTATGTGTGTAGAGTAGTAAAATTTGTAAACCAGTAAAAGTGAAGGTATAAAGTGTAAAAAAAAATATCAATTCAACTTTAAAATTTAAATTATTAAATGAAGTTTCAAAATATAATTTATATTATTTTTTAATATATCATTTAAATGAAAACCTTTTAAACTTGAAACATGAACAAATCCACACTATATTGTTCTTAATTTTTATCAAATAAATAAGAATGATAAAATTTAAACTCGTAACCGTTTTATTATCAAGGTTTTAATATTATATCAAAAAATCAATTTAACTAGAAAAACTTAATCTATAAAATAAAATCTCACTCTATTTAATACTATAATTTATATTATTTTTTAACATAAATCTCACTCTATTTAAGGTGAAGAAGAAGGGCCCTGGACTTGACATAACTTATCAAATATGAGTCTACTAGGTCCATAAAATAACAAGTCCTCAACTGCTAAATAGAATCAATTTTGGTGAAAGTAATTGCAAACTTGTAAAGGATTGGTTGCTTCTTCTGCATAGACTTTCAATGAGACAATGGCGAATCCAAAGTTTAATGAAAGGGGCCAATTGATTGTTCATAAAAGGTCTAAAATAAAATAAAAATTTCAAAAACTTCATAAGATTTATTCTGCATAGGCATTTTTGTTTTCTTTAGTGGAAGTTTCGCATGAAGGCATTCAAGGTTTTTTTAAAGAAGTCATTTAAGATGCTGGTAGAAGCCACATGATACAACATAATTTTAGACCTCGTAATTTATTACACTTCCAAAATATTTATATTTATTGATTAGTACTTAAAAGTGTATTTTTATCAAGGTTTTATATCATCATTTTACACTTGAAGTATCAATAACTCCTTAGCTAGAGCATGTTTTATAATAACATATCTAATAATATAAGATACCTTTAATTTATGGTAAATGTTCATCTTAAATGCAGGCCTATCACATAAATCAAGGGATTGATTGATGAGTTTAACTACTGAAATTGAGAAGACAAAGAGAAGGCTAAGCTTAGAAAAGAGATGCTGGTTCAGTTCAAATTGAAACACCATTCGGTTATTGGATCATAACTGGAGAGTGTAGATCTTGGATTTAGGTCTGCTATATATGGATGAAAAGCGAAGACATAGGCCTAGAACTTCATGAGGAGTCCAATATTCAAAATGGCCGTTTTCAGGTTCAAATTATAGCAACAACGGAGAAGTCCGAATTTGTCCTGCAGCCCATACACTGTTCAGTGTTCAGCCCATATCTCGAGTTCTAGAAGTCCAAATGCACCGATTATTTTTTTGTTGGAAAGCTGAGACAATTTCCTAGGACTTTCATGACAAAAATATATTCAAATTCTGACGTTAGCAATGACGTTTTGTTCGGACAAGAAGATAAGGATTGTCACCAAGTCAAGATGTGGCCACCCACTCAACAATTAGTCATCAAATCAATAGTTCCAAATTTTGGCCTATAAAAGGAGGCATTTACCATGCATTTAGGCATCTTGGTTTTCAGATCAAGATCATGTTCTTGCTCTCTCTCTTTATATTTTTGTAATGCTTAAGTTTTGTTTATATTAATCTCTTGTTTATGCTTTTCATTTCCTTTGCTTTACTTAGTTAACTTATATCTTATTTATGTTCTTATCTTGTTTATTTATGTTTCTCTCTTTCATTATGTTTAGCTAAGTTTATTATGTCAAGGTGAAAAGGTTACGCTAATGGTGTAAGAATAAGTATAGTATAAACTCAACATGGACTTTAATGTTTGATAGTAACATGTTTTGTATTTGTTATCTTGTTCACTTTTAATACTTTGCTTGTTAAATGGTTAATCTAGATTTATGTTGTATAACCCTTGGTACAACAAATACTTGGCACTTTCATAGCCTAACCGTATGGTATAACCGACACCTGTGCTATGAAAGGAACTTGATTTGTTGTCAACATAAGTTATAATCATGAATACCTGACAACATTTACAAGTATTAGCATTATTCGAATAAGATAACTAATGTAATCATGTTACTAATTTATAATCCGATTGGAACCTTCTTTGTGTGTGGTTTCGAGTTGAGTAATAAAAAGAGTTTATACTATACTTGTTTGAAATACCATTAGTGGATCCTCTAACATTGACAATTGTTTTATATTTGTTTAAATTCTTATATCAATATCACATCTCAAAGCTCTCTTCAACTCCTTTTTTGTTATTATCTATTTCTCTATTTGTAGTTTATACAATTAACCTCCCTGTGGTTCGACCCCGGTCTTGCCGGGTTATTTATTACTTCGACACTCCTACACTTGGGAGAAGACATCAACTCTTTGGTCGTGTCATTTATCGATAATTTTTTTCATTGGTATTTGCACTATCATTCCGTTGGTAATTAATTTACTAACGAAATCACCGATAGAAATGCTCCATCAGTGACTCTTTCATCGGTAATTTTTTGTTCGTCGGTAAGTCTGTTGGTAATAAAAAAATATTATTACTGATGGAAAAAGCGCACAAAACAAAAATTATCCGTTTCATTCCGTCGGTATTTCTCTCGGCAAAATACCATATGTAATTCCGTCAGTAATTATTTAAAAATATTTTTTAAAAAATCTATTTTACAAAACTATAAAATAATTAAATTAATATAAATAAACACTCTATAATACTCAAAATGCTTGGAAAAAAGAAGAAGAAAATAAACTGAAACAAATTTGCAACAAATAAATAACATGAAAAAATAAATTCAACTACAAAAATTCATATGAAAAAAAATTAAAAATCCTATAAATAAATCAACTAAAAATTGATCTCATATGAAAAAAAAATCCTACAACAACATTCATACAATTATTAGGAACAAAAACAATTAAAAATGAAATAAAAAACAAATATAATGAAAAAAACACAAAAAAGAAGAAAAAAGAAAAATCTTACCTTAATGTAGTTGCAAGTGAAGTTAAGAAGGAAAAAAAAAACAAATTTGTAAAGTATACTAATTAAAAAACTAAGAAAAAAAAAGAAAGGGGAAGAAGCCATACCTGAGCATGGAGGAGAAGAGAAGAAGTTGAGGAGAGAAGAGAAGAAAAAGAAATGGATATTGATGTTTTTTACATACGGGGAAGAAGAAGAAGAAGAAGAAGAAGAAGAAGAAAGGAGACGGGTCTGTTGTGAAATTAAGGATTCTAGACTTTTTATTGGAGCGTTTTACCGACGGATAATTAAATATTAATATTTTTAATCATTTTATCCCTGATTCCGTCTGTAATATTTAATTAAAATATTTAATTTAATAAAAAAATTTCAGAAACCGCCAAATATTACCGATGATTTTTCAATCCGTCGGTGATTCCGTCTGTAATATTTAATTTAAATTTTTAATTTAATCTAAATTTTTTAGAAAACTGCCAAATAACGCCGACGACTTTTCAATCCGTTGGTGATTTTGTCTGTAAAGAACAGTAATTAACAGTTCAATTGAGAAGTGAATAGTTCCAGACCTCTCTGTAAAAAATACCAATGAAAAAATAAATTCAACTATAAAAATTCATATGAAAAAAAATTAAAAATCCTATAAATAAATCAACAAAAAATTGATCTCATATGAAAAAAAAATCCTACAACAAGCATTCATACAATTATCAGGAACAAAAACAATTAAAAATAAAATAAAAAACAAATATAATGAAAAAAACACAAAAAAAAAAGAAAAAAAAATCTTACCTTAATATAGTTGCAAGTGAAGCTAAGAAAAATCCTTGCTTTCTATACGTCAATTTGCTATCAATAATAATAATATATTTTTTGAATTCTATGATCATTTGAATTCTATGATCATTTTTATCTTGTTAAGAATTGTACTTTCAAGGCTATCATTCTTTTCAGTATAGTTAATTATCATGTCTTTTCTACTCTTTTTTTCTATCACGCGCACCTAGATTTTGGTATTGTCATTTTGGTCATCCTCATTCATATGTGTTGTATTATTTAGTTTCTAATAAATATTTTCTTGTGTTATATTTTTTAAAACTTTAATTATACTACCTGTCCCTTAGACAAATCTAATAGATCAACTTTACATCTTCTAGAATATATGACATGCTCCTCTAGATTTACTATTTAGTGGAACCTTCCTCTACAAAGTAATATTTTACTTTGATAAAAAGTATTTGTGCATAAAAAAATATTGATAACTAAATATGAATTTTTTTAATTAAAAATTAATATTTTACATTCCTAAAAAGTGTTTGTATATAAGATAAAAATATTTTATTATTTATTATTTTAATTTTATTTGTTTGAAAAACTTGCAAAAAAATATGAAGAACCTCATCAAATTATTTTTCAAGCCTACTAAAATTTTTAAAACTAGTTTTCTTCTCTAGATTAGAAATTATTGGATTTGAACTCAAAGTTTTAAATTTTTTTTTTATGACTTTTTTTAAATAAATGGAGTATTACTTTATTTATAAAGACATTTCCTTGGAAACACATTCTAAAATGATGGGAATTACAATCCAAGGGCTTGGGAATGTGAGTAATTTTTCAGGACCATATAATACTAACATTAATATTGATTGGACATATATACCCTTAATTTTTTTACTAATAGATATTATAGTTCTATGATTTCATGCATGCATCTTTAATGTTAACTTTTTATGTTATTTTTTTAATCAAAAAGTTAGTTTTCTATACCAAAAATTTAATTCCTTATTTGGATCTATTTCAATATTTCATTTTTCAATACTAGTAACATGTATATGTATTTCTATGTATATACTTTTTAAATAAAAAGCAAATATTAATATTTTAAATTTAGATATTTTGAAAATTGCAAATTTCTTTAAACTCTTTATGAATTCCCAAGGATGAACCAAAGATAGTACGTAAACATATATTACTAGCAATTTTTATTTTTCCCCAAACACATATATCTATCTTAAGTTTTTATCAATCTTCTTTTTTTTAATTTAATAATATTCGAGTAATTTGATTTTTAAGTTCAAATTAATTTGGTCTAAAGTTCACTTAATTGATTTTTTTAGCTCTTTTAAATATTTCTATCTTAAGGGTAATTCTTATAGTTAATGAGATATACATTCATTTTCATGGTTCTTTTAATTTGAACTTAGAAGATAGTATATATGAGACTTAAATAAATTAATTCCTTTGAATTCACCATACTAATATGAGAGATGTGCTCTTATAAGATTATCTAGATAAAAGATTTACTTTAGCGAGGTTGATGTTATAAATTAATCCAAAAATACTTGATGTTGAGGTTATTCGATTTAACCTTTTTTTTATATATATACTTTTTTTTTGTTGGAGGTTATTCTATATACTTTTCTTTTGTTGGAGGTAATTTTTTTTTTATACTTTTCCTTTGTTGGAGGTTATTCTATATACTTTTCTTTTGTTGGAGGTAATTTTTTTGGTATTTTGTTTTTATAATTTTTTTTTGTTGGAGGTAATTTTTTTGGTCTTTTCTTTGTCCTTTTCTTTTGTTGGAGGTTATTCTATTCGATTTCACCTTATGTACTATTTTTCTCAGCAATGAAAATAATATTTAGAAATGGACAGAAATTATTCATGTAAAAGACCATAACATTAATTCCGAGGCTTGATAATTATCTTAAGAGCAAAGCTCAAATTAACTTCTCACCTACGAACCAATTCTCAACTAAGTGTCTAAACTATATAGCTTTTGAATTTGGTCTTCAAAGTATTTGACATTAATCCTCGATTGAACTCCTTAATTCGTTCATACGAGTTTCCATGTTTAGATTGCATGCATAATGAATGCAATACAAGAGATGCGATTTTGAGGGAAATCTGACGTTTTTCATTAATCAAACGAAGTAAGTGTTTCCACTAATGGAAGAATGGATAATGCTTCTCCTTTAGGGACCTAATAGATAAAAATATTAATCTGAGAGCTATATTGAAAATCTCTATATCGTAATTTTGCAATTATCTTAATTTTTCAGTTAAATGAAAACCTCCTCTACTATAAAATAAATCTTCCCTTCCTTCCTTTTCTTTCCAAGACCATACCAATCTTCAAACTCTTTCCATATAAAAATCTCTCTCTTCTTCTATCCCTGTCTGATCTTTTCTAGAGAAAATGAGTGGAGGCAAGCCTTCTTCAAAAAGGGAAGGAGTTGAAGAATATGAAGATGCATCAGTAAATACAGAAGTAGAACTTCATGTTGAACATGAGGCTATTTTTCATGATCATGTACCAATTGTTTCATATTACAACGACCGTATCACACCTCTCCTTGATGCGGTGGACAGGCTGAGGCAACTCCAGGTAATGACAGAAGGCATACAACTTCCAACCATTGTTGTTGTTGGCGATCAATCTTCAGGCAAATCCAGTGTTCTTGAATCGTTGGCTTGTATCAATCTTCCTCGTGGCGATGGCATTTGCACTAGAGTGCCTCTCATTATGAGGCTTAAAAATCACCCATCTCTTGTACCAGAGATTTTCTTGCAGTTCAATGGCAAAACAGTGCCTACTGATGAAGCCCACGTTGCTGATGCTATCAATCTTGTCACTGATGAGATTGCAGGAAACGGTAAGGGCATATCTAACACTGAATTAACTCTTGTAGTGAAAAAGAATGGTGTTCCTGATCTTACTCTTGTTGATCTCCCTGGAATTACAAGAGTTCCTGTTCATGGTCAACCTGGAGATATCTATGAGCAGATAGCAAATATTATAATGAAGTATATTAGTCCCGCTGAGAGTGTTATCCTTAATGTTTTGTCTGCGAGCGTTGATTTTTCCACATGTGAATCCATAATGATGTCACAGAAAGTCGACAAGAACGGTGAGAGGACTCTTGCTGTGGTTACAAAGATTGATAAATCACCTGAAGGGTTACTTGAGAAGGTCACTAGAAATGATGTGAATATAGGCCTTGGCTATGTGTGTGTTAGAAACCGTATTGGTAATGAGTCTTATGAGGATGCAAGGAAGGAAGAAGCTGCACTGTTTGCTACACGTCAACTTTTGTCCAAGATTGATAAATCTACAGTGGGTGTTCAAGTTTTGGCTCAAAAACTGGTGCAAATTCAGGCTAATATTATTGCCAAGTGTTTGCCTGATATCGTCAGAAAGATTAATGAGAAGTTGAATGCGAGTATTTCAGAGCTGAATAGGATGCCTAAGAGGTTGGTGTCAGTTGCTGAGGTCATGGCAGTTTTCACGGGCATTATTGGATCTTCCATGGATTCTTTGAGGAAAATCCTTGTAAGAGGGGAAATTGATGAATACCCACATGAAAAAAATATGCACGGCACTGCTAGATTGGTTGAAATGCTCAATGAATACTCAGCTGAACTTCATAATTTCTCTGACCATTCAAAGAACTTTATGATAAATGAGATTAAGGTTTTGGAGGAAACAAAAGGGATTGAATTGCCAAATATCCTTCCTCACAATGCCATCCTTGCCATCCTGCAGCAAAAAGTTGAAGAAATATCAGAACTACCAATAGGGTTTGTTGAAAAAGTGTGGGCTCACATTACAGGTGTGGTTATTTCAGTTTTGAATCATCACTCGGCGAACTATCACCAACTTCAGTTATTTATCGGACGAGCGGCCCATAAACTTGTAGATAAAATGAAAGACCGGTCCATTGATTGGGTAACAGAGATTGTCCAGATGGAGAAGGAAACGGATTACACATGTAATCCAGAATATATGAAGGAATGGAACAAGCTCATCGCACAACAGCAAGCAGTCATCGACAACATTATGAAATTTGGATCTTCCAGGGTGACGATTGATGGCTCGAGAGAGGTTGTAGTGGGAGATCTTAGGGGTCATAAACATGTTCTTCTTCAAGCTTTTGACTTGAAGATGAGGCTGATTGCTTACTGGAAGATTGTCTTGATGAGGTTGGTTGACAATATGGCTCTGCATCTCCAGCTCAGCATCCGAAACTTGGTGAACAAGGAGATGGAAAAGGAGATTGTTAATGCGTTGTTGGGTACTGGTGGTGGTGTTGCAATAGAAAGAATGTTAGAGGAACCTCCATCTGTTGCTAGCAAGCGTGAGAGGCTGAACACAAGTATCAAGTTGTTGAGGGAGTCTAAAGAGGTGCTGGCAAATATCAAAGACAAAATTGAATGTGGTGATCTCTAGAGCTTAACAGATGATGGAGCTTGTAATGCTTTTCTTGTTTCTTTTAGTTAATAGATTAGTTCTATTATGGTGTTTGTTATCTACTATGAGCTTTTGGTTTGCTAATTAAGCTAAGATACTATGAATGTATTACAGTGTGTGATGGTGAACTTTGTCAGGTGATTTGGGTAATTGAGTCTGCAAAATAGGACAGAATCTATGTGCTGCATATTTTGCTATCTCATCTGATAGTTTCTATGTGCAAGCCCTTCAAATGTTTAATCCCATACCCTTCTATGTTCTGTTTTCCATATTTCCAACCTTAGTATTTCCATCTACTGTAATTTGCCAGGTTGCCTTGTTCTTTGTTTCTTCTGTGTTGCGCTTTTTTCCTTGAAAAGATTGTCTGCTTATTTTGTAAGAAAAATCCAAATAGAACAGAATCTAGGAGTTGAAGTGTTGTGTTTATATTTGGATGTGTTTTATTTTCTAAGTACTGGCTGTGTGAAACTAAAACTAGACATGTTCATGCATTGATAGTCCTCTGTCACTAACAATACTTCTGATATTTTTTTTTTAATAAAAGAGAACACATTAATAAGAAATAGGGGATGTGATTAATTAGACACATTTTTGTATCCTTATTTCAAAAAATTTAAGTTGGTTAAAATCAAGAAGTGAAGAAAAAAAATCTCTATAGAAAAAAAGCAATAGGCCACAACAATATATATTTTTTTTTGGATCACTTTATTTTTTTTTGATGAGATCATTCAACATTTAGTTTATTTAAGACGAGAATTGATGATTTATCTCGGTTAATCTCATAAGGGTTTCTCACAATATTTAAAAGAAGTTATGACATCAATTTGAAAAAATTAAATTAATTTTTTTAATTAAATATAATTAAAACACTGAGGACCAAAATTGACAATGGAAAAATTCCTAGGCTATTTCTTTCTAATACCATTGAAGTGTGTTTTTGACTATTTTTGGTTTTTATATTTTGGTCTATAACTTTAATTTCTTGATGTTTTATTTCTAGAACTCAAGAGAGGAGAAAAAGTCTCCAAAAAAAGAGAGAAAGAGATGCGTTTTGATTTTATTGGATCAAATGGCCAAAATTAAGGTTGAGAGAGGTTTTTTTTTTTATTTTGTGTTTTGAATCAATTTAGGATGTTTTTCGTTGATTTGAAAATTAATTTCTTAAGGTTATAGGAATGTTATTCAATTGTTTCCAGGTGAAAATAGATTGAAAATTAGGTTTTTTTTCTTCAGAAAACCCCTTTTTTGCATTTTTTTTCTTCATTCCATGTTTATTTAAATTTAAATTAAATGAAATAAGATTATATAATTAGTCTTTTTTATTTATTTTAGTTGTCATTTTTCATGCAACACATCATATTTTATTTTTTAAAAAAAATATTTGATTTTTTTCAACCATCTATCTTTATTATGAAATAATTAAATAAAAAATAATTTTAAAAAATATATTAATCAAACCAAGATGGGACTATAAACTAGATAGCGTATTTAATACGTGGACCAAACTTGACTAGATCTATTTGCATTATTTTGATATTAAAACAAAAAACCATGTGTATTTTAAAATCATATAAAATTTTTCACATTACTCAAATTAAAACACCTTAATAATGTCTATAATGTTTTTTTTTTTAATTAGTGACTGCTTTGACCAATCTTCTACTATGCGCTGAAAGGTATCCTGCCATGAACAAATCCATATAGTCTACTCTCTTTTTTTTCCCTCCTTATTTGTTTTTAGGATACGAGGCCTAATGACCACCACTGTTTTCTCATTTTTTCTCCTCTCTCTTTGGAATTTTTTTTCCTTTTCTCTCATTCTTCCCTTTCCTCATCTCATGCTTTCTTTTCTTCTTTTTTCTCACACAAAATCAATGTAAGATTTTTTTTCTTGAGCTTTAAAATTGTAGTTTTTTTCTATTTTTTCCCGAGTTATAGTTTATTTGCCTTGCCTTGTATGCAACTACAATGTGTAGAGCTCAACAACTTTGTGAGTTGATTAGAACCTTATAAAAAAAAATCTTATATTAAATTTGCTCATGACATGAGACTTGAGAGAGAGCTGACCTAGTGTTGTGGCTCAAGGTTCAAACTAGATAGGCCTTTAAATAAACCCATCGGGAAAAAGAACGGAAAGATCATATCATCTATTCCAATGATCCCCAACGTCAAGCTTTAGCTCCCACAACAAGGAATCAAACTACTAGAACGAGTAAAGCCTAGAATCAAACCTAGGATCTCAAGATTCTATTGAAGTACAGTGCTCTTCACTCTACAAGTTTCTCAAATACACAGTTACGGGGATAGATTAATGAGTACCGGTGCATGATTCTTGCCCAGTTATTGGACCCAAAATTCGTTCTACCATCGCTCAAGGTATAACATGCTCACAACAATGCTTCATGACACGTAAATATTACTAGAACAGAGATCTGCAGATGGTAGAAAAACAACAGTATATTGTAGAGGATTTATTATACGGCATATATAGAAGTAAAACAGCATTTCAAGATCACTTGTAACCATCTCCGTGAAGATATAAGTAGCTAGTGAAAAACCAAAAAAGATTTTAAAGAAAATAAGACAAAATATGTACGAAAAATATTTTAGATGCACTTGTAAAGCTAATTTCCACTTACAATGAGGATGATTGAAAAGCTTCAAAACTTATGACCATTCTATTTTTTACTATATTTCTAAGCTCTAACCCCAAAAGCTATACTCTTACGAAACTATTCATACAAAGATCGGAACGACCATATGAACCAAAACATAACAACCGAAGAAAAGGCTCAAAAACATAGTTCAAGTAATTGTTAAACAACAAGATGGTGAAGCGGGAAGCGGAAATAGACTAGAAGATACATGTTTTGGAGGGGAAAATTATCCGTAATAAACCATTAATTTTTCTATATCGACTGCCTATTGTTTCACAAAGAGAACACATTAATAAGAGATAGGAGATGTGATTAAAGAGACACATTTTTTATCCTTATTTCAAAAAAATTAAGTTGGTTAAAATCAAGAAATGAAAAAAAAATCTCTTTATACGAAAAAAGCAATATTGTTTTTTTGGATTACTTAATTTTTTTTTCCAATGTGATCCTTTAACATTTAGTTTATTTAAGGTGAGGATTGATGATTTATCTTGGTTAATCTTGCAAGGCTTTCTCACAATGTTTGAAAGAAATTATGACATTCAATAGATGCTCAATTTGGAAAAATCAAATTTAATTTTTTTGATCAAATATAATTAAAACACCGAGGGTCAAAAATGACATTGGAAAAATTCCTAGGCTATTTCTTTTTAATACCATTGAGGTGTGTTTTTGGTATTTTTTTAATCATAGCTTTATGAGGGTTTTATATTTTGATCCATGACTTCAATTTGTTCATGTTTTAGGTGCAGAACTTGAGAGAGAAAAGAGAGTCTCTTAAAAACAAAGGAGAGAAAGGGGTGTGCTTGTTTGATTTTATTAGACCAAATGGCCAATATTGGGGTTGAAAGAGTTTTTTTATTTGATTTTGTGTTTTGAATCAATTTAGGGTTTTGTTGTTGATTTAAAAGTTAATTTCTTGAGGTTATAGGAATGTTTTTTAATTGTTTCTAGGTGAAAATAAGTTGAAGATTGGTCTTTTTTTTTCCCCCAGAAAACACTAATTATCCTAATTTTTCGACCATCACCCGTCGGACCCCTTTTTTGCATCTTTTTTTAATTTCTTCATTACATGTTTATTTAAATTTAAATTAAATGACTAGATATATATTATGTATGTCACTTTATTAGTTCTTTATATTAATTGAAAATATATTTGAGTTATTATTTTATTAAATACCATTAAAATCTTTGTTTATTTTCAAATAAGATTATATAATTAGTCTTTTTTATTTATTTTAGCTGTAATTTTTCATGCAACGCATCATATTTTATTTTTTAAAAAAAATATTTGATGTTTTTTGCAACCATCTATCTTTATTATCATATAATTAAATAAAAAATAATTTTAAAAAACATATTAATCTAACAAGATTGGGACCATGGCCTATAGTGCCAGGTGAATGTTTTTGGCACGGTTGACACTGTTCACGTGAACAGTGTTCATTCGACCGCGTCCGACCTGGTAAAAAAAAATTAATTTTTTGAAAATTGTGTTTTACTCAAAAAACTAGTGTTTAATATTATTTAATAGCACTATATAAATTAGAAAAACATCGCATGATGATATAGCATTTGTGGAATTTGATTGCAATTCCAATTTTGTTTTTGATGATATTTTACCTGATTTTGTTGCACGCTAAAAAAATCATGAAAATTATAGTCCTTATCAGATGAATTTCATACGTGATGAAATTGAAGATAAGTTAATGGAATAATAAAAAATATTTGATATAAAATATTATTTATTTAATCATGTAATAATGGTAGTTAAATTTATAATATTTAAATTAAAAACCATCAATATTAATATATATCTTTTTTAGTTATTTTATAACCTCAATTTGAAAAGCATGTTTAACCAAACACATAAAATTACTTTTTATTCAACCTCAATTTCAACCACAGTTTTAAAAAAAGAAGAACCAACCTCAACTAAAAGTAATTTTTATAAAATATTTTTTTTAAATCACAACCACAAAAGCTATCATAATATCAAACAAACTTGGAAGATAGCATATAAGAGACTTAAATAAATTAATTCCTTTGAATTCACAATACTAATACGAGAGATGTGATCTTATACGATTATCTAGATAAAATATTTAGTTTAGGTTGATGTATAAATTAATCCAAAAATACTAGATGCTGAGGTTATTCGATTTACTCCTATCTTTTTATATACTTTTTTTTTGTTGGAGGTTATTTTTCTGGTCTTTTTCTTATACTTTTTTTTTGTTGGAGGTTATTCGATTAACCTTATGTGCTATTTTTCTCAGCAATGAAAACAATATTTAGAAATGGAAAGAAATTATTCATGTAAAAGACCATAACATTCCGAGGCTTGATAATTATCTTTAGAGCAAAGCTCAAATTAACTTCTCACCTACGAACCAATTCTCAACTAAGTGTCTAAACTATATAGCTTTTGAATTTGGTCTTCAAAGTATTTGACATTAATCCTCGATTGAACTCCTTAATTCGTTCATACGAGTTTCCATGTTTAGATTGCATGCATAATGAATGCAATACAAGAGATGCGATTTTGAGGGAAATCTGACGTTTTTCATTAATCAAACGAAGTAAGTGTTTCCACTAATGGAAGAATGGATAATGCTTCTCCTTTAGGGACCTAATAGATAAAAATATTAATCTGAGAGCTATATTGAAAATCTCTATATCGTAATTTTGCAATTAATTATCTTAATTTTTCAGTTAAATGAAAACCTCCTCTACTATAAAATAAATCTTCCGCTCCATCCTTTTCTTTCCAAGACCATACCAATCTTCAAACTCTTTCCATATAAAAATCTCTCTCTTCTTCTATCCCTGTCTGATCTTTTATAGAGAAAATGAGTGGAGGCAAGCCTTCTTCAAAAAGGAAAGGAGTTGAAGAATATGAAGATGCATCAGTAAATACAGAAGTAGAACTTCATGTTGAACATGAGGCTATTTTTCATGATCATGTACCAATTGTTTCATATTACAACGACCGTATCACACCTCTCCTTGATGCGGTGGACAGGCTGAGGCAACTCCAGGTAATGACAGAAGGCATACAACTTCCAACCATTGTTGTTGATGGCGATCAATCTTCAGGCAAATCCAGTGTTCTTGAATCGTTGGCTTGTATCAATCTTCCTCGTGGCGATGGCGTTTGCACTAGAGTGCCTCTCATTATGAGGCTTAAACATCACCCATCTCTTGTACCAGAGATTTTCTTGCAGTTCAATGACAAAACAGTGCCTACTGATGAAGCCCACGTTGCTGATGCTATCAATCTTGCTGAGATTGCAGGAAACGGTAAGGACATATCTAACACTGAATTAACTCTTGAAGTGAAAAAGAATGGCGTTCCTGATCTTACTCTTGTTGATCTCCCTGGAATCACAAGAGTTCCTGTTCATGGTCAACCTGAAAATATCTATGAGCAGATAGCAAAGATTATAATGAAGTATATAAGTCCTGATGAGAGTGTTATCCTTAATGTTTTGTCTGCGAGCGTTGATTTTTCCACATGTGAATCCATAATGATGTCACAGAAAGTCGACAAGAAAGGTGAGAGGACTATTGCTGTGTTTACAAAGGTTGATAAATCACCTGAAGGGTTACTTGAGAAGGTCACTAGAAATGATGTGAATGTAGGCCTTGGTTATGTGTGTGTTAGAAACCGTATTGGTAATGAGTCCTATGAGGATGCAAGGAAGGAAGAAGCTGCACTGTTTGCTACACATCAACTTTTGTCCAAGATTGATAAATCTACAGTGGGTGTTCAAGTTTTGGCTCAAAAACTGGTGCAAATTCAGGCTAATATTATTGCCAAGTGTTTGCCTGATATCGTCAGAAAGATTAATGAGAAGTTGAATGCGAGTATTTCAGAGCTGAATAGGATGCCTAAGAGGTTGGTGTCAGTTGCTGAGGTCATGGCAGTTTTCACGGGCATTATTGGATCTTCCATGGATTCTTTGAGGAAAATCCTTGTAAGAGGGGAAATTGATGAATACCCACATGAAAAAAATATGCACGGCACTGCTAGATTGGTTGAAATGCTCAATGAATACTCAGCTGAACTTCATAATTTCTCTGACCATTCAAAGAACTTTATGATAAATGAGATTAAGGTTTTGGAGGAAACAAAAGGGATTGAATTGCCAAATATCCTTCCTCACAATGCCATCCTTGCCATCCTGCAGCAAAAAGTTGAAGAAATATCAGAACTACCAGTAGGGTTTGTTGAAAAAGTGTGGGCTCACATTACAGGTGTGGTTATTTCAGTTTTGAATCATCACTCGGCGAACTATCACCAACTTCAGTTATTTATCGGACGAGCGGCCCATAAACTTGTAGATAAAATGAAAGACCGGTCCATTGATTGGGTAACAGAGATTGTCCAGATGGAGAAGGAAACGGATTACACATGTAATCCAGAATATATGAAGGAATGGAACAAGCTCATCGCACAACAGCAAGCAGTCATCGACAACATTATGAAATTTGGATCTTCCAGGGTGACGATTGATGGCTCGAGAGAGGTTGTAGTGGGAGATCTTAGGGGTCATAAACATGTTCTTCTTCAAGCTTTTGACTTGAAGATGAGGCTGATTGCTTACTGGAAGATTGTCTTGATGAGGTTGGTTGACAATATGGCTCTGCATCTCCAGCTCAGCATCCGAAACTTGGTGAACAAGGAGATGGAAAAGGAGATTGTTAATGCGTTGTTGGGTACTGGTGGTGGTGTTGCAATAGAAAGAATGTTAGAGGAACCTCCATCTGTTGCTAGCAAGCGTGAGAGGCTGAACACAAGTATCAAGTTGTTGAGGGAGTCTAAAGAGGTGCTGGCAAATATCAAAGACAAAATTGAATGTGGTGATCTCTAGAGCTTAACAGATGATGGAGCTTGTAATGCTTTTCTTGTTTCTTTTAGTTAATAGATTAGTTCTATTATGGTGTTTGTTATCTACTATAAGCTTCTGGTTTGCTAATTAAGCTAAGATACTATGAATGTATTACAGTGTGTGATGGTGAACTTTGTCAGGTGATTTGGGTAATTGAGTCTACAAAATTGGATTTCTTTTGTGCTGCATATTTTGCTATCTCATCCGATAGTTTCTATGCGCAAGCCCTTCGAGTGTTTAATCCCATGCCTTTCTATGTTCTGTTTTCCATATTTCCAACTTTAGTATTTCCATCTACTGTAATTTGTCAGGTTGCCTTGTTCTTTGTTTCTTCTGTGTTGCGCTTTTTTCCTTGAAAAGATTGTCTGCTTATTTTGTAAGAAAAATCCAAATAGAACAGAATCTAGGAGTTGAAGTGTTGTGTTTATATTTGGATGTGTTTTATTTTCGAAGTACTGGCGGTGTGAAGCTAAAACTAGACATGCTCATGCATTGATAGTTCTCTGACACTAACAATACTTACGATAATTGTTTTTAAAAAAACAGAGAACACATTAATAAGAGATGGGGGATGTGATTAACGAGACACATTTTTTTATCCTTTTTTCAAAAAATATTAAGTTGGTTAAAAAAATTAGTTTTTTTTTTTAGAAAACCCCCTTTTTGCATCATTTTATTCTTCATTCCATGTTTATTTAAATTTAAATTAAATGAAATAAGATTATATAATTAGTCTTTTTTATTTATTTTAGCTTTTATTTTTCATGCAACGCATCATATTTTATTTTTTTAAAAAAATATTTGATGTTTTTTACAACCATCTATTTTTATTATTAAATAATTAAATAAAAAATAATTTTAAAAAATATATTAATCAAACCAAGTTGGGAGCATAACATAGATCGCGCATTTAATACATGGACCCAACTTGACTAGATTGATTTGCATTTTTTTGATGTTAAAACAAAAAACCATGTGTATTTAAAATCATATAAAATTTTTCACATTACTCAAAAACACCTTAATAATGTCTATAATGTTGTTTTTTTTTTTTTTAATTAGTGACTGCTTTGACAAATCTTCTACTATGCGCTGAAAGGTATCCTGCGATGTAGCACAAACAACTTTTCTAGTTAACGTCAACAATTAAAAAAACTAATGTGAACAAAGACACATATTGTTTTGGACTCATATAATGCAGTCTACTCTCTTTTTTTCCCTCTTTATTTGTTTTTAGGACGAGGCCTAATGACCACCACTGTTTTCCCATTTTTTCTCCTCTCTCTCTTTGGAATTTTTTTTCCTTTTCTCTCATTCTTCCCTTTCCTCATCTCATGCTTTCTTTTCTTCTTTTTTCTCACACAAAATCAATGTAAGATTTTTTTTCTTGAGCTTTAAAATTGTAGTTTTTTTTCTATTTTTTCCCGAGTTATAGTTTATTTGCCTTGCCTTGTATGCAACTACATTGTGTAGAGCTCAACAACTTTGTGAGTTGCTTAGAACCTTATAAAAAAAAATCTTATATTAAATTTGCTCATGACATGAGACTTGAGAGAGAGTTGGCCCAGTGTTGTGGCTCAAGGTTCAAACTAGATAGGCCTTTAATAAACCCATCAGGAAAAAAGAACGGAAAGATCATATCATCTATTCCAATGATCCCCAACGTCAAGCTTTAGCTCCCACAACAAGGAATCAAACTACTAGAACGAGTAAAGCCTAGAATCAAACCTAGGATCTCAAGATTCTATTGAAGTACAGTGCTCTTCACTCTACAAGTTTCTCAAATACACAGTTACGGGGATAGATTAATGAGTACCGGTGCATGATTCTTGCCCAGTTATTGGACCCAAAATTCGTTCTACCATCGCTCAAGGTATAACATGCTCACAATAATGCTTCATGACACAGAAATATTACTAGAACAGAGATCTGCAGAAGGTAGAACAACAACAGTGTGCAGTAGAGGATTTACTATACGGCATGTATAGAAGTAGAAGAGCATTTCAAGATCACTTGTAACCATCTCGGAGAAGATATAAGTAGTTAGTGAAAAACAAAAAAATATTTTAATGAAAATAAGAACGAAAAATATTTTAGATGCACTTGTAAAGCTAATTTTCACTTACAATGAGGATGATTGAAAAGCTTCACAACTTACCGCCATTCTATTTTTTACTATATTTCTAATTAAGCTCCAACCCCAAAAGCTATACTCTTACAGAAACTATTCATACAAAGATCAGAACGACCGTATGGACAGCAAAACAAAACAACTAAAGAAAAGGTCCAAAAACATAGTTCAAGTAATTGTTAAACAACAAGATGGTGAAGCGGGAAGCGGGAAGCGGAAATAGACCAGAAGATACATGTTTTGGAGGGGAAAATTATCCGTAATAGACCATTAATTAATTTTCCTATAGCATACTACCTATTGTGTCACAAAGTGTAATGCAGTTGTATGCTTTTTTTCTCAGAGCTAATAATTATTCACCAGACAATGAAATTAGCATATTAATGATAAATCAAATGAGTAGAAATAGTTGTGGTATCAGCACACAGCATTGCTCAAACGCATACCACATTTGAAGTTAGAAAGAAAAAGTAAGCAAACTCTGTGACATGAGGCTTCAATTCTAAAAGGTACTTGATACAAATCTTTCAGAACATTTATTAGACTATGTCAAAAGCTGCACCAGCTAACTAACATAAAAGAGCTCTCCTTTACCTACATCTTAACAAAGTTAAAACAGATTTGAGAGAAATTCATCCTTTTGTTGGAACACATTCTTCCTTTGGATCATGTTCTCCAAGAGGGTCACCTTCTATGACGAAGAAGGAAACAACCACTAGTTCATGGATGTTTTTTCTAATAAAAAACCCTCTCATCCCTTCCTACACGAGCATGTCTTGTTTTGCAACCTTTTCCGACCATGATTATTCAACAACGCATAACAACTAATTACATGTAAATATTGAGCTTTAATAAATGTCTTCTACTAACTCCAACCATGATGATTTGATAACACAAAATTAAAAAACACTAGGAATCATTGGGTTCTAATACCAACTAATGTAGATTAAAGATTAAAACAACACAAGGAAGGAAGCAACATAAAATTCTATCAAATAAAGTCACCATCACACAACTCTAATTTGAAATTTTATTACTCAATATTTTCTTTTACAAAAACTCAATATTACAGCTCTTCTAAGAAGCTTATATACTAGGGAAAAAAATCCTAATAAAGCTGGAAAAATAGTAGAAGAGTTCTAAATCAAATATGAAAAAGGAATTTGAAACCAACTAGGAAAATATAGCAAATTCTATACAGTAATTTCCAAATTTTATTTAAAAAACTTTTCGATTATCGATGATTATGAAATTTTAACCATAAAGAAAATATTGTCTCTAGATTTTTCTAAAAATATTTCAGCCTGATTTAATGGTCAAATCAAGATTTATAAATATTAACATAAAACTAGGAGTTCAGGAAAAATCTCCTAATTAAAATATTTCAAATGTGTAGTAAGGAGTGAAAGTCGCAAAACCAGGTTGTCAATAGCATAATAATAAGTTACAACCATTGATGTTTCTAATATAGGGTTGGATAGACTATCACCAAATGGTTGTTATCATAGTTATTAAATTGAGGCCAAGCTTGGTTGTCGACTAGGTGATTCGTTAACTCTAAGCCTAGCATGGATTAAGTTTTCTTTCTATCTGGATTAGACATTAATCTAGTCAAATCTGAATGAATTAATCATGATTACATTAACCTTGACAACCCGCGTGACCTAGTAACTTGCCAATTCAAAGTTAGGCTTAGTTTTCTTTTGATATGGAGTGGATTTTGATGTGATTTAATTTAAATAATCTACCAGGTTAATTTTCAATCTGGTTAACTAAGTCCAATCTGTATGAGATCTCCTCAAGTTAATTTGAAGAGATTTTTGTTTAATTTTTGTGGTGAGGATATTATTTTCTTTTGTCGGAAAACATCATCATTTTGAGATATATTTATTTATTCATCCACTAACCCATGAGTTAACCTGAAAAGCCACTATTCTGGGACTTGGACCAGGTAAGCCCTAATCAGTTTTGGCCGCAAACTTAGGTTTGTAATCTTTTCGTTGAAGTTTCCACATTTTCTGGTGGTGGGACATGAGCTAAGAAGATGCCAAATGCAATGTTATGTCTCTCATGAGCTAATTGTCTCTCTCAATTTCTTAGCTAGGCTACGTGAATCGTATGTAGATAGACGATACCCTATTTTCTATTTTTGGGGGTTGAACATTAATTACTGGCACAAATATATAGACAGTTATGTATAATCCCCACCTATTTTGAAATTTCTAACAAGGAGTTGCTCAATCTTTTCCCCAGCAATCAATTTTTGAGGAACATTATCTAATGCTTGCATGCGCATAGGCATTGCATGTAACCCTTTCTCTAGTATAAGAGTAGGACCATAGTTGTGTTCTGATAATAAACTCCCTCGTAAAAGTCTCCGCATCTCTTGAAACCCAATCTATAGCTTTTCTTTTCCTTTTGTTATGGAGTTGTTCTTGGCAATGCTTCCACTGGTATTGTACTATATTATCTTCAACCTTTATAAGTTAGGATACCAAAAGAAAGACCAATGTTGCTATATGCTAAGCTATGAGTGCCATAAAGCCGCTGAAGACCAGAAGCTTGATCCTAGAACCAGTGCTAGAATTATTTCACGAAACAAGAATCTCGGAATAGAAGAATACAAGTTTCTTTTAAAGACTACGGTTAGTTCTGGCATTGGTGAAGAAACTTATATCCCAAAAAATATCATTGAAGGAAGAGAGGAATCTGCAACTCTTATGGATGAAATTTCGGAGATGGATGGTATCCTTTTCGATACTGTTGATAAGCTCTTTGCTAAGACAGGAGTTTCTCCATCAGAAATCAACATTATTGTCTCTTCAGTCTCTTTGTTCTCACCAGCTCCCTCTCTAACAGCTCGAGTAATAAACCGTTACAAGATGAGGGAGGACATCAAGGCATTCAATCTCTCTGGAATGGGTTGTAGTGCAAGTGTAGTAGCCATTGATTTAGTCAAGCAACTGTTCAAGACATACAAGAATTCATTTGCAATCGTTATGAGCACAGAATCCATGAGTTCACATTGGTATCCTGGAAAAGACAAGTCCATGATGCTCTCCAACATTCTATTTCGTACCGGGGGCGGCTCCATTCTCTTAACAAATAACAGAGATTGGAAGAATAAAGCCCTCATGGAATTGACTTGTTCTGTACGCACACATATCGGCTCTAATGATGAAGCATATAACAGCTGCTTCCAAGCAGAAGATGACCTTGGAATCAATGGCTTTCGGCTCAACAAAGATCTACCTAAAGCTGGTGCTAAAGCTTTAACCATGAATCTCCGAGTTCTTCTTCCTAAAATTATACCACTGTCAGAGGTGCTCCGCTATCGAATAAGCTATTATCGAAATAAAATAATGAAGCGGCCAACTCCTAAGGATG
This sequence comes from Populus x sibirica, assembly GCA_019202695.1. Taxonomy (NCBI): domain Eukaryota; kingdom Viridiplantae; phylum Streptophyta; class Magnoliopsida; order Malpighiales; family Salicaceae; genus Populus; species Populus x sibirica. The sequence goes on from JAGMVL010000317.1 coordinate 858,109, forward strand.
CAGGACCTGGTTTGGATCTCAAGTCTGGAATCGATCACTTTTGTGTGCACCCTGGTGGGCGGGCAATCATTGATGAGGCTGGTCAGAGTTTAGCACTCAATGATTATGATCTTGAACCAGCTAGAATGGCACTTTATCGGTTTGGAAATACATCATCTGGCGGCCTGTGGTATGTTTTAGGTTACATGGAGGCCAAGAAAAGGCTCAAGAAGGGTGATAAAATACTAATGATCAGCCTTGGGGCAGGTTTTAAGTGCAACAATTGTGTGTGGAAAGTTATGAAGGACTTGGAGGACACGAATGTCTGGAAAAACTGCATAGATCAATACCCTCCAAAAACCTTAGCCAACTCTTTCTCTAAGATCTTAAGTTCGATTAATGATGAAAGCATGAATTTCACCAGCCTTGAAGATTACCTACCATAACATAATAAATCCAGCAGTTAGCATAATTATATGGTCTGTGAAGTTTGATTGGATCATTGAATAAAGCATGAATTTCGCCAGGCGTGAAGATTTCATACCATAAGATAAGAAATCCAGTTATTTGCATAATTATATATATGGTCTCATGCTGGGGCCTTAAATTAATCGGTCTTCAGATCGACCTTCCTTTCAGCATCTCCCTGTGTGTTGCGTATAGTGTGGAAGTAGCTTAATGTGTAACAGTGATGTGGCCCATATCTTGTACTTAAAAAATATGATGTTCATGTAATAAGTTACAATAAGCTATGTAAAACAATATTGATGTATTGAATAAACTTTTATCATATCCTTTGTATCTTATCTGTACTAAGTTTTCGTGATCTCTGCAGATGAACCTTGTTATTCACCCTTATCAAATGTTTTTGGGAACATTTGGATTTTCGATTGAATTATTACTATAGAATCTTGAAGTCTTTCTCCGAATTGTTTCTTTTACTATAGAATCTTTCCTAATCGAGATGTGCTCAACCTCCGTATTTGTTTTATGGGATCTTTGATGTGAAGTTAATAGATGATTCTATATTCCGGTGTTCATATGATTATCTGACATGCTTATTCTTCTGCTTTTTTCAGGAAAATTACTCAGCCTCTTCTAAGATTTGCCTGTGATTTTACTTTTCTTCCATCATTTCAGAAATTATATTTTTACATATCACTGTTTATAATATTTATAACACTTTATATACTAATTTGAGTGTGCAAAAACTAAGTCAACAAAACAGTTTAAGAAAATTATAGGATTGCTATTGTATTTGAATTAATAGCTAAACATCACTTAACAGTTAAATATTACAATATTGTCATCAGTGTACAAGTTATAAACTTTCTCAAAAAAACTAACAAATAGTATCCTATCTTTAAACACCATTTCTACTCACCATATCATCATCTACATCTTCCATTTTTAAACACCTTTCTCTCCCTAACCGCCATTAAAACTATGTCCCTAAACACTATTTGCAACCAACAATCACACACAAACACACCATTTCCATGTAAAAAACTCATTACCATATGATCATCTTCTCCCTCTCCGCATTGCCATAATTTTTGCATATTCCATCATTTCTGCAAATTCTCTTCTTTGTACTAACATCTAACATGTGTGCCTACACACACACACTGGTATCATTTCGATTTATTTTCTTTTTTAGAATAACACTCACATGAAACATCTTGGCGAACTATAGGTCAAACAAGGTAAAATTAAAAATAAGTCCTAATCTAGTTTTATGTTAACTAGGTCTAACTGGTTTTTTAAAATTTTTAGGTAAAGGATTAATTATATAACCGGAAAGATAAAAATCATCCTATAAGGTAAGTTGCATTTCTATTTATTTTAAAAAGAAAGATGTTTGTTATCCTTGGAGATTATATAAACTGACATTTTTTTTATTTTAAACTTAAACTAAAAGAATGGTTTTGAATTTGAGCCTGAAAACAACTTGATCCCCACTTTGCTAAAAGATAGGCATTGGACCCACAAGGATAGTGAGTTATTGATGGACGTGAGCTAGCTCGTTCCATATTATATTGATTGAAATGGACCCAAAGGCCAACACTCACTCTTAATGGACCTATATGAAATCATATTGATCCTACCTAACTTGCTCGCAACATTAAAAATGATATTCCAAATACAAAATAAGTAACACGTATTAACATGATTATAGATGTGTAATCATCAATTCAAATACTCTATAGTAAACACCTAAGGATAAAAACCAAGAATGGATCCTTTAATTCTTGGTTGAATTTAGAAAAGGTGTCTCAGACATAAAGAAGATTCTCCCAATACTAAGAGAACTTTAGAGCAAATGGGAACCCATATATGAAGGTTCTTATATGCTTAATAAAGCTTTTTCAAGTAGAGCACTCATTTTCTATAAACTTATATTCTATAAATAAGTATTATACATGAATGTACTAACCCATCCAAAGCAATAAAAAAATAAATTCATGCCAAATATTTCTTCACATGTGTTTATTTCTCTTGTCTTAATTTTTTTTTATTTTCTTGCTTATTCTCAGAGTAAACCTTTAAAGCTATAAATAAACACTACCATCTGTGCATTGCATGATCTTATTGATAAGTTAATGGTTCTTACCAAGATAAAACTAAATTGCATATTGATTTTAAAAAATAACTAAATGTTCTTTAAAAGTAGAATTTGGCATCTCATTCCACCATCTTAGAGGGGTGGATGACAAATTTATTATAAAATGCTTACGTTTGTTAAACATGTTGTTTGAATGGAAAGAGATAACCCACCCCTCAATGGCCACACAAAAAAAAAAACAAAAAAAAAAAGATAAAAAATAAAATGTTTTTCAAAGCTCATCTTTTCCTTGTATATCATATCTCTTACATTGACATTATTAGTAATAATGTATGGTAAGTTCAATATTTAAGGACTTGTGATAAAAATTTATATGCATGTCTGAATAAATTATGCCAGACAAGGTCAAGACTTATCAATTCAGGTAGTTTGAGTTTGAAATGATAAAAGGCCTTCTTTGGTTTCCAATTAAAATATATCATTTACTATCCTATTTTAAACCTAAGAAAATTCTTTGTAAAAAAACCTGACTATGATCACCCTTCACACTAGGGGCAAATGAAAATTGCAAAACATCAATAAAGCTCCAAGTGAAATCCCAGGCTATAACAAATCACCCATAACAAAAGCAAACAAAAATTACAAAACATCTAGGCCAAAACACTTCACTCACAACATATCAAGAAAAGACAACATCTATGAGGATTTTCTTCAAAAGGGTTATGTTTTGTTGATATGCAACTTGCCATTATTTGTTGTGCTAATGCAATTTAGAATCCTAGGTGCATATACATTTTTTTTGGTAACCCTTATGCATTCCTATTTTGCTCGAGCAAACAATAGACAAAAGCTAATTTAAAAGACCACCTTATCATATAGGTCATCCTTCTTTCTACATAAAAGCCTAAAATTTTCAATCTCTTGAAAACATTTTAGGAAGGTTGCATCAATTTGTTTTAAAAGGTGTATTTTGGTTTGCTACTATGACATATTATGCTTTTTCAAAAGTAGGGTGCTTTAAAGATTACATCAAGATAATCTCTTAATTTTAAATACAAATTAAATAATGTTTAGCATGTGCCAATCAAATCTCAAAATCATGCAAAGTAATGATATTTTCAAAAAAATCATAACAATGGTAATTAAAGGAGACTTGATGTAATAAAAGAAGGAAAAACGTTTGGGGGGGTAAAAGATCATAGTTTAGGAACAATTATCATCTTTCAAGTAAAAATAGGGATAAAGCAAGAAAGGATGGATAGTGAGAGTAGGCAATGCAAGTAAGACTTGAATGTCATGGTTTTGAGAAGCTACCATAACAGCAGCATAAGCATGAGAAGGTTGTAAGAATAAAAATAAAAAAGTAAGAAATGTGTAATTAGGGATGAAATTAAAAGAAATAATGAGAAAAGAGGTGTAATGGGCTAAACATGATAGAATAAAAATCCAAAGACCAAATTGGAAGAGGTGGAGGAATGAGAGGGCTATAAAAATGTGCAATTCAATACTAAATTAAAAGAAATTCATAGAAAAAAAGTGTAACTAGCCATGAAAATAAAAAATAAAAAATAAAAATAAAATGACCAAAATAAAAAATATGTAAAAACTTAGAGGACTAACTTAAAAAAAAAAAACCTCCCACAATTTACACAAAATGACATCATTTTTCCAAAGAACATAAAAAAGACATGCACCAAAACGACATCATTTTGGTGCATGCCTGCACTTTCTTCTTCCTATTTCTAACATTATTTTATACGATTAAGAATACACTAAAATATCCATTGCAAGTTCTATTTGGTTTAATTATAAGATCAAGGGCAAAAAAACTCAAAAATACATTCAATGAGCTTATTTAGACTATCTGGGTCAAGTTATTCAAAGAAGCTTCAGCTTCAACAAGTGATGATCAAACCTTATTCAATCTAATATATGTGCAAAACGAGCCTAATCTATCTATAATTTAGGCATAATTATTTTTTAATGGTGGGCTAATTAATTTCAGTATTAAAGGTATTTTTGGTTTATTGTTTCTAATGCATAGCTTTACTCTAACTATAATAATTTTTTGTCCGACTATTGAATCGGGCTGACATTTAATCAAAATTTTCCACAGGTCTTATTCTATATTAACATTTCAAGGCAATTAGACATCGGAAAGGCTTTGCGATAAGGTCTAGAAGCCATTATATGAGAATTGTATTAGTTTCTTAATTGATTTAGGATTTGTTTTCCTATTTTATTTAGAAATATTATATTATTTTTCTTTAACATTATTTAGAACATTTTTACCTGTTATAAAAGGGTTATTTAGCTTGTATTTAGGTTTTTTAGGATAGACTTTGATTTCGGCAATTATTATTGTATGTGTGAGGTTGTGCTCATACTTTTTGGTTCTTCATTGAACTACTCTAACTTATCAAAGAATTAATCAAGTTTTATGGTGTCTTCCATACTTCTTGTTCATGTCTCTTGATAGATGTTGGGTGGGGGTTGTTACTTAAAGTCTTGGTACCTTTTTACAGGTTATTGTTGTGTCAAACTCAATCGTAATCCTGAATTTAACTTTCTTGGAAAGGGTTAAATTGGTTGTAGATTTCTAGATCTTTATATCTATGAGGTTTGCATCAATTGGTATCAGAGTAAGGCTTTAAATTAGGTTATATCCCTTTTATCTTTAAATTTCCATTTACTCCATTGTTGCTAAGTTCTTTATCTATCGTAAAAACTAGTTGTGGCATCAAGTTAAATGAGAAATTATTTGCAATCTTGATTAAATAAAGTTTTATATAAAAAAAAAGAACAAAGAAAAATCATAAGAAAATAATTTTTAGGGTTTGCCGCAAATCTTGATTTAAGAAATATAGAATTTAGCCGCTTATTTTAAATTTGAAAAAAAATCTTGATTCTTGGGGTTTCTTGGAGATAAATCTTGATTTTGAGTATTTTAGATTTACTTAGTTTTGCTTTTCTTGAAAACTACAAAAAAAAAAAACTAGTTATTGTGTCATTGTTTTTTTTTTTTAGGTTTCAGCCACCATATGTAAAATAACAAATTGAAATTGCTTTGTTATTTTGAGTTGTTTAAATCTTATTCCATTAGTTTCTTATTCTTTGTATTCTTTTTTTTTCATGTCTTCATATTGTTCATATTTTACACGAGTTTGTATTGGTATTCATGATTTTATATTTGTAGTTTTATATTGATTGTTTTTAGTCTTTATTCCTTCTCGAGTCTTTATATTATTTTATTACACCATTAAGATATTAATCTTTGATTTTTTATGAACTTAAGAATTGAGTGATACAAGGCAAATGTGAGCATATTAAAGTGAGAAGCAAAAGCAAATTTGTGAAACATGAGAGAAGTGACATCTATTGAATGTAAACATGTGAGGGAATGTGTGAGGATATATAACTAAGAGTAGATCATCACCACTAAAATATAGGAACAATCTTGAATGGGGTTATTTGGTCATGCAATAATAATTGGAGTTAATGAATATAAAGTTTGTCAAAGTAATGAGTGAGATAGCTAGTTTGAGAACCACAGTGGCTAGTCTTCATGATGGGACAAACCATAAGGGTTTGGAATGAAGAAGATTTGCGAGATGAGCTAATTGACCTCCAGAAGAATCTATAGCTTAAAATACATATGAGAAGGCCAAGAATTTTGATGATAACCACAATGATAGGTTTCAACCATATAGAAACCAAAGGCCTATGGGAGTTCGACTGCTTGAGCAATTCAGCCACAAAAGAGTAGATAGGAAAGATAGATTTTGGGATGATTTGGATAGAGATTTGGGTAGTATTAAGTTGATGAGTATGGCTTTTCAAGGCAAAAACAATTCTGAAGCTTATTTGGAGTGGGAAAGATATTGGAGTTGACTTTTTTACTATCACTATTACTGTAAAGTAAAGAAAGTAAAACTTGTTGTCATTGAGTTTACTAACTATGTTATTGTTTGGTGGGATCAACTTGTCTTGGAAAAGAGGAGGAACAAAAGGATACTTATAAATAATTAGGATGAGATGAAAGCAATCATGAGAAATATATTTGTTCCTGGTCATTATTATAGGGAACTATATCAAAGATTGTAGAGTTTGTCTTAGAGTTCTAAGAGAATAAAAGATTATCACAAGGAAGTGAAGATTGTCATTATTAAAGCTAATGTTATAGAGGATAGAAAAGCTATAAAAACAAGGTTATTGAATGGATTGAATAGAGAAATAGCTAATATGGTTGAGTTGTAGCACTATGTTGAACTAGAAGATATGGTTCATATAGCTACCAATATAGAGAGACAGTTGAAAAGAAAGGGCAATACATGTCAAAGAGGTAATTTGGACTCCTTTTCAGCATGTAGGTTGAATTATAGGAGAGAAGGGGTGCCTCATCGAAGTTGAATACCGTGGGCAACAAAGATGAACCATCTAAGGCTTGGAGGAAAGATTTGACCACTAAAATAAAAGGTAAAGTTGAGATCCCATCTAATCATAATTGTTATATAAGTGGTTTTAGGTGTTTCAAGAGTGATGATATAGCTTCACAATGTTCAAATAAAAGGATTATGATTATGAAGAAGCATGGGGACATTAAATCTGAAAGTGTTAAATCCAAAAGGAAGAGATTCCATCACTTTAAAACTATAGTGATATTGAGTATCCAATTAATAGAGAGACTTTGATGAATATAAGATCACTTAATACACATATTAAGGGGGATGATGTAAAGCAACAAAAGGAGAACATATTCCATACTAGATGCCACATAAATAATAATGTATGTAGTATGATTATTGACAATGGAAGTTGTGCTAATATTGCTAGTACTATTCTTGTTAGAAAATTAAGTTTGAAAACTATTAAACATGAAAGGCCTTATAGATTTCAAAGGTTAAATGATTGTGGAGAAATAAGAGTTACTAAGTAAGTTATGTTTTTTAAAAAAATATAAGGATCAGGTTTTGTGTGATGTTGTATCTGTGCACGCTACTCATTTATTGTTAGGGAGACCTTGGAAATTTGATAAGAAAACCAAGCATGATAGGTTTAAGAACAATTATTCCTTTAAAAATGATAAGAAGACATTCACACTTGTACTATTGTCTCTTAGACAAGTTTATTAAGACTAATTAAAATTGAAAAGAGAAAGCAAAACCAAAATAAATGATCAACCATGTGAGGATATAAGAAAGAGTGAAAATAAAATGAGCTGGGAGAGAAGAAGGTTAGATTAGGCCAAAATAGGAATTAATAAGGATTCAACCAAGAGAGAAGAGAAGAAAAAAAGTGTGAGAAATGAAGAGAGTGTGCAAAAAAAAATGAAACATGTTAGGTTTTATGCAAAGAGGAGTGAGATTAAGAATGCTTATTTTATAACATGCCTATAATTTTACTTGTGTATGATTTTAATATTAATGACCTCGATCATTGTATTTCTACTGTTTGTGTATTTTTATTACATGATTTTAAGGACATTGTTCCTGATGAGATTCCTAGTTAACTTGACCAAACCTAGGTGAGACCTATCAGGTTAATTCTAAGAATTTTTTTTAAAATTTTTATTCAAAACACCATTTTTTTATTTTTTTTATTTTAAAACAAAAAACTTTAAACAATATTGCTCTGGGATTGACACAACAAATCCATAATCCAGGCGTGTACCGGCCGGGTCTAATAACCGTGTTGAGTACAACTTGTAACACTCATCAATAGGTATTGATTGTTTCTCCTCCCTTAATCAAACTTTAATTCACATTTCATGGCAAGGGGTTATTTGTTTACAATGTTCTCTCTTTTCACCACAACCCTCACCTCTGGCAATTACAAGGACCTATTACTGGTCATATTACATAGACACGACAACAGCCAGTAATAATAGTATTGATCTCCATTGCAGCAATACATTTTGGTTTCTAAATATGAACCCTGTTGTGCGCTAATTTTTTGAAAGATTGACAATGAGCTGTTCTAATCAGTTTCGAAAATACATGGTTTACTGCTGATCGCATCACATATTTATGAAGTGTACATGCCCATGTTAGTTCGCTGTTAAAACATTGATTGTAAGGTTGTAGGTCACAAATCAAGGGGGATAAGATGCTTTAATAGCAGGAAAAAATAGGTCAGCTTTCATGGCTAAAGCTCCACGTCAATGGAAGGATGACTTTAGAGGGATTTGATGTTGCTATGTAGAATAGCTTACAGTAATCAGAGAACGTAATTAAGGCTTCGAAATGAAAGAAACCCAATTTAGTTTAGTACTGTTTGAATGTGTAGTTTGAATATTAATTCCTTAGTCTCCAATGCTTATACATGCATGTAAAACAATGTAGAAAATCTTTCCATATTTGTGGTTTAAGTTGATTGCAAAAGGAAGAACAAAGATTATCATGGAGTGTGAACCAGCTGAAGATATGCAAGATAACTAAGATTATTGAGAATGTAATTCATATTTAATTTACTGCAGCTCTGGAATGGTTAAATTAAGGTTAGGTTAGGATGTGTCTCCTTAATTAATCCTTATTACTAATACTAATTTGAGAAATTATAGAATAAATTAACTATTTCTAAAGAAAAAGTTTTATGGACGTAACCAATAATTATCTAATAACTGTGATCACCTTTTCATTAATTGATTTAAATTTAAAGTAGTCTTAATGATTAAGGATTTTTTTTTTCTTATATTTCAACTTAAATTGTGATAAGTAAAATTAAAATTTTAAAAGAGAGAATTGAAATTTTAAATAGGATAATAAACTCAGGTTCGGTAAATATTGATTCAAACCCAGAAAAAAAGAGTACATCATCTAGTATTTTTTATTTTTTTTATTAACGTGCGTGTCCGGGTCAGCTTGCGCGCACCTTGATTGATCTCATGGGCCCTGAAGTTAATGACCATATAAGCCTTCAGTGGCTCCGAGGTTTGTGAGACTCGAACTGGTGATCTCCAGGGAACAAATCTAGGGTCTGACCAGTTGAACTACACCCCCTCAGAGTTACATCATCTAGCATTTATTAACAACATGAGTGTTGGATGCTCCCTTTCACACCTTTTTCTTTTTCTTTTTTCCTTTTCTTTTCTTTTTTATGTTAGAAATCACATAATATGAAGTGTATTAATTCCATCCCTACTTAAGGTACACTTCAATTAATTTATTGACATTAGTGCTTTATTTTTCCTAAGAAGTTTTGAGTTCGAAGTTCTCTTCTACAATTAAAAAATTTTACCAATGGCACAAATATAGTTATTTTACGTGGATGATACCAGCTTTTTATATGTTATCATGGTCCAGGGTTGCATGCCCTTCATGGAAAAAAGATGTCTATCATTTGGTAGCCTAATAGAAGAATAATAATTGCCCTTTCTGAATTATGATCAAATTATTCTCCCTTGGAAGATTAGCTTAACTGTAAGTTTGATTTTTATTTTTTTTATTACTAAATCGGGTTGTTCCATGCCTCCCTCAATTAAAAGAAGTTTGGATTTCAAAGTTGAATGTTAAGTTTAATCTTAATGATCTGATCTCTATACTTGGAATCTAACTATTCTTACTAACTATATTTATAATTCCAGACTTATAGCTCCAAACTAAACTTGTAATGACGTATTTAAAATTTTGTGATTCTTTTTTTTATATAGATAAAGAAAACTTAAACTTGAGAAGTAATAAATAAAATAAAAACTTGAGGAGTAATTAAACAACTTAAATGCTTTAAATGCAAAAGATAACTTAATAATTCAAGATAAAAAAAAAACAAACAAACTTATTATATGATTCTTGATTTGATTACAGTCACGCACAAAACTTCCTTGACAAGAGAACATGAACTAATATATTTTTTGATATTTTTTGGGATTTTTGATAATGAAAATTATAAATCTACCGAATTACAATGAAAACTATAAACTTACTGGATAACAAGCCTGTAATTACAAGCCTGCTGATTATCATCTAAAAATTATTAGCCTACAAGCTAATTGCTTATTGATTATCTGCCTGTAGAATTACAAGTTTATTAATAATAGGTTTTGAAGATCGTGTAAACTTTAGGCCTTGAGTTATATAAAAAAATTATACATAACTATTTATTAACCACCCACTTTCTTCGTTATTTAAATATTTCAAGGATGCAACCCTAAAACTACCCATTTTCATTACCTTACATGCTTAAAGTAATTAGTTTTCTTACAAGTCTAGTCCTAATCAAATCTTGTCTATGGCCGAGTCTGTCTTTCATTTCTTTTTATTTATTGACCCTCTAATCTTTATGTGTAGTACTTATCTGGTCCAACCCACAACCAATCCTGTCTTTTTTTATTTTTTTTACCCCAGACTTTATTTTCATATGAAACACTTACTAAGTCCACCCCATTACCATACCCAAAATCTTCAATAACTTCTATGATTAATTTAGTATGCAACAGTTATATACCATTAGAAAGTTCCCTTGAGAAGGGCCCCTAATTGGTTTATTGCACATAATAATTACTTGTATGGGTTGGCTGGTAGTTGAAGACTTGAAGTGCTCGTGGTGTACAATTCACTTGCCTCCCTGTCTGGTTTGAGAATGAAGAGTACCATCACAGGAAAGATTACATAAAATGCACATGTTATAAACTTTTATTGAAATATGAAGAAAAGGTGGGTGAGACATTGTGCGCAATGAAGTTGTTCATGCTATGGACGTCGTAATTTTTTTTCCCTCTTTTTAACTGCTGATCAATTACTATAAATTTTACTCCGTTCTGGTCCTGTCAAAAGTAAATTATCTACATTAAAATTAAAAGATTCGTGAGAAGTTTATTATATTAACCATCAAATCAAGTCCTTAACTGAAGATGTAATATGATTAAAATATTAATTATATTAAAAATGAACCTTTTTTTTCAAGAACAATCGGGTCTAAAATCTATAGTGTAGAACTTTTCAATTTTTAACTTCGATTTTGATGAATGGCCTATTTAAAATAAGATATTTTTCATAGAAATATTGTTTGATAGTTCAAAAATATCATGAAAGCAGTTCGAAAATTAAGTTTTATAAATCACGTAAAAAGACATTTTAATTTGAAAAAAAAAATATATTGGTGTTCATAGCAGTAGGAGGTCCTTTTACTCAATATATGATAGTTATATATGATAGTTAAGTAGGTTACCATGTCTGGAAATCATTAATTATTTAATTAAAAAATATTTCAATAATTAAAAAGAGGAATTTTTGTATTGAAAAAAAGAAGAGAGAAAGATGATATTTAATAGCTTTTATTATTAACTCTTAAAGGATAGGTCTAATAGTTAAAATGTTGGTTTTTTTTTCTTTAACTTCTCAAGTTCTAGGACCAACTCAAAAAAATTACTCCATAAAATTTATTCATTTGAATATATAAAGCTGATATAGTAGGTGAATTCTAAAAACCATACGTGGAAGAAAGTTAATTTTGATTGAAGTATTAGTTAACTTAAAATATATTTTATCATCGAATTAAAAAATTAAATATTTATTTGAGAATCGATATTTTTTAATATCAAGTCGTAAGTTTTCTATCTTAGATGATAGGAACTTTATATTCTTTTTATTTTCCAAACATATTTTAAATTATTTAATATTAGATAATAATATAAATTATATCCTGAAATCTCACCTAAAAGTTTAAAGTATTATGTTAAGATGATTTTTTGACATGGTATCAGAGCCTTAATGATTAAGCGATCACGAGTTTGAATCTTGCTATCCCTATTTATTTGATAAAAATTAAGTACAAGGTAATGAAAATATGTGCAAGTTTCAAGCTCAAAGGGCTTTCACTTAAGAGAGGATGGGTTAGATAATAATATAAAATATATTTTAAAATCTCATCTAACAATTTAAATTTTGAAATCTCATGTAACAATTTAAATTATTAGATTGAAATGTTTTTTTTTTAATATCGAAAGACATCATAAAATTTATCTAAAGACATCATAAGATGCCAAAATATGTGTTGTGACATTTTCCTTTTTATGTGCTAAAAGCAACATGCTTAATATGTTGACAACACTCTTGTTAGAAGTTGGAAGTTAGGCATAATTACGCATCCACAAATGCTTTCTCCCATGAAATTGGTGCAATGAATTGATAGATCGGTTGGGCGGTACTCAAATTTAAAGCAATTTAATTCGGGGACTGTGTATGACGCAATCGAAAATCCATACAGAATTGAAAATTATTATATTTAATAACAACTTGTTTGATTGATCATGCTACGCCGCGGGATCAAGTATTTTTTTTCAATGCAACATAAAAGATGTAGACACTGTTGATGATATTTTTTCTGTGAGAAAAATTTTAACTTCAAACTAAAAGTTTTATATATGTGTTCAGTAAAATAAATTGAAAATTATATGTGTTATTAAATGACAACAAATCCATTGATTCCAACTAAAAATTGAGTTAAAAAGCTGATATAAAAATTTTATTTCTTAGAAAATAGATACAGAATATTTGTTTTAGTTTGAAACTGAGTTTTTAAAACTTTAATTGATTTAAATCAATAAAATTGAGTTTTATTTTTTAGAATCAAGCATTAACTCAACATCAAAATTTATTTATAACGTTGCGAGATCTCCATATAAAACAAACTAAAACGAAATATCAATCTTAATCCTAAGTCAATTTAATGTGAAAAGATTAAATCTGGAATAAAAAAGTAAAAGAAAACCAAAACATTGTGGGCAACTATTGTGGCCTATAGTAGATTGTGTCTTTCTCTTAATTACATTTTCATATTTTTTTCGTCTCGCATTATCTTGTTTGTTCATGATTTCAAACATCATTTTATGATTTACTGAGCATCAATTTTATGAAACCATAACAAAATTATTAAATGGGAAGCAAAATAACTCAATAAAAAAAGGATGAAAATAAAAAGAAAAGAACTCAATCAATAAAAAGAAAAAGGAGGATATTAATAGTAAAACAAATCTTGAGATGGTTTATTGTTCACTAGGTAAGGGCTCATGCTATGCCACTAGCCGACCCAAATTTGTTTCAACGTAAAAAACAGATGCTAAGGTGATGCAAGTATTTCTAAAAAAGCAGATCATTGAATTGATTGTATTTAATAAGCCCAATTAATTCAAATAATACGAACAAAAAAACACAATGACAGTAAATAAACTAGCAAAAAAAATGGCAAAAAAAAAAACCCGACTCAAGCCCATCTCTATTAGCATGTCAAATCCGTGAATTGGTCATAATACCAGAGTAGCTCCATCAAAAGCAAACTGAATAAAAGTATGAAACTCAATTATCAAATAATCTAATGTTGAAGGGTGGAACTGGAAATAAAATAAAAACAAATTAAACAAAGCAACAAGAAAAAATCTGAGTCAACCTAGGTTAACCTGCTAACTCTGTGATCATAGAAATAAGATTGAGATAACCCCACAAAAAATAGATTTAAAAAAAATACAAATTCTCAATTTCCAATAAATCAAATGTTGAAGGAAAACATTGAAGGAAAAAATTGAAAAAAAATCAATTTTAAAAAAGAACCTAAAAAATGTCAACACTTGTTAACTTTCAAAACCCATGACCCTAGTTAAAAGCCTGAAACTAACAAAGCAAAATTCTAGATCATCAAAATGATAAGGAGTAAAATTGGAAAAAAAAAATGCAATAAGAAAGGATCCAAAACAAAATAAAATACAATTAAAAGAATGGGGACAAAAATTAATATAAAAATAATTTGAAATCAAATGTTGAGTGAAGAAATTGAAAACCAAATTCAATTAGAAAAATGAGTAAAAATAAACAAACATTAGTAAAAAGAATGAGGATCACATTTGAAATAAAAATTAAATGAAAATAAATGATGAGGGGAAATTTTGAAAAAAAAATCAATGAAAAAAAGATGAAAAAAAAAAACAAATAGCAATCAAAAGAATGAAGGTCGATTTGAAAACAAAAAACAAAGTAAATAATACATTTATTTTTTAGCAAGGGGAAGAGAGAAAAAAGAGGGATAAGAAGAAAAAAGTCTACCAGAGCTCAACCACAACGTCATCGAATGCGTGGCATTAATGGAAAAGGATGATGAGGCACTTGCCAGTATGCGTCAACAATTTTTTTAATAATATTTATATAATTTAAAAGATCAAATTATCTCCTTGTCAACTTATTTATTACAAAAAACCAATATGAAAAGACAAAAAAGTCATTGATATAAGTTGAATCATTTTTTTCTTGTAAGGGAATATAGTCTTTACATAGTACCTTTAAAACATAAAATGACTGAATTACTACCATGCAACATTGTAAAATATTTTTTTTGGGCAATATAATCATCACATTGTGCATTTAAAAGATAAAAAGAATAAATTGTTTCCAATTAATCTCATAATGACTAATGAACCCTTAAAAAATCATTTTACCCCTAACACTAAGACTATTGATTTTTTTAAAACGGCAAAGTTTTAATTCCACTGTTGCAGTGAATATTAATCTATGATTAGGTGCATAGGGAATTCTCCTTGCTTTCAAAGTTTTTTTTGTAATAACTCAAAAATCATTTCATGGTTTACCAAGTATTAATTTTATAAAATTAAACTATAATTGTTAAATAAAAAATAAAAAGATTCAATAAAAGATAAAAGAAGGATGCAAATTAAAAAAAAAAAAAGAACCAATCAAAAAGAAAAGAAAGAAGTGAATGAATGAAAGAAAACAAATTGAGGTGGTTTAATTTATTTTTTATAGAAACAGTGTTTCCACCTCAAATGTTTTAATTGTATTGAAAATATGTACATCTTTTAATTAGTTGGATCTCAACATCTTTTAATTAATGGCCCAATATTTTGTACTTGTAATCTGTCTTTTTCTTTCGTTCCGTTATTGGAAGATACTGCCTTTGAACTAATATTGTAATCTTGCATTTATGGAAGATACTGCCTTTGATTAGGTTGCAAATAGGATTTTAAATTAATTTTTAATATAAAATAAGAAGGTGCCGGGTGAGGTAGATGCATTTTCATATATCATAAACATTTCCAATTGAAGAATGAAAAAATAAAATTAATTGAAAATATATAAATTATTAAATTAAACAAGAATTGTTATCTCTAATTAAAAACTAAAATGAGAAGTTGATCTTTCTTTTAAGAAGCAAACGATAGATTCATATACAAACACTTTTATCTTAATTGTCCTTTTTATTTTATATTTTTATTTATTTATCTTGGAAGTTAATTGTTATCGCTAAACATATATGAATTTTGTTCTTCTATATTCATCATGCAAGTACAATTTACAAGAAAGAAAATTAAAACAAGTTAGAATAATCTATTTAAGATAATGTGAAATTATAAAAACAATCTAAAGAAAAGATTACTATTTAAAAACATTTAAACTAAATAATTTTAAAAATAAGACAGAGATATTAATTAAAATTAAAAATTTAAAAATTATTAAATACTTTTTATTATTCAAATTGCATTCTTTATATTTTCCATGTTTGCAACCTTATGAAATCGTTTACAACTTCACTTGAAAAATAGTATATTTTAGCAAACTCTTTTTTTTTCATAAATTAACAAAGTCTTAACACTATTGGGTTTCTCGAAACATATATACATAACAGAAATAGTAAATTTAAAAATCTTTTAGGATTCTCTAGGATTTTGTTAGATAGATCTAGAGTTATTTACGGTTTATACGAAGATTACCTGAAGATCAGATGTTGTTTTCAGCTTTGAATATTTGCTATAAGGTTGAGTTATCACAAACCACAAGTCATCCAGGTGTCCGGTCTCTAACGGTAATTTACACAAACCACTAGTGAAAAATCTTCTAAAACCTTTTAAGAGAGAGAGATTGTTATATCTTATAATGGTAGCTCTTTTCTTTTGTGTTTTAGGTGTTTATGTACTCACCCATAAAAAATAAAAGGCATAGCTTTTTTATTTATAGAAAAACCTAAAAATGCAATAAATAATAAAAAATCAATTTTCCCCTTAAATAATATCACATATATTTAGAAATTTATTCAATGAAGTCCTTACTTGAATGTTTCTAGGTCTAGACTTGTAATCCCTTATATTAATTACATTTTAAGCCTCAATTTCTAAAATTTATTTATATTCAAGTCACACTTGATTAATCATCTCATTTTAATTTCTGACCAATGGTTGACCTATTAGGTTCCCTAATAATTTGGCTCAAATATAAATCATAATCCTCAATAAAATAGGATTAAATAAATTAAACAAATTAATTCATTATTAATTCAACAATTGATTGATTTATATTTGAAGATCAAGTACAATATCTAGCAACTTGTCATGATCCCCTAAATGTTTAAAAAAGTCATAAGTGGTTTGACTTAACCTTTCAATGACCAGTTTCTCATTGTAATTAGTATCCCTTCATCAACAATGTTCCAATTTAAATATTATAGCATGAAGTGTGTCTACTCTATCAAATCATGGTTGTTCTTAACACCATAGTCATTGATTATTTGAATAAGATATAAAACTCTTTACAAATCTCATTCCACTTTACACAAGGATTTACAATGAACACTATTTGAGAACAGAATGAAAACTTTCCCTAATCCACTAGGATGAAAAATCTTCTCTTGAGTACTTAAATACATTCATATAGTTTGTGTTCTACCTAATATTTGTCCATCTGTTACCCTTGATTAGGAAAATATTTAGTAGGATCAAAATATAACACTCTCTATGTAAGATAAGTTAGTGATCTTAAGTCTAAAGATCACTCACACAATCATCACATGAGTCTTTTTATAGACACGTGTTATCTCTCCATATATAATTCTCATACGGGTCTGTTCAATGTACTTGTGATCTAACAAGCACTTACATATTAGTTCTAGGTACCTCTCATACCTCAGCATATGAGAATAACTGTTTTCTTTAATAAAGGAAAGAACAAAATATGTATCAATCTCAACAGCACTAATTAATGTCCAGTCTTAATAGAGCATTGATCAAGAACATTTAGAAACAATGCTTTGATGCAATAAGAATCTTATAATTTATAACTTTATAATTTATTTTACAAAATATTTTTATGCTAATGAATTTATCTTTACTCTAGATTCATTAATCAAATATTAGATTCATTAATAAAATATTTGATAAATATTAAAGATAGATAAGCCTTGATTAATAAGTTAAATATATCTACATGAACAAAGTCAATGTTATATGTACCAACTGATTGGTTACAAGGCATATACACTACCAATCTCCCACTTGCATTAAAACCAATCACTCATGTATCAATTATCATATCGTTTTATTTGTCGATAATGCTTTTACTGGGATAGTGGGTTCGTAGGAGGATTTACAAGATTCTTTTCAGTAGGTACTCGCTCTATCTTTACATATTTTCTTTCTATAATTCTCTAATAAAATGGAATTATCTAAGTATATTTTTGGATCATTGATGAGGCCTTGGTTTCTTTTTTATGTAATGGCTACATTGTTATCATAGTACAGGGCTACTAGATCAACAATCCTAGGAACCACATCTAGTTTAGTAATGAACTTTTTGTTCCAAACAACATCTCTTGTCTCTTCAAACATAGAGGTGTACTCAACTATAGTTGTAGACTTTACTTTGGTCTCTTATTTGATACTCTTTCATCTTACAACACTATTATTTAGAGTAAAATATAATTAGACTGAATTTCTTTTCAATATCTTATTGAAAACTAGCATCCAAATAACTATGAACTACTAGTTCATCTCCTCTATAAACCGAATTGTTTTTTTAATTCTTCTTAAGTGTTTAAGAACATTTTTAACTATCTTTCAGTGAATCTCACGTGCATTAGATTAGTATCTACTTGTTATGCTCAAAGCATAAGATACATCTAGTATTGTACATAGCATCGCATATATTATGAATCTTATATCCATAGTATATGATGTCATTTCCATTTTATCTATCTCAATTTATGTTTTAGGGCACATATCCTTGTAGAGGCGTATCGTATAGATAAATATCTTTTTTTGGATTCTTCCATGCTAAATCGTTTCAGCATTTTATCTATGTGCATGGATTATGATAATACAAGTAACTTTTTTGGATCTATCTTTATAGATCTTTATTCCTAGTATATAGGTTGCTTCTTTTATATCCTTAATGGAAAAAATTCTTAGACAACTAGATCTTGACTAACTAGAGTAAAGAAATGTCATTTCCTATTAATAATATGTTATGTATGTATAATTTTAGGGAAACGACTGTACTCCCACTGACCTTTTTATAAATATAAGGCTTATTCATATTTTTGATGAAATCAAATTTTTTGATTATTTCATCAAAATGGATATCCCAACTCCTTAAAGCTTGCTTAAATCCATAAATGGATTTTTATAGCTTGCATAATTTATTGGTAAATTCTTCATATCCAAAACTTTCAAGTTGTGTCACATACACATCTTCTTGGAGATTTCCTATATAAAAATATATTTTTGACATTCATTTGCTAAATTTCATAATTATGGCATGTAGATATAACAAGAAAAATCTTTATAGGTTTTAACATAGTTACCGGCTAGAAGGTTTCATTAAAGTCAACCCATTTGTCTTTGTTTTGTAACCTTTGGCAACACGTATAACTTTGTATGTTTGTAAATTGTTTTCCATGTCAATCCTTTTTTTAAAGACCCCCTAACATTCAATGGGTTTTATCCCTTCATGTGGATCAACTAAGGTCCATACCTGGTTAGTGTATATAGAATTCATTTAAGATTTCATGGCCTTAAACCATTTTTTAGAATCAATATCAGATATTAGTTTCATGTAATAGGCAGGCTCATCAAGTATAAGCAACTCATCACTTTCAGCTTTCATGAGAAGTCCATATCTCATTGGTGCATGACATGTCCTACCAAATCTATGGAGTTTTTATGTTTATTAAGCTTTAGGTTGAACATCCAATATTATAGCCTCAAGCTTAAGTTCTATTTGGATGTCAGTTTGTGATTCTTGAACTTCTTCAAGTTCTATTTTACTCTCATTGTTCCCTATTTGGATGTCAGTTTGTGATTCTTGAACTTCTTCAAGTTCTATTTTACTCTCATTGTTCCTTTAAAGAACAAATTCTTTCTCTAGAAAAGTCGCAAGTTTTAAGACAAATACTTTTGCTCAACGGGATGTTATAAATAATATCCAATAGCTTTTTGGATATTCCATAAACTTGTATTTATCTAACTTAGCTCCTAGATTTTTAGATACAATACGCTTCATATAAGCATTTCATCACAAATCTTTTAAGTATGATAAGATTGGTTTCTTACCATTCCATGTCTCATATAGAGTTCTATCAATATATTTTGATGAAATCCTTTTTAAAAGGTAAGTAGTAGTTTAAAGGGCATAGCTATAGAAGAAAGGTGAAAAGTTTGTATAGCTCATTATGAACAACATCATATCCAATAGTGTGCAATTTCTCCTTTCAAAATGTTTCCATTATAAGAGAATCTTATTCTCTTTTAGATAATCTTGAAAGTCTTGGCTGAAGTATTCACCATCTCGATCCGATTGAAGTATATTAATACTCTTTCTAGTTTTTTTTTTAAAATATTTATCTGAATTCTTTGAACCTTTCAAATGATTGAGACTTTCATCAAATACACATGATCATGCCCAATATGGTCATCACTGATCAAACATGTATATCCATCCATAGCAAAAATCATTATTGGTTCATATATATTTGTATGTATTAGACCTAACAATTCATTAGATTTTTCACTCTTTCAATAAAATGATGTTTTGGCTATCTTACCCAATAAATAAGCTTTAGAAATTTCATATGATTCATAATTAAAAGGATCAAATATCCTTCTATATGAACTTATAGGGAAAACTAAAAATCCTATAAATAACAAATTATCAATTTTCTCCTTAAATAATATCACATATATTATTTTAGGATGATTTTATAAATTTATTCAATGAAGTCCTTACATGATTTTTTTTAGGTCTAGAATTGTAATCTATTATATGAATTACATTCTAAGCTGTAATTTCTAAAATTTATTTACAAATAAGTCACACTTGATTAATCATCTCATTTTCATTTTTCACTAAGGTTCTTATGTGTGTCACCCATTAGGTTCCCAATAAGTTGGCCCAAATATAAATCATAATCCTAAATGAAATAGGATTAAATAAATTAAACAAATTAATTTATTATTAATCCAATAATTAATTGATTTATATTTGAAGATCAAGTACAATGTCAAGTAACCTATCATGCTCCCCCAAATGTTAGGAAAGTCATATATAAGATAACTTAGTGATCCCAAGTCTAAGGATCACTTACACAACCGTCACATGAGATTTTCCCTTATAGAATTTTTATGTGGGTTGGTTCAGTATACAAGTCATTCGATAAACACCTGTATATTAGTTTTAGTTATCCCTCATACCTCATCTTATGAGAACAACTATTTTCTTTCATAAAAGAAAGAACATTATATATACTAGTCTCAATAGTTCTAATTAGTATCCAGTCTTAAGAGGGCGTTGACTAGGAACATTTAAGAACAATGTTTTGATGCAATAGAAAACCCATAATTATAATAACTTTATAATTTTCTTTGCAAACCATTTTTTTCCTAAGAACTTTATCTTTACTCTAGATTCATTAATCAAATATTAGATTCATTAATAAAAATATTTTATAAATATTATAGATAAATAAGCCTTTATTAATAAGTTAAATATATTTACATAAACAAAGTCAATATCACGTATAATTAACTGATTGGCTACGGGGGCATATACACTAACTTAACATCCAAAAGATAAGATCCATTTAAGGATCATACCACCTCTAGGTTAATTCTTTGATAAAGAAATATGAAAGCAAGCGCGCGCGCACACACACACACACACACACACACACATATATATATATATATAAGTTTTAATATCCTAAAGACATGACCCTTTTAAGAACCATATCACCTTGGATTGATTCTTTAATTAAAAAAAAAATTCAACATATAACCACACAAGAAAAAGGAAGAACACATATAACCATACCATTTACTTAATAAGATAAAATCACAAATTTTGTAATAAGAAAACTTACACATCCACGCATGACATTCCACACCTAGGTCAAACAATTACACATAGGATAGGAGTATTGATTCCAATCTTATTACACCTCAAAAAATAAATCTCCAGTGACTTCATATCCCTTGAGATTGCTATGTAATGGCGCGAACCCCAAAACTTCAAATATTTTATCACAATTTACTTAAGTATCAATAACAATATTAAAAAATTATTTAAAATAAGCAATCCAGTGCATTATGTGTTTGAAAATGATCTTAAAAAATTGTGGGAGATGGTTAGAAGTTGTTGGAACTGTGACCAGGCAACGATGACACATAGTTACATGCGTGGATGCGTGACCAATGTTATGGAGCATGATTACATGCGTTAGTGAAGGGGAAAGGCACACTACCAGAAAATTGATAAATACAAACGGAAATTTACCGACGGAATTACCGTGGGAAAAAAATTTAAAACAAAAAAAAAGATGACGTGTCATTTTTACCAATGGAATTACCGACGGAATTGTCCGTCGGTAATTCCCCGTCATTTCCATCGGTAACCTGTGAACACTTGTTCATCATGTCAATTACAAAGGGAATCACTCAGCGGAATTTTCCGTCGGTATTTTCCGAGATAGTGTTATTTGGCGGTTTTCTGAAAAAATTCAATTAATTTAAAATTTTCATTTAAATATTACAGACGGAATCACCGACGAATTGAAAAACCGTTGGTAATTGTTGGTGGTTTCTGAAAAAAATTTACGAAATTGAAATTTTAAATTAAATATTACCGATGGAATTACCGACGGAATAATTAAAAAATATTAATATTTAATTATCCGTCGGTAAATCCGTCGGTAACGCGCTCCAATAAAAAGCCTGAATCCCCTTATTTCACGAGACAGACTCATTTCTTCTCCTTATTATTCTTCTTCTTCTTGTTTTTGTTCTTCTTCTTCTTCTTCTTCTTCTTCTTCTTCTTCACTATATGTAAAAAACATCAATCTATATTTCTTTCTCTTCTTTTCTCTCCTCATCTCCTTCTTTTTTCCTCCATGCTTGGGTATGTCTTCTTCTTCTTTCTTCTTTTATCCTCTTAGTTTTTTTTTCATTAATATGCTTAACGAAATTTTTTTTCTTTCCTTAGCTTCACTTGCAACTACATTAAGGTAAGATTTTTTCTTTTTTCTTCTTTTTTCATGATTTTTTTCACTATATTTGTTTTTTATTTTATTTTTAATTGTTTTTGTTCTTAATAATTGTATAAATGTTGTTATGAGATTTTTTTTTCATATGAGATCAATTTTTAGTTGATTTATTTATAGGATTTTTAAATTTTTAGCAATTGCAACTTTATTTTTTTCATATGAATTTTTTTAGTTGAATTTATTTTTTCGTTTTATTTATTTGTTGCAAATTTGTTTGAGTTGATTTTCTTATTATTTTTTCCAAGCATTTTGAGTAATTTATGCTAATTTATACAGTGTTAATTTATGCTAATTTAATTATTTTATAATTTTATAAAATGAATTTTTATAAAATGTTTTTAAATAATTACCGACGGAAATTCCATCGGTAATTCCATCGGTAATAAAAAAAATATTATTACCGAGGGATATACCGACGAAATGAAGCGGATAAATTTATTTTTTTATTACCAACGGATTTACCGACGGAAAAGAAATTACCGACGAAAGATTCATCGACGGAGCATTTCCGTCGGTGATTCCGTCGGTAATTAATTTACCGACGGAATATGTGTCTTACGCCGACGGAAAAATTCCGTCGGTAAAACTGTTAAATCTTGTAATGGCATGTGAGTTTATGGACCAAGTGTGCCTCCTTTTCCTCTTCTTGCCTTCACTAGTGGTGAGCCTCTATATAATCTAAGGGAAGAGATCGAACCAAGGAAAGGTGGTTGTAAATTCTAGTAGAGAAGGTTGTGATGGTTTGTGGTGGTTGTAGCTGGGTTGTTTCGGTTTGTATGGAGGGATTGATTTGGTCGAAAAGGGGATTTTTTTATTGTAGAGGAAATAAAAATGTTGGTTGATGAGTTCTAGTCATGAGAAAAGGAGATAGGTTTTGAATGGTTTTTCATGGCAGAAAGGAAGTTTGCTCGGTCATAAAGAGAAAGATGAAACTATGGTCAATACGAGGCTATTGTGGTTATGATGGAGCAATGGTTAGAATCTAGCAATGTGGGTGAGAAAAAGAGGAGAGAGTGAAAGCATATAATTTTTTAAGATGGAGCAATGGTTAGAATCTAGCAATGTGGGCAGGCAAGTGCTCCCTCGCCGTCGGGGATAGGTTTGTGCTTTCCTGAAGCAATTAAGCTACAAGGGCTTATTATTATTATTATTATTTTCTATTTCAGATTTATCTTATATGGACTTGATAGGGGGACTATGGATCTTTGGCCCGTAAGCAAGTAAATTTCTTTCTATAAATATAGAAAACATTAAAAAGAGATTAATGTTATATAATAACACCACATGAGTGTCGTATAATATTAAGGGTGATTATTTTTTATTTAGTTTGATTTTTGTAAAAAAAATAACCAAATCAAATTTTTTTAAACCAACCGATTTCGGTTCGGTTCAGTTTTTAGGATAAAAATCAGTTCAAACTGGTTTGACTTGGTTTTTTCAGTTTTGGCTCGGTTTTTTCCGGTTTAGCTAGGTTTGGCTCGGTTCGGTTCGGTTTTTTCGGTTTCAGCCTTATAAAACCGAAACCAAACCGGTCGGTTTTTTTAAAATTTTAATCGGTTCAATCGGTTTTTTTTCACGGTTCGGTTTTCTCGATTTAATTGTTTTTTGGTTTTTTTATTCACCCCAGTAATTTACAATGATGCATGTCTATTCCTTTCCTTAGGAGGTAAGGCGAAACTCAGACTTGTTCATTCTACATCTTTACTTATATGCATGTAACAAATGCACAGCGGGTTGATAAAAAAAATAATTCTGTAACTTTTTCTTTTTTCCTCTTATATTTTCGTCCAAAACTATAAAAAAATTGAAAATGGAAAATAATAAAAACCTAAAAGTTTCTTAGAAACCTTCTACATCGTATTTAAAAGAAGCACTCGCGAGAAAGTTAATTAATTTGATAATTGTTTTTTAGTAACTTTCCATTAAAAACAAAGGGAAAGGTAAAAGTAATAATAATCTTATAAATGGGGTAAAAAAAATCTGCTCAAGATGTTGGAAACAAAATACATTAAGGACGTCAAAGAATGGATAACTTAATTACCAGTTTCTTGATAAGAAAACCTCAAAGAATTTCATAATTATATTTAAGGTAAATAAAAAAATCTCAAATTAAAAAAAAAATAAAAAAGCTCAGTGTTTTAATGCTGACACTCACACAAAATACTGTAGATTAAAATAATATAATGATTATTTTTCCCTTCTCAATAAAAATTTGAAACACCTCCAGAAGATAAACGCATCAAATTAATAAATTTCTCTTGATTTAAGCCTTTGTATAATGTAGATGAATCTACGTTTTCTATATGATGAATTTGGTGCAACAATATACTAACATACTTGCAAGTCTCACTTAATACTTCAAAGAAATATGAGTTTGCTGATACGTTTAGCCAAATGTACACCGATATTGTATTGCTTAGCATTTTATATTTCGTGGGGGTTCATGCCTGCATGTTGCAGGCCAATGACACTGGGCTTGGCCGGTGCTCTGATGGGCTTGAACATTGGTGGTTGCGATGGTGAGATCAATGAAAAGATGAAGGTGCATGTGTTCGCCACCACAGCCAATAAACAATGCAAGCACAAATGCCCATCCTGAAAGTCTCCAGTCCATCAACCCTATAGTTAATCCAATCCATTGATTTGGCCAGTTTTTTTATTTCCTTCAAAGTGGCTCGTTGATGATTTCTTTTGCTTTTTCTCAATTTCACTAACACAGGAATTACAAGTTTTTTACGGAATATCTCTGTCTATCTGCACCTTGATTTCAACAGCGAAAGTTGTTCCTCAGTTGCGAAATTTTTCACATCTGGGGCATAATCAGACCCTTTCAGATTTGAATCAGAAATCGTAAATTCTTAGCAACCACTTCCGTTGACAGATTGAGGCATGGACGAACAAGAATCTTCTGTTTCTTGATTAGCAACTTCAATAACTGCAGCGTCTGACTCTTCTGTCTGATGAGAAGACTTGAATCCATCATGTACAAGTATTGTTTTGCTTGCTCTGCCATTGCCTTTTCATGCTCAACGTTTGTAGGGGCAGCACAATTGCTTAAAGCATATCTTACTTCATCAATTATATCATCAAATTTAGCATTCACGGGAACAATACGTTTCCCAAATGCACTTCCTTTTTTCCTTGATTGAGTAGGTCTCTTATTTGTAGATTTTGATGGAAATCGACTGGTGTGATCTGCATGACGCGATGCAGATTCACTTGCACTGTTAGCTTCCTGGATTAACAAAATGTAACCAAAATGATGATCCTAAATAACAATAGAGAGAGATTCGTTAACTAAAAGATATCTTGTTTGGTCTTTTTGGTGGGAAAGATTTAATTCATAAGAAGGATTCGGAAAGATATCTTAGAGTCTTACCTAATAGTTTAAGTTATTGGGTTGAGATGGTTCTTTGACATGGTATCAGAGTCTTGATAACCAAGTCAAGTTACAAGTTCGAATCTCATCATCCCTATTTATTTGATAAAAATTAAACACAAGGTAATGTGGGCCTATGCAAGTTTCAAGCTTAAAGAGCTTTCATTTGAAAAGGTGTGTTAGAGAATAATATAAATAATATCTTAAAGCCTCACCTAACAACCTGAAACTTCTTCTCTTTTAAAATAAACCTTAAAGCAAGAATATTTGAAGTCTAGGAACAAAAACAAAAGTCAGAGTTGAGATTTACTTCCTCCCCTTTAAAATGGGAGTTTAAGATTCATTAAATAAAGATGAATGTACTAGCATATACATGCATGAACCCCTACTAATTATATACATTCATGAACTTCGAATAAATAATGAATCTAGAATTTTCGTAATTATTTCTAAACATTTTCCTTGCGTTTCAAGTTAAAAAGCAGAACCTTGTTGTTATCATTTTGTGATCACTTTTATTTTTCTACTCAATCAATCAGCAAACTGAACTTGGACGTAACTTGTTGACCATGGGCCAAGCCATCAACAATATTAGGACAGTGAATAGAGCTAGACTAGCACATTGATCTGTGTTAAGTCTTGGGTCAGGGCAAATTTTTTTTCAAACACAAAAAAAAAACATCTCTTAAAAAAAGTAAATTTTAACTATGAATTCAGAAGAAATTGTATATTAAATGATAAGATGGAAACGCAATGGATCTACTTGAGTCGATCTGAGTTGACTTGCTAAACTTATGAAAATAATATTGAAAAAAACAAATTGAAAAGTTTAATTCTTAATTAACTTAATGTTGAAGAATGAAATTAGTAAAAAATAACATTCAATTACAAAAACAAACCAAGTGAACTCAAGTCAACCAAGCAAACTCACGATGCAAGTCGTGCACTTCCTTGAATTCAATAAATTTTTTATCTCAAAAATTATTCTTTATTTAATTATACGATAATAAAACACATGAAAGTTTTTCTGTATCAAATAATCTTTTAAAAAGAAAAAAAACCATGATAGGCATCTGGGTCTAAGATAGCAAAAGTAGATAATTGATAACAAATGGTGAAATTATTTTTTTTTATTTTGAGATAAATAAAAAAATAGAGCATCAATAACAAAAAAGATGAAATTAGATTTTTTTAAAAGAAAAAAATAGGGACAAAAAAAATCATTAAACAAAAAAAAGAAAAAAAAAATATAATAGTCGGGATGTTGCAGATTACTCCGTCAAACTTATGCCTCAGCTCATAGACTCAACTAGGTTCAATGATTTTTCTTATTAATTTTTTCACCCAAAAATAAAATAACAAAAAAAAAGCTGGCGCGTGGGAGTGGTGGCCCAGCGTGGCTGGCCTTTTTACAAAAAGAGCTCGAACACGTGGGCTTTTTAGCTAGCATACGCACCCGAGCCTAGCTTTATATTTTTTTTATTTTTGAAAGGACAGATCACTATTATGAAAAAAAAAATGAGCTAATGATGCATCTTCTAGTGTTTATTGAAGCCAACACCAAAGCTTTCTAGAAAAGCGGGGCTTTGGTTTTTTTGCTAAAAAAACTATTTTCATCTTGTTTTTTACCCTAAAGATCATAAATAACTTGATAAATCTATTGATGGCCTCAAACAACTCAAAAATCATATGTGAAAAAACAATTCTTGAACCAAATGTTGTAAAGAATGTATCTTTTACAAAATGGGTTCGTGAAGAGATACTTGTGTTGATTTGCACATAGAGAACCATATATTCCTCACAAGACCATGGTAGAAAGGATAGCTGGGTCAACTTCTAGTTCTACCAATATGCATGAAGTTATAGATGAAAATAGTAATCCTTATAGGAATATTATTATAGATATCATGGGAATGAATCAGGGTTATGTTGGTCAATGTCTAATAGTAAATGAAGAATATAATATAAACATAGCCACGATGGGTGCACAAATCACAATAAATTATTAGTCATTGCACAGGTGTTCAGCATCAATTCAGATCATAGGTTGAGTGAAGTCGGTTACAAAATTGTTGAATAGGTGAAAAGAATTTACCTAAAGGGAATAGGCTAAAAGAGAACTTTTATATTGCTAAATCCATGATGAAACCCCCCGGCCTAGGATACAAGAAAATTAACATGTTTCCAAACTTCTACATGTTGTAATACCTTGAAAATACAAAGTTGACCGAGTACATAACATGTGGGCATACTCATTATAAACCCAAAACTGGCAAGGAAAGAACTCTTGTTGCACATAGAATCACACCTAAATTATAGAGGTTATTCATGTCACCAAAGACTATTAGCACATGACATAGCACCAATCACATGATGAGATAGATGGAGTAATGGTGCAACCTTCCGATAGTAAAGCCTTCAAACACTTTAACATTGTGCATCCTCAGTTTTCAGTGGAGATAAGGAACATGTGTCTTAGGTTATGTATAGACGGTTTTAATCCATTCGGGTCTTTTGCTGCTCTTTATTCTTGTTGGATGGTGATACTCATGGTTTACAACTTGATGGCTTAAGAATATCTATTTCCCTGATGGACATGCTTTGAACATATCAAGGTTGCTAAATTTATAGGATTGCAGATTGTATAGAATGAAGAGTCATGTATGCCACGTATTTATGCAAACACTCATTCTATTAGCTTACTAGAATTTATTGCCAAAAGGGATATTGGATACACTCACGGAGATTAGTCACTTCTTTAGAGATATATGCTCTAATAGGGGTGTGCAAAAAAAATCAAAAAACCGATTAAATCAAGAAAACCGAAAAAAAATAACCGAAATAACCGAACCATAAAAAAAACCGATTAAACCGATTAGAATCTTTTTTAAAATTTTTGGTTCGGTTCGGTTTCGGTTTAATAAGCCTGAAATCGAAAAAACTGAACCGAACCGAACTGGTTCAGTTAAAAAAATACTATAAAAGCGCTTTATAATTTTTAACCCTAACATCTCTTTACTCCTTACCCCGCAGCCCTCACAAGCCGCCCCCAGCCCTCACAAATCTCAGAACTCTCAAATCTCAATCTCTTACACTCTCATATCTCAATCTCTCACACTCTTAGCTTGATAAAAAATAATTTTCCCATCACTGTACAAAACTTCACAGATCTAGTCGTCTAACAAGTTTTCAATCTTCATCTTGCAGATTGGTAGATCTTCAACAAGGCTTGGAGAAGTGTTGGGCTCCTCGTAGATAAGCCTTTGTTGATTATGAACCAATCTCTTAACGTTCATCTTTTCTCTAAAAACAATTCAATCAGATGCTCTAATATTTACAAGCTATTGATGCTGCTTCTTCTTTCACTCTTGGTGCCAAATATTATTTGCTTTTAAAACTCCATTTTTGTTGTTAATGAGAGTGACAAGACATTAAGCATTCTAAACCATTCTACAGAGGATTATGTAATCCTTGTAATGAAATATCACATGACATTAAGCACAAAACACAATACAGGTTTTTGCCGGTTGTTTTTGAAAAATAACCAAAACCAAACCGAAATCGGTCGGTTTGAACCGGTTTCGGTTGTCTTTTTTTAATAAAAAACATCAGTTTGGTTACTTTTTATAGATAAAAACCGAACCGAACCAAAAATGATCACCCCTATGCTCTAACAAGTTGCAAACATAACACATGGAGAGGCTTGAAATGAATATCGTCCAGACAATTTGCAAACTTGAGATGACATTCCCTTTATTATTCTTCGACTTAATGTAGCATTTACCAATACATCTACGATTTGAGGCAAGAGTCGGAGGCCTAGTCTAATATAGATGGATGTATCCATTCGAGAGGTTAGGAATTACACATGCATCGTAATTAAAATTCTATTATTTTTTTAAAATTAAAAACATTCATTTAATTCCATGAAAGTACTTATTCAACCTTAAGAGAAAAGTAAAAAACAAGGCGTATATTGAGGCTTCGATATGCAAGGCTTATATCGTTGAAGAGATCTCAAAATTTATCTCATACTATTTAAGCCTCACTTAAGAACAAGAATCAACCACAGTCCAAGGCATGATGACAGTGGGCAAGTTCCTTTGAGTGGAAACTTGTCAATATTCTCTCATCTTGGATGACTCGTACCAAAAAATATTGTAAAGAGAAAATATTTGACAGAAATAGAATTCGAACAAGCACATAATTATATTTTATTTAATTGTGATGAACTAAGGTATATTTAATAAGTACAATATTCCACATGTTGTTACTTTTGAAATAACTATTATACTATCATAAATTGATAGATTATTGAATTCCTCATAGGCAACATCATCAATTTTTACTATCCAAAAACTCATAGCTAACTGAATCCCAAGTATTTTGATTACAAGATGAACAATTTTTCACGTGGTTCGAACACATGTAAGGACTTGTTTAATTATTCTTATCTCTCAAGATACTTAATTTAATCACACATTTCTCATTAATTGTGATGGAGAAGTAATTCATGTTCTAGATTTATTGGGAGGGAATGCTAGTGTTTCTTTGAATTTATTAAGTATGGGTCATAAAAGAAAGGTGAAATGCTATAACAAGTATTTCATTAATGGACATGTGTTTTATACTGAAGCGTATGGTTAGGGTAGAAAGACATATAACAGTGGGGTTTGTGTTAATGAATGGACTTTTAATGAGTTTGAAGTTAACTAATATGGAAAGTTAGAAGAGATCATTGAATTGCAATATAATATCAAGCAGAATGAAGTCTTTTTATTCAAATGTTATTAGTATGATACCATTGATAAAGGAATCATATTAAATATCCATCATGGTTTGGTTGAAATTAATGCAAAGGCTAGACTCTGCAATGCCGATGATGTCTTTGTTTTTGTCAAGCAATACCACCAAGTTTATTACATACATCTATAGTGAAAACCAATCCCAGGGGTCATGTCCAGGTTTTTCAGGATGGCAACGATAAATTAATTGTGCGAGATGATGTCTTTTAACTTGATAAGTTAGTTGATCTATATCGAGTTGCTTCATCTAATGACTTAGAAGAAAATTCAAATTTTTGCATCACCAAGAATACTTTTGTTAATGCTGACATTGAGGAATTAAATGATATTTTGAGAACCAACAGACATACACAAGTTAATGAAGATAATGATAGCAATTAAATCAATGTAGAAGATTGCGATGAATATGATGATGATGAAATTGAAGAAGAAGACAATTCTGATTAATTTTCACAACACAAATATGTAATGCCATAAAATATAATGTAATATTTCTGGACAAAATTAACTTTAATGTAATGACAATGACATTTATTTATTATTAAATCACAATGAAATATTTATTTTATATGATTTTACTATTATACATAGAATTGGTGTTATTGTGTTGTATGTGATGTTGTGATTTTAAGTATTTACCGAATAGATATATAAGGAATACAAATATAATCTGGCAACATAAAATGTTTTGCATCAATGGACATTCCAACAGACCTATAAAATACAAACAGATACATCAACGGATTAAGTCTGTCGATATATTCCAAAAAGTTAAGGTATTGTTCACTTCTCACTTGGACTATTTATTATTGTTCCATACATACAAGATCATTGGTGATTAATGTACGTCGGTATTTTTCCGAGAGCTAAGATATTGTTCACTTCTCACTTGCATTGTTTATTATTGTTCAACAAAAACAGGATCACCGATGATTAATGTACATTGGTATTTTCCCGAGAGCTAAGGTATTGCTCACTTCTCACTTGCACTGTTTATAACTTTTCTTTGTAGACGGAATCGCCAACGGACTAAAGTAGTCGGTAAAAGTTGGTGAGTTTCTGAAAATTTTGGATTAAATTAAAATTTTCAATTACACTTTACAGATGGAAACACTAACGGAAAAATTTAAATTTTAAATTTAAATTTTCTGATAGTAAAGACATCGGTAATACTTAGTGTGTTTCTGAAAAAAAAATTATTAAATTGAAAATTTCAATTAGACTTTATAGATAAATACATTAACGGAAAAATTAAAAATAAAAATTTTTAATTTACCATCGATAAAGACATTGGTGATAAGTGGCAGGTTTTTGAAAACTTTTTATTAAATTAAAAATCTCAATTAGACTTTACAGACGAAAACACCGATGGTAAAATTAAAATATTAATTTTAAATTTTCCAATGGTAAAGACGACTATGATACATGGTGAGTTTCTAAAAAAACAATTTATTAAATTGAAATTTTCAATTAGACTTTACAGACAAATACATCAACTGAAAAATTAAAAATATTAATATTTAATTTACCATCTTTAAAACCGTTGATAAAAAAACCTCAAATTAAAAGACCAAAATTCTTAAAATCAGAACAGATAGGCACATCTCTTGTTCTCTTTTCCTCTGCAGCTTCTTCTCTCTTCATACCAAATCTTCATCTTTCTTTCTCTTCTCTCCTCAACTCATTCTCTTCTCTTCTCTTCTCTTCTCTTCTCTTCTTCTCCATACATAAGTATGTCTTCTCCTCTATTCTCCTTTCTTCTCCTACTCTTCTTGTCTTGTTATTTAATGATTTGTTCGACTTTTTTTTCTCTTCTCAGGAAGGTAAGATTCTGCTTTTCCCTTCTCTTTTTTACTTTATTTTCATTTTATTTTTTATATATATTTTATATTTTTTTGTTATTAATAATCGTATAAATATTATTGGGAATTTTTTGATTCATTTTCAGCTTTTCTATTATTAATTAATTTCTTTGTAACTAATAATTGTGTAAATGTTATTGGAAACTTTAATTTAAAAAAAAATTGTTCTTTAATGATTGTATATAAATTGTTTGAATTTTTTTTAATTGTTTTTTAATCTTTCTATTATTTAATGATTGTATATAGATTGTTGGAGTTTTTTTTTTATTTTCTTGTTCTTTAATGATTGTATATAGATTGTTGGAATTTTTTAAATTTTTTTCTAATTTTCTATTATTAATAGGTTAGCTAATTTATTTGTGTTAACAAACAATTTTTAATTTCATAAAAAATAAACAAAAATATTGAAAAATAAACAAAAATAATAGGCATCATAAGAAATAATAAAAATAGCTAATATAATAGTTAGGATAAATAAATAGTTTTTAATGTGAAATATTGATACTACAAATCCTTTAATGTGTTTATATTTTCCTCCAATGATCATTTCACAATGGCCATAGCAAAGTTAATTAAAATTTTGGTTAAATTAACATAATTAAAATTATTCGATTAACATAGATAGAAATAAAACCAACGAGTTTGTGGTAATCCAATTTAAATTGTTGTGTATTTGCAAGTTTAAAATTTTTGGGTAGTTTCATGTATAGGGGAGGTGCTTCTGATTTTTTTTTAAAAAAAAGGAATGGTTTACGGTACCTAAATCCTTTAATATATGTAGATGCCTAGGAAAAAGTCAATAGCACATCGTACGGATAGGATCGTTGCTAATTCTTCTAGTAGAAATTCACCACGAGTTGTTAGGTGCTGACCAAGAATAGACACCTAAGACATATGCATCCACTCACGACGCGAGCTCGTCGAGTGCGATGCCACCACATCGAGGGGGAGTCCCTATATAGTGGGATCTATTTACTCGGAAGTATCAGGCTTAGTGGAAGAATAACCTTCCATTTTCTCATCACATTGACATGTTAATAATTTTTGAAAAATTAATTTCAATTAATGAATGCAATTTCAAGTTTACAAACATTGAGACTACCAGAACCATTAACATCAGCAATAAAATCATCGATGAAAATTCTATTATTTTAATAGAGTCAGGTTTCCAAACATCCTGAATGGAAACTTATGATTGATGCATGATTCAAAAGGTATAAGGTTAATATTAACTTAAATATATTATTATGTTAATTTGATTACTTTATTAACTTATTAATGAAATCTTTCTTGTACAAATTTTAAATGCAAGGAAAAGTTTGAATGGGATAGAGCTGACAATGTTATTGCAATGAAGGTTTGAGAGAATCATGTTGTAACTAGATAAAATTGAAATCAAGATAAAAAAAAAAATTAATCCTTTTATTCAATTTGATTATTCATTTACTAACAAATAATTCATTTGTACCATATAGGTTGTGTGATTTTTGGTACAAGGCACAAAAAAAAATAAAAAAAATATACGAAAGAAAGAGAGCTTTTAGACTAAAAAGAGGTGGCGGTTTGGAAAGATTTCAAACCATCATACGTCTCGGAGGCTGTGTGGGCAGAATATATTTAGCATGTGATGTCTGATCATTTTGTGTGACGAACACACTCCGATGCGGAGAATCTGAACCAGCGTATTCACAGTTTTGTTACCACACACAATAGCGACTCCATTCTGTTCGTTTCACATGCGAAGCAGAGAGTAAAATTCTTTTTTAATTATATCAATTTTTTATTTGTTGTTTTTTATAAATATATTTAATTAACAACAGTTTTGTCTTGCAAGCTATGGTTCTTGGATACGAACCAAGCCCGATGGAGCTTTTTATGGCAACACACGTGCAAATTGATGACTGCCAAAAAAGGGTGCAACAACCATGGATAGCCAAGCTCAGTACCTTGTCGTATGTTTTTTTCAACCATTTTTTTCTAAAGTTATTATTATTTTTAATTTGCTGACTTTTTTTCCAATATACATATAACATCCGGTTGAAGGATAGATATGGTGACGATCCTTCAAACCATCTAGATCTCTATCCGGATTTGTGGTTAGAGGCAGGATCATCCGGTAAATTTGATATAAATCGAGTGTACGATCTCTCTAACACTACGGTCAAGAACTAGCAGACGGCTCATAGTATTTCAATCGTTGGATGCGCGCAATCATTTCTAAACACTCAAACTCTAGAGTTTAAGGCTATTTTAGACTAGCAAGTTCAAGCTCAAATGACCCATCTAGCTCTTGATTATGAATGAATCGGTGCTAAGACAACTGAACTTTGTTGATTGGTAATGGAGATAGGATCATAGTTGGGTGATGCATGTGCTCCCTTTTATTCACCCCACAATCCCAGCGAAGACATGCCGCCTCCTCCTCTAGCGCCTATATTCTAGATTAATTGTATTTGAACTTATAAATTTTCAAATTTGTAATAATTTTTTTATTTTCATATTAATTTAATTTATTTTAATTATTTTATATTTCTGTTTAATAGATTTTTTAAAATATGTATTTTAAATTATTATTGACGGGATTACCAACGGACTTATTCCGTCAGTATATTTCAGAGAGTTGGAAAAGAATTATTATAAATTCCACTACCACTGTTTACTCACCGATGGAATAACAGATGGTCTATTTGATCATTGTAAGTCAAATCCACCGAAAGAAATACCAACGGGCAAAAAATATCACAAATGGAATGACATATGGTTTTTATTGTTGGTGATATGTTATATTCATCGATGGAAACACCAATAGGATGAAGCGGGTAAATGTTTTTTGACGCGTTTTAGTCGTTAGTAAATCTATCCGGTAAAATTATTATCGACATACCACAAATCACTAAAGAGAGTCTTTTCATCGAATTATTTTCAATCTATGAGCTTGTTGATAAAATTCGTTCCAACAGACTGTGAGTATAAATACCGATAGAAAATTTCATCGATAAATATAAAAATTTTGGTAGTGAATTATGGAATTTGGACCATTAATAGGGATACTTTGGAGAGCTTTTTTTTCTCTCTTTTAAAATACCTGTCATCTCTTTCACATGTTCTTATTCATTTCTAATTGGAGAATTTCATTTATTGTTCTAAAATATACCCCTAATGTGAGGGGTGATCCTAATTTGGGTTATTATCTAATAAATATTTAAGCCTCAAAGTTGGACGACAATGGATAAATTTTTTGTTGTGAAAGATATTACAAATATGACATTTCTTCATCTCAAATCCAAACATGCTCATATTGACAAATCTTAACATTATTCAAATATTATTATTAATCAAGAAAACCATCAGGTTAACCTTAGTGAAGAAGGTAATAGGACCCTAACCCGAATGCATACTATTCATCAAATCATTTAATTTCATTTTGGGCTTATTTTAAGTAATTTTCTTTTCAAGGTTTGTTGGACATGGAAAAGGTAATTTTAGGGATAAAAAAAGGTTGGAAGTTAGACCTTGCCCTTTTATGCTATGAAAAAACATATTTCGAGTTTCAAAAATAGGTACTGCCCATTAACATTCATATGATATATTTTGAAATTTGACTAATTTTCAAAGAATGCAAATATTACTTTCACATACACATCTTTTGATTTCAAAATAATATTTGAATATAGAAAGAAAGAGCATAATTTAAAAGATGTGATGTAATTCTAAAATATATAAAAAATAAATTTTAAAAAAATAAAGTTTTAATGACCTCATTCATAAAGTTCAATAATAAAAATGAGTTAACAACGTAACTTTTTATATATGCTCCCTTTGTTAAATATTTATGGCTTTGTAACATTCATTAGATATCTCTTCCATTATCCTTGTTAATCACTTGTTACGTCGATGATGGATTGATGATGATACAATACATAATGATGGATTGATGATGATACAATACATACCATTATCCTTCACAAATATAACATGTCTCTTGCTCTCTAATTTTTGGACTTGATACCTAAAGTTCTTACAACTTTTAAATGAATGACCCAAGTTGTCATCATGATATTCACATTTCATATTTGAATCATAACATATGGGATACTTGAAACTCAATAATGATACCATGAAACTCGATGATATGATCAGATGATTAAGGCTTCTCACTCTTAGTACATTTTATGATATGCCATTGATATGATGATAAACTTCATTGATAGATTTCTAAAACTTATTGATCTAGCATTTGCTTAAATTAAGAACCTCAAGTGCTTTAGGAACAATGACTTCTTCATATGGCAACAGAAAACTCTGAAAAGACATAATTGAATTAGTGAGAGGCAAACATCAATCCACTAGATAAGAGTTCAAGATTTTCTCTGATGAGGATGCCATATAGGACAGGGTGGAGGGACTACTAACAATTTTGTTTTAACCCATTTATGACAACAAGAGGAAGGCATCACTGATATGAGTTGTGATGTATGTGTTTCACTATGTTAGGTCTTTCAATTACCTAGATTGAAGAGTTTGTTCAAGAAGAGTCATTTCATCTTTCAAAAAGATGATTTTATTTTGTCCAATTTGAGCTCTTTTTTCATTTTCCATAGCTTAGTTTGATGAAATATTTCAAGAAAAAATGAGTTTACAAATTGTACTTTATTCTGTGTCCTTTTTGTGACTTTTCCTTAGAAAGAAATTTTATTATGACCCATTTATGAAGAATGAGTCCTCTAAAGATTTGAGGTCCAAATATTCTTTTATTAATCTGAAGTACCCTTGGGTCACTATCATGAGCAACTTCACCTTGCATTTCTTGTTTCCATCTTAGGTAAAAATGTTTATTGTATGATAAATTATTGAATATATTAATCTGTCAATTTCAGGAATAAAAGTATAAAATTTCATTTGTTCAAAAATGTGATAAATGATTTAAATTATTGAATATATTAAAAAATGGTATAAAACTTCCTTCATCCAAAAATGTAAAAAATACTCAACATATTAACCTATGTATTTTGAGAAGAAAAATTCAAGCTTTTGATTCCTCCCAAAATGAAAATATATATATATATATATATATATATATGATTTTTTTTTTAATTTATCATACAAATCAACTCCCTTTTCTTTGAGTGTTAATCAATCAAATTTTGAGAAGCAAACTACACATTGAAAACTATGACATGTTAGGTTGTCTCCTTGTCAAAATCATAGTATTTTATATTGAAAGCTTGTAACAACTAGACTTATCATGATATCATTTTCACTTGTTTTTTTTGTAGGAGTTTATCAACTTCAATGACAATGGGATGTTGAATATATTTTTTGATCTTGATTGTCTTGTCACATATCTTGTAAAATTTCTTGCATAACTAATTTTTCTAGTCTTATTATAAAGAGACATCCTAAGGAATGGCTCTAGCCATTAT
This sequence comes from Populus x sibirica, assembly GCA_019202695.1. Taxonomy (NCBI): domain Eukaryota; kingdom Viridiplantae; phylum Streptophyta; class Magnoliopsida; order Malpighiales; family Salicaceae; genus Populus; species Populus x sibirica. Next base: position 896,427 of record JAGMVL010000317.1, read on the forward strand.
ATGCAAAAGTAAATTGTCTAACCTATTAGTCTCAAAAGGATCCTTCGTCGCCTGGGTAAATTTAAAAGGTTGACCTAAGGCTTGTAAGGTACAAATAGTATAGATTGGGGAGAATCTCATTGGCTAATAATTATGACTATGTAGACTTTCGACAAGAGCTTGAAATATTATGAATGCTAGTCAAAGCAAAACCCATTAGAAAACCATTAATTCCCTAATCTTAACTTAGAGCAAAGTGTGTGTAATAGTGTGTGTAATAGGATGTTATATAATGATGGTACGAGTGTAAAGAAATTTCCAATACAAAGAATGATGCATGAGATTAATAAATATAAATGATGTATGGAATGTGGTATATAATAATATATAGAAAAAAGATATATACAAGAACCATACTAATGAATAATAAACACATTAATAAATTTAGGAAAATAAACATAAAATATGTATAAAGCATATCAAGCAAATTATCACAAAATCAAACAATCAAGTTGTTTAGCCCTAAAATTCCTAGTAGAGTCATCATTTTATCATAGAGAACATCTCGACGAGCTAGTTATATTAAAAGGGTAAAAAAAAATATTGTCATCTAGTTTTATTGTAATTAGAAATTCTCACTGGTTTTCATTGATTTTTAAGTAAAGGATTAATTATGTCAAAGAGAATATGAAAATCACCCTAAAACAATTGTATTTAATGTAAGCTTTCTTGTTATTTAATTTTAATAACAAGAAAATTAATTGAAAGCAAGTGAATGAAATAAAGAAACAAGAAAATTAGATTGTATGGAAACAATAAAAGAAAATTATCGACTACATCAGAAGAAGAAATCAAAATATAAAGGCTTGCATATAACACCTCCAAGCTACAGTGTGATTAAGGCTTGCATAAATATAAAGGATGTAATCAAATGGGGCTAGAAAAGAAAAGGCGAGCTCTTTGATATTTCTAGCAGAAATTCATACAATAATCACAGTTCCACTTGCGTAGGATCCTGTGATAGTAAGAAATTTTGGCTAGACAAACAAACAATACCTCACCTTGAAGATAAACTTGCTCTACCATCAAACGAGAAGTGGCATGAAATGGAATGAAGATATATGACAAGTCATATTGTAAGAACTTCAGTGTAGCCTTGAAGACGGATTCTGTAAATCATTCACACTCATATTACTCCTGGACCAACATATCTAACATCTACAAGACGCAGGTAGTCCTACCTTCAGGATGTTGCAAACATCAGTAGAGACCATCTACTAGGCAACGACCAAGGGGCTTCTAGCATACTTGGTTGTCCTAAAACTCTCGTCAGCAAATTTCAATTGCTATCCAGAACATTCTCTAGGAAAAACAATTCCTAACTCCAGTAGAAGAGTTCTCTAAACTTTTCCAACAGCATTGTCTATAGCAAAAATACAAGCTGGATTCTGTCGTTCATTTCCAAACTTCTTCACTTGCATGAACCATTGCTCATTTGCTAACTGTGGTGATGCCCGACCACAACCATCGCTCAAGGTAAACATGCTCACAATTATGCTGGATGACACAGAAATATTACCAAAACAGAGATCTGCAGATGGCAGAACAGCAACAGTGTGCAGTAGAGGATTTACTTCATGGCATATATAGAAGTAGAGGAGAGTTTCAAGATCACTTGTAACCCTCTCAGAGAAGATATAAGAAGCCAGTGAAGAAAAAAGATTTCAAGGAATACAAGATAAAATATTTAAGAAATTAGTTTCGAAATTAGCTAAAGCTAATTTCCACTTACAACAATCAATAAGGATAATTGAAAAGCTTCACAACTTACAACAATTATATTTTTTACAATATTTCTAAGCTCTAACCCCAAAAGCAATGTTCTCACAGAAGCTATTCATACAAAGATCACAACGACCGTATTGATAACAAAACCAAATAACTGAAGAAAAGGCCCAAAAACATAGGTCGAGATAACGATGAACAAGAAGATGGTGAAGCGGAAAGGAAAAATAGACCAAAAGTGACAAGTTTTGGGGGGGGAAATTATCCAAAATAAACCATTTTTCTATATCAGATTGCCTATTGTGTCACAAAGTGTTATCTAGTTGTATGTTTTTTTCTCAGTTAATAGTCTCACCAGACAATGAAATTAACATATTATTGATAAATCAGATGAGTGGAAATAGTTGTGGTATCAGTACATAGCATTGCTCAAACGCATACCACATTTGAAGTTAAAAAGAAAATGTAAGCAAACTATGTGACATGAAGCTTCAATTCTAAAAGGTACTTAATACAAAAACTTTCAGAACATATATTAGACTACGATATGTCAAAAGCTGTATCAGCTTACGTAAAAGAGCTCTCCTTTACCTACATCTTCAAAGTCAAAACAGACTTGAGAACAATTCATCCTTCTGTTGGAACACATTCTTCCATTGGATCACATTCTTCAGCAGGAGCACGTTCTACAACTGGAACAGATTCTTCGGCAGAAGCCTGTACTACAACTGGAACAGATTCTTCGGCAGGAGCAGGAGCCTGTACTACAACTGGAACAGATTCTTCGGCAGGAGCCTGTACTACAACTGGAACAGATTCTTCGGCAGGAGCAGGAGCCTGTACTACAACTGGAACAGATTCTTCGGCAGGAGCCTGTAATACAGCTGATTCTTCAGCTGAAACACATTCTTCAGTTGGAACAGATTCTTTAGCTGTATTGCAGTCCTCAGTGGCAACACATTCTGACATCTCTGACACCTTTCGCTTTCCAGACATTTCCTTCAAGAGATTGAATTTTTCCCCAACAACCAGTAACTTGTCACTCAGCAACTTAACAGTATTCTCATATCCTTCAAATTTAGGAATGCACTCTGCTTCAAATTCCTTAACCAACTTCTCGAGAAATACACGGTTTAGCCTTTCTTCTTCCTCTTGCTTCAAGCGCTGCTTCTCCAACTCCATGGTGCTCAAAACAAGACCACCAGACCCAGTATCCTTATAAATCGGTTCTTCAGGTAGTTGGCATCTTGCTCTGTATTCAGAAAATGCCTTGTGTGTCTCCTTCAACGCCTTTCTATAGCCCTCTAAAAGATTTCCCATCATATACAGTTCACGTTCAAGCCTATAAACCTCCAACTGGCTCTTCCGCTGCTCTTCCATCTTGGTCTTCTGCAACTGCTGAATGAAGTTTTCACGCTGCTGCAACTCATTATACAACACCTGTTGATGCATACTCATTTCCTGACATGACTGCTCCTTTTCCTCCATCATCATTCTGGCTTTTCCCATCATATGCTGCATCTCCTCCTCAAAACTATCAAAGTCCGAATATGGCTTTGCATCCCAATGCCCATCACTCCGCATCCTCTTATTACCACCATTAAGTGAGTGATGCGGTATATCACTCTGAAGATGCTCAATCACCCTCTTGCTTCCACCAGCATTACCAAAAATTGAAGAACCACCGGGAATTGTCTCTGTATCAACCCTTGAAACGAGAAATTCCCTGGAAGATACATTATCATGAATTTGGACACCTGAACTAAAAGGAACTTGAGCTGCTCCCATCACCTCAAGAAGATTCTCAGAGCTTATGCCCTCCAAAATATTCCCTCTGGCTGCGATATGGAAACCAATATCATCGTCCTCCTCCCCCTCCTCTTCTTCCTCCTCCCCCTCCTCCCCTTCCTCTTCCTCTCCTTCCTCTCCTCCCTTCCCCTCTTCCTCTCCCTCCACCTCATCCTGCTGTTTCCTCTCTTCCTCAAATTCCATTCCCGCAACTTGACTAAAACTACCACATGGCTGCAGATAATGCCCATCCATACTGATCTTTTCCCACTGACCCTGATCTTCTTCCTCTTTCCTCTCCTCAAAATCCATCACATCCTCATCACCCACATTCTCCACCTCTTCCTTCCCTGCATTATCCATCCCTCCAAGACTCAACTCAATTCTATGCTCCTCTAACACAAATGATTCACCCCTAAACTCCTCACCCATCTCCGCACCCTCTTCCATCATCACACTCTGCTCCATCTTCGCACCCTCATCATCTTCATCATCCTTAACATCAATCTCCATTTTAAGACTTCCCTCCTTCAACAACTCCTCTCTCTGGCACTTTATCAAACACTGCAAATGCGACGCATAATAACAATTTCCTAAACCAGGTTCCGCATTCAACTCTTTCTCTACCATATACCAAATCATTCCAGCCCAATCCAATTTGTCAAAGTTCCCTTCTTTAATCAATTTAATCCAGTTCAATATATCTGGCGGCATCATCCAAGTATCCTCATGTAACAAAATCCAATTTGACACCAACTCCTCTATAAACCCAATTGATTCCGCACTCTCCGTAACCTCAGATGCACCATCACCTCCACTACCTTTCTCTTTCTTCACCGGTAACTTCAAAGCACGCCCTAAATCAGCACGATTGACCATGATCTTAACCTCATTAACATAACTACCCCGCATCGCAGGATTATAACCAGCAATCAATTGTGCTAGCAAATCAGCACGAATATTAGTATCAAATTGCAAATGCACAAATTCCCACAAACCCAATTTTTTTAAAAGGGTTTCATGTGAAGCGAGGTCGAGGATTTTGTTGGGTACAAAGGGGATTGGATTTAGGGTTTGGCTTAAAGTTTCAAGCTTTTTTTCAGACTTTTTAACCTGTACACGTCGTTTTTGGTTAGCCTTCCTGCTTTTCCGTCCACCCCCAGCACGACGGTAGGTGGTGGTGGTTGTGGTGGGAGAGAAAAGGGTGAGGTCTTCGAAGTCGTCATGGTTTTGGTTGGTTGGGTCATCTTCTTGTGAGTTAGGGTTCGGGATTTCAAGGGTTAGGGTTTTGGGGAATTGGGTATCATCATCATCATCATCATCAGGTAATGTTTGTTGAATTTGATCTGGGTTTGTGTTGTTAGGGTTTTGTGAGAGAGTATTTGGGTCTGGGGTTGAATCTTGAGGGAGAGTTGGAGACGAAGCCATTGGAATGGAGTCGAGCTGGTGTGCTGTGTTTTTTTTCTTTTTTGCATAAATTAAGGAAGCACTTATTTACTTAAGGTTGACTAAAAAGGATTGATTGGGATTCATGTTCTTTTCGGATTTTGATCAATCTGTTTATACGTGGACACATTGAGATGATTTGAATTTTGATCAATCTTTTTTATTATTTAATGTTCTTGGTATTTTTTCATTATTTACTGTATTTTGAAACAAAATTATTGATGGATTTTTTTTTAATTGACAACTAATTTTTATTTTTATTTTGGTTCATCAATTTAAATTATCTTTGAGCTAATTTTTATATAAATAAAAATTAAATTTTTGATAAATTTTAGATTGATATTTGTAAACCAATTCAACCCAATAATTTAAACTGTTAAGTAAGGTTTCAGGATATAATTTATATTATTCTCTATTCATGATCACTTGGTCATCAAGACTTTTATATCATGTTAAAAAATCAATTCAACCTAATAATTTAAGCTGTTAGATGAGACCCCAAGATATAATTTATATTATTTTTTTAATAATATTATGCATTTAAATAAATAGATTTTCAATATTAAAAGGAAAAATTACTCTATCTCTTTCGAGGTTCGTATGTAATTACATTTTTTCTAGTTTTGAAAATTATTCTTTATATATAATAGTTTATATATAGGCTTTAACGTGAAAAATATTAGTCAACAAAAAAAAATAAGAAAAATTAAGAGATTGTTATTATAATTAAGTAAATGACAGCTTTGCTATGAAATTAAAAAAGAAAAATCTCTAATTTCAAGTTTTATGCATCTAAAAAAAACTCCCTCAGCTTCTCTGTTCTACAATCGGCTTCTCTCTAATTCTTAGTTTGTAAGCAAAAAAGAAAAGAAATCAAAGAAAGTTCAATCAACCCCTACGAAAAACCTTAACGAAAAACTTCAATTAAAACTATCCTTAAAAATCTCAGTTCATCCTTTCTTATGTAGGGCAAAAAAAAACAAAAGAGAGAGAGAATCCTATCGAGGGTAATGGTGGTAAAATACAGGTGCAAACTAAGTTGTTAATATTTATGAATATTAAAAAGAAATTAGAAATTATTATTCTTAGCTCCCTTTGGTGTTAGTGGTGTTTTCTATAAATGGAAGTCTAAATTTTTTCTATTTATTTTTTATTTCATCTTATGATCTAGATTATAGGTTATTTCAGATTGATTCTATTTATTTTTTGGAATTATTTTTTGATTAAATATATATTTTTTTCAATTTCACACTCCAATAACTCAATTTTTTTTCTTTTTTATTTAGTTTTTCTCAATAAAATCTTTCAATATTAAATTGTTTGGGAATTGATCTTCGTATTTTTATTTTCAATTTGTTTTTTGTGAAGTTATATTGGTCTCATGGATTTATTTTATTTTTCTTGATTTCAACATTCAATATTGGATCTGATGTAAATGAAGCTTTATATTTTTTTATTTGTTTTGTATAAACTTATCCTGGTCTTATGACCTAGGTCACGGGTTTTACAGGTTAGCTTTCGTTGACTTGGATTTTTTTGTTCTTTTTTAAATTGATTTTTTTTCTGATTTCATTCTTTGAGTTGGTTGAAAATTGAGATTCATAATTTTTTGTTTTGTTTTCTTTGAGGTTATCCTGATCTTATGACCTGAATTGTAGGTTTAGTAGGTTGACTTGAGTAGTTTTTTTGTTCTTTTTTATTTTTTTATTCAATTTTATTTTTTTATATTGGGTTCAATAGGAATTGGTGTTCATAATTTATTTTGATTTTTTTTATAGGGTTGTCACAGTCTCATGACTCGGGTCGTAAATTTAACAGGTTAACTCAGGTCAATCTAATATGTCGCAGTCTCAATATTTGAAAAAAAAATATCATCTGATATATTATCATATCAATATTTAAAAAAAAATAGAGAGAGAGAGTTTATAATTAAAATTATTTTTATTAGAAAACCCATTATCAATATTTAGATAATTTTTTGATATTAAAAAATTTAATCTAATCCACAATACATTAGAAACCAATAATCTAATTTCCTCTTATGTTAAAGGGTGATGGCTTTGGATTTACTAAATTACATGGGCACTTAGTTACCTCTATCTAAAAACTAAATGCAAGGCTATTTTGGGCTATTAGCATAGAAAACTTAAAATTTTGACATAATAACATACTGCAAAAAATATTAGTGAAATAATATAGTTTGTGTTTATTGTGGTTTTAAAACACAAACAAATAAAAAAGTCATAATTAAAAAATATGACAATATATAAAAGTTAGATTTACAAAACATGACTTGAATTGTTTCCTGTATTTGTCTTGGTCTATTTCCAACAAGGAAGGGCAATTGGGCTATTGCTGTTAGGATAAGGATAATGAAATGATTTATCCTAACATTATGATTGTATATTTTTTTTATCTCAATAATATAAAGGCCAGATTTTTTTACCAAGTTTATTTTTAGCAAAAACTTTCATCTCTACAAATTACTTACTCACTAATGGAGATTTAAACAAAGTAAAAATTATTCATGAGGTTCGTACACTCAGGATTAACTTTCTGTAGCGACCTAGTTTTAATATTGTTTAAATTAGATTTATTCTTATAAAATTAAAAATTGTATAAAAATTATATTTTTTCAATGTTTCTTTTCTTATAATTTATATGATTTAAAATTAGTTTGTAATCAAAATTTCTTTTGGATTTTTGGTGAATTACATAATAACTATAATTTTTGTCCTATTTTCATTACTTGATATTAATTTTTTTATCAAACATTTTATAATCAGGATTTCATTAGAATTTAGGGTGAATTATAGAATAACTCCAATTATTTACTTGATAACACTTGTTTAACAATTATATGGTTTGTTAATCTTATAATTATTTGGTTCATGACTCCTGTAAACCCAAAAACTCAACAATATTCAAATTATAACTAAGCTAAAAAAATAATCCTGCTATCTTTGTTCACATGGTAATCTGTAAGATTTTGGTCCAAATTATAGTACTCCAAATTATATCTGGAAAAAAAATTTTGAATCTCAACTTAACCAACCCAAAAAATATTATATATAAAAACATATATTACAAATATAATAAAAAAAACTAAAATTAATTATAAACTCTAAATTAACAAAATAACACAACATAAAACTTATAATTAACAAGATAACACAACATAAAACTTATAATTAACAAAAGAATACAACATAATATATCAATAACATGTAAGCAGGTTTATATATATTTATGCCTGCATCTTCTACTAGAAGGGTCAAGTTCATCAATAACACAACTGTCTCCTACTTAAATGACCTTGTTCTTGATCGTGACATTATCAAGAGTTAACATTTCTTTGAAGTTCACAAGTGCAGTGTGGTAAGCACTGAACCACCAAGAAGTATAAATTTATATTTCTCTTTTTTTATAAAGATTAAGAAGCACCTCTCGACCTTCATATAAAAAAAAGTCAAAAGCCAACCTAAAATTCATAAAATTAATACATTAAAGGTTCCATATATAAAACGCATCATTTAAAATATATTTATTCTAAAAAGTTAATACTGCATACAGTATTTTGAATTCGTTACGCATGTCGCTCATATTGCAAGTCTTCCGGTTGAGGAACTTGCATGGGGTCTAGTGTAATAACTCAACATGTTAGACCCATATACCAAATAATATACTCGTCTTCTCAATCACATGATGCATCTTGATAAATATTTTGTTCCTCTTTGCATTCAACTAAGATATATAAGTTTCATGATAGCTTAATCATTCATAATTGTTTTTTTTCCCTAATAATTTAAGGCGTGCAATGCATCACCCATATCAATATCACTAGAATATGGTGTCTATACCTAAATCATCACATTCCCGATCAAGACATTGTAGCTCAACCATCTCAAAAAAAAAAATTAATAACGGGACCACTATTATCCCTATATCCATCCTGCTAGTGCAAACTGCAATTGCAACTACTAGTTTATCATCTTTGTACAGAGCCCACATTGCCTAAAACACAAGTTTCAAGCATATAAAACGATAATAATAGGTAAATTTTAAATTGAATTACAGAAAAAATTGTTCAACACATACCTGGAAAAGTTGCTACCTATCAAACTCACTCCAATAAAATGACAGCGCATGTTTGAGATTATTATCAAATACCTTAATCCCACACTAACTAATATTATAAATCACAAGCTTACATGCATCCTAATGAGAAATGAAGTGTAATACTCATAGTCTAAATAGTCACAACTAGTTTCCTCATAATCCAGGGTTGATCCACATAGAAATGATCCTAGGACCATAGTTGTTTCAAAAACATATGGGTGATTTTTTTCTTATTTATTATAAATACTTGAAATGTAAATGAAATTTGAAGTTATTTTATTCATACTTGTAAAAGTAGCAAACATCCCTCAACTTGTTTTGTCCTTTTTCATGAAGGCAACATATAGATATCTATACAGGCATGCCAAGACAGTAGAACCCCAACTATATATGGGGATCAAGTCAAAATCCTTAAGAAGTGTTAGATAAACAAGAGGCATATATCTATCAATAAGATATGTGAATGGAATGTTTTCAAACCTATGTATACGTCCTAACATACCTATATAAGCTTACGATCATAGGACTACTATTCACAAATACTTAATAAAATAAAATCACAATTTAATGCATACTTGCACAAGACCTCGTCATCAACATCATTTAGTTATATTGCAAATATCACATCAAGCCATTTTAAGGTGTATTCTACCACCCTTTAATTTAGTAGACAGGGATGTCACTTCAAATGTATGTTTATATAGCGCAACATGATTATATGCCCCTCGAATGTGACTGTTCGTCCGTTGATAGAAAATCCAAGTAAAATTGTCACATCTTGCAAAGTGGATGTCATTTCCCCGTTCTTGAGGTGGAACGTGTGCATCTCAAATCACCATCTCTCAATCAATGCATGGATCAAGTTATGATAAAACTTGATGTCCTAAAGATAACAAATGATAGAAAGCCTGCCTAGAACATAAATAGCTTAATCCAATCTTGTCAAGAGCAATAGTAGCACTGTAATGATATAACATAGAGATTTTACAAGACATCCTATAGAAAAAAAATTTGATTCCAATCCATCTAACATAAATCAATCAAATCCCTAATTTTGGTAATTTAGCCAATAAATCAATGCAAAGCATGATTTATCAAAACTAAACCTAATTCATATTATTTTCATGCTCATTTGTATGAATTCAAACCTAATTGCATAAATTCTTAGCTAATTAACACAAATCAATTAAAAATCTCCAATTTTAGCAACTAATTTGACAAATCAATGCAAAGCATAATTGATCAAAATATAACCTAATTTATGTTATTTACATGCTCAATTACATGAAATCAACCTTAATTGTATAAATTTAGAAACATTCAATAGATGTCGTGATTCTGAAACATGTCAACCTTAATTGTCATGATTATGAATCGCGATATGTACAAACTGTGTTATTTTTTCAATTCTTTTTCAAACTATGATATTTCGTTAACACTTTTTAATTTACTCTACTATTTTATTTTTTTAAAATCCAAATGCAAACTAACTAATTGATTGTTAACATACGAATTAGGTTTTGATCAAAGATGAATGGGAATAGTATTGGTGGTAGAGGCGGCCAAGTTCAATGAACTGGATTAATATGTTTAAGTTGTTGATATTATATTATATAAGAAGGTGTTTTCATCTTTTTATATATTAAAATTCAAATCTTGTGTTGACCCATATATAAAACGTAATTTTTAAAATTATAAACGAAAGCAAGGTTGTCAAAAATGTTTTTTTGACACGACACAGAATATACAATATAAACTCGGATCGTAAACTCGAGAATCATAAAATCGTATGCCATGTATCTTGCCATTCAAGAATCAATTCAAATCAACTTTATAATTAAAATCCCAAACATTTACAAGCTGCAGAAGAGAAGGTGTATTGATGAGTTGGTGAATTTAGTTCTCAAAAGAGTAGTTTGGACATGCTACACTTCCACTAGCCACAAATATGTAAAATAAAACTATAATAACAAGTTTGCATATTTTCATTGCTTACTAGAAATAATGATTAAGATAAGACAATCTGAACAGATATTGACAACATGTAAAGCCTATAATTTCTGCAAATCTGGGGAAAAATGAAAGAATTTTCTCGCCATTAACTTATATTCTAATCATCATGTAAAGCATTTTGTCTCTACCTCATATATCTCTAAAATGCAAAACCGTCTTCAACCCTGCAATGACACCACTACTTCTAATTCAAAAATCCAACATCTTACAAGGACATTTATCATGAATATTTCCACATAAATAAGGTTAAAATTTGTTCTGATAATTCTATAACCTAGCATCATTCAAAAGCAGGATATTGATTTCCAGAGTTAAATAATTTCTAAGGGAAAGGACTGGGGAAAAGGATGTTCATCCCAATCCAGCTCTGTAACTTTCCAGCTTCAGTCAACAGATTCTGTCCTTGGAAATTTAAGCAAACAATGTGCACCCAAGTACAGAAAACCAAGTTATCCAACTTATATCATAAGTGATATGAAGACATGCTCAGTCATGACTAAGAAGATTCAGTCTTGTAGTCATAACAATAGCATTCAGAACCATTGTAGAACCAAATTTGAGTAAGGGCCATCTCTGTAATGAACAAGATGAAAATTGGATTATTTTTTTCCTATCTTGGACAATGTTGCAAATGGTCAATTTGCTGCTCTCTCTACCAACCAAGATATGAATTTAGAAAGATCTATTAGCATGTAAATGTCAAAAACATGGAAAATAAACTTCTACTGGATCACAAAAATGCATACTATTCCAGAACAATTTTGAATGTAGGCCCTTTAACTCAGAGACTTGAGTTCTTTTGAAGCAGAATGAAGCATTTTTTGACATAATTTACATAGCATTTCGAGATAATAAAGTAGTGACATGAAAGACAATCCAAAAAATCACAACACTAATTTTACAAGCAGTGAGTTCCTTTCGATTTCATAAAAGTTGTGCCCTTTCTAATTCTTCACAATATCAGTCCATTGATGCCAACTAATTATGCAATGATCTCATTTACAACAAGGCAAAATACAAGACTCGACTTGGACAGGTTCAAGGCTGACAATTCATTCATCGAACCTAAGATATTCAATTGCCCCCCAGCCTTCAAGGCCTCCTATCTCACTATTTCTGTTGCAATGGGGCCTGGTAGCAAGAACAGAGACAAAATACAAGACACACTGATTTTATAAATCAACTCGTCATTTTAACCACCTTAAACAAAAGATGTAATCATGTGCAAACCTAGAGAGGGTCAAAGTAATTTTCCCATCTTAAACTTCCAACTTAGAAAAAAAAAAGAAAAAAGAACCAAACCTTTTATTTTTCGAATTGCCGACACACTGTGAATTTAGCCAAACTAATAATTAATCATAAGATTAGGTAGTTAATATTAATTCCTTAAATCTTTCAAATGTGTAGTAGGAAGTAGAAGTTGCAAAACGTACAGGTTGTCGGGGGCATAGTGATAAATCAAAACCCTCTTGGATGGTTGGATTTGACAGCTCTCAAATGGTTTTTGTGGCTTGATCCGATTCAAAATCCGAAACGGATTTTGAATAAATAAAAATTTAATGAAATAATGATATTTTAAATAAATAAAAATTTATTGAACGAGTCTCATCTTAATTACATCATGGATTTATCCACAAGGTAACCAGCAATCCGAGTCAACTCACTATATAATTCAAGAACAAATGTTGCTAAAGCTAAGCTTGCATGTCAACTCCAAGCTAGACTGAGATTAATAACTTATTAGGCTACATTAAGAAAAAAAAAACCTAGATCGAAATTATTTTTTTATCTTTTCGTTGAAGTTTCCGCGCCTTGTAGTGTTCTGTCTCTTCTCAGCTAATTGTGCCTCTCAATTTCTTAACTTATCAATGCCTCTTTTCTATTTTCAGGGGTTGAGCATTAATTATTGAATAGTCATATAATTAGATAGGTACTCGTCATATGCTGCTGGCATATAATATTTTTATTATAAAAAAGATATTAAGACAATATAAATATGTTTTTTTAAAAAAAAGTTTAAGATCCTGGTTATTAACTAGAGATAAAAAAAAAATTAAAAAGCAATGAAAAAAAAAAGACTCAAGTTAAATGTGATAAATTTGCTGAATGTATGATTTAAAATATGATATCGGGATAACTCAGTAGAAAGAAAAGTTAAACAAATAGAAAATATCAATTAAAAACACAAAATTAAATAAAAAACAAAATTCCTTCAAGTTTTGACTCAATTAAATGTCAGATAATGAAATCAATAAATTTAATTTAATTAGAAAATAAAATTCCTTTTAAAGAAGCGGAATTTAACAAAAACCAAAAAAAACTCGAGGTAACCCTGTTATTTTTAAAAGAAACATAAATCCTATAGAAAGAGAATAAAAAGGAATGTTAGAGGATGAAATCTAAAAAACAAATCTTAAAAAAAAAAAACAAAGTTCAAGGTCAATAATTTATTGGCAAATGGAAAGAATTATAAAGAAAAATTTTCATTCATACAAAATTAAAAATTCAAAAATTAAAACAATGAGGACTAAATCTTTTACAAAAAATAATTGAAAGAAACTAATTAGTGATTAAACTTAAAACAAAATAAATAAAGGATAAAAAAAGAGAAATAAAAAATGAAATAAAATTCTAAAGGAAAAAAAAAATTGCAAAGGATAAAAAAATCAATCAAAAGAATAAGGATCAGATTAAATACAAAAATTAAATAAAATTAAATATTAAGGGATGAAATTGAAAAAAAACTTCAAAAAACATTAAACTCCAAACAAATAGAAATAAAAAAAAATAAGGACCAAACTCAAAACAAATACGAAGTAGAGGACACAACTGAATTTTTAAAAACACGTTATGAATATCTAGGCCCGCAAGAGAGAAAATAAGGGGAGGAAGAAAAAAACCAAAAGTCACCAAACCACAGCTTTTCTTGACCAAATGCACCACCTCAACATCTCGTTGCCGAATAGGCCAATAAAATTGTCCCCACGACTCTAGAATAGCATGAGAGATGATGATGCGTTGACGCGTGCATGCCACGTGTAAACCTATTTTATTGATTTATTAATATTTTAATAATATAAATGACTAAAATGACCCTAAGAGCATATCGATATTACCAAAAAAAAAAAAAACCCTCTTCCAGCAAGATCAATTTTTGTGAACTTCCAAGGGCACCAATGTAATTTTATTATATAAATAAATAAGAAAAGATACAGAAAACCTTGAACGAAAGGCCAAAATTTTTAACTCTTAATGGAAAAGGAGTATTTTGACTGTATATTTTTAAAGGTAAATGATAAAATTACCCAAAATCAATTTGCAGATGATATTTATATCAGAAAAAACAACTTTACCTTTGCTACCGACGCAAATATTGAGTGCAATAAAGGGAAAATAAACATTTTAGTTTTTGAATCCACATTAATTCTCCTCCACAAGTATGAGGCCTTTTAGGTTTTTTTTTTTTTTTTTAATATACAGCCCCCACCTATTTTGAAATTTCTGACATGGACTTTGCCCAACGTTATACTGTGTAATCAATTTTTTTGAGGAAACATTATGTAATGCTTGCATGTGCACATGAAGCGCATGTAACCCGTTCTCTAGTATAAGAGTACGACCATAGTTGTAGTGCTGATCATAAACTCCCTCATAAAAGTCTCTGTGTCTCTTGAAACCCAATCTGTAGCCTATCTTTTCTTGTTATGGAGTTGTTCTTGGCAATGCTTCCACTATTATTGTGCTATATTATCTTCAACCTTTTTAAGTTGGGATACCAAAAGAAAGACCACTGTTGCTATATGCTAAGCTATCAGTGCCATAAAGCCACTGAGGACCAAAAGCTCGATACTGTATCCTGTGCTAAAATTGTTACCCGAAACAAGAATCTGGGAATAGAAGAATACAGGTTTCTTTTAAGAACTATGGTTAGTTCTGGCATCGGTGAACAAACTTATTGCCCAAAAAATGTCATAGAGGGAAGAGAGGAATCTGCAACTCATATGGATGCTGTTTCGGAGATGGATGGTATCATTTTTCATACCCTTGATAAGCTCTTCGCCAAGACAGGAGTTTCTCCATCAGAAATCGACATTATTGTCTCTTCAGTCTCTTTGTTCTCACCAGCTCCCTCACTAACAGCTCGAGTAATAAACCGTTACAAGATGAGGGAGGACATCAAAGCATTTAATCTCTCTGGAATGGGTTGCAGTGCAAGTGTAGTAGCCGTTGATTTGGTTAAGCAATTGTTCAAGACATATAAGAATTCACTTGCAATCGTCGTGAGCACAGAATCCATGGGTCCAAATTGGTATTCTGGCAAAGACAAGTCCATGATGCTCTCCAACATTCTTTTTCGTACCGGGGGCTGCTCCATGCTCTTAACAAATAATAGAGCTTTGAAGCATAAAGCCCTCTTGGAATTGACTTGTTCTGTACGCACACATATCGGCTCTAATGATGAAGCATACAGCAGCTGCATCCAAGTAGAAGATGACCTTGGCCACAAAGGCTTTCGGCTCACCAGAGATCTACCTAAAGCTGGTGCTAAAGCTTTAACCATAAATCTCCGAGTTCTTCTTCCTAAAGTTTTACCACTGTCAGAATTGCTCCGCTACAAAATAAGTTATTATCGAAACAAAATAATGAAGAGACCAAATTCTGAGGCTGCGGGACCTGGTTTGGATCTCAGGTCTGGAATCGACCACTTTTGTGTGCACCCTGGTGGGCGGGCAATTATTGATGAGGTTGGTAAGAGTTTAGCACTCAACGATTATGATCTCGAACCAGCTAGAATGGCACTTTATCGGTTTGGAAATACATCATCCGGCGGCCTGTGGTATGTTTTAGGTTACATGGAGGCCAAGAAAAGGCTCAAGAAGGGTGATAAAATACTAATGATCAGCCTTGGGGCAGGTTTTAAATGCAACAATTGTGTGTGGAAAGTTATGAAGGACTTGGAGGACACAAATGTCTGGCAAGACTGCATAGATCAATACCCTCCAAAAACCATAGACAACCCTTTCTCTGAGAAGTTTGATTGGATCAATGATGAAAGCATGAATTTCGCCAGGATTGAAGATTTCCTACCACAAATCCAGTTGTTAGCATAATTATTATATGGTCTGTGAAGTTTGATTTGATCAGTGATGAAAGCATGAATTTCTCCTGGCGTTAAGATTACATGCCATAAGATGATACATCCAGTTACTAGCATAATTATATGGTCTCATACTGGGGCTTTAAATTCATCAGTCTTAAGATCGACCTTCCTTTCAGCCTCTCCATACGTGTGAAGTATTGCGTGGAAGTAAATTAGGTATAATACTGATGTTGCCCATATTTTTGCAAATAAAATATGGTCTTGTAATATATGTTACAATAATCTGTGTGAAAGAATACTGATGTATTGAATAAGCTTCTGTCACGTCCTTTGTACCTGTACTAAGTTTTCGTGATCTCTATATAAACCTAGTTATTTATAATTAGTGTACCTTCATGCATCACATTTGGATTCTCGATTGAATTATTACGATAGAATATTGAAGTCTTTCTCCCTTTTTGTTTCTTATGATCTTTCTTGATCGAGATGAGCTCAACCTCTGTACATGGTTTGTGGGATCTTTCTCCCTTTTTGTTTCTTATGATCTTTCTTGATCGAGATGGGCTCAACCTCTGTACATGGTTTCTGGGATCTTTCTCCCTTTTGTTTCTTATGATCTTTCTTGATCAAGATGAGCTCAACCTCTGTACATGGTTTGTGGGATCTTTCTCCCTTTTTGTTTCTTATGATCTTTCTTGATCGAGATGGGCTCAACCTCTGTACATGGTTTCTGGGATCTTTCTCCCTTTCGAGATGTGATGAAGTTAGTAGATGATATTCTATATTCTGGTGCTGATATGATTTCGTACACAGCTCATGGGCACGTGGTCATTCCTTTGTCGATGCCTTTGATGTGCCGTGACTTGCTCATATGTATGCTATTTGGTTCTATGTTCATGCTAGGCTACTTCCAGATTGGTGTTCTACTACCTTTTTCATGTTCCTTCGCTCTTCCAAGGTGCATGCCATTTTCAACTTCTGGTGTAGTTTTTTGCCGCATTAATTAATTCTCGTGTTCTGACAAATTTGGGAACTGCTTATTTGTGGAACATGCTTCCTAGCTAGACATACAAATCTCGTTCTAGACCATCTTTTTCTCTAGATCATCTTGTCTTGATGCTGCCACCTACTCTGAAAATTTGCACTTTCGCAGCTAGAAGTTTTGTATGCTTCCATTTCATTATGTTTCTCTTTTTAGCTAGCTTTGATGGCTAATATTGATCATGTGTTCATCTAGCTTTTGTTCTCTTGTCTTTATGTGTTGTGGCCGCTTTAAAGGGGAATGAGAAGGCTGATCACATGTGACTCTTAAATATTTCCACACCTTCTGACTCTCTGGCACGGAAGGCTTCGGTTAAGATTAGAGCGTAAATCGAAAGGGAAGGTTATTTTTAAAAATATTTTTTATTTAAAAATGTATTAAAATATTTTTTTTTTATTTTTAAAATTATTTTTGATATCAATCTATCAAATAATCTAAAAACACTAAAAAAATATTAATTTGAAACAAAGAAAAAATAAAAAATTTTAATTTTTTTCAAAAATACTTTTAAAATACAAAAACAAAAATGATCGAAACTTGTCGATTAATCCGTTTAGTCAATAACTTAAATTCTAGCCGAGTCAGATTTTATTTTGAATTAATTCAAAAATTTACTAAAACTAATATCTTATAAGAGTTTTTTATTTATTTTTATTTAAAATAATATCGTTTTATTTTAAAAAAATAAAAATATTATTTTGAGGTTTAAATAATTCTGATTGAATTTGATAACTACATTGAATACCGTGCAAACACTCCTCATTTATTTTGGGCGGAAAACACTTTCTGAAAGTTGTGAAAAATTTAGAAATGTCATATTATTTGCCGATTATATCAAATTTGGCCCTCAAACTTTTGATTGCTATATATATATATATATATATATATATATATATATATATATATATATATATTGTTTTGAATATTTGTTTTTCAATTTCATCTCTTAGAATTTAATTTTTATATTAATTTTGGTCCTCATTTTTACTTTGCTTTTCCCTTATCATTTTTTAATTGAAATTTTTTATATATCAAATTTGGTTCTCATTCTTTTAATTATTACTTATTTTATTTGAAATAATTTATGAAATGTTAATTATTATTATTTTAATTTCTTCATCTTTCAATTTTTTTATTTTTTATTTGATCTCTATTATTTATTTTATTTGAGATAATTTATGAAATTATATTTTTTTTCAATTTCATTCTCATTCAACTTTTTAATTTGTAAGATTTGTTCCTTGTTATTTTAATAAACTTGAAAAAAATAAAACATTAATAAGTTATTTTCCAACTCATTTTTCATGACATCAAACATTATAAAGTGTTTTCCAATTTATTTTTCATTACACTACCAAATATAAAAAATTTACTTTTTTTGAAATTCATTTTTCTTAAAATTCACTTTCCAAAAAAAAAAAACTTTCCAACAAAAAAAAAAAAAAAAAAAAAGCCTTAATTACACATTCTCTTACATTCCGTGGCAAGGGACAGTTTGTTCACAATATTCTCTCTTTTCACTTCCAACCTCACATCTCACAATTACAAGGACCTAGTCCTTGTGTACTAGACTGATACATTACATGGACAGTTGCAGCAATTCATTTTATTTTATTTTTATTACCATGTTCGCGGAAAATTTATGAAAATTGAATTAACAATTTTTTAAAAAATAAATTCAGAAGTTATCACTTAAACTATAATTTATTTTCGTTTATATATACGAACAACGGGATTCTAATCAGTTTAGAGAATGCATGGTTTACATTTGATCATGTCACATATGTATGAACTGTCCATGCCCATGATTGGAAGGTTGTAGGTCAGCTTTTAATATGCTTTAATAGCAGGAAAAAATAGGTAAGCTTTCATGGCCAAGGGTCCAACGTCAATGGAAGGATCACTCGTGAGGGATTTAATTTGATGATGTTGCTATGTACGTAGAATAACTAATGGTAATCAGAGAACGTAATTAAGGCTTTGAAGTGAAAGAAAATCAATTTAGTTTAATCTTTGAACGGTAGTTCCTTAGTCTCCAATGCTTATACATGCATTCAAGCAATAAAGAAAGTCTTTCCATGGCTGTGGTTTAGGCTGATTGCAAAAGGAAGAACAAGGATTAGCATGGAGGGTTTGTTGGCGTGTGTTAGAGAATAATATAAATTATATCTTGAGATCTCATCTTACAGTTTAATCTATTGATAATTCTTTAATATGGTATCAAAACCTTGATAATCAAGCAGTTACGAGTTCGAATCTCACCATTTTTATTTATTTGATAAAAATTAAGTATAATGTAGTGTAGACCTGTGCAAATTTTAAACTCAAAGAATTTTCGCTTGAGAAATTATATTAAAGAATAATATAAATTATATTCTGAGACTTTACCTTACAATTTAAACTATATATTGGGCTGACAATGTTATTCAAAATTAATTTACTTCTTTAAAAAACATGAAGGGAGTGAAGAGGATACATTTTGATTTAGCATCTTGGGTATAAGGATGTGGCTCCTTATTAGTAATTACAAATTTCAGAAATTATAGAAGAAATTCTATATTATTTGATTAACTATTTCCAATAATTCCTTAAAATTATTTATTTATTTTAGAAATCTGTAAATAGTACACTTAAAATTATTTTATTGGTATTAGCATTTTTTCCCTGAAAATCTTGATTTCCAACCTCTCCTGTTTAATTAAAAATGAAATTACCTTTTATTTTTATAATTAATTAATCAATTATATACAAGCTAGCCGTATATTCATATATATATATTAAAAAAAATTACCTATTACACAAATATAGTCACCGTTATGTGGAAGATACAAGCTTTTTACATGGTATCATGGCCCGGGGTTGCATGCCCTTCCAAATTAGTTGGCAAAAATGTCTGTCACTTCAGAAAAGAATAATAATTGCCCTTTTTGAATTATGATCCAGTCTCCCTTGGAAGATTGACTTAACTGTCACTTGCAAGTTGATTTTTTTTTTTTATTTATTTATTTATTTATTTATTTATTTTTGCTGCATGGCATTAGACAGTTCCCTTGAAAAAGGGCCACTTGGTTTCTTGCACGTAAGAATTACTTGTACGGGTTGGTTGTGAAGTTGAAATGCTAGGGGTGCCCCACAAATATGAAGAAAAGGTAAGTGAGACATTATGAGCAATTAAAACGTGAATGAATAATGACTGTGATTGTTTTTTAAAATATATTAAAATAATTTTTTAATTTTTAAAATTAGAAAATCAAAACAATTCAAAAAATTTTAAAAATTAATTTTTTTTAAAATTTAATTTTTCGAAAACTCCAATTTAAACACAAGGACAAACACCCCAAATAGTTCAAACTATGGAAGTAGTGTTTTTTTTTTTTTTTGGGAACTGACATTTCGTAATATTGAGGCATTAGATTTCCATCTTATATGGCAGGAAATTATATTCTTTTAATTTCTAAACTTTCTTGGAATTATCTAAATTAAGACAATATCATAAATTAATTTGTCTTTGTAGTAAGATGCGTGGCAATTTCAAGTGTCGCGACTTTCTTCGTTCTTATGAACAAAAGCAAGCTCAATTTGTTGACTGCACTAGTGTTCTTCGTTCAGTTAGAAGTTGGAAGTTCGACATATAATCATGTATTAAAAAGTGGTCGGCCGTACTCAATTTTCTTCAAGCAATTTAAGCCGTGGGACACTATCACGCAAATATTAGATAGATATTAAATTGCGAAAACCATACAGAATCTGAAATCAGTTTATGGTCCACGGGAGTAAGTACTGATATATATATATATATATCGTCTTATTATTTTCTCTTTTAAAATACTTTGAAAAAAGAAAAAAATTATGAACTCACAAAAAAAAAGAAGAATATCCCCTTAAAATTTTATTAAAATCTAAAGAAAGGATGAACTGTTGGATGCATCAATTTCATTTTAGAATAAAAAAAAAATCCCACAATACTTTATAAACGGTGGGATCATGGGAGTGGATCAGTGGAAATTATTGGTGGTTGGATCTCAGCATCATTTAATTAATGCCCTAGAATTTTGTTCTTATAATCTAATCCTTTTATTGGAGGATACTCTTCATCAACTAATGAAGTAACTGAATCTCAACAAACGGATAAGCACAAGATAAAGGTCAAGATAATAACACAACCGAAAATAAATGGATAAAGCTCAAATTCAAAATAAACAAGAAGAAAAAGATCACGTTCAAGGAAGCAAAACCAGAAAATAACAAACTCTCTGTAAATTCAAATATCTTCAAATATATCTTGTAACAGAGTTGTTCTTATCCAAAAACATCTATAAATAAAACAGTATATGATCCTCAAAAAATATTGAGAAAAACATTTTTGTAGGAAAATACAAAGCAAAGAAAGAAAGCCCACACTATGCTTCTGTTATTAGTCGTGTGTGTGTATATATATATATATATATATATTAATTACATGAGTGATTGTTGCCTATATTACAGGTAAGTGCAGAATTATAGGATTACAAGAATCCTTCTATTGCTGTGATCAATCACAAAAATCTTGCTACCATATCTCTATTGACAGCTGTGATTGATTGTTATCTTATCATCATATCTCTATTGCCAGTTGTGATTGATTGTTATCTTATCATCCCTCTTCAAGCTCAAGGCGGTTGAGAGCCGATGAGGAGCTTGTCACGATTGGAAACAAACTTGTCCGAACAAAGTGGTTTGGTCAATATGTCTGCAAGTTGAGCAGTGCCAGCAATATGTTCGAGCAGGAGGGCACCACTAGCAACACGTTCTCTAATGAAATGAACATTGATTTCAATATGTTTGGTGCAATGATGAAACACTGGATTCTTAGCCATAGTAATAGCACTGATATTGTCACAGTACAGCTTTGGAGGTGGAAGACAATAACCAACGGATTTTAATAGATTCATGAACCATATAAGTTCAGCTGTGGTGGAAGCCAGAGCATGATATTCTGCTTCTGTCGTAGAGCAAGATACTGTGGCCTGCTTTTTAGTACCCCATGACAGTAAGTTGGCACCCATATAGATGGCAAAACTAGATGTTGAGTGTCGATCATCCTTACACCCTGCCCAGTTAGCATCACAAAAACCATGAATAGCAGTTAAGGGCATTGGAACAAAATGAAGACCAAGATCGAGAGTTCCTTTGAGATAACGAAAAATTTGTTTAACAACAATGAGGTGAGGTTCTTGTGGGGCATGCATGTATTGACAAATATGATGAACATCATAAAAGATGTCAGGTCGAGTAAGTGTGAGATATTGTAGAGATCCCACAAGCTGACAAAAAGGCATGGGATCAGATAACAGGGTGTCGTTGGTAGTTGTTAAGGTCGTGCCCGATGCTATAGGAGTGGCAACTGGTTTAGCACCAGCTAAACCAAACTTGTGTAAAAGTGACAGTAGATACCTTGTTTGAGTAATGGTGAGTGTTGTGTCAGTCCTGGTAATTTGCAGGCCAAAAGAAGTAGTGAACATCGCCAAGATCTTTAATACGAAACACAAACGAGAGATGAGTAATGAGTGCAGATATTTGAGATGGAGATGACCCAGTAATGAGAATGTCATCGACATAGATCAGTAGGAGAAGGACATCTGAACCTTGTTGACGATATAATAGAGACTAATCATAGGGACATCGTGTGGAGCCCATCTGCTATATGTAGTTGCTGAATTTCAGATACCATGCACGTGGTGCTTGCTTTAAAACATAGAGAGCCTTATGAAGAAGACAGACATGATGTGGATGAGCAAGATCCTCAAAACTCGGTGGTTGAGCCAAATAGACACATTCATATAAATCACCATGAAGAAATGCATTATTGACATCTACCTGCCAAATGAGCCACCCGTGAGAGAGACCAATGTTAAGAATTAACCGAATAGTTCCTGGTTTGACAACTAGACTAAAGGTTTCATCATAATCCAATCCTGGAAGTTGAGTAAAGCCTCTGGCCACAAGTCTGGCTTTATACCTATTAATTGTGCCATCAGATTGTGTTTTAACTTTAAATATCCATTTACTGCTAACCAAATTCATATCTGATGTCTTGGGTACCAAGGTCCACGTGTGGTTGGCATGCAGGGCATCCATTTCATCTTGCATGGCCTTCTTCCAATGAGGAAGTCAAAGGGCTTGACGGTATGAAGAAGGCTCTGAAGGCTGTGCTGTAAGATCAGCAAGAAAACACACGGGTATTGAATGTCTATTGGTGAAGAATGTTTTTGGTTTAAGGTTGCCTGTTTGAGCACGTGTAACCATAGGATGAAAACATTGTGGTAAAATGGAAGTTGATGACCCGGTTGGGGAAGAGGGCAAGACTGACTGCAGGTGAATTGAGGGCTGAAAAGCTGAAGATTGATATGTCACAGGCTCTGTAGCAGACACTTCATTGGTTGACAAACTAATTTGTGGTCGAGGCAGAGCATGATTTTTAAGAGACTTAGGAAGAGTTTGTAGCTGAAATAATCGAGCATTAGTTGAATTTGAAATTGTAACAGTCTTGAAAGGAAAGTGCAGCTCATTGAATTTGACATGTCTGTTGATAAAAAAATGACCAGAGTACAGTTCAAGGCAGCAGTATCCCTTGTGGTTGGCTGAGTATCCAATAAAAACACAATAGACTGATTTGTATTCCAACTTGGATTGAACAAAAGGTGACAGTAAAGCGTAGCAAGAACATCTAAAAACTCATAAGAAATCAAGACGGGTGAAGACCCGAATACAAGCTCATGAGAAGACTTATGTTTAACAATTGAAGATGGAAGACGATTGATAAGAAACACAATAGTTTGAAATGCTAGTGTCCAGTATTTGGTTCGAACAGATGCATGTGCCATTAGAGTTAGTCCTGTGTCAACAACATGACAATGTCGCCGTTCAGTAAGACCATTTTGTTCTGGTGTCCCAAGACATGAGAGTCAATGGATTATACCATGAGTTGCAAAGTGATTTTGCAGAACAGTGTTAATGAATTCACCACCACCATCACTTTGAATAATTTTTACAGATGTACTGAACTAATTAACCATTTGTGTAATGAATGTAGGAAATATAGTTGCAACATCATATTTGCGAGCCATAGGAAAAACCCATATGTAACGAGAATATTCATCAACAATAATCAAATAAAATCAAAAACCATCAAAAGAGGAGACTGATTCAGGCCCCCAAACAGCAGTATGTAATGTATGCAAAAAGGAAGTTGAATAAGATTGTCGAGAATGAAAAGGCAGCTTTGCAGACTTGCCCAAAATACAACTCTCACAAAAATCTATTTTCCCATACAATGATGGTAGGGATACTCTGCTAATAATTTGAGAATGAGGATGGCCAAGGCATGCATGCCACAGACTGCCTGGAACTTTATTTGCTAAGAAATTGAAGGAATGATGTGGAAACTGCCACAGATTGATGGGATATAAACCATCTTCCATGGAACCTTTAAGAATCACTTGCTTTGTCTTCATGTCTTTGAGAAGGAATCCCCATGGATAAAAAAAAAAGTAACAATTATTATCTCGTGTAAATTGAGATACAGATAACAGTTTTTTTTTTTGATATCAGGAACAACCAGCACATTATTGAGCTTAAGAGTAATGGTAGGTAGATTAATGTGTCATATACCTACTACAGCGAGACCATTACCATTTCCAACCATAACAGTATCAGTACCAGAGTAGGAATCAATACCTTGCACCTCACTGGGATTTGATGTCATATGTTTCTTGGCACCGGTATCAAGATACCAACTATCGTCTACATTGTCTCTTACTTGAATGGCAGCAAAAGCTTTATACTGTGCAGCTTCATCATCTGAAGCAAAACAACCATCAGCTTTGTGATTTGGACCACCACAGCGAAAGCAGGTGATACCTCCTTGTCCGCGACTAGAGTTGCGACTGTATGGGTGAACGAGGATAGTTTTGTTCTAGAGAAATTATCACCAGATCGTGTGTTGTAAGCATCTCTGTTACGTCCCTGAAATTGCATTTTGGAATAGCCACCAAAATGGTCACGCGCATTAGAACTTCCTTGAGGTTTTATATGAGAACAGTTTTTGTTTGTGTAAAAGGCAACATTGGATGAAGTGGTTTTGCATTGTGAAGCCTGATTTCAAAGTCACGTAGTTTACTAATCACACCTTCAAGAGGAGGAAACATATCACGAGCATTAAGTGCTGCAACAATAGGATCAAACTCAGATCCTAAGCCACACAGGATGCAAACAATGAGATCATTGTTATCCATTGGTTTGCTTGTACCACGAAGTGACAAGGCCAGAGACTTGGCCTTGTGCAAATAGTCTTCTAAAGAATAAGAACCTTTGCTGAGAATCTGCAACTCTCCCTTCATTTGTTGTATACGGTCTTAGGTGTGACTTCCATAAAGAGTCTCTAAAACAATCCAAGCATCATGACAAGATTAACTATTGATGATTTGAGAAAAATGACCATCTGACAAAGAGCTATTGATCCATCCAAGGATCAACTGATCAAGACGCAGCCAAGTTGTTGCTGCTGCTGGATTTGGTTGCAAGGTGCCATCTGCACCAATAATGGTTGATTTAGGACAAGAAATGTCATTGGTTACATAACCAAGAAGACCATAGCCTCTTAGAATTTGTATAACTTGAGCTTTCCATAACAGATAATTATTTGAGGCAAGCTTGATAGAGATATCAGGTAAATAAGTTTTGGTTGATGAAAACTCAGGGGCAGAAGACATGGGTAAAATGGAGGAGGTGGAGGAGTCCATTTCAGGCTCTAATATCATGTAGAAAAATAAAAAGCAAAGAAAGAAAACCCACATTATGCTTCTGTTAGTAGTCGTGTGTGTGTGTGTGTGTGTGTGTGTATTACATGAGTGATTGTTGCCTATATTACAGGTAACTCGAGAATTATAGGATTACAAGAATCCTTCTATTGCTATGATCAATCACAAGAATCCTGCTGCCATGTCTCTATTGCCAGCTGTGATTGATTATTATCTTATCAATTTCCACTATTCACCTTTCTTCTCATTCTCTTTATCAACTATTATTGTATTCTTGGAATTATGATTATAACGGTGTGTGTGTGTGTGTCTATATATATATTGATAAAATCGTTGAAAATTTAGAGGATATTGAATTTCTAGTAGGTTTAATAGTTAAGCTTCATTTCTAGGCTTGACTTGGATGTGGGTTTTATATTTTTCTGAAAAAAAGTTTTTTTATATTTAAATTAGAAAACATGTAGAAAAAATCTAAAAATATATACATAGAAGTAGAAGGTGTGGTTGTGTATAAATGAATTATCTAAGTTTCCAAATATGTTTTTCACATGGCATCCTTTAGATTTTTTTTTAGATTTTTTTTATCATTAGTAAAAATAAAAAAGAATGGGGTGACAAACCTACAGTGAGGAAAGGGTGGCAAACGCATGTAATCTGAGGAGGATAGAATTGTAAATCTACGACGGTCAATGAGGTTACTTATTCTCCATGAAACTTTCTTGCCAAGCCATTTACTTCAAGCTTGTTTGAGAGTGTAGTTACGGTTGTTTTTTAAAATGCTTTTCACTCAGAAATATATTAAAATAATATATATTTTTTATTTTTTTAAAATTATTTTTGATATTAGCACATCAAAATGATCTAAAAATATCAAAACACATTAATTTGAAACAAAAAAAATAAAAAAATTCAAATTTTTTCAAAATCGCTTTTGAAAAGCATAAACAAACAGGGCCGTTATCTTGTAACGTTGGTGTGACCATGAAAAGATATTATTTATAGGGTATTTAGAAGTTTCATAACAATTGTTTTTTAAAGTGTTTTTTTTTTAAATATATTAAAATAATATTTTTTTATTTTTAAAAAATTATTTTTGATATTAACATATGATTGAACATACAAAGAGATTTAATTTAAAATAAAAAAAAATTAATTTTTTTTTGGTTGGCCTAAGGGCTCCCCTTTTTCCTTGTTTTTTTTCTTTCTTGTTTTCTTCTTCTTCTCCCATCTTGGCCTCGGTGAGGCCAATGGTGTTCGGTTGATCTTGGATTTTCTCTCCCCGTCTTCCCTCCTCTGTAAGCCTCGGTGGGGCCTTCTTCTTCTTTCTCCTCAGCTCTAGTGTTTGATTGGGTTTAGCTCCCCCATCTAGGCTAGGATTTGGTTGGGCTCCAAGCCTATCCACCTCTTCTTCTCTTCTCCTTATCTAGGCTTGGTCGGACTTAGCTCTCATCTAATTAAGCTAGGGTTCGGTTAGGCTTAGAGCTAGCCCACCTCTTCTCCCCTCTTCTCCAGCCTTTGGTAGGGACAAGCTAGGTCAGGCATGGAGCCAGGTTCGATTGGGCTTAGAGCCAGGGTTTGGATGGGCTTGGAGCTAGCCCACCTCTTCTTCAGCCTTCAATTAGGCTTAGAGCTAGGATTCCGTTGGACTTAGGGTCATCCCCACCTTTTCTATTTTCTTCCCATCTAGGCTTCAGTTGGGAGATTCAAGCTTTTTGGAGCACGGAAAGGTCATGTACAAGACGGAAAATATTTTGATTAATTTGCCAAAATACTGGTAAAATGCAGTTTTATCTATGAATAGTTTTTTTTTTTTTTTTTAACTTTTTTTGAGTTTAAAATATTTTTTTTTGCAAAAATACTGGTTACAAGAAGGAGGTGTTTAAGAATATAGTAGCGGTTACTTTTAAAAATATTTCTCACTTGTAAATATATTAAAATAATATTTTTTTTATTTTTAAAAAATTATTTTTAATACCAGCATATCAAAACGATTAAAAAATATAAAAAAATAATTTTAAATAACTTTTTTTAAAAATTTTCTCAATCTTATTTAAAACACAATACTAAACCAAGGCTAAATTGTTGGTGGCAATTTGGTTTCGCCCATCACAAATTAAATTGTGAGTAATGGTTTTTATCCTACAAAGAGAATCATGAAATTTTGTTTTCCTGCAGCCTACCATGTCATCCGTTTCCTGATTTGGGTCAATGTTATTAAACCTGAACCGGTCTGACAGATCGATCTGGTGACTGGATCGATTTAGGTTTGTTAAAAAATAGGTAGATGCAACAACTTGGCAAAACCCGGTCGACCCATGACCCGAGCGAATCCAGACAAGACCCAATGTTTTTTTTCTTCAAATGTGGTTTTCCTCCTATACCCTTTTTTTTATTTTTATTTTAGTTGGTTATTAACACTTTTTAAAGTTCACTATATAAATATTAGAAAAATATTATATTTTTTCAATGTGGGATTTGAAACCCTTTAGTATATATACTCTATGTTCCCAAGAAAAAAAGTTATTTTTTAAATATGAGATTTGAAGACCTTTCGTATATATACTCTATGTTCATAAGAAAAAAGTTATATTTTTTCAATGTGGGATTTGAAACTCTTTAGTATATATACTTTATGTTTCCAAGAAAAAAAAAGTTATCTTTTCAATGTGGATTTGAAATCCTTTCGTATATATACTCTATGTTCACAAAAAAAAATTTATGTTTTTTCAATGTGGGATAAAAAACTTTTTGATTTAAATACTTCAACTTAAAATGATAAAATAATATCTTTTCAATGTGGGATTTAAAGCCCTTTAATATATATACTCTATGTTCCCAAGAAAAAAAATTATTTTTTCAATGTGGGATTCGAAAGTCTTTCGTATATATACTCTATGTTCACAAGAAAAAACTTATATTTTTTCAATGTGGGATTTGAAACATTTTAGTATATATACTTTATATTCTCAAGAAAAAAATTATTTTTTCAATGTAGAATTTGAAACCCTTTCGTATATATATATATTTTATGTTCACAAGAAAAAAGTTATGTTTTTTCAATGTAGGATTTGAAATCCTTTAATATATATAATCTATGTTCATAGGAAAATTGTTTTTGTTTTTTCAATGTGGGATAAAAAACTTTTTAAAATATTTTTTTAAACTTCATTATTTACAACATGTATATATTCATATGGATTTTTTTCTTAATTTTTTCATATGAAATATTAAAATTTTAAATATTTTTTTATTTTTCTAAGTTGATCCGGGTTGATCTATAAAACTCGAGATCCAGTTCTGTGACCGGATCAATCCCGGACAGAGATTTATAACTATGATTTGGGTAGTTGGCCTTAATCTTTTCCAATTAGGATTCTGCAAGGTGGATTGCCGATTTAATTATTTCTTCTTTAGATTTTTTTCGATATCAATTCAATTAATTATGGGTTGACTAGCCTTGATAGACATTTAATTAGTTAATTCCACATCGATTTGGGGTATTGTAAACGTCGGGAATGTGCTTTTAGCTTCATTACCAACAACAATAAAGTAAAATCCCTAAAAAATAAAATAAAAAATTAAAATGTCACAGCTTGTAATAAGATTAATATTCTCTTTTGTTTTTATATTTTAAAGTATTTTTTAAAAAATAAATTTTTTTATTTTTTTATTTTAAATTAATTTTTTTAATATATTAAAATTAAAAATAAATTTATTTTTTTTTAAAAAAATATTACTTTAACATATATTTTTTTTAAATTTAAAAATAATCATTACAATGAACAGTTTCTAAGTAAAGAAACCAGAAACACAATGACATCCATGATTTATCACAACCCTTCACCATCACCAAGACACCATTCCCCTCTCTCTGTCTGTCTGGTTCATGGATCTTTCCTCAACCCTCCAACGGTCACATTTCTATCTTCCACTTGAATAATAAACCCCAAATCCCACTTCAAAACGGTTACTTTCCTTTCATTTCCTTTCTCTTCAAATTCCCACTTCAAAGAAGTTACTTTAATCCTTTCCTTTCATTTTCCTCTCCAGAAAATTCCCACTTCAAAACAGTTACTGTTTTCCCTTTCATTTCCTCTCTAACTAGACCCTAAAATCGCGACTTTTCAACTATCCAGTAAAAGTCCTCATTTTCTACCTTGAAAAACATGTCTAAACTCTGTTCGTTTTCTATGTTTGTATTGGTACTGCTAGTGGCTTTGTCACTGCCAAAGTGTTTGATGGGCCAAAGGGGTGTAGCACCAAGGGATCTATGGTGTGTAGCCAAGAACAATGCTGCTGATCAGGCACTGCAAGAAGCTATTGATTGGGCATGTGGACAAGGTGGGGCTAATTGTGGGCCAATACAACAAGGAGGAGCTTGCTATGATTCTAATGATATACAGAGAACAGCTTCTTGGGCTTTTAATGATTATTACTTGAAGAATGGATTGACTGATGATGCTTGTTACTTCAGTAACACTGCTGCTCTCACTTCTTTGAATCCAAGTAATTGGATACTTTATATCTTTGAGTTAAATAGAATTTTGGGTTTCGTTTCTTTTCTTGGTTCCTGGATCTGTAAGGTTTGAAGTTTGGCTTGTTGTGGTTGGTGTTTCCTGCATTTTTGTTATTGCATTGCTAATTCTTGATTGAACCTCGGTTTATTTGTGTTTTTTAGTTTGGAAACCTTGGATCTTTTCTGTTGATTCTGTGCTTAATTTGTTAACGATTTGATTATTAGTTACTTATATGCTAATTTTTCTGTTTCAGGTTTTGATAAATGCAAATTTCCTTCCAGGTAATGCACTAGAATTGGTAAATTATAGCATTGCGATTGTTTTCGTTTTATGAATGCAGTTCTGTTTTGGCTTTTGGGAAAGTAGATTCTACAAATGGCACTTGTGAAATCAAATTCTCCTTTTAAACACAAGCCAATATATTTGCTTTATGTTTAGGTTATGTTTGTTTCTATGGAAAGTATTATATAGAACTGAAAATGTAATGTTCCTGAGGGAATCAAGAGAAATCTTTTAGAACTGAAAATGTAATGTTCCTGAGGGAATCAAGAGAAATCTTTTAAACAAGCCATGTTTATTGACAGGGTTAAAGATTACTTCTGGCCAATAACGAGGCCCAAAATACCATGCACTACATTGTTCAACAGTTTGCTACTTGTACAAATCCTTAACACACTTTGTTATTTGTTTTCTTAAGAGTAGACATTGATACATGTGGTGTGGATTCTGTAATGCAGCCTATCGGTGAATAATGGAAGCATTTATGCGTCAACAGGAACAATACAGATGGGGCCAGATAATGCAGATTTGAGCAGCAGCAATAGGGTTGGTGGCACATGGTTTTTGCCCTTATTCACCAGTTATTTGTTTGTCGTATTTACATGGCTAATTCACTGACATTAGTGAAAGCGAGGGCTTTTTTTATTTTATTTTATTTATTAGGCATTTAGCTTTGGTTTTGTAGGTTTCCAGGAATCATCTTCCACTACTGTTATTAGCTCTGTATGTGAATCTATTTTCATCAAGAAAATCAAGTAAATTGAAGCTCTTGCTTTTCAAGTCTACTACTAGATTGCTATTAAGGCTCAGTTTTGGGATTCTTGGCCTGTATAAACTTATGAGAGAGGATCTTAGAGCAGGCCTTGGAGGGTAAATGAGTTTTTTTGCGGGATCTATTAATCATTCTGAATTGATATTAGTCATTCTTGAATTGATTTTGGGGCTTCTCGATCTTTTATAATTTTTTGCTTGGTTAAATTACTTGATTGACTTTAAAAATAATAATAAAAAAAAACTTAATTATGGCCTAAGAGATTTTTAATATTCCACTTTTTCTAGTACAGTGTAATCACTATATTTTCTTTATAATTAAAATTCTCATAACTTGATTTCATGGGCTTATTAGTAATTTCATAATGTTTTCTTTTGTAATACTTGTATGATCCTACGATGTGATATTTTGATAAATAAATAAATAAAAAAGCTCCTAACTTGTGCATTGTATGTATTAGTTGCTTTGTCATCTACGGGTTGTGAATTTAACTCACTTTTATGGTTAAAGTTATTATTCTATCGTGTCATTTGATTTTGATGTTTTTTTTAGATCGTATTATTTGATTTATCTTAATATTAACTTAATTAATTTAATAACTCGAGTCTTAATTTTTTTTATTTAAAAATATTAGTGTCACTTGAATTTGTTTTCTTCTTGTATTCAGAACTTGATTCCTGGCGATGCGTTGAACACAAATATAGGTTTACATGAGTTATTTTTTGTTATTTTTTTTATTTTAAATTTTTTTTATTTTTAGTTTTCAATATTTGATTCATTATAATTAAACTTTCTAATTTGTTTTGATATGGGTTCCATGATTTTATCACGAACTCATACCTCAAATTAAGATGATGGCAAGGTAATCATGATTAATCTAGATAAATCTAATATATTGATATCTTAATATATTTTTTAAAAAAATATATCATTTAATATATTATCATTTAAGTATTTAAAAAACATTATCGACAGTATATATCCATCATTTGTTTTTTCAAAAAAGTTTTTGCTAAGAAAATAAAAAGGTTTAATGCTCTTGTGGTGATCTACTTTTTAAGCTGGTCCTACACAGCAATGTTTGCGAATTATTTTTTGCTAGGAGACAAGCACTAAAGTGGTGAATCTACAATTCTCCAGATGTGGAGAGCCTTCTATATATATATATATATATATATATTATTCAAATTAATGGTGAATCTCCTTTGCATCACTTTTCAACAATACAGCTGTTGATGCCTATTTTTTTTCTTGAATAAGAGCTGTATTCATTTCCCCCAATTTTGGTGTTTTTCAAATTTCATCACTTGCACAGATTTTTCGTTTTTTTATGGGATGAAATATTAGGGATGAAAAATTAGGGGTGAAAAATTTCATCACTTTTCAACAATACTGGGTTTTTCCAAAGTAACACAGTAGAAATAAAATATTAGGGATGAAAAATTAATTGGGAAAATAGTATAGTTTGTAAAGCTGCAAATGCCATCTATGATTTAAAAAAAAACATTAAACTTTTTTAAATTTTAAATTTAAAAAATAAATAAATATTATCTATTATATTTATCTCAAATAAATATATATATATTGCAAGGAATGTTAGATCACAATGTATTTGAGCAATTCAATTCTACATGTTTTACCCCATAAGGTTGAAAGTTTGATTGTTTTCCTAAAAATCCCATTTTTAAGCTTTCTTCTCCTTCATACTTTGTTTTAATAAATTATATAGGCTACCTCTATATGTACTTACTAATTAATTATGAGTTGTGAAAAATATTAATTAATTAAATAGAAGGTGAAGAAAACAAAAGTAAAAGTATGTCCTTACTTTCTACTCTATGATCCTAATTAGTTTAACACTATACATGTTGCTCTCTGCGAGCCATGCAATATTTGTTTTATGTAGAAATATTGTTAGGTTAAAAAGAATTAAGTCTCGAGTTATTAACTTAAATGGTAATTTAAATAATATAAAAATAAATACCAATAACACTAAATAAATTGAAAAAAAACAGGAAAAAAAGATAAAAATAATTATACCAGAGCCTATATGGATTACCAAACAACCCAAAGCTAACCTAATGGAAGAAAAACAGTAAAAAATAAAATAAAAAAGTGAAACTTCAAAGAAAAGAGAAGAAAACATTAACTTAAAAAAAAACACAAGAAAACCCAGACGAACCTCCTAACCTGATCTAATCTTAAAAACTTGAAACTCGTTAAATCATAGACTCGAGTTCAATTAAGAAGCTTAATTGTCAATCAATTTAATTTAATAAAAAAAAACTAGCAAAAGCAAAAAGAAGAAAGAATGAGGATAAAATTTGAGAGAAAAACACCTAATGAGGATGAAATTTGAAAATAAAATAAAATAATATCAAACAAAATAAATAGCAATTAAAAGAATAAATAACAAATTTGAAAGTTAAAAAATCATAAGAAATGAAATTGAAAAAAAATTGTAATTTAATTGATTATTTATAGATTAAAAAAACGATAGAAGGTGAAATTAAAAAACAAATAATATAGAGAGCTAACCCAATAGAATTAAAATCAAAAAATAAAAAACATAACCTAAAAAAATAAAAAGAAATATAAACATAAGCTCAAAAAAGAGAAAACAAAACCAAGCAAACCCGGTCCTATAACTTGTGAAATTCTGGAACTGGGTTCAATCAAGAAACTAAACTCTCAACAAATTTAACTTTGAATGATAAAATTACAAAAAACAATATTAATAAAAAAAAATGCAAAAGAAACAACAACAACAACAACAACAAAAAGAATATGGATAAAATTTAAGAAAAAAAACTTGAGGAGGATGAAATTTGAAAAAATAAAATAAAAATGATCTCAAACAAAATAAGTCTCAATGAGAAACAAATTTGAAAGATTAAGTAATCATGGAGGGTGAAATTGAAAAACATTTGTAATTTGATATATTATTTATAGATTTAAAAATAGTAGAGGTGAAATAGAAATAAATTATTGAGGGCTAACCTAATAGAATTAAACAGTAAAAATAACAAAAAAAACCCAAAACAATTAAAAAACTCATTGTTTTTTCATGTATGATATTTCCAGTCTAATAATCTAGGTTATGAGTTTAAAAAGTTTATGTGGCACAATGTTCTCTTTTATTTTTTTATTTTATTGCTTTTATTTTTCTTGATTT
The DNA here is from genome assembly GCA_019202695.1 of Populus x sibirica. NCBI lineage: Eukaryota > Viridiplantae > Streptophyta > Magnoliopsida > Malpighiales > Salicaceae > Populus > Populus x sibirica. The sequence continues at coordinate 931,241 of JAGMVL010000317.1, forward strand.
CATCGGTTAACATTTGTTTTTTAAAATAAAAGCACTAATCAAAGTTCTCTTTGAATTTATTAAATAAATCAATTTATATTGAGTTAGCTTTTATATAGTTTTATTAAAAACTCGCACTGGACAAAGATTCAGATTAAGAGATTTCAAGATTTATCTTTGGGTTTAATTACAAAAAATTCTTCACGTTTTTAGTGGTTTTTTTTTATATATTTTTTTAAAAAGTAATTGATCCGCAGTATAGAAGAGGCCAATAAACCAATCATCTATATGTTCCATGGGATAGCAATGGGCTGCATCAGTGTGGTCCTTCTATGGACTTATACTAGACCCAATGCTCCTCTGTATGTGTTCCATCAAATTTGTCAGCTGAGTAGCTATTTAAATAATTATAACTTATTTTCAAAACAATTTTTGGAAGATTATTATTCAAAATTATTTAGAAACAACGACGCCTAGGATTTATTGACCCTTTTTGTTTTTTGTTTTCTTTCATTCCTAATTTATCTAATTTTTGGCAGAATCCTTGGTTGAGTCTTAGTTCGACAAATGGACTTATAGAATGATAATTTTGAATTCCAATTATTGATTGAATCTGTTACTATTCTTGAATTTCATAAAAGAAAAAAAAACTGGGATATTACGTGATTAGTTGGTATTTAATATATACAATTCAATCCTAATTGATTTTTTGTTTTTTATGTCTACATACTAAGTGCATTTGTTTTTTAGACAACTTTTATAGTTGTGGTTTGAAAAAAATAAGCTTTAAAAAAATATGGTTAGGTGTGGTTAGTTGAATTTAAATACGTGTTTAATAAAAATTATGGTTGAGGTTTATATATAGAAAAAAACATGTATAAAATATTTGGTAGTTATGTGGTTGCGGTTGCTTTTCAAAATGCTTTTTGCTTGGAAATGCATTAAAATAATTTAATTTTTTTTAAAAGCGCTTTTGAAACGCAAAAACAAACAAAATTTTACAAAACCCAATTACAAAACTCTATAAAAACTGCTTCTCAATTTTTTAGTGGATTCTATAATAAAAAATACAGTTTAGTATGTTATCAATCACCTTACTGTGTTTTTTTATCACAAACACAAAAATTACAAGTAAACAAACTCAGGCTAAATAACATCCTTCAATCCAAGCTTCATGACGGCAGCCTCACCTTTTCTGGTATCTCGCTTTGAATAGAACCCTATCACGGATAAGAGAGGGAGCGGACCGACCAGATAAAGCCCTTTCAATTAACCCCTTGCTTCTCCTTCCGCCTTGGAGCACCGCTTCATTGATGAGAATGCCACCACCTTGCAACTAGGACAGGAAGCGTAACTATTTGTCTATGCACTTAGCACGGAATGAGAGCTTATAATTAGGGAAACTCCTAGCCATTTCTTAATCTCAAGCATTCTTCAGTAAACAACACACTAAATTGAAGCATATTCATCTTAGCCTTCCGTTTGCTGGTAAATATTTTGGCCATAAAGAAATCAATGGACCAATCTACTATTCCTTGCCAATAATTAAGTGTCCAAAATCGACACTTCAAGAATTTCAAGATGGAATTGGTGTGGTGAATGAAGGTGTGTTGTCAAAAGAAAACATCCTAATTGTTGTCAAGGGCAAAAACATCATGCTGGATTCTAAACTCAATGCTTGATTAGGAGATTTTGGTCTTACATGTGTTGAGAATGAGAAGATATCCTATGAAGAGCTAGAGGGACTGTTTTTTTTTGGTTTAGCAGAGGTAATGTCCTCGTGGAGGATGAGAAGGTGCTGGTTAGCAAACCCAGAAACCAGTCCTGCTAATGCAACAACAACTATTGGTGATGAATGGGAAAATGATTACTAGCAAGCCTCTATATGTTCACTTGCACCACGAAAGGAATATGAAAGAGTCATGCTGAAGGTTGATTTTCTCCAATAAGACTAGTTGTAGGCTCAACCTGATTGAGATTAAGAAAAATATAATTTAAATTTAAGAATAAGTTTTTTTTTAAGAGAGGAAGAATGATGTAGGAGATTTTGATCAAATGCATAATGGGATTTGTCATATTTTTGTATGTTTGTTAAATAACCATCTCAACCTAATAAGTTAAACTGTTAAGTGAGGTCCTATAATATAATTTATATTATTCTCTAATACACCCCCTCAAGTGAAAGTCATTTGGACTTGAAATTTGCATAAAACTTACATAAACTCACATTACCTTGTGCTTAATTTTTTTATCAAATAAATGAGGATGATGAGATTCGAACTCGAGACCACACTTAGTTATCAAGACTCTGATACCATGTCAAATAACCATCTCAACCCAATAGTTTAAACTGTTAAGTAAAGTCCCAAAATATAATTTATATTATTCTCTAACAATATTTAATAACTTTTTTTTCAAGCATCATAGCATAGTTGTAATATGAAGCTGTGATCATAAACAATAAATTTTAGAGTATTTTTTTCTTATTGTGAAAATTGTTTAGTGCTAGGGTTTCCAAACTCTTTTCGTGTAGCCCTTTCTGTCAACCTTTCAATCTTTGTTATTTCCATCTGCGTTAACAGTGAAGCTATGACTGTTGGATCAAGCCACATCTTAAGCGGCTTGCCGGAATGGATATTAGCACTAGTTAACGCGAGGCTACTCATAAAAACGTCACAACAGGTTTGATGATGCCTTAGGGCACATCTTGCATAAATGTGAAGAACTATAACAACAAAGGATAATGATATAATTGCAGTACTGAACATAAACCTGCTATTTAAATCATAATTAGTACTTAAATGATTAAAAGCTGGGCGCCATCGCCACCGGTGAAGGGCATGAAGGGCGGGCCGAAAGGACTAGGAGGAGGATCATGGCTAGCTAGCTTCAGTGCAATTCAAGGGAGTTGGGTTTCTTTGGAAATTTCCAAAACATACAGAAGATACTCCAAGACAATTTCAAGGGAATAGACTCTTGATTGTTGACTTCCAAGTTTTCTTCTTTGTTGATTTTGCTTGCGTTTACTTTTTGAGCTACAATAAGATTTCTATTTTCTAGATTAATTTGTTTGAAAATTATGTCAAGATAATGATATTCAGAAAGGAAAAAAAGAGTCTTGAAGTGGGTAGTATAAGAGAAGAAAAAACATTAGATTTAATGTTGAAAGATAAGATCAAGAAAAAATAACATTTGATTAAAAAAATTGAAAAGCTGAATCTCAAATTAATTTAATCTTGAAGGATAAGATCAAGAAAAAATAACATTTAATTAAAAAAATAAAATAAACTCGAGTCAACCAAGCAAACTTGTGATACAAGTCATGTACGTTATTGAATTTAATATTTTTTTTTTATCTCATATATGTTTTTATTTAATTATATGAAAATAAAACACATGATATTTTTTTTGTTTGAAACAACATATTTTTTTAAAGTAAAAAAAATGGTGATAGGAACGTGGGGCTGAGATAGCAAAGGCAAATTATTGACAATAAATGATGAAATTACATTTTTTTATGTTTGAGTTAAATAAAAAAATACATCATCGATAATGAAGAGTGAAGTTGTTTTTTTTAAAATAAAATAAAATTGTGGGACAATAAAAACCATATAAAAAAAAGAAAAACAAATAATAGTTCAGATATTGTAGGTTAACTTAGTAAATTCACTACCCAGATAAAAAACTTAATTAGATTCAATGATTTGTTTTTTTATTTATTTTTAAAAACAAACATAAAATAGTATAAAAAAAAGCTCAACCATGTGAGCTAAACATTAATTAAAACAAAATAGAATAAGCATGTGGGTTTTCTAGCTCAGCCTCGTGCTTGAGTCTGTTTTATTTTTATTTTTATTTTTAAAAAGGTGAATGATTTTATTTTATTTTTTATAAAAAAAACAGCAAATAATCCGTCATGTATTTTTAAAGATTTTGGCGACTATGGGTGGTAGAAAAATGGCCAAAACACAGTTTCGAAACTTATAGTTAGAATCGAAAAACACAGTTTTGAAAGAGAGATTAACAGGTAAGAAGATCAGTTGGGCAGGCTTGACAATGGACAAAACCGAAAGAAAATGGCCCCAGTATTCATGTCTTGATTAATTAACAAGCTGCGTGCCTAGCTAGCTCTTTCAATTATTTACACGTCCTCATTTCGACAATTCCTGAAGTGGTACAACTATTTAGAGTTGTGAATTGTGATACTTTCACATTGAGAACAGCAGGCCTACCTAGCTAGCTACTTGTCCAAGCACTGGCGTGCTGTTATGGCTAATTAAGTTTTCTTATTGTTATATGCTTTCACCTACATGAAGCATGCTAAATACAGGTGAAATACCAGACCTACCTTCCATACATAAGAGTCTGCCACACCATTTCTGTTCATTTCTGTGCCTTTTCAGTTGTTTTTTTTCCATAAATACAAAATCTTTTGATGCCATGCCAACACAGCGCCATATCATGGGTTGACTTGCAGTTCTATATTCAGACACATCTTTCTTCTTCTTTACCTCAATCCATATCTTTCTTAATTTGATTCTTCTTTATATTCAACTTGTTTTCTAAGCATATCCAAACCAGTAGGGATTGACTAAATGGACCATTTTCCTTTGTTTTATTCTGCTTTTCATCCTCACTAAGTAAACAAAAGGAAAAAAAATCCTATAGTCTAGCTTATGCAAAATCGCAAAGCAAAACACCAAAAAATAAAGCCTCGATTTCCCCTACTACTCATCCATACAGTTTCATTCGATGCTGGCTACTCAAATAGTATATAATGCTGGAAATAAGTGGATGGCTAAAGATTTGGGTTTAGATATGAAAACTCTAGAGCAGAATTCTAGAGGCAAAGATAGGCAGGCATTGATGAGAGATGAGAGGAAATGAATTATTGGAACATGCAGTTGGTCTGAAAACTCCGTACATTATGGTCACATATCCAAATTCAACCCTATGCAGTTTGAAAAGTTTGCATGACCTTTAGTTATTGGAAGAAATCTGGCCAAAGAAGAAAGAATCAGGAGATCTAGTCTATGATCAAGTCCTATTCAACAAGACTTCTAAACAGGAAGATATACCATGATATGACCTGACGAGATATTACCTAACCTTGTATATTATGGGGAAACAAAATTGAAAAAAGAAAAAAAAACACAGCTTTAATTCAAGAAGTGCAATGTCTTCTCCCTCCTTTGAGAGAAGATAAAATACGGCAACTACTAGTTATGAAGTGTGGCATTCCATGCATTGTGCTTGGGAGCAGAAAATGCGTAGACAATCAATCTCCTAAAAGGGAAAAGAGGAAGGACAAATGAGAATTATAGTGACCATGAGCTTCTCTCTAGTGTTGTGTTTGTCTAAGAAAGAAGATCATAATATTGTGGGTTTGCAGCAATAGCAAAAAACAGCAAAAATGGTAAATAATCCAAAATATTCAAGTCTAGCAGCAACTTAAGATTAGGTAACAGTCCAACATAGTATTATAGAGTTGAGCCGAAAGAGCTCACTTAATAAACAAATAAGAGCAATATAAAATTCTTGGAGAATCCATTTAAACATTTTTGGGGAAAAAAATGTTGAATCCAACCAGATGTTTTCTTCTCATAGGCCAAAGTATTCAACTGAAATCGCTTGAATTTCTGCTCCTTTCCTTTTCATCAGTTTGATAATCAATCACCCTGGTTGATTCCGTTGTATACTAAAATTAAAGAAAAATAAGTAATTAGAGAAGAGTTATTGAGGAGATTTTCGAAAATTTCAATGGAAGGAAACTCATTTTCTTCAGTCATTAAAGTTGAAGTACCTTGCACATGAACAAGATGTTCAGCTCTATAATCAATTCTGAGAATTTGGAGAAGAGGGTGGCCTGTCTGAGACAACATTATGCCCATTCTCACCATGAATTCGTGCTGGAATGCTAAAACCGGCCAATCCCTCAGACGCAAACCTGCTGCCAAAAATCAAAGACTGATGAAGTTCCTGTGTTCTATGATGGTCTGTGGATGCCATATGAAGATCATTCCATGCGCGAATGGAAATCGGAAAACTGGACTGAAGGGTTCCCCTCTGAGAGAATGCTGAGCCTTGGGCTAACATTGCTTGGTGTGGTGTCAATGGTGGGGGGGTTAAATGTAAATCCCCCAGCAACTCTATTGTCTGCATTTGTGTCGTTGCTCCAAGCCATCATTCTCTGAAAATTAGTATCAAACCCTACTGGAGCTGACCCTTCAAAAAGAGTCTGATCAGTAGAAGGTGCATGGGTTGTGTCTGCCTGTGACTGCTCATGAAGTAGAACTTGATCTTGGAAAGAGTGGAGGGATAGGCCAAGATCTTCAGTGTGGTTTGCGGTTCTTGAAATTACAGTAGGATAGCTATGGAAGTTCATTGATGAGTTTGTGGAGCTTGTTGGGAAGAAAGATCTCATGGTATCAGGAATGGTATCAGGGTCTATAGTTGGTGCAAGGAAAGATGAACCATTGCTTGGATTGTGATCAGTCAATTGCCCGTGGAGCTGAAAACTATAGCCAGATGATTCTGGTTCCTCTGCAATTGCCATTTCACTAGATCCAGCGTTCTGGTTTTCCTCCAAGTTCGCATTAATATTATTAGCTGGTGGTTGCCACGGTGGCAGCTCAGCAAGCCTGTCAATTGAATTCTTTGCTTTCTTGATAAGCCAATCAACAGCTTTGCTGGGTCGATCATAGCCTAGCCGGTCTTGAACATCATAGAATTGTATTGCAGTGTGTGCAGATAATCGAACCCTGCGGTCCCTAGGACCTTTGGCTGTGTAAACCTTGCTGTGCCGATCTTTACGCCCTGTGGACCTAACAATGTGGCCACCTTGGACCTGAATAATTTCTCCTCCGTCGTTCTTCATTTCTGGTCTTTGTCTATATTTTGCATATTCAATGGTTTGGCGTAATGATTGCGTTTTAGGTACTGCTTCTGTTTGGTTTGAATTTATGTCTTCCCCATAGTGTTGTTGGTTTTGGAGAAGTTGAGGGCGTTTGGAAAGGCTGTGTATTCCTAAGCTATGCTCTTCTGTTTCTTCTGGTCTTGGTTGTATGATTTGGTGGATAGGATTCTGTGGATGCTGCTGATTTCTCTGGAAATCCAGATTCCTAATCTTTAGATTTTGCTCTCCTAAAAGTTTTTGATTTCTCAAAGGTTTTATAGTACACTAAATTATAAACTCCTTGCTTTGCTCCCTTTTAATCTTGATTCTTCTACTGTTGTCGCTTCCTGCTGCCACAAAACATAAAGCTGATACTCCTCCTGCTATTGCTGCTGATCCCAAAAACTCCTGCCATTGCACTCCTCAGATTCCACACCCCAAGAACACCACTATGTCCAAAATCCACACAACACACGAAAAACCAGCCTACCCAAAAAACTTGATTTCAAGTTTTTTTAGTAAATTCATTACCAACTCATCTATCTTTATCTCTACAGAGACTACTATGTCAGAGGAAAAATAGACTAGAATGGGGTGAGTTTCTCTATGCAAGCTCAAAAATTTGCGAGCAAAACAAAACAAGATTGAACTAGAATTTGGACCAATACTCCCTATGAAAGAAGAAAATTGAAATATAAAGATTTAAACAAACTGAAAACTTGAGAGAAATGAGAGAGATAGAACGAGCTTTGCTCTTTACTTCAAGAGTTTGAAGATGAAGGAGGAAGGTAAAGGGAAAAGTTAGGCAGCAGTAATGGAAGAGCAAAATCCTAACTTGGCCTATGGGAGCTATTTTGATGCTTCTGAAAAGGGTGGCAGAGTCTGGTCAGAAAGGAGATTAAAGATATTTTGTCATCACAGCCCCACAAAACACTAATGTAACAGCAACATCTTAAGTTGAAAAAATAAAAAAAAATCTATCCGTCCATCTATCTTTCTAGTTACCCCACTCTCTCTCTCTCTCTCTCTCTCTCTGCTAGTTGCTGCTTTTTCTCAATGGCTTGTTTATCAGAATTGTTGTGTTATAATTAGAGCCATGAATTATAAAGAGATGACTCAATTTGCCACCACTCTTACACACTGCTTTACAAGCTTTGATAATGATATCTAACTGCTTTTTCTGGTTTCTCTTCTATTGTATACTTTATTTTTCCACTATTAATAAGTGTGGGTTCACCAAGACAGCCTTTGATTGCTGTTCCTAGTAAGAAACACAGATATTGTGCTTGGCTATGAAGATTTTATTTCTAATAATTTTTTTAAAAATAAGATAGCGAGGACGAGGATAGAAAAAGAACCAAGTTGATTCTTATTTCATATATATTTTTAAATTAAAACATTTTTTTTAAAAATTAATCCTTATTCTTACATTCAGATTTTATTAACCTTGATTTTAATTAACTTAATTTTCACTAAAAAGATCAGGAAATTTGGAAATATAGAAGCAGAAATCATAAGAATTAAATATGGTACATTTTAACTTTATGTTGGTGCAAATATCTTGTTTAACATATGATTGATTTAGTTAATTATTTTATTATTAAATATATTTAGAGAGATGATATAATGACTAATTAAATCATAATTTAATTATATAATTTTCTTAGCAATTAATCATCTTTTTAATGATGATAGAGCAGTCCCTTTTAATATGATTTTGATGAGAAAGAAATTGTCATTTTAAATTAGTTAAAAAAATAAAAATAAAATTAACTATCATTTGAGGCCAAAATAACTAGCATTATTTATTATTTCAAACAATATATTTTTTTGTTATTTGTTATGTTTTCCTCTCATTAACCAAAAAAAAACATATAGATATTACTTTTTCTGTACACTATCTTCATCTTTTTTCTTTTAAAATAGTAATCAAACGCGATATATATATATATATATATAAAGAATACAAACATCCTTCCAACAAAAAATACACTCTCTTTCCATCCTTTTCTACACTTTGTACTCTCTCAAGAATAATCATACTTCCCATTTCCTAACATTTAGAGAGAAAGAAGAAAAGGTAAGTACAGGAAAGAGCTGAAGATAGGGCAGTATAATAATAGAACTAGCCTCCTTCTCTAATTAATGTACTGAATTCTTCTACAATTAAGGATGTAAAAGTATGCAAAGTGTAAACATTTTTCTGACTGTTTCACAAATTGTAGGTGGGGTGCCTAGTTTATGAACTTAAATAGTGCCATAATTAAATATGAAGGCTCTAGCTTTTACGAGTGGTTTAAATGCAAGGGATCGAGTGAGGCTAAGTTCAGAATTAGTGCAGGTAGATTGTGAGGCTATACTGTCTAAAAGTTTTTTTTTATTATTACAAGTATTAATGATATCTTAAATAAAAGGTGCATCTTGTCCAAAGGAATCAGTTGATGATCTGTGTGTTCGGCTGCGTCATAAAAATCGATCATATAGGTATCATCATTCTACAGCACAGTTATCCTTCTTTTTCCTTTCCTTTTTTTCCCCTTTCCCGAATGTTAAAAAAGAGTTGCTGTTTACAAATTGTCTTCCCAACTTGGCAAGTGTTAGAATAACTTGTAGAATCAAAAAAAGAAGGGAAAAAGGAAGAAAAAGGGAAGAAGAAGAAGAAGAAGAGGAGGAGGAGGAGGAGGAGGAGGAGGAGAATTCAGTCAATAGCTTCTAGTAGCACTGGATGATTGTCAATCATATAAATAAATAATGAGATCTATTGCACCAACAAATTAAAATTGTTTCCATATAAACATGATTGATATATAATAATAATTTCTTCCACTAGAAACATAATAACAATTACTACCAGCAGAAATAGCTGATGGGCTATAGCTTAATTGATATTCTATTTTTATATAAAATTTTCGGAGTTCCAATCTATTCTTTGTACAAAAAACTAGTACTAGTACAAATTAGGATATATTATAAACTTGGTATTTCACTTTAATAATAAATAATGAATTGTCAACGTCTTTTTCAATTTTTTAGGATTTTTTTTTTAATTTCATTTTCTAACATTGAGTTTATTATGTATTGAACTTCATAATTTATCTTGATTTACTTTCTATAGAGTTATCTCGGTCTCATGATCTGGATCGCGAGTTTTGCAAGTTAGCTGTGTTGACTCATATCATTTTTTTGTTATTTTTTAATTAATTTATTCTCAACTTCCTTCAACATTGAGTTGAATGAGAATTAAGTTTAATAATTTTTTTTTTGTTTTATATAGGGTTATTAAGATCTCATGATCTGAGTAATGGATTTAATAGGTTAACCTGAATTGATTCGAGTCAATCTAATATGATGCCATTTTAATATTTAAAAAGATGTTTTGATTTTTTTTTCTGAGTTAAACTATATTTTTATTGGTCGTTCAGGTTATCGTCACATTAATTCAATTTTCATATATAATAAAAATATATTCTACTAAAATCCACATTAAAAATACCTGAATATTGTTTTTATATAAAAAAAACTTGATCCAGGTACCTCCAGCATAACCCTGAAAATGATATAGAATGAAAAATATATAAAAATAAAAGCATGTGATAGTGTTATCAATTGATTTGCACTATTTTCATGACCAAATCCACTCAAACTCATAACTATTCTCCAACTCCTCGTGCTTGATCATTCGATTACTCAGTCATGGCACCGTATTAAAATATTGCAAATGATGCTAGCAACTACTTCATTAAACCCAAATACCCTTTAATTAACAACTATCCAAACCATGATGGAGCTAGGTTCGTAATTTTTATATGTGTATACGAGCCTACATAAATTATTGTATTTTTTTTTGAACGAATATATATATATTATTGTATCTGCAGTACCTATGATAATTGGTGCATGAGGGCGATCAGAAACAGCCTGCAACTTTCATCTGCCTCTTAAACAAACAGCGAGGTGCGCAACCCTCCAGTCTTGATTACACTAATATAGCAAAAGTGATGCAAAAGCCTTGGAGAGCTGTTGACATAACTAAAATGCTCACATACATTTCCTTGTCACAAGAAAGCGCTTTCACAACACATAAAATGGCTACAGTCATTTTCTTCAATTATTTGAATGATAATCAGCCGCCCCTGGCACCGCATTATGGCACCTGGAAATTTCTTCAATTTTCTTCAACTTTTTTTTTTTATGGGTGTTAGGTATTTTCTTATCACAACACCAGAAATTAATTAATTTGCCTTTTATCGATCATTCTTTTGAGAAACAGAAAAATACAACCCCCAAGTCATTCCCACTTCTGCTATTTTCTGCAATAAATACATTTTACATTAACCAAATTGTTCATAATTTAGTCATGATCATCGATCTGCTCTTGTGGTCTTGTTAAACTGATGTTGACTGCCAGGGTCGTTTTGTTTTATTTTTAATCTTTCATTTAGATTCAAGCACCATTAAAAAACAAAAAGAATTCCAAGGATCTAAGTAATATGTTGCTATAAAATAATAAATACAATGAAAACAATAATAAATATATATTGCTTTCATTCTTATATGAAAAGGTGAGAACCCGTGCGCACTGGAAGTCTTCTTTCCAAAAGGGTTTCATGTGATAATAATAACCTAAAATCTTACCCATAAAGTGCAAGAATGTAAAAAGAATTGGTACAAAAGGTTGCACATGGTATTAGGAATCGTGAAAGCAAAAGCGAATTATCAGAGAGTGTGATATGAAATGGTGTGTGTGTGTGTGTGTGTGTGTGTGTGTGTGTGTGTGTGTGTGTTAACCTAATTGACATTGATATGATATATTATGAGCTTTAACCACTCGTGACCTTACAATGATGCTTTTGTCACATGCCACTTATGGCTGGAAGGTACACGATGCCATTATTTCTCTCATTTCATTGTAATTTAACCAAATTTATGAAGGCCCGATTCCTCAGCACAGCGAAAATCAAAAGAAGGTAAAGAAAAAATTGGGTTAATTTAATTGGAACATTTTCAACATTTTTTCCCCAAAACAATTAGCAATTTAATTCCTCACAAACATCTAAAATATTAAAGCTAATTATTCTTTCGTCCTCTGCCCTATCTTATCTCTTGGCTGTTTTTGCCTTTACTTCATTTGTAGTTGGCTTTTACCTTATGGTACATTAAAAATTAAAAAAAAGAAAAAAGAACAATCAGGTCGTTTGGGCCAAGCCGGAACGACCTCAGCTATACCAACTCACCTACACAAAGTCTAAACGGGTTATCAGTCATTTTCCCCCCTCAATCCAATACTAACATTTAGGCATGCACCTCAATTTATTTTTTAATTCTAAGAAGTCAGAATAGTACCACGCACCTTGCATTGGCACACTCCAAATTCTCTGTATAGAGCAGGACACCTCCTTTCATGTTGAAGGTTATTTCCAGTCAATATGTTACCTTAAATGATACCTACCAGCCACTCACCTCTTCATCGATGACACTACAAGGAACCACAATCACTGAAAAATATCATATTTTTCAACAATGGTATATCAAAACATAACAATTAAAAACTCAATTTTCAAGTATTTTCGATCATCACACCTCTTTACGAGGTAAGTATATATATTTATGAAGTAAGCTAATCTGAATAAGATTTATAAATATCTTAGAAAAAAATGAGAGATAGGAGGATTCAAGAACAATAAGTTCATTCATAATAAACATTGCTCATCTCCTTATCTTCAATAAAATCTTTACAATAACATCTTCATATCTTTATTAAAATCTCCATGTATCTATGAAAATTTCAACATCTCTATGCAACATCTCCCTACAGAATACTTTAACATTGCTTTCTTATCGTAATGCTTTAACATGATATTCTCTATCCCAAAAGCAATAAGCAAACTAATTGAACTCTCATCTCTCTTGTAATCACGTCAATAAAAGCTATGGAAAAATAACATGACATGTAAAAGACAATAAATATGTTTTTTTCCTTTTAAATTACTAATTAAGTATTTCAAACATGAATGTCTAAAAGACTAGAGGAAAATAATGGTGCATTAATTTTTTATCAATTTTGAAAACCTAGCTATTGCATACCACTTAAATACTAAGAGGAGTTTTAATTTAAACCAACTTTTACTACCTTTTTATTTTTTAGAATTTCAATTATAACATTTCATAAGTTGGCTGAATTTATTACTAGCTATGGCTATGCACACATTTTTACATAACATCGTGTAGTTTAGTTTCGGTTAATCTATAAATTTTATGTTAAAATTCATAAAAAAAAAGGTTTAAGAATTTATAAAAATGATGGTAGATGGTTGATTTTGTAAAAAGAGATGGTGGATTTAGTTTAGGTTTAAGTATGAGTTTGATATTGTGATTGATGTATGGTGTTTTTTAATTAAAAATGTATTAAAATGATATTTTTTTTATTTGTTTTTATTTATGACATCAACACATCAAAATCATTCAAAACACCTAAAAATTATCAATTTAATATTTTTTCAAGCGCAAAGAAATTTAAAAAAACACTTTTAAAAGCATGTTATACCATGAAAATAAACACTCACTTGGTAGGGGAAAAGAAAGATATATATATATATATATATATATATATATATATGAAGAAGAGATAAGGGGTATTCTTTATTTAGATGGTTATTTTATATGAGGATATTTTAATATTTTTAATTTTTTAATGATTTGAATAATTATTCAATCAATTACAGGTGTTATCTATAATTTATGAAAAGTGAGGGTGCAAAGTATTATCACTTAATTTACCCTTGTTCAACCATATGGTATAGTTATATTAATTTGCATCCTTCATCCAAACTATAAGAGCTTTTGGTAATTTACTCCTAGTTCAACCATTCAGTATAGTTAAATTGATCTACATCCTTCATCTAAATGAGACTTGAGTTCAAAAGTATGTCTGAACTATCTTGAGAAAATTGTCTTTAAACTCTATTATCAATTAGTTTCACTATTAAAAATATGGCTATTAGTATAAGATTTTAGCAATAGAATAGCTAAATTGTTGATTAAATAATGGATTAACAACAAAACATGTATATATGATTTTCTTAATACTAACAATAGATTTAACAACGAAAAATCTGTGCAAAACAATACTTTATCATAAAAAACTATATAAAGAATTTGTGATGGATTTTCATTGTTGAATTGAAAACATCAAATATGCAATAGAAAATCCATTGCGGATACCAATTAAAAAATAAATATTTTTGGCTAACATTTGAAAGTTGAAAATTTCCACTTTTCACTCCTAAGTAAACCACGATCCCACTCACCTCATTTTTACCAATCACATTGGTCATCATTTAATCCAACAACCACTACTCCACCCCCCCTCTTTCTAAAAAAAAAGAAATAATAAAAAACAAGGCATAGATCTTCATTTCTTTGAATTAAAATTCCTCTTTTTTTTTTGCTATTGATTTTCATTTTCTTTGAACACTAAAAGCGAAAATTCATGAGATCCTTCACTTTCTCTCTCTGAGTTGATTCATGTTATTATTGTAAGAAATAGAAGGTTAAGATTGATTCGTGTTGCTATTAAATCTTATTTCTTGTTTGCTTGTATATTTTTGTTTGTCTGTGCAATTTTATTTTAGCATGCAATTTGTTTTACATACTGCTCATGCATAAGTACATCGGGTATAAATTAATGCCATCCTGCATTTTAATTTTGAGACTAAAACCAATTCTAGGTTAGGTGAAGAGTAGTAGTTCATATTCGTGAAACATCCAACTATGAGCTGAGTGTTTACTTGGTAATGGTGGTCATACTGTGTCCTAATCATTCCTTATAAACCCTTACACTGCCTTCATGAAAGGTGGTCATTAGGTGAATCATAGACCATTTTGAGACCAAGTAGTTAGCCTACCCCTTATGTAGTAGCTTAGAATCTGCCCTTAGGAGCCTAATAATTTATTTTGCATCAAGGCAGACCTGATCAATAATCTTGAACTTCCTAGGATTTTCTGAGCTAAGACCATGATTTTTTTTAATACAGGTAAGAATCTGAGATGATGCAACTAGTTGTGGGGAATTGCCTAAGGACCAAGACCGAGAAGTTACCGCACATAAGAACTATTTTGTCTTTTTTAAAAAAGAGGCTTTGACATACCTTTTTGTTTTGTACTCTCCAATGTGTACGGGATTTAACCAAGATGAAGACCTGAGAAAGATCTTTTCTCAGACTATGGATTGTTGCCTGTATTCAACAAAGAAGTTATGGATTAGCCCTTTGGACGAGTTAATCTATATTCTATGTACATGTACATACACTTGCATTTATAAGCATACATGTATTCATGAATTAAGGTTTAAATGTCATATGTGCATATCCAGGTTTAAATATAGGTCCTCGCAAAGTCCAATTTTATAAAGTTTACACAACTTCAACAAGGAAACATGGAATATGAAGAACGCACTCACCAAGATGCCCATTTCTTCGAGGAGTTGGAGTCCCTGAAGGTTAACATAACTCGCATCACAAAATTTCTTAAGCAGACACTCAAACACCTTTATGGTGAAGCTTTGTCCAATTGGCCTGTGACTTTTACAACAATTCAACCTAAAGAAAGAAAGGATGGACAGAGTTAGAAAACTCAATGTAATACAATATTTGTGCAATCAACAATACCTGTATCAACCCTAGCAAATGTGGATGCATTCTCAAATGAATCCTATAAAACAAAATCCTTTGAAAACATTGGTTATGATAATATAGTAGCGTTAGAAAAAATCCTTTAAAAACATTGGTTTTGATAAAATCCGAGCCAAATATTAACAGAACCTAAAACCTCTTGAAAAACACTAACATCGTAGCTCCAAATGTGTAAACACTACTCACTGGAATATTGTAATGATATTTTTGTTTCTCCACCCAAAAAACGTTACATTGGCTTTCAAGAGTATTTAAATCTTTTCACATGATCTATTTGTCATTTTCAAATTTACCAGGAACAAATAAGTATTTTTCCAAGTTGATTATAAAGTGAAAGGACCAGAATATGCTTAGAAGTAATAAAATCAAACCTGATGTCAATGGGTATTTTTATATTTTCACAATGGTTTTTTTGTTATTACAATTTAAGCCAAGGGACAATTTGGTATTTGATCAAATATAAAAACTAATAAAAAATTATAATGCACAATAAAATAATGAAAATACCATTAAAATAAAGAAATTAGTTCGGGTTCTCGGTCGATTCCCGTTCGCCTGCCTCCCTCATAGTCCATTAGTGGGTAGGGTGGGTGACTAAGCCTGGGTCAAATGGCTTTTTTGGTTTTTCACAATAGTTTTTTGTAATTCAAAAGTCAACTTAATGACACTTTGGTAAAAAAAAAAGACATGTGGGTGTGGCTCGCTCGGAGGCATGTGAGAGGCACCCATTTCCTTTGAACAGTGTGTGTGGTGCCCCCCGACAACCAAAATTGCCCTTTCATCATTTCGTTGGAAGCACCTTCGTGTCCTTTTCCAATTGGTATAGCAGGTGTTGCAGGTGGTGGTTCGGTTTGTCATCGGCGAGCCTTTTTTCCCTTCTCTTTCCTCACCTGAAAATTACAGCTTGGGTCTCTTGGTTGTTGGTATTCGTTTACTTTCATAGATAATTGGAGGCCACAATACATCATGACTTAAAAATTCTTTAACGTTTTCTATACGCTCTACAAAATATTTATGGCCAACACAAGCAAGCCAATGAAAATTCTCAAAATATTATTTAAAACTTCAGACAATTTCATCGTCGTATTGCCATAACAACAACCACTGAAAACATAAGACAATGCCTATTTTTATTTAGATTCAGCTTCTAGTCATGCTCTGATCATGTCATTAGTCTCCATTAGATCCTCATGTAAAGTATCAAAATACTATTTTGAAGGATTTGTACACATCTCATGCAATATATTTTTCAAGGTAATATTTTTAAACTTAGTGTTAAAGTTACTCACAATGTGTCATGAGCACTATCGATGATATCCAATAGGCTCAGGAAAACCCATGCCAAGAGATTCTTAATCGTCGCATGCCTATCTAATACAATACACAACCCAGTGCGACTGCTAATTACATATGAACGAAGCAAATCTATAGAATCAACTCTAATTATTGTTCATCTCTTATTCAACAATAACAAAACACAATGAATAAACTCTATTACTCGCAACATACACAACTACAATCAATAACTTGTCCTTATAACTATTATAAAGGTGAGTTATGTCAATGCTAATCAAAGGATGATAGTACTGAAACACATCAATTGAAGCATCAAATGCCCAAAAATCTCTCCCAAGTGTTGCCTTATTGCCATTAACTATTTTATGGTCCTAAGTGACAATTATTTCTGGATTTAAATCTTTGATTGTTAGTAGCATTCTAAGTAGATTTTGAAATGACTCTTCATGTGTAGAAACAACCACTCCAATATTTTCTATATAACCATCCACGCCTTCCAATATGAGACACCATGCTCATAATCTCTTCACGGTACCTTGAATCGTTACACTACTTGTACTTATATCTCTTTTCATAATTGCCAACATCATCCCAACAATGAGATTTGAGTTAAATTGACGATGAAACTGCAAAGCAAATGGATTCCAACATGGTGTGACCCTTTCAATTTTGATATTTTTCAAGAATTAGACCTCTAGTGGTATCCCCCACGCAAATACCATTTACATCTTGGTTCTTGAAGGCATTGCAACAAAACCATAGCAGTAACATAATCAGCAAAAATCTAAATTTATCAAATTAATCGACGAAAACTTAAATTCATCAAATTTTGCAATTATAATAAAATTATCAAACCAATTCATGTATTTTATAGCTAATTATCTTATATTATACTTAATTTGATATAATCTCTAATTTAACTTAAATAAACCCCAACTCTATCCTTAATTCATCAAATCTTACTATCATAATGAAATTACGTGGGCTTTAATTTTGTATGAAATCACAAATGACATATGTAACTTGCGTGTCGTAAATATTAATTATAAAACAAGAGTTGCAAATATTATTTACGACTTGTTAAATGTGATATATCTTCAAATATTTTTTTTACCATTTTACTTTATTATTGTTTTTTTTTTCACAATGCTGAAAAAAACTCTGTTGTGTGGCACGCGAGGAAGAAAAGTAATGGGCGGGCAAAGTTTGTTGCAGTCCTAGAAAAGGACAATGGCAGAAAAAGAGAGTGGGGGGGGTGGCTGATGACAAATTGATTTATCAGCTCCTTTAATGTTTTCATCTGTGTAAAACGTGAAAGCCACCAATCAAGGCGCGTGATCCAAGATAATCATTTATTTGTCTCCCTGTCTAAATATTCTGTATGTATATTTCTGATTTATCCTTTTGAGAGAGAGAGAGAGAGATAAATATTGAATAATATTGCAATATTTATGGATGGTGCACCTTAGACCTTACAAAAACTGCTGCCGAGTTGTTATCGCTTTGTTTTGTCTTTACTTAAATATGTATTTTGCATTTATATTTGACAGCTTGAACTGTGTATTTGGCCATTTTATTGAATTGCATGCGTTGTAACTGTAGGGCAGCCTGCAGTCAAAAGAACTAGCTCTCTCTCTCTCTCTCTCTCTCTCTCTCCCCCTCTCTTCTTTTATCATTTTTGTGTGTTTTATGACTATACAAGGCGTCCCAATCTGTAAGACTTGAGGCATGAAATTGACATTTTTAGGACTGCAAGACCATTTCTATAGAAGCGGCTTGGAGCCATATAGCCCATAGGAGCTATCTAAATGGGGGCTTAGACCAGTTGGCTTTCTGTAAGATATTAAGACTTAAACCAACCTTTATAGTCTTCCTCCCTAGGATGAAGCAAGTAGTTCCCATTGGAAGACTAGTTGGCTTTCTGCAATCCTTCTCTTCTTCTTCTTTTTTTTTTTCTGAAATTAAACGTTCACTTATGAAATGACCATTAATGTCCATAATTTCTTCATCAACTGCCTATAAAACTCCCTTTAGATGGAAGAAATCACTAGTATATGAAACTGAATACTTGAGTTAAAAAAAACAAAAGATAATGATTTTGGTAGTCCATCGTCTAATTAATTAGTTCAGACTTCAGAATTTGGAATTATATATATAAGAGAGAGAGAGAGAGGGGAATGAGAACTGCTTAATTTAATTAGAGTTTTTAAACTATTGATTATGTTTTTTGTTCTTTTTTTCGATACTTATCATTAGTGCTTGAAAACCTACTCAAGCTAAATAGAATAGAGGCGCTCTCTCTTAAAGTTTTTAGTAGGGATTTATTTCGCAATGAAGAGCCATAATATATGCAAAAGGTCAATAATTGATAGATTAATATAAAGACTCATTTTCTCTTTTCGTATGAGAAAATAATATAAATTATATTTTAAAACCTTATTTAATAATTTAAATTCTTGAATTGAGATAATTCTTTAACACAATATTAAAATTTTAATGACCAAGCGATTACTAGTTCAAATCTCATGATCATTTCTATTTATTTGATAAAATTAAATACAAAATAATGTGAGTTTGTATAAGTTTGATGTTCAAATACTTTAGGAAGTGTATTAGACTTTTAAATTAAAATGATTCTTTAACATTTCACAACAAAGTACCTTCTTTTAAACTCTATTATACGCATGGTTACATTTAGCCAACATCTAATCTTTTATTTTCTTTTTGAATGAGAGTTTTATATCTTCTAAAAATTAGATTCTTTGAATATAATATTCGAAATTCTATCTTGTTACTTGAAAGAGATTAACATCTATTAAGCAATATTAATCATTTAAAATCTTTCATTAATAAAGCCCGTTTGTGATTTGAAAGAAAAATATTGTTTTAGAAAACTCTAGTTATGAAATATATATATATATATATATATATATATATATATATATATATATATATATATTTCATGAAAAACTAGATATATATTGATTGGAAGAACATCTTTCATAAAAAAATATGAAAATTCTTATTAGATATTTTTTTTCTTGTAACAAATATGAAGAAAGTAAATTATTTTATATCAATATAATATATATATTGATTGGCACTATTCTTTCTTCTTGAATTGTTAATTAAGCATACTGTAGTTTCACTGACACTCACATTCCTCTTTTCTTAAGAGGTATCGTGTTTGATTCTCTTCGTTATGGTTAATAAAAAGGAAAACAAATTAAGCCCACTCCATGGTTTGTTGGAATGACCAAACTAGCCTCTTTTACATATTTTTTAAACTGAAAATCTTATTATATCATTTGGATGAAAAACCTCTCAACCTAGCATAAAAAAAAGGTTCAAAATCTTGATATGATGGATCATTTCCTTAAGATTTTACATTCATTACATAAATAAATATTAAATTTTACCTTCTCAATCAATTGAATTTGCAAAAATAAAATAAAATACAATGATAATGTTTGAATTAGCACCATGGATTTATTAATTGTAATATTGAAAGAATATTTTAGTGTTAGGTTTTTTTCACTTCATGAAATCATAGATGGGGAATTGCAGCATGCACATCACTGATAAGAAATAGCGTCATGTTTTCTTTTTTAAGAAAATTTGTAAGAACTAGGAGATTCTTTTAACTATACAAGAACTTTTATATATATATATATATATAAAGAAACTCAGGCGGTGAAAGGTAGCGCTAGCAACGTTTTACGCTAGGCAGTAAAACATGTCGGTTGAGAATGGAAGGCTTAGAATTTGGGTTGATCATCCTCCATATATATCAAGTAGAGAACAAAAGAAGTATTGAGCGCTATGCTGATAAAGATATTCGACAACTCACATGCTGTTACGATCAACATCAGTTGGGTTGTTGTTGCTGCCGCTGCTGCTGTACAATATGGATAATTGATTGCGCAAGGTTTCATGACCAATCAAAAAGGGTCGACCCCATTAGTGAAAATTGTCTCTAGCTACCCTACATATCGTACACACAAAATATCATTTCCAGTAACAAAAAGGAAAAAGACATCACTCTCTAGTTATGATTATTGTAGTTGTTTCTATTGTTTGTTATTGTGAGGAGCCTTAAGTTTAGAACATGGGCAAGGGAGAGGGCATTTGGTGTGCTGAGTTATGATGTCTAGTTGCTATCATATAATGCATGCACTGGAAGTGAAGATTTCAAGATAAATGATTGTGTGATCCCATCTTTTACCATTCAGACGAAATGAAATAACCATAGTTTGGAAGCAGATTTACTTTGAAAGATTTTACATCAGACGATGACAATTTTGACATGAAAAGAACTGTGTTCTTAATTGATGTGAAACGTAAGGTAAATCATGTAAACGATTAGCTAGTTGTGAGATTTTGTTATCAGCATTCTGAAATTGTCTCCCACACTTTCATGCATTGCCCGGCGGCTTGGAAATTTTGAAATAAAATTGTAGCATTGGGAAACTTGAACTGTGTAATACCTTATGACCTGAATGACCTTCAATGTTAATGGCAAAATCTTTTGCAGGATAATCACTGTTAGTTTAAAATATCTGTTTGGTGTGACTTTATTTTCAACATAGCTTAGGCTCTTTGAAATACCAAGAACAAATTGTTGTTTGGGGAATGTTAAAGAGTAATATAAATCATATCTTGGGATTTCACCTAATTGTTTAAACTATTGAGTTTAAATGATTTTTTGACATGATATTAGAGTTTTGATAACTAAGCGGTCACGAGTTTAAATTTCATCATCTCTATTTATTTAATAAAAATTAAGTACAAGGTAGTGTAAATTTGTGCAAATTTGAAGCCCAAAGAGTTTTTACTTGAAAAGATATGCTAAAAAACAATATAAATCATATATTAGAACTCCATCTAATAACTTAAACTATTATTAAATTGAGATAGTTTTTTAACAAGAAAATATATCTTATTTGGGAGGATGTTATGTGGCATCTATTCTATTTTGCTGTAGGGTGGATCAAGAATCTGAAAGATTTATTCTGACATACAGGTTCTGATCTATATAGAAACCATGAATGGATATCGTCCTAACTGTAGTGGATTGATTTTTGGTGGCTTCTGTTGTTGATGTTCCAATAGTGAGGGCCTTGTGGTTTAGTTTAGGAGCTTGCTTGGTCGGGCCACAGACAACATCTGGCTTGTTTTTTCCCCATTCTTGAGCTTCAGCCAGTAGCTGTGTGATGTGTGCCCATGGGTGCGTGCGAGTGGCTGTTGGTGTGTGGGTGTGTTGGGTCTCCCTGAGTGCGTGTGTAATTGAGTCCCCTTGGTTTTGGGTGGTTTGGGTTTGGAGTATTGGTTAGTCCTAGGGCTAGGTTTGTTTTGGGGCTCCCTTGGCCTTGGTTCTATTCCTAGGGTGTATTTGAGAGCTCTTCTGGGTTGAGTGGTGTGAGGGAGTGTTTTATGCAGTTTCGGGGCAGTCTAGGTTTTTGCTTGTACACTGGTTTGCTTGCTTGTTTGTATCTTGTATCTTGTATCTTGTATTCCCCTGTTTTTTTTTTTCACTTACCATCTGCTGCATTGCAACTTGCAAGAGGTCCTGTGGTTGTGGTTCTCTCTCGACCAAGTGCCCTTATAATTATGGGGTGTGTGCAGTTTTTGGATAGTCTTTTTTCTTTTAGTAGAGGTGCTGCTGTTCCTGTTTTGCTCGAAGATAGCTCTCAGGTTGCTAGTTTTTCCTTGTTTACTCGCTGCTTCCTTGGGTGTAGTCCCTCTCTTGCAGCTTCTCTGTTTCTCTTTTGGTTTTAATTTGCTATCTCCGGTGCTCTAGCATCCCTGGGGCTTCAGGCTCCAAGTTGCTTCTTTTCTTCATCTACTCTTGTTAGGCTCTTGGATCTTGTTACTATTTTTCCTTATTCTTTAGCTAAAGCCTATATATATATATATATATTGAGATAGACTCATTTATGATAGATGAAGTATAAAATTTAGAAGAAAAAAAAAAGATCTCTAATCTATTCATATAAATATTACATAAAGTCGTATCATTCACACACATAATATTTTTTTATAAAAATTTATTTTTTATTTTAACAAATCAAAACAATTTAAAAATATAAAATAATAAATTTAAATAAAAATAAAATTTAATTTTTTATCACATTGCCAAACGCTACTTTAAACTCTTGTGAAGTGCGCGCAAGGGAAGAAGAACACCTTATTTCTAACCTTATGATATGTTTAATTGGATGCAAGCAATGGATCATATAAAATAATGGTTCATTGGTTGTGTAATTTTCAAAATTATAATGTAATTTACAATTATGATGATTCATAGCCTTACAACCATCCAAAACGTCTTATATAATATATAACAGAACGTACTCTATGAAAGCTTTTGTTTGACTATAATACTTTTAAATATTATTTTAAAAATATAATATACTTAAATTATTTAAATGACACTATATATTTATTTAATACATGCAAGTTTCTTATATTTCTAATACAATTTTTTGAATATTTGTTTCCTATGTAGCTTTTTTTTTCACTTTTTTAAATATTTGTTTCTTATATTTGTTTTTTCATTTTTATTATTATACCATGATTTCTATATTCTTTTTTTTTTTCTAAATAATTTTTGTATAACATATTCAATACATCATTTGTACATAATTTATTATGTTTTTCCACATGCCATAAGAACTTTTCGTTTTATAGCACCCTAAACTTTTTTTTTGGAACACTATTATAAAATAACCTTTTATTTTAAACATTTATTAAACAAAAAATCCTTCTATAGTAAAATAAACATCTATCATTATTATAATATTATTTAGCATTATAAATAAAGAAAAACTTTGAATATTTTTTTTAATATTTAAATTGTGGATGTTATGTTTTGTTTTAATATTTTTAATATAATTCATAAATTTAGAGTCTCAGAAATGTTTTAGTAATCCATGTGCAACGCATATGCCTAAAAGCTAGTTAAAAAAATAATAATCATGTAATGAATCATTACATGGTCAAGAGTAATCATGAAGGAACCAAATTGTCAATATCATAAGAAGTAAACTATAATTTTAGAAAAACACAAGGATCAAAAACTTTTAAATAAAAACCAATTTATTAATAAAAATAAAATATAGGGTCTAAAATATTTAAAAGAAACTCAACTATTAAAATAAAACTTTACAAAAAAATCTACATTTGTCATAATTTTTTTTTTTATTAACATGGGTGTCCGGACCAGCTTGCGCACACATCAACTAATTCCACGGGCCCTGAACTTAACGACCATGTAAACCTCCAGTAACCATCATATATATTAGCAACCATAGGATTTAAACTTGAAACCACAAAAGAAACAAACACTTTGATCTTAAACTCTTATCACAGAGCCACCTACTAGATAGTTCATATTGTCACAATATTTACCATTACATTAGCCAGCACTATAATACCGACCTTAAAAATATAGGAAAATACAAGAATCAAGCAGGATTGACAGTAATAACGACAGTAATTACTGAGACACACACTGGCCCCAACTCCAAAACCCTAGAGAAAAGAAAAATTGAATGTTTTGCAATTAAATATGGAAGCTGCGGGATCTGAGATCACAGCAAATATGCTAATGGTAGGGCAATACACTGTACAGTGGTGACGATGACTTAAGCAAGTGGAGCAAGAGGGGTTGTCTGCGTCAAGACTCTCCACCATGCATGAAATTGGTTGTGTTCTTTTGAGTGCTTTCTAGTTAAAACTTTCCAACATTCTCTAGTTCCTTTCAAACTAACTAAAGTCTCTTTTCTACACCAATCTTTTATTGTGGGCAAAGAAAAAAAGTCATCGCCGTTTCATATACGTGAGAAGTTCAGAAATTTTCAAGATCACAAAACGTAAGGAGGAAAAGTACAGACAACCTACGCATACAACTAGCTAGGCAAGTCGAAAGACTTCTGCTAAAAGCAAGCATTAAAATGATGATAAAATAATTTTATGGAGTGTCATACGATCATGAGGGCCCCCAGACTTTTTGGAAAGAAGATTATACCAGTAAACTTTGCAAACACGTAGACTGTTAAAGAATATTGAATCTGTTCACATGCTTGAGAATTACTTGGATAGAATTTATTTTTTTTATTCGACACTACAGTATATCTTCAAACCATTTTATATTCATTTTTTTCCAAAATAATTTTATAGATAAAATGTAAGGTGGGCATATTGATTCAGCGAATTCAAATCTGAAGATTTTAAATTCAGTCAATTCTAAAAAAATGTTTCATTTCATTTTTTTTATATAATCATAGTTGTTTGGACCAGCTTATGCGCACTTCGATTAATCCCCCGAGACCCTAAAGTTAACGACTATGTATGTTTTTAATGGTTCTAAGATTTGTAGCACTCGAACTGGTAATTTTTAAAAATCAAACTAGCTTAGAATCTAATCAGTTGAGTTACACCAGAGATTAATTTCATTTCATTTTAATATCATAATCAAGTGATGTTTTCAGACTCAAGAACTTGAGGAGTTAAAATTAAATTCAATCTTCTCAATGAAATAAAATTGGTCCGTAAACCAATGAGGTCGCTGCTTAGCCAATCACCTATTATAATTTATCTAACATTTTTTTTATGTGATCATTTCATGAAAGTGAAAGTTATGTGTGAACCATGAGAGCAATTCCATCGGAAAGTCATTCCCTCCTTTAATTGCCAATGGCATGCCCTTCTCTCTCTGTCTCTTTCCATCTTGAGCTGTATCCGTCAAGGTGTCACATTATAATGGACAATAGAGACAGGACATGAACTAGAATACATACTGGCTAGAGCTTCTAGTTCACGCAAGTTACTTCATTTGATATTTAGATAGTTTTCCTTTTTTGGGAATTGATTCTTACATTTACTCCTAGATTTTACAATTTTACGGACAAAAATTTCTGTTGGTATTTATACTTACAGTTCATCAATAAACATTTTATCGACAGACTCACAGACGGAAACAATTCATCGGTAAAACTCCCATTAGTAATTTATGTTATGTGGGCGAGTCTGTTGGTAATAAATTTATTGATGAATTTAGAAACATAAAAAGTATGCCAAAAAATAATTTACCTACTTTATCCCATTGGTATTTCCCTCATGATGTTTACCATATAACAGATGAAATATCATATTCAATTTTATCGATGTTTTTATTTTTGTTTTAAATAGAAAAAATAGACATGTATTGTATACTAGCTTGTATTTCACAGAATAAGTCCGCAATTCAAATACTCAGTAAAGTCATCAAAAAAATATATAAGAAACCCACAAATAAATCAAAGAGGATCCCGGATTTTTTCAGAATTTTCTGATATCTAAAAAGGCTTGTTTGATTATATATCAATATAAAAAAAAGTGAAATTAAAGGAAAATGACATAAAAATATGTTTTTCCAAACACACCTTTAGCCCAAAAAAAATTAGGTTGGGTGGATTTGAGGCCCAAGCTCAGCTCAACCTTAACAATTTCTATTTTTTTTTTATGGGTTGGATCTAGAATAGCCTCTCTGAAAATCATGCTAATAAAATTTTGAGGTGGTTTGAATTCATTCAAGTCTAAAGGTCAACTTTCATAAAAAGTTCCCTAGCTGTCATTAACATTGATGATGAGTTTATGGTAGGAATGGAAAATGCAATATATTGCAAATATGACACACTTTCTATCCGATATTCAGGGCTTTCTTTGGGGGCCAACTAAAAAAGACTCTTCACTTGAAAACCTGTGATAAACAACTTCCATACAAGACTAGGACTATGAAAAGGAAGATTACTGAGCATGGCAAGAAAAGTTTGTCTTATTAAAATTGTATTGTCCTCCCTTCCCTTAGATTACATGTCAGTCTTTCTTATGTCAAAGGAAGTTGCTAGAGTTATTAATTCGATCAAGATAATTTCTTTTTATTTCAAATTATTTTTTTATATATTTTTAGATTATTTTTATATAATGATATTAAAAATAAAAAAATACATTATTTATTGTAGTAGATTTCATGTGCACTAGGCACCCAAGAGAGAAAGGAAACTATCTCCAAAAGGCCGTGATCATTTGGCTGAAAATTTGGTTTCCCTGGGTTCCTATGAGGCTCTTTTACCTTTCAAATTCCATGGAAGCATTTAAAACTGGGCTGATACCAAAACAGGCTTGCAAGCCCATTTGGAAGGTTTTTCACATTGAATATCTCACTTTCACTGTTCTTTCTTTTTGGCTCCTCCAACTCAGCACCTAAAAGGCTACAAATTTTCAACTAGTACCGGGTACTTCTCCCACTTTGGCACCTTAAAATTAAAAAAATGTCTCCCCTCCCTCCCTCCCTCCCTCCACAATTTTTGACTTGAAACCATGAAATGAATTTCTAACTCCCTCCTTGAAAGTTGAATCTAAAACTCAAAAACTCCAAAATTCTTAAATTTGACAAGACTTTGAAGCCATCAAATTTTTATCATCCCTCCAAAATGAACTCATTGGTATAGATAAATATTCACTTCCTCTTTAGCCTCTCCATCTCACCAATTAGTATACCATCCCTCAATATCCCTCTCAAAATATTACGAAATGGAGTCCATAAATGTTTGTGACCTCAACAACAGCAGCAGCAGCAACAAAGAAAATATTCCTCCACTCTCTGTAAATCAGGCCACCCCATTTCTGGCAAATGTGCCACCAACCAAGAAAACCTTTAAAAGAAGGGTTAGGCGACCTCTTGATGACATTACCCACCTCTTCAAAAACTCTGCCGTATCAAGTTTAGGTGAAGGGAATTGTTCTATTGCTACATTAGCTCCTTCTGTTTCAGTGTGTGTATCAAATTCCAGGAAGAGAAAAACGTTTGAGGAGGCTGAAGACTAGTCCTCCAAGTCACTGAGGATTGGTTTGATTGTCTACATGAGATGCTAGATAAATATAGATTTATTTTTTCTCCTCATAGCATATATACTTGGGATTGTTCTGTTTAGTGGGAATAAAGGAAGATTTTCATATGGGATTTGATTGGAAAGGTTTAATTCTTATCAACCAATATACTCCATGTATTATTGCATTCAATTTACTAATTGTTAATTGGTGCTACAAAGTTTAAAAATGGTGTTAATTTTTTGTTTCTTAATCTTTCTGCTTCTCAATTTCTTAATCTTAAGAAATTGCAATCAATATCGACAATCCATTAGTTGTCTCTAATAATTTCTACAAATGTCAAAGGGAAAGATTTTACAATCACCAAGGATAAGATAGTCATTTAGCAAGTTATATGTAGTAAATATGAATTTCCATTGCTATACATGCAGAATTTCCAAGAACTCGAATTTCCATTGCAGAATTGTTTGGTGGAAAATGTCAAACAAGCGATATGATTTTGTAGCTGAATAATCATTTCGTTGTAATTTATTTTAGAAAAAACATAGTTAATGTACAATAAATTTAGAGTGGATTCCATTCATTTTTAGAGTTAAAAATTTGTTGGGGATTCTCTCTCTCTCTCTCTCTCTCTCTCTATATATATATATATATATATATATATATAAAATATTAAGATGAATAAAATAAATCATAGGTGAATAATAAATTAGTTTAAATAATTAGCATGTTTGCTAAAACCATATCCTTTTATTCCATATAGAAAAAAATTCAAGTTTGTCTTATAGTTTATTTAATAAAAAGTTGAAAGTCATAAATAAACTTAAGCAAAGTAGTATGAGTTTTCATCTACACGCACATGTTCAACTTTGGCTCAAGCATGATCCTAAGATCTTGATTTTGAATTTTTTTTTGGCTAACCTATTTTGATATTGAATTTGAGTTTATTATAAATATTTTTTTGGCCCATAAAGAATTATATTTTGCTATCTTGTTGTATTGTCTAGTCCAGTCCATGAATATGATCAGTTTTATTCCATAAGGTTTTTATCAAACATGAACTATATTTTCATCTCAAAAACTTTAGATTTTAATGGTAAAATATTGCTTTTTAATTCTGATTTTATAGCAGGTAATTAAAGCTGACAATGATGGAAATTAATTCTGTTAATTACCATAATATTTCTTTATCAGTTTTGGTTCTAAAATCCACTATAAGAAAAAGAGGCGAAGGAAGATTTCTTTCCTTTATTTTTCATAATTTTTAGACTTTTCCTAACCTTATATTTTAAGTGTTTTTCTCTCTCGTTTTTTTTTTAAAAAAAAACTATGTTTAAGCTTTGGTTTCTCTCATAAATTTAAAGCTTAGATTCATCTTTATTGAGGAGAGATATTTGAGTTACATAACCTGAGGTTTGTAGATCTTATTCACCCTCTTCTAAGAGTCTACTCATCCCGGAGTTGCATTTGCCCTTTGTTCCACCCTAGAAACCACGCCTTACTTCTTTGTGAGTCTCTTGCTTTTAGTCCTAAGAGTCTAGGTAGCTCTCCACCTTTAACCATGGGGGCAGCCTATTTTTTTTTATATAGTAATCGAGTATATTATAAATAGGCGACCCCATTAAGAAGACGAGGGCAAGCAATAAGAAAGATTACAGGGGGAATTAAAACATAAAGAGAGCGAGGAATTTACAACCCCGACTAGTTAGTCCAGTTCATGATACATTCAGGATTTCTATAAAGATCGGAACCTGTGTAACTGAAATTTTTAACAAAAGACTTCAACCAAAAGGCCAACCGATGAAAGGTGAGGTCAAAAATCACATCCCAGTCTGGAGTTTTGGAGTCGAAGATCATATTGTTGCGCGCTATCCAAATTGACCAGTATAATCCTTTACAGAGAAGGGTAATTGCTTGACGTTGAAAATTTTCTTTTAACAGGCCGGACCATTCCTGAAGGTTATGATTTGGGTCTTTTGGTAGACAGCCTACACACCCAAACCAACTAAAGAGTCTACCCCAGAGAGACCAAGATGTAGGACAGAGATGGAAGAGATGATGTATAGTCTCAATCTCCTTGCAGCAGAAAGGGCAAAGAGCTTCCTCATAATTGATGATTCTTCTCTTAGCTAAGAAATCTTTTGTGCAAACACTGCCATTTAGGAGAAGCCATATGAACACATCTATTTTCGGAGGAGCAAACCCTTTCCAAAGCAGAGCAGGGGAGTGAAGGTTTGTTGAAACAATTAAACCATCAAGAAGATGGCATCCTGAGGAGACCGTGTAAACGTTGGAGGTGGGATTTCCAAATCTTGTTGTCTTCACCATCGAGAAGACTAGACCACGTTCCACTTCGCTATCAAGCTTTCCCCGCATACGAGCTCGCGGGATCGAAGGGGTCTTCTCCAAGAAAGAGTGATTGAGTTATCACTTTGGTTATGGACTTCTGCAATGCTTAAAGATTGCTGCAGGGAGAGGTTGTAAAGCCTAGGAAACATGAACCGAAGAGGGGCCGCGTGGCCTAGCCGAGAATCGGACCGTAACCCGATGTTTCTCCCATCGCCCACCTTGAACCCGACATTGGATTGGAGGGGAGCGAATATGTCTGTGATTTAAGGAAATTGCGATACCAAGCCATGCCAAGTTGGAGATAAAGAGCCTGCAAACACAGGAAGGCCATTTACGAAGTATTTCCGGTGCTTTCGTAGGATAAGATCTTGCCAACCTCCTACCACTCTTTTATCAAGGTTCTAGAGCCATTTAAACATCAGAGCCAGATTTTTGTTATGAATAGAACCCAACCCAAGACCTCCAAGCGGCTTACTTTTAATTACCTTGTGCCAAGCAACCTTACAAATACCATGTGAATTTGAGGTGCCCTTCCAGAGAAAACAACGATTGATGGAGGATATAGCCTTTGTAATGCCCTTTGGCATAGTAAAAACAGACATGTAGTATAGAGGTAGAGAGTTTAAGACAGATTTAATAAGACATATTCTCCCAGCCATGCTCAGAAACTTCCCTTTCCATTTGCTTAACTTTGCTCTGATTGTTGACAATACCGGTTTCCAAGTGGAGAGCCTAGTTGGGTTAGCACCAAGAGGCAGCCCAAGGTATGTGACTGGGAAAGTGTCACTGCGACAGAAAATTACGTTAGCCAAACCTGAAGTGTATTCATTGTCCAAATTAATTCCTATAAGTGAGCTCTTATAGAAATTAACTTTCAGTCCGGAAATGATCTCAAACTAGCGAAAGATCCTCTTGACATGCAGAAGAGAGGAATAATCATTTGGCAGGAAAATCAAAGTGTCATCTCGCATATTGCAAATGGGTTATGTGATGCCCTGGAAAAGTCTCGCAAGCCTTTGAAGTAACCCGAATCGAGATGCCCTGTTGAATAAACCGATAGCCCCCGAACTCGCTATGTCAAATAGGAAAGGAGAGAGGGGGTCCCCTTGCCTGAGACCCCTCTCCACACTAAATTCTCTACTAGGAGAGCCGTTTATAAGGATGGCCAATTTAGATGTGGACAAACATTCAGAAATCAGATTCCTCCAATGAGAGCCGAAACCCATATAACCCATGGTAGAATCGATATGCTCCCACAAAATCGAGTCGAAGGCTTTATGAAAATCTACCTTTAGCAAAAACCCGTGGTTCTTCTTGCTGCGAATAGCATGGACAACCTCGTTTGCTATCATGAACTCATCTAGAATCTGACGCCCCGCAATGAAAGCAAACTGGTTTACACTTATCACATCTAGCAAAACACTTCTGAGCCTAGTGGACAATAGTTTTGCCACTATTTTATATAACCCATGAATCAAACTAATCGGCCGGAATTGGGAGAATCTGCATGACCCCTTAGTCTTCGGAATCAACGTTACAAAGGATGAGCCAATCCCCTTTGGTAATTTACCGTTCTGAAAAATTCTTTGACCATCACAAAGATGTCGGAGCCGATAAGATTCCATGTCTTTTTATAGAAGGAGAAGGTGAACTCGTCGGGGACCGGGGCTTTTGAACCGTCACAATCCCATACGGCTTGCTTCACTTCCTCCAATGAAGGTAATCTTTCTAACCAAACCGATCTTGCTTCGAGATTTTAGAGAATCCCGAGCCTCTCATTTCAATTCTTTTGCATTGTGGCTTGGCAAACAGAGATGAGAAGAAGTTGACAACACCCTCTTTGATGTCATTTGGAGAGACTAAAAATCTATCATTCAGTTCAATCTTGCTGATGTGGTTGCGGCCATTCCTCAAACTTGCCGAAAGGTGGAAGAAACAGGTGTTTTTATCCCCCATTTTGCACCAATTTTGGCGGGATTTCTGTCTCCAAATATCCTCAATCTTCCTACTAACATCCTAGAGCTCAGAGTTTAGATTCTTAAGCTTTGATTTTTTAGTCTCAGACAAGAGGCGTACCTCGCTTATATCTTCGATGGTTGTGATGGAGTTCTGAATGTCTTCAAGTTTTGTATTTTGATTACCGAAAGTGGATTTGTTCCATTGTCTCACTTTTTTCCCCAAAGTTCCTAGTTTCTTTACCAATCTATAGTCCCCCGTAAATTCCTTGCGGCTATCGGACCGGAGGATCCGAAAATCGGCTAAGAATGAAGGGTGTGACAACCAACAAGTAAAGGAAGCGGAAAGGCTTCCATCCCCAATCAACCTTTGGTGTACGAAGAAGCAATTGACAAGTGATCGGACATCCCCCTAGGGTAGCGGCAGAGTGATAAGAATGGAAATTGAAGGTGGAACTCTGGAGATGCAAAGGCCCTATCGATACAGCTCATGGAACCCCCCTAAACCAAGTGAAACGACTACCCTGCAGTTTGAATTCAATCAGAGCACAATCGGATAGGAATTTACGGAGAGCAGCTGACCCTGAATGATTAATATAGCCGCTACTTCTCTCATGAGCATGAAGAGTTTCATTGAAATCACCTATCACAACCATTGGTAATTCAAAGGCAAACTTCAGAGTGGTGATGTCTTCCCACAGCTTAGCACGGTCTTGCACAGAAGATGCAAGATATACACCAACTACCATGCAGTTAAAGGAAGAATTAACATGTTTGCCGCTTAGGCTGATCCATTGGCCCCCAAATTCTATGGAATTAACCTTAAAGATAGAGATATCCCACATCACTATGATCCCTCCCGATGTGCCAACAGACTCTAGAAAAGCCCATTTAACAGTTACAACATTCCACAGATTTCGATGAAGGAATCGCAGCAGGTTATCTTTTTTTGTTTCTAATAGAAAGCAGATGCCAACATTACTGTTGAGCAACCTATTCCGGATGGAATATCGTTTGTTTAACATACCCAACCCACAACTGTTCCAAGCAAAGATATTTATAGATATAGCAAGACCAAGCCTGATCAAACTTAGTAGGGTGAGGAACTTACGGTTGATTGGCCGATGTCCACTCGTCTACTTCTCTGTCAATGTTCCCCGAACTCCCTCTTCATACCCTATAAGATGTTGGTAGATTCCCAATCCCAGAGCCACTACATCATGTAACATTTCCCGAGTCTCCTTGACTCTATCAAAACCATCAGCCTGATTATCCTTGTAGGCTGCTTTAAACCGAACATTTCCTTGCTTAATTCCTGAATTGAGGGAATCAAAGGAGACACCTTTCTCGGTAGTGTTAGCTACACTACCACTAGCTTGCAACAGTTTCAGTTTCCTTGTTTTGCTTCTAGCATTCCTGTTGTTTTCTTTGATCGCTTCGAGGAGGCTCCGCCGGCTGCACCGAGAGCTCAAAGGGCTTGGTAGACTAGTCTGTGCATCACTGGTCTCTGTATCCATGGAGGCATGATTTGAGGTAATATCTGCATGTTTATCAGAAGATGACTTAATAGCAGGGGATGAGCTATTATCTTTTAGATATGTGTTTCTATAAGAGTCAGGAGCAACATCTGCTAAGCCTCGTTAGCCAAAGCATGTCTCTGTTTTTCTTCACTTTCTTCCTTTTTATGCATGTATATTTAGGGCCAATTCTTCCGATTTGTCTAAGCTTCTTCCTTTTTCTTTCCTTTAGTTCCATATCCACTACTTCTTGAGGTTCCGCCAGATCACGTATGAAATCCGACGCGGAGTTCCGCAATTGGTTTCGGTCTAAATTCAAGGTTCTTCTTTGTTTTGAAGGAGGACCTTAAAACCCGGGTGAAGAAGTGTTAGATAGCCTTGTTCCTTTCACCTAGCTCCGTGATGCCTTTTTTTACAAGGCCCACTCCTATAACTGATTGTCTTGAGACATCGTGTCTTGCCATCCTTGTCGTTGCCTCTTGCATGTTTTCCTTTAATCTGTTATCATGTGACATTGCAGGGGGTGGCTGATATGTATCATTGTGTAGTTGCTGATCTATTGTCTGGAGGTTATATGTTTCATTTGTTTCAGGGAAAAGGCAGGTGTTTTTTAAAATTGTGTCAGTATGATCCCGGTTGTTTGTTGGCCCAGTGTGCCCCTAACAGAAGATGAGAGAGAAATCACTATCCACATCCATCTTTTGTTGCTCTGTTATAGTAGTGTCCGTTGCACAACGGTCACCGCCAGGGTCAGTAGTCTTTAAGCCCGCTGCCGTGACCTCATCTGAAGTTGCAAAGTCGCTGCATGACTCTTCATCTAATGTTGCAGTAATATCCATTGAATGTTTGATTGTAGACAGTAGGGGACAAAAATCCGGTTTCATTTTCATGATTGAGATATCAAATTCGTCGCCATCTAAAACCAGTAAAACATGCTCATTTAGAGTTTCAAAGGAAGTTGTGCTCAGCAACACTTTTACTCCCGTGAGAGATCCTTGGCTCACGCTGGTGATGTTGTATCCAACCATCTTCACTACTTTCTCAATAATGGATTCAATACATCTGCGGTTCCATCCTATTAAAAGTAATCCCAGTATAGACACCCACACAAATCTATATGTAGCTTTAGCTCCCTTTTTCCATGGTTTCAAATGAGAGAATGATGTTTTCAAAGCAGAGGATCCATTAACCAACTCTTTCTCCATAGATTCTCGATTTGTAAAGGTAATGACTGCTTGGCTTGCTCCCAGAAAACAGAAACCCACTGTCTGCCTAATATTTTTTAGAACCCTATGCTCAAGGTGAGCATAGTCCACGTTTGTGTTTATGGATCCCACTAAACTTCTCAGAAGCCATTCCTTGTCATTAGGGATAGACTCATAGTACACCGTCTTCTTTGGGTGCTTTGTGACAGAGAGAGCTTCAACAAATGTCCGGGAGTCCCCGAAGGTGAGTTTAGGCATGGCTTTTGGTTGTGGTTTTATAACAAGGTCTCGGTTTTTTCCCCTCCGGAGGTTTTTAAAATCTGACGCGGGTTTGCATGAATTTTGTATGAATCGAACCAGATAAGGTTCAAGCTGTCATAAATTTCTAATTCTTTTAAAGTGGAGAGGAAGGAAACAAAGCCAAACTGTCTCTCTCGTGATGTTTTTTTCCTGGAGACAAAAAGACTGGTAACAGGACTAATCTTTGAAAGTCTCTTTTTGAGGTCATGATAATCTAACCATGATGGGAAACGTTCAAAAAAGAACTTAGAAGGGGTAAAGGCTGGGAAGGTTGTGTTAGAAGGAGGATTGTTGTTCTGGATGTTTCTGGTTTGGTGCACGGGTGTCGGGAGGCTTAGTGTAACAGGGGGGATGGAAGGTTGTTGTGGGTGTTTAGGAGGGGGGAGGGGGGGGAGGGTAAGGATCTCGTGAACTTGAAAGTTGTGTTGACCGGTATTTGAGAGGCTAGATTATTCGTGAGTCCGTACGGTTGCAAGAGTCTGGTTTGCAGGGGTGATCGAAGGCTTTTTGGATGGGAGCATGTTTGCAGGTAACACCTTTACTTCTCTATTTACGGAAATCAACATTGCCAAAACAGGAACTAAGTTTCCCAGCGGTAGCTAGATGCGAGTTGTATTCCCATCATTCCTGTGAATCGATATACCTAATAGCTTCTAAACGGGATAGAAGCCGTGTCGGTCTGCAAAAGAGCAACAAATCACAACGGGACGGGGAGGTGGAAGTGGTGGTGGGTCGGGCTGAGTTAGCGGGAAGTGATGGGCTAAGGTTTGTTTGGTTTGGGAGAAGAAACGAGAGAAAGAGAGGGGGAAGATCTTGTGGGGAGCGGCTGGTTTTGTTTCTCTAGTTTTGGTCGGGGAAGGGAGAGTGAGATCCGTCGGTTGAGGGAGGGGAAAACTTTGGGCGATGAGAGGGAGAGTGGTCCGAGAAGGGGAGGCTTCGTGTTAGTGGGCGGCGGCTCTTTTCAAAATGTGAATCTAATTACCCCAAACCAAAACCAAGAGCAAAAACCGACGAAGATCTTCAAGCTAAAGCAAGTTAGATTCCAAACCAAAACCAAGGCGATTCTTGGTGGTGGTGCCGCAACTCGAGATGCTCCTCACCGCCGTCGAGACAAGTGGCCACGCTTCGGATCCAAAGGATCCGCTTTGGAGCCATCCCCGCACGCCCGACTAGTTGGAGATGCTTTGGATCCGCCGCGGTGGAGGTGGATCTGGATCTCGCTCTTCGTCTTCTGCTTGCGTTCTCGGAGCTCCTTTGTCGCTGGATTTGTTCTTCCTACCTAAAAGATAAACTGACGTGCTCTGTATTTGTTAGATTACCAGTTCCGTTCGTCCCTTCGTAGCTCATGGAGTAGTGATGGGCTGAGGTTTGTTTGGTTTGGGAGAAGAAACAGAGGAAGAGAGGGGGAAGATCTTGTGGGGAGTGGCTGGCCTATTAAAGGTTGATCCATATCTATCTTCATACTCTGAGTATTACAATGCCATTACTGAGCTCACCACCTTAACAAGAGTCAACTTGTTCCCGGAACCTGCGCATGCCCTCTGCTCCTACATAGCAGTCTCGTCTTAATGCTCCACAAGTCATTCACTTATTGTCCAAGGTAAATGTCTTCTAGCTCATTGATCTTTAGCATGGGGGCAATATCAATGAAAGTCAATCCTGCATTTGTTTTCATACTCATCATAACCACTTTATTGGCTATCCATACACCTGTCCACTTATATCTAGCCATCACATTGGCTCTGAGGCGTTCTGTAATTGGGCTCCTATCATAGCCCTCACACCTTCTGAGGTGTTTTCGCCTGTCATCATGAGACGATCTGATCTTGGACTCATATCATGGCTCTCACACCTTCTTTCCGAGGTGTCTCCGCTTGTCGTCATGTGACGGTCTGATCTTGGGCTCATATCATGGCCCTCACACCTTCTGTAAGAGGTGTCTCCGCCTGTCATCATGAGACGGTCTCATCCTTCTTCATCGGGGAAGGCTCCAATGGCTCTAAGATTCTCTACCACCATGTGGACTATGAGAGAGATTACTACCACTGAACACATAGAAAGAGAGAGTTGTGGTACATTTATCACAATCTTTCATCTTATTTTCTATGTTTGGAGCTTCTATGCCTTTCTGTTTGATAACTCCACCCACATCAACTATCTTTTGGTGTCTTCGCCTTTCATAGGCGGTCACCTTTTATCATAGGCATTTGCACCACCTCAATTAGGTGCCTCTGCAACAGCTCATATTTTCATCCTTGCATTGGAAAGGTCTTCGCCTATTGTCTTCATCAATAGCATAAGAGACTTCCTGCCGTACAACTTTTCACATAGTCTTTGCTCTGAGCTTCATCTGGGAACTCTTCTTCTCCTTGCACCTGTCGTCTCATTACAGTACCTAGTTGGATCTTACGGGTACTCCTGCACAATCTCCATGTGCCTACGTGCAATTTCTGTTCTCTAGATTTCTCCCTATTGCTTGCTTTTATTTTTTATAGCAGCTCATCCTGTCACAACACTTATCCAAGTCAAAATAAGGTGCCAATCTTTATCCCCTTGCTGTATTTCTCTTTTATTATTAGGGTCTTCATTAATTCTCCCTTCGAGAAATCACAGTCACCGAATCTACCCCTTTTGGAGAAATCACCACTCTATCAGATCCTTGAACATACGGAACTCAACTGTTCCTTTGTGCCGTCATCTTGCTAGTCTTCAACAGTTTCATTACAAACTGTTACATATATGAAAATAGTACTGTGTGGATGATCCTTCAACTAAGCAAGTTCCCGGAAAGATTTGGAAGGGTCACACCGGTCCCGCTTTAAAACCCAATCTCCTAGAGGAACTTCTTAGAACGTATCTATCCACCGTACTGCCTTTTCGTATATACAACCATTTGCTAGCTTTGTTACGGCTTTCCTTTACAAGTGATTTGGGGTATCTTGGTTTTATACCTGATTTCTCAACATTTGGTGAGACTACCAGTACTTAGATTCATCAAGATTTGTCTTCATCACTTTCCACTCTCCACCTCAAATCGTTCATATGATCGGGTGTCCAGAGTATCCCAATTTTGCCTTCTCTTAAGGCAATTAACATTCCCCACTTAGCAGTTCAACACACGTAATTGGGCAAACGTGTGTGACTTCTTCATCTCCATCGACCACAATAATGACCTTCAGATGCCTCCTGATTGGGCAATCTCTCTTAATAATTCACCACCATCACTTTCGGTCTCAATCTCAACGATCGGACAATACCATTGCACCTGAAACGATCAAATTAGCTGGAAACAAGTCTGAAATCATCCAAATCGCATTTCAGACGGCTAAGATTTGATTAAAACAATTCTGGCATAATGAATGGCCCAGATTCAATCTCAAATTCAGTTGCACCTAGGATCAGCTACACTAGATCCTATCCCTCAGCTCGTGGCTCGACTCAAACTCGGCTTGGCTCAGATCAACTCAGCTCGACTCGCGGCTGATTACGTGGCAGGTGGGTCCCACTATGCTGACGTGTCAAATGACTGGTCACTGACATGGCATGCCAACTGTGTATGTTGTCGCAATGATTATGTCATGATGACATCATCCTTATCCGGGTTAGTCACGTGGGTCAGGTCGTCTGGTATTCGGGTCGGGTCAGCCCATCCGGGCGAAGAAGACGCGTGGGGCGCTTCTGCGCGCGTTGGCAGACTCTTCGCCGGCGCGTGCGGCCATTTTCGATGTCCAAATTTTACGTCGTTTTCACCAGTGTGCTCGTCTCTTCCTTCTCTTCACAGTGCTATATTCAAAACACCATTTTGAGAACTTTCATTTTTGAGCAAAAATCAAACACCACTTTAAACCACGTGCTCTGATACCAATTGTAGGGAATTCCGACCGGTGATGTTCTGATAGTTGCTCATTGAAGGCTAAGCACACTGACACAATATTTAACGTGGTTCGGCCAATCGCTACATCCATGGGAGAGTTCCATATTATTTGAGATAGAGAAAGGATACAAAACAAATATATGGAAGAGGAGGATCACATCCACAATACTCTACTGCCATCTCTCATTGCTGCACTTGCAGCTGCTGCCATTGCAGCCCTTCTCTCTTTCTCTCTTCTTCTCTTCTCTCTTTCACACTCACTCCCTTTGCTCTCCAAATAATGCCTCTATTTATAGGCAACAATGGCAAGACAAGATCCATAAAACATGGCACCAATTATGCCACAACATGTGCTTCCACTTTGTACCAAATGGGTGATGAGTTGTTCCACTTGTACAAAGTGGAAGTGGGGTATTTGCCACAATAATAGCAATTTCCTAACATTTTATTGCATGCTTAAAGTTTTAAACATGATGAATTAAACATTATATGCTCACTCATCTAATCTAGTAATTTTTGGAGCACACCTTTCTCTCTTTTTTTTTTTTTTTTTGAATTTTGGGTTACATAATAAGGAATATGTCTTTCTTGTTATACAAGAACTAAATAAATTGAAAGTATTGAAACTCAAATTTATTTTACGTAATAAATTTATCAGATTATGAAGCTAGTCTACATCCATTTATATGTGTAACTTTCTCAGTTGGCCAATTGGCGAATTTCAAATTGACAAATTGAGCCAAGTGATACTTTTTCTTCAAATTTATTCTTTGCTCACTGCAATCCGCGGCGAAATACTACAATCCCAAATTCACAATCTTCAAGGAGTCGATCAGTTATTTTCCTATAAGTGGGATGGTTAATAAGCTTCCAAACAAGCTACGTCGGGGAAGAAAAACAAATCTTACAAGAAGACATGACCAAGACCAAGAGTAGAAAAGTGTGCTCCCTGCCCCTTCCCCTCTCCCTCTCCTTCCTGAAACCTCTACCAAATCCTTCCTCATCAGATTCAATCCTCACCTGTCCACTAAAAACAACCTCAACCCTCGTCCATTTATCCTTATTTATATCTACTTTGGGAGGTTCCCTCCCCACTGGAGGGCTGAAAATTTCAAAAAAAATATTCTTTCCTGGCTTGGTTAAGTATGGGACGTTGATGTACCCAACAAACTTAATCGTTTACAATAGAGATTTGGCTTTGTCCGTTTTGAAGACGAAAACAATGGAGAACAGCTACTCAAGGATCTCAATATGTTATGGATTGGCAGGTACAAAATAAGAGCAAACTTTGCTCGTTTCATCAAGAGAGAAGATTAGAGAAGTGGCAAGAAGATCTCAACAACAAAGAATCTTGGAGGAACTAGAAAGCACCTTCCCTACTTAGACTCTTTCAGCGGCCACAGGTCCTTCGTGGAGGTGATTAGAAGGGGAAGAGACAAGAAACAATCGGTTTTGGGTGATGATAAGTCTTCTCCTGCATATAACGACTTCAATCAAAACCTGACGTTTGATGTGGTTGAGGGAAATATGGAGTGGTCATCTCGTAGTGCAGTTGCATGTGCTAGATCACCTGAGGCTATCCCGAATGTTCATGAGTATTTCTCCATGGAAGGAGTCTCCTGTTGTCTTCCAAGACCCATGGGAGGTAATGCTGTTTTGGCTCACCTTTGATAGTTGTGGTCTATTGCATGGTATGATAGTTGAAAGGTGTGAATGGCTTTCTTAGTGGTTTGATGTGGTGAAACCATGGGAACCTGACCTTATTGCCACTGAACGTTTTGTTTTGTTTCGTGTTGAGGGTGTTCCTCTTCATGTTAGGGACAGATTTTTTCCAATTTATCAGCTCTTTATCTGGTAGATACATTACGATATACCATTCAACATTCAAGAAGCTTAAGTTTGATGCTGGTAGAATTCTAATTGTTACTGCCCTGAGGGATTACATTGCTAGAACTACTCATGTTGAAATTAAATGCTCAGCCTCCTCCATCAAAGTCACGGAAGAACCGTGCTTAGAAGTTAATCCCAGCTGTGTTGATAAAAGGAAAGTTGTTGAGACATGGGTTGGAAAATCGAACCCTTCCACTCTTGGAAGAAAAACTAGTGTGATAGGAGTTCATGGAAAACAATGCAATAAGCAAAACTAAATAACATGAAGAAGATATTTGAGACAATCTTATAAAGTGTATTTTCTCTTGTTAATTATATTTCTGATTACAAACTTATTATAAGTCTCAAGTTCTAGAAAAATAAGGAATTAAACTACTCAAAGAAAAACCTAATCTGAACAGGAAACATATTATGCTGATTTAACTAGTCAACCGTTTCTGAATGATCGACCAGTTCCTAACTGGTAAACCGTTTTTTTATTTTTCAGAAAAATCAAAATCTGATTTACTTTTAACATCCTCTTTAAACTTGATTTCTTTATAACTTACAACATATCTCTCATCTTGGCAAAAACATCATATTCGAGTGGCTTTGTGAAAATATCCACGATTTGATCTTGAGTCTTTACATGCTTGACTTCAACTTCCTTGTTTATAATGCAATCTTGTAGGTAATGAAATCTTGTGTCAATGTGTTTTTTTTTTTCCATTTCATGCTTCTAATGGAGTTATGTCATTCAAACCTTTTGTAGGACACCTATTTGACAAGCAAACAACACAATCTACAACTTTAGCCCAAAACTCTTTTAACATCTTCTTGGTTTTGAGCATGCTTCTTACCATGTTAAGATTGCTCATGTTCTTTCTTTCCACAATGCCATTTTTTTATAATGATCTAGGAACTATTAGGAGTCTCTTTATACCACGATCTTTATAAAAAAAATCATTAAACTCATTAGAACTAAATTCACCCCCTATATGTCTCAAGTAATTTTACAGAATAACCATTTTCTTTTTTAACTAATGCCTTAAACTTTTTATAACAATTAAATACATTAGATTTTTATTTTAAAAAGTATACTCATGTTCTTCTACTATAGTCATCAATACAAAGTAAAAAATATAGATTTTTACCGAATGAGCATGGTTGAATAAGACCACATATATTTGCATGTATCGTTTGTAGGGTTGACTTGCTCTAGATGTAGACTCCTTTGGAAAACTCTTGTGGAATTTTTTGCCCACTAAACATCTTTCACATAACTAATTTGGATGTATAATGAACGATAGATCCTTTAACATCTCATTTTGTGCCATCATCTTCAAGCTATAAAAATTTATATGCCCAAGTCTGATATTCCAAAGCCAAGAATCATATTTCGCACATGCCTTTAAACATTTAGGCACATCTGTATCTATGTTTATATATAAAAAAATATTTTATTCTTTGTCATGGTTACATTTGCAATCATAGTTCCATGAGTATCAAGTAATGTCAAAGTATGATCTTTCATTTTAGTCTCTTAATCATTCTCTAACAATTGTCTCAAAGTTAATATATTGTTTTTTACAGTTAGGATATAGTAAACATCACCAATAAATTGATGACTATCTTTTTTTAATCTAATGAGAATTGTACCTTTGCTTTTGATGGAAACCTTTGAATGATCCGCGAAGATGACATTACCTTTAATTGATTCATCAAGCTCTATACACATGTCTTTATCTTCACAAATATGATTTGTGGCACCATTGTCTAGATACCACATGTTTTTTTTGGCTTGCATTTGATTATCATGGACTAGTAATATGGTGGATTCTTTCTCCTCTTCTACAATAAAATTAACATTCTCTCCAACATTTTTGGTTGGATTCCAACAATCCTTGGCTAATCCATAATAGTTATGGTGAATTGGGGCATCTAGCAAATGAGTATAACGGCAAACCAAAAAGTCATATGGAAAAGAATAAGTTAATAAAAGAGCCTATTTATAGCATGGCTGATTCAGTTTATGATGATTCTAATAGCAGTGAAGAGATTTTGAATGGGAATGACAATACTACGCTAGTTGTCCAAAAGATCATGCTGTCACCCAAAGGTGATTCGGGACAAAATTGGTTGCATTCTAGAATCTTCCAAACAACTTGTATTATTAATGATAAGTTATGCAATCTAATGATCGATGGTGGTAGCTGTTAACAATACACATTCTGATGACATGAATCATGGTGTGGGTAGATGAAGTGATAAGGTGACTCAAGATTATGGGAGAAACAAACTGGTTGAATTCTCACACCCTAATGTAAGCAACATGGCCTATATTAGTGGAGAAATGTTAGGAGAGAAAAAGGTTCAAAAAGTAACAAACTCTAGCCAACATGATAGTCTAAATTGATAAGAAAACAATAGTTACATGAGTGATTGCATATCAATCAGAATCTGCCTTCAAAGAATATACAAAATCATAATTCTAGTCTTAATTATACACAATGTGCAGCTCATCCATTAACATAAAGATGAGATTTGCCTTGCGTATACATAGAAAACTAGTGAATATATGTCTATAAATATGCAATCTTTTGTTGTACTGCTAGAGTGTGTTTGCTCACGTTAATTAAAAAAAAATACATGTTTTTTCTCTTTAAAAAACAGTCTCCACAACTTTAGTTTTTCTTCTATAGCTGCGAGAATGTAGTGTCAATCAAAATGAAGGATAAGTTATAGCTTAAAATAAAAAAAATTACTCCAATACCCCTACAAACTGAAATGGTTGAATGAAGATACAAGGTAATCATGGATAAATGCTGTCTCGTTTTGTTTTTCACGGACAAAAGATATTTTAAATTTTTTTAGTGTGATGTTGTGATTATGAATACGTGTCATATGTGTTGAGTATGCCATGACAATATAGTAGAATGTTGTGAATTATAAAAGGGGTAATACTTATATCCTTGGTATAAAAAAGAAATGTATAGTATTGGCTCGTATAATGGAGAAGGTAATTGTTGATAATAGTAAAAATAAGTTGTTTTTATTTAGATTCGTGGAGAAGGAGAAGATAGAAAAGGCAAAGGGACAGGAGAAGAAGGAGGTGGGCCGAACAATACCACTCAATAGCCCAGTTAGCCTAGCAAACCGAACTCCCACAATAAAGATAACATCTGAATCCATGTTGTCGACAAGCTCTTTGTTATAATCAATTATCTCCACAGATGAACCTAACAAGACCAGAAGGCAGTTGCCTTTCAAAATTGATGATATTCAAACCAGGTTAGATGCAGAGTTTGTACATGTTGCAATACTCTTTTTTTTTCAAGGAAAAAAAACAAATGATTTTGTTTCTCGCATAATAGAAATAGCTTCCCAACGATACAGAAAAAAAAACTTATCTTACTGGTTTTAGCTTCCTTTTTGGCTTCAAATATCTAATGTTGCTCAGCTAGCTAGAACTAGCACTGATGGCGATCATGACCCGGAACAAGATGTGCCAGACACGAAGGGTGGTGAGACTCCAACAGCCGAAAAGAGGAGAATCTCATCATCCTCCTGGTAATATTCGCTGTGCTTAGAACCATACTACTTTGATTGTGACGATTGTTTTCTGTGCAGCCTATAGCTAAGGAAATAGTTTGAAAACTGCTGAATGTAAGAGTTGTGGCATAGCCATAGACAGTATTTTAAGTTACAGTTGATGAGGAAAGAAATATAACA
The DNA here is from genome assembly GCA_019202695.1 of Populus x sibirica. Taxonomy (NCBI): domain Eukaryota; kingdom Viridiplantae; phylum Streptophyta; class Magnoliopsida; order Malpighiales; family Salicaceae; genus Populus; species Populus x sibirica. Next base: position 975,774 of record JAGMVL010000317.1, read on the forward strand.
TTATGACACCTACCTAGGACATTGTCTAAGATGATTTCTTTCTATAATAAGCGACATAGGCTGCCTGATTTTGGGTGAAAAAGATTTCCTACTCAATTTTTGCTCTCGCTGCTTTAGTTAGTTAGATCTGATAGAGGCCCCTGCTGACTATGGAAAAAAAACATGCTTTAAGACTTTTCTATGCTTCTTGTTTTTTAGCAAAAAATAAAAATAAAATAGTCACGACAATATGATCGATCGTGCATAATAATTTTCTATAATTTATTTTATCCCAAGATAATAACTAAATACTATTTTAGATATTATAATATAAAGCTTATTTAACGGCCACTATATTTTAATTGTGTATTTTGTTATATTTACTAAATAAAATATAATATGAATGGAACAGATTTTTAGAATGCCGCATTTTGTTCAAATACTTGAATACTGTTATTTTAATGAAATTGACAGCAAATGGTCTTGAAGATCATCCATAAGTAATCAGAGATTTATATCTTTCAATAGTATGAAACTTATTAGTTTCTTCACTTATTACGTATACATCAAACAATCAATGTATTCCGTTGTCATTGTTGTCCCTAGAAGACTCTCCCAAAATTGCCTCAGCAGGAATAAGCTTTGGGAGAAAGTTTCCGCATTCACACTGCTTGAAGGCAGGCACGCAAGTGCATACTGCGCATCCTTTCTCACAAGCATTGACGCAGTCGTTGTCATTTTGGCACCGTCCTGCTTTTCTTGCTTCAGTTGTGGACAACAAGCCTGCAATTAAATAAGACTCATTTTGTTATTAAGATTATAAAGTTCTAGGATTTGTTATACTATATAAATAATATATAAAGTTCAAGGATTTTTAATTCATCATAATATTGCTGCCTTTTGATCAGATAAAATATATTATTTTAATAAATTTGACAGTGAATATTGAAGAGGTAAATATCGTCTTCTTTGATTGTGTTGATATTTGAATATAATTCTACAATTTTGGAAGAAAAATAGAAGAACATATATATATATATATTAAATAGACTTGGATAAATTACAGAACTAAAAATTTAAAAGCTTGAGTCCCAAAATATTAATTGTTTTTTAAAAAATAATATCGAAGATCACAATTCTATCTTTCTAACAAAAAAAAAAAAGAAAGAAAGAAAGGAGAAGATGAAGATGAAGATATGAATCCGGAGATTTGGTAACAATGCTATGAATTTACTCACGAGTGAGATGGTTAAACAAACTAAATTATGGGGAAAAAAGATCTTACAAGATGTCATGGCCAAGACGATGAATAGAGAAGTGAGCCGATATGACCTCATTGCAATATTATTATATTTGATAAGTATGTTCTCTGAAGAAAATTGAAATAAGAAAGAATTATATTGGTTTTGGATACATTGTTAGATGCGACTACGTACGTTTATATAGAGAACGCTACTACTTAAGTAAATAAGTTGTATATAGACATATAATTAAGACTTTACAAAATAATTATATATAAAAATAATAAATTAAAGACTTGCTAAAAACATATCAAAATAAATCCTTGAAATATAAATCTATCATAAATGGAAATCACAGAAAAGAAAATTTAATTTCCGAAAAAATGCATGCACAACAAAAAGGAATCATCATAAATATTTAAAACATAAAACTATCGTAAAGGAAACTCACACAAAGATGTAAAGTATTTAAATATTTCAATTCAAGGAATTCAAGGAATTAATTTAACATAATTATTAAAGAAAGATTGTGTGCGTGACAAAAAAACAATAACTACAAATAATGAAATTAATACATATAGGATATAGAAAAAATAAAATAAAAAACTATAAATAAGATTCAAATCATCAAGAAGATTAATCAAAGAACCTAATTTTAAAAAATAAATGAAAAACCATGCACAAAATCAATGCTAAAAATATGTGGATATTATATAAAGTCACACAGGTTATCTAAGAATTTGTAAGAGTAAAAAAATGTTAGATTTTCTAACATAAAATTTAGAATCATAAAAAAGGTAATTAAATCTTAATAGTAAGGGATCCTCTACCAACTAGGCTATGTCTATAATAAAATGAGAAGTAAATCTACATATCAATTAGGCTAAATCTACAATCAGAAATTAATTAAAAAGAAGAAAGGGTAAACCATAGAATAACCCAAACAGGATATCATAATGTTGCATACCCTTTCTATGTGAAATAATATTGTAAGTTGATTTTTCTTTTATATGGTGATTTATATGACATGTATGTTTTGTAGAAACAAAATTATCAAAGTAAAAATAAAAAAAAAACAATAATTTTAAAAAAATTTAGTTACTTGTGTCAACACAAATTTTTAAACACTCCCCGAATTTTATATTGTAGTATCTGCATTCTTGTAATGATTATACCAAATCATAATGAAGATATGTTGGAGTTTTTTTATAAATATGAATCACGATTTGGTTACTGTATCAAAATGAAAAAGATAAAAATAATAGAATCAAAGGAGGCAGGATAAAAAAATAAGACGAAAACAAAATTATATTTAATAATAATGTACAAGACAAAGTGATTGTCTTTATATTTTATTTTATTGTTGTGGACAAGATAAAATTAAATATGAAAATAATTTATTTTACCTTTAATATGTATTGTTGCCAGACTTACATATTTAAAAAAATAATTAGATATTTTTTTTATTTTAGTTTATATTAAGTGTTGAAATTAATAATATTATAATAACACTAGTTATAAAACCAGGAATAACTTGATGAATTGACCCGGGGTCTAGGCTGATCCGAGTTTTTAAAAAAATAGAGTAAGGATTAACTCAACCTAACCCGGTCAAAAACCCAAGTCAGCCTGAGATTAAAACTATGATAAAAGCCCGTTAAATTTTTTGAAAAAAGAATTTGGTCAAAACAAGGTTGTTGTGATTTTTTTTTAAAATTGGGTTAGTGAGGTTAACCCTTCCAAATCGTGACCTGAACCTTACATTTGGTCGACTCTTGAGTGAGATTTTAAAACCATGATAATAATCATTTTTATTCATATGTTGACTTGGTCAACCCGTATTAACCCTTTTGATCTGTGACTAGGGCCTTGTCCTTGACCTCTAAGTCGAGTTTTAAAACTATAATAATAACAAATTTTATTCTTATATTGACCCGGGTTAATGATCGACCCCACTCGTGACCTGAGTCTTGCCCTAAGTGGACCCCTGAATCGAGTTTTAAAACTATAATAATAACTATTTTTATTTTTATGCTGACTCTACTTAATCCAAGTCAACCCAACCCTTGACTCGGGCGTTGACTAATAACCAAGGCCTCGACAAGTAACCTGGGCTTTGCCCCGAATAAACCTCCTGGTTAAGTTTTAAAATTATAATAATAATCATTTTTATCCTTATATTTTTTAAATAATTTTGAAATTGAAAGTTTTTTACAATAATATTTTAAAAATAATAAATAATAAATATTATTTATGTAGATATATCCTCTTTGTATATCATGTTTTAAAAATACAAAAATTTTCTCCAAAATTATCCCAAACACAAATTTATTTTTATTTATCTAACTCTATCAACAAACATATTTTTATCTGCATTCTCTTCGCACCTTATATGATCAAAAGTGTTTTCCGTCGGTGAAAATGTGTACAAGTCTATAGCCTAATCGAGTCAAATGCACCAGCGGCGCTATCTTAGAGCGGAAAGAAGCCATGACCCATCCTAAGTTTATTTTGATCCTTGTAATTTTAAGAATATTTTCAGTATATCATTAAAAAATCTAAATTATTAGAGTGGCCCTTCAAAAATATCCATCCTTGTAATTTTAAGAATATTTTGAATATGTCCTTAAAATATCTGAATTATTAGAGTGGCCCTAAATATTTAATAAAGTCATATTTTGTAGATGTAAATTAAAGTTTTCTACTTCTATTAATTAAATGGTTTTCCAAGCTATTTAGCATATAATTTACCTGTTTCATTAAAAAAAATCATATGTTTTTATAAACAATAATATGTATTAAATTGAAAGTATGATGTTGTTAATAAAAGTTAAGGAGATGAAAAATAACGGTTCCACTTTTTAATCAAATAAAACTTTTATCAGTCAATAGAAACAATAACTGGATATTGGGGTCGTTGAACAGAACGGAGGAGGTGGCTGCGATTTGAAACCATGTGAAAGGATGTTGTTGGCCTCGCACGGGAACAGAAAATGATAGTCGGTTGGCCGAAGAATTTGAGGGGAAGGGGAAGGATTGAGGATTTTGCAAGTAACTGAAGGAGAAAATTTGAGAATTTGGGGTTAGGATTTAGAAATTTGCAATAGTATATAGTGTAGTGAATCATAAACACTACCAGGAAATCAGTGAAAACCTACGAAATTACTAATGGATTTTTTTTATCGGTAAAAATTATTGACGAAAATAATTTTATCTTTAATTTTGTTGGTATATACTGGCAGATAATTTTCGTTGGTGATACAGTCAGTATCTACTGACCATATCGCCGACGGATTATATAGGTTTTTTTAAAAGTTGCAACAGTGTGATGATTAAATTAATTAGAAGTCTTGGAAAAATCCAAGGGTAAACGCTTTTCGAAGATTTGGTGATTCAAAATTTTAGACGAAACTCAGAAAAATAACGTCATTTTTTCCATGCCCAATATCATTATTAGTGCATGGACATTATTTTTAAAATAAATTATTATTATTATTATTATTATTTTATTAATGTGGATGTCCAAGCCAGCTGTTATTTTTTCCATGCCCAATATCATTATTAGTGCATGGACATTATTTTTAAAATAAATTATTATTATTATTATTATTATTTTATTAATGTGAATGTCCAAGCCAGCTTGCGCGCATTTCGACTAATCCCACGGGCCATGAAGTTAACAACCATGTAAGCCTCCAAAGACCATCATATTAGCAACCACATGGCTCGAACCTGAGACCACAGGAAAAGCAATCTCTTAGTTCTAAGGTCTTTCCACTGGACCACCTACTAAATAATTAAAAAATAAATTATTTTATTTATTTTACTTGTAAAATAAATTATTTACAAGTTCATCAGGCGGCAACGAGCTCTCAAAAGGGTATCTCTGCCCTAGTAAAATCAATCATTACTAATTAATAAGAAATTTATATCTTTTATTAGTCAACATATATAATAGGTAGGTAGATGAACAAGTGTTTCAACATCTCTCACTTGGTATTGTTACACTGTTCTATACTAGCATACATCCAATAATCAATGCATGCCATTGTCACTGTGGAGATTAGCTAGACCCTCCCAAAATGGCCTCGGCAGGAATAAGCTTTTGCTGAAAGTTTGCGCACTCACATACATTCGTCGTCAGTTCGCAACTGCAATATGAGCATTTCCCACAAGCACCTATGCAATCGCTGTCTTTGTGGCAATTCCCAGGTGTGGTTCTTGCTTCAGTTGTGGATAATAAGTCTGAAATTATTCAAGGCTCTGTTAGATATAATAAATTCCAAGAATTTGTTGTATTAAATTATTCAATGCAACCAATCTATCAAAATGCGATCTTACAAATTCAAATCGTGTCCGAAAACGAATAGTGAAAATAATATATTCCTTTTAAAATCCTATAGGAATTAACTAATTTATATATTTCATATCATGATTAATATATAACAAGATAAAATATTCATTATTAATATTCTTAATTATGTATATATTTCAAATAAACAATTAAATGCAAGTTTCCTAATTTATATATTCATATCATGATTAATATATAACAAGATAAAATATTCATTATTAATATTCTTAATTATGTATATATTTCAAATAAACAATTAAATGCAAGTTTCTTTTATATTTGCGGATATAAGGTTAATAATGTGAAATAATAGTACTTGGAATACATTAATTAAAATCAAGGTAAATTAATATGGACAATTGACAATTAAAATCAAGGTTATTTTTGTTCTTTTAAATAAATAAGCAATATTTCATCGTAAAAAGCATCTTTTTCCATGCTTTTTAAGTAGAATCACCTTCCATATTTCAAAATTAAGCAAATAAAGCTTAAAGTTGTTTACCAAATATATTTTTCAAAGTTCTTTACTTTAGAAAAGAGAAATCAAAATAATAAAAACTTGTTTGTTTGGGAGTGTGGTTACGGTTGTTTTTCAAAGTGTTTTTCGTTCCGACATGTATCAAAATGATGTTTTTTTTTATTTTTCAAAAATTATTTTTGAGATCAGCGCATCAAAACGATTCAAAACACAAAAAAAAATTAATTTTTAGTAAAAACAAAAAAAAATTAATTTTTAGTAAAAACAAAAAAAATTAAATTTTTTAAAAACATGGTTTGCATTGGGTTACCCAACACAAGCAGAGGACCAAACATGTATGATATGAACTTACAAGATGTCATGACCAAGACCAAGAGTAGAAAAGTGAGCCGATATGAAGCCATTGCAGTGTTGTATTTTCGACAAGAAAGTTGCAATCCGCCTGATGATGCGATTTTCTTTGGGTATTGCTTGCCTCCCGTTATATATGTATTTATAGGCGAGAGGGATGCAGGTATGAGGATAAAAATGCTCCAAATTTAGCTGCCGTATCACAATGAGACTAAATAACAATCTCATTATAGACAATTTTAAATTTTCCTAACATAGATATTTTCTTACCAAAAAGAAACAACACAAATCCTAAATTCAAAAAAATAATTAGAATATATATATATATATATATATAAATAAGATCAACATTTTATTATCTTACCAAAAAAAGATAATATCACATAAAACTAATAAATAAATAATTTATATATAGACATATAATAAAAAGTTTCCCAAATAATTATATATCAACATAAAAAAAAGGCTTGCTAAAAGCATATCAAAATAAATCCTTGAAATATAAACATATGTTTAATGAAAAGCACAAAAAATATATTAATTTCTAAAAACATTGAATGCATTAAAAAAAAGGATAAAAATAAATAATTAAAATATAAACTTCCATAATATAAACTCACCCAAAGATGTAAAAATATTTAATTTCAATTTAAAAAATCTAAAAATCAATCCATCATAATTATTGAAGAAACATCATATTTATCGAATACATGCAATGCAATAACTTATAATTAACTTTATAATCATTTATTGCATGAGTGTATTTGTATTACTTTCTCTTATTTTTTTCCTTGTGTAATATTGCATAACTAGATCTTAAGGAATAAATTGTCAATATATTATTGAAAAACATGCTTTAAGATTTCAAAAATATTTAGTATGGACATTATTATACACGCGCTATCGTAAATAAAATTGAAGGTCTTAATTAAAATTTTAAAGATTTAATTGAATTTATTGAGGTTTTAATTACAAAAATAAAAAGATTTTTGAATTCAATGTTAGCTTTAATTTGAAGAAATTGAAGTTTGGGGTTAAATTACAATTTTGAGAAGCTACTTTGGTTGAAACAAGTGCTTAATTGTATAAATATTAAAATTTGGTGGTTAATTAGAGACTTGACTGGAGAAGTTCAAACCAAGGATAGATTTGTAAAAGGTATGTGACTTCAAGAACTGAAATCGATAAAATCAAGGGTCAAATTGAAGAAAATTGAAAGACAAATGATAGATTGAAGGTCAATTTGCATAAATAAAAAACTAAAGATCGAATAGGAAAAAACACTGAACTTTGGGGTTGTCAATTGAGTTTGGAAGGGGTAAAATTGCATGAAATTGAAAGTTGAAAGAAAATTACAGGTGCAATTAAAAGAAATCAAAAGATTAGGGACTAAATTGAATTTTGGACAAATCTCAAATTAAAAACTCTAATTTCTCTGTGGTTAACCTAGATGACACGTCGTCTGGTTCATGTTCAAAATACAGTGTTTGTAATATAGAGCAGATAACATGTCGTTACACTATTCATTTTTTTTTAGCAATTCTTAACTGACTGAGTTGACGTCTTTGGGCTAATTTTCTTTGGGTAATTCTGTACTTAAAAGCTATCTATTTAGATTTTTATCAGCTAAGGGATTAGATCGTTGGATGAATATCAAGGGCATTAGGCCCTACTATTTTGAAATCCTCCTAATAGTCACTCTCTAAAATGGAATGTTGATGGTTCTTCTATGGCAAAACTTGGGCCTGCAGGTATTGGAGAGGTATTAAGAGTTCATTTAGGAGCTGTTAGATGTGTCTTCTCTTGTTTAGTGGGTGATAAAGACTCTGAGGAAGCTGAGCTGCTTGCAGTTGTTAAAGATATTGAATTGTCTTCCTAAATGGATGATTTTATTGGGCAAAGTTTCTTAGTGGATTCTGCCTTGGCTTTGGTGGTAAATTGGATACTAAACCTTGTTCTAGACCTTGAAAAATCCATGATCTTTTCGTTAAATTTTCTCGGTTTTCTTCTGTTTTTGGTAATGTTTCCTTCTGTCATACTCTTCGAGAAGCAAACTTCATGGCTGATTCCCTTGCAAAACAAGGGGTGAATAGAATGGAGGAGCATATGGCGTGGATTTGAGATTTTTGGGTGCATAGAATACATGAGTTTCTAGCATGCATTTGATGCTGCTATGGATATATTCTCTCGGTTGTGTGTGGAATCTTCATTTCCTACTGGAGGCTTGATGACAAGAACCTCAATCTTCTTGCTTGTATCTTATGATTGTTGTTGAAATCATGTTGTTGGTGACTGGATTAACTACTGAAGCTATATGGGATCGAGATCTTCATTTTTGTAGCATGAAATAGGCTATGAGATTTTGTAATTAATCATTGCTAAAGTTTTGGCAGATGCAGAATGTTTATTAAATGTTGTCGAATTAATCCACTGAAGAACTCTTAAAAAGCTTCTTATTGTTGGTATTCTGCAAAGAAAATGGCTTAGGATGGTGATCTATTTGTTTCATGATAATTTTCTAGGCTGGTTGTTCGTCTAGGCTCTTACTTTATGTTGTTTTATATGTTTTTTTTTGGCGAACCTTTGGATTGCTTGCCATTTCTTGGCTAAACTTGTTTTTTAAAAAAAGGAGTTTAACTTTTAATATAAAAATAAAATACCTACAAAATAATTAATATCTAAATTATTATTAGAAATAATAATTTATTATTATTTATTTTTAATATAAAGATGATGAAACCTGTATGAAAGGTTAATATTTAAAGTATTATTGAGAGTAATATAAACTTATTTACTTTTAATATAAAAATAAAAATTGCAAGGAGTTCTATTTGAAATATTATTTGGAATGATGCATCAGTCAAAAATATCAAGTTTGTCTTTAAAAATGCTTTAATGATAAATAAGGTATTTCAACCTATGTCTCATAATATAAGAGTTATGGACATCTGAAATACCAAAGAAAAAAGAAAAAAAATCATTAAATCTCTTCGAATTTCTATTTTTGATTCATTTGCAGTGCATAAGTTGTGGATATATCTGTTTTCTTTAGATATTTTTCAAACCAAGTTTTTAACCTTGAAAACCACGGTCTGTTCATCGTAATGGTCTTGTCATAGATACTCAGATAAAAATAAAAACACCATCAAACCATAGCAACCATAAACAAATAAAAACGATACAGTTTATCTTAGGTAAGGCGTATAAGGAGTTCTAATTTTTATTTACACAACCAATCCCTTGTCTAGAATCTCTAAAGACTAATTAGGGTTTCTAATAACCATTATTTCTAGATGACAACTCCTTATCCAATCAAAAACCTCTCAACCCGTCTAGAAAAGGTTGTTGTAACGTCATGCAATTGCAAAGAGTACGACACCTGTTATATTTTAAAAAATTATAATTTATATCATAGATTAACCCAAATTTTTAAATTAAATAAAAAGAGTAAATTATCTTCATATAAATTATATTATTTTTCAAAAAACCTAAAATAAAACTCTACAAAGAAACCTAATTTTTTTTATTCACCAAGCTAAAACTTCCGGTACAATATTTCTAAATTCAAAATCATTAGGACACCTAAAAATAAACCTCATTTGACGCTAAACTAGCTTGCGAATCCAAGGGCCTCTTGAGTACAGTTCCACAAGATTCTGCTTGAAAAATATCTCAAATTCCAACAACAATGAAGCCGCTATCTCTTGCATCATCGTCTGCAAATGCATCTCCTGTGTTTGACAATCTGTTGGTGGAAACAATCTCAAATTGTCACCCTTTTTACCACCATCCTCTTACTGTGATAAAATAATGTGAGTGGAAACAATTGCTTGGCTACTAATTGAATCGAGATTGGCTTAGTGTTCATTGCAAGCAATCATTGAGAAGAGAGTAGTGACCCCCCCTTGTCTTGCCATGGATTCGGACTAAAGTCATGGATTCGCAGCTCGAGAGGAACAAGTGACCAGAAGGATAGGAGGGGGGCGTGTTCTCGGTTAGAAAGAGAGTTTCATAGGTTGATAAGGATGCCCCTAGATGCCACTAAGAGGTACTAATCAAAACCACTAGGTCACGTTTGGTTTTGAAATTGAGATCGCACACCTGAAATAGGGTTACATTTCCGACTCCACTTCCAAATAAGATTTATCAGTAGGGTTGGTAGGGCTTGGTGTTTCTGATTTTACCAGTAGAGTTGCTAGGGTTGAGTGTTCCAATTTTTTCCAGTTCTGGAGTGGAGACAAAAACATCAATACTTTCTCATACTCCTTTTTGTTTTCTTCTAGTTTGATCTTCTAATAGATTTTTTTTGGGTATTCTAACATTGCTTGGTGATGATTGTGGGTGGATACGAAGCTTATTGGATTTGATTCAAACAAGTCTCGTGAAATTGGGGTGTTTGATAAAATGTCACGTTTCACAGAAAAATTTAACTCTAGACAGGATTGTAATATTAGTTTTATGAGAAAGTAGTAATTATTAATTTGATTATAAAGTTATAATATTAATATTGTAAGGATTTTTTTAGTTATTAAATAAAAAATAATAATAATCATATAAATAATAAAATATTTTTTGTTGATTTTTTTGGACAAGAATGTTAAGTATAATATGAATATAAACTTTAATTTTTAAAACTATAGTAAGTTTGTAAAAAATAGATTAAACTTGATGTTAATAAAGATAATTTTTCTATAAAAAAAATCAATAATATAAAAAAAACATTTAATAGAGTTACGTAAATCATTAGCAATATCTTTGATATGTTTATAACTATTTTTAAAAAAAATGATGAAAGTTATCATTTTAATTAGAAAGAAAATGGCGCCATTAATTTAATTAAAAAAGTTGTGCTTTTGGTTAAAAACACAAGTTACCATAACTGGTTTCAAAAGCAAAATAGTTGCATTACTTAGATCTATTTAGCCTTGCTGAAAGTCACATCATGGCAACTATGCTTTAACTTTTCAGCTATATTGTCAAACTCATTCCAACTTTATTAATTGATCTAAAAAGACAAAATATGAATTCAGAGATCCCAAGATCCAACCTAGGCCAGTGTGTGTGTCTATATATATATATATTCCTTTTTATCTTCTCTTCATCTCTTCTCCTCCCTTTTTGATATGGTAATGGGTGAATATTCATAAAATAAATAAATAAAAAGAAGCAATCATAATGAGGAATAATTCATTAATTATTTGAAAATATCTATAATAAAAAATATATATCTTTTGTTTAAATGACATAGAAGCACCTCATCTCATTATACTTTTATTATAAATATATTTATTTCAAAAATTATCTCAATTCAATAACTTAAGGTGTTAGGTAAGGTTTTAAAATATTATTTATATTATTTTCTAACATATCCCTTCAAGTGAAAGTCCATTGGGCTTGAAACTTGCACAAACTCATACTACTTTGTGTTTATTTTTTATCAAATAAATAGGGATGTTGAGATTTGAACTCGTGACTGTTTAGTCATCAAAACCCCAATATCATGTTAAAGAATTAATTCAACCCAAAATCTTAAACTGATAGGTATAATTTATATTATTCTCTAATATATATATATATATATATATATATATATATATATATATATATATATATATCCATCCTTCTTTATTTGAAAGTTTTTATTTTTCGCATGCTTATAATAAATCGGAATATGAATATGGGCTATTGTAGATTGTAAATCATGTTTTTTGTTTGCAAAAAAGAAGAATGAGTAGGAAGTGAGCTAATAGCTAAACTAATAATAGTTTAGCAATAATTAAGTGGTAAAAAGTTAATTAAAAAAAGAATATATTTTTTTGTCTGAATTATACCACTTGTATTTCTCAACTCATATACTAAGGTGCTTTCTCTCGTGGTTCTTTTAGAAATAGGCATGTACACATGGATCACATGTATATATGTCCATGATATTAAAAAAACTGGCCTTATTTACTAAGTGTCTTGACATAATTTATTAAGTACCTGGACATATTTGATTGCTGAGATAGAAAAACATTTTTAGATAAAAATTCGTATTTAACCAGTTAATTACAATCCGAACTACTGTTTAGATTAATAAAATAGTTTGAGTTTATCTTATCCTATAATCTCTCTAATCTCTATGTAAATAAGAAATCTAAATACAATTCTTAACAATTTCAGATCTAATCTTTTTTTTTATTTATTAACGTGGATGTCCGGGTCAGCTTGCGCGCGCCTCGACTAATCCCACGAGTTCTGAAGTTAACAACCAAATAAACTTTTAGTGATCCTGAAGTTTGTAAAACTCGAACTGATAATCTGTGGAGAATAAATTTAAAATATAACCATATTTAATCTTAATTGATCGATAAAGAATCCTTGTGAATGCTTAGAAAAGGTACTGATTTTATGTGACCAAACAAAGTTGGATTATTTAAGTTTGAAGCATAATTGAGTAGGTATGTCTCTACCATTACAATATATTTTGAAAGTAAACGTTCGAGAGCCCGAAAGGACATTTGAAATGTATAACATAATTAAGCTAGCTAATCTTATCTGGTAGAACTTGCAAAGGTAATCTAATAATTAAAAAAACATTTTTCTTAAAATCTCGTTGGCAGACAACAAAATTCAGGGAAGATATTGATCCTAGATAATATTGACCAGGAGAATCATCGTACATCCACTTTCATTAGTGGCTTAGTGTTATTATTATTACAAAGGATATTTGACAAAGAATGTAGAAGGACCTTTTGGCTTGACTAATCTATTAACACATGAATGTTGATGATACAGAAAAAGTAATACATAATAATTCACGCCCCAGTCATGCTGGCCTTCTAGCTACGGGGGCGGCCATGCCCGAATGCCTATAAGGCCTTGACTTGATTTTATTTTATCCATTTTAGTCTTGTCACATATTTTTATGTATTTTTTTATGTTCCCATGATTGTGCACACAAAGTTTTCATGTGTATATAATGTTTTTCTATGCACGCAATTATTTTTTTATATAACTGCCAATATCTCTATTATACCTTAATTTCCTTGAAAAATATTGCAACTAGCATCTATGTCAATGACAAGCATGACCTAGCACTCTATAACTCAATTCTCTTAAAAAATATTTTCTTTTTTTATGAAATAAGTTCAAAAACTAGGTGTATGAATACTCATTCATAAATAAACATATATAAGTCTTAAGTCTTAAATTCCATTTGTTTTTGTGTTTCAAAAATATTTTTTAAAAAATTTGAATTTTTTTATTTTTTTATTTCAAATTATTTTTTTTATATTTTCATATCGTTTTCATGTGCTGGTGTCAAAAATAATTTTTAAAAAATTAAAAAATATATATTATTTTATTGTATTTCCGAGCAAAAAACACTTTAAAAAATAATTGTTATCACACTGTCAGACACCCCCATTAGACACGATATACAACCATTAAAGGTCAGGCCATACAATCTCATACATGAACATCAACCTTCCAATAAGTATAGGAACCATCATTAACCATCCACTAGATCATAAACCACAAACAACCACCCAGCAATTCCTAGAACATACAATTTCTCTTATATTCTTGTATTATTTTTTAATTATTGTACATTATTTTCTCCTCTTACATCTTACTAACTTAAATATTAAAGTGTCCCTTGTTCACAAAGTACTTGTTTTACAGGGAAGTCCACGAACCAACCCAAGTTCGTCATCCTGGAAAGGTTGATTCTTGTCTAAAATTTTTCACAACTTCATCAAATGCTATTGAGCTACATGGATCATTTCCTTTACTACACAAATGCCATGCTATATATGAATTCAAATTTTCATTTTATTTCCATTTGTCTTTGCATTAATTCTTTAGCCATCACCATTGTTGTGGTATCTTAGTTCAAGTTTTTTCTACAATATATATATTAGATATTTTACAAGGAAAAGCTTGTATTTTATACTATTTTATAGCCTTTTAATTTCCACATTATCAACGCAATACTAAACATATACTAAACATGTAAGAATATGAAAACAACACATCCCATAATATCTTGGGATCGATTCCCACTTCTTCCTCCACACAATGATAGCTTACCCTCTTAGGCAAAGCTAATAACTTTTGAATATGGTTAAACTACATAGATAAAATTAAAAGTGGTCACCTTAGTAGGGTTAAATTAAAGAAAGATTAGGGAGAAAATATATTTTGATTAGGAGGAATGCATAAATACTATGAAAAAACTTAATAATTTAAAGATCAAATTAAAAGATTTTAGAACTTTTGGGCGTGAATATAAGATTAGGAGAATGAAAAGAAAGAGAAGAATAAGGAGGAGATTTTGACATAAAATACTTTACCCCATTGCCATGAGTTTTTTGTATTAGATTCAATGTGTTTATGATACATTAGAAGTGCATATATGTGTTAACCCTAGTTCAAATTGAAAAAAATATAGAATAAAAAAAGCTATGTCTCAAACTATAACATAAAAAACACATAAGTAGTATGTCTTTTTATATGGTTGGTCAGTCTTCTAGGCCTTCTTATCAATATTAGGCTCTAATACACCCTTATAATTTGATTATAGGTATGATCAAATAGCTAAATTAGATCGTAAAAAGAAGAGTCATCATAACTCATGAGCAGCATTACCAATAGCCTTATATTAAGCATCTGTATAAGATCAAGCAACCATTTTTAACTTACTAGACTTCTAATAGATAACGTTATGACCAAAATATATAACATAAGCATGTGTAAACTTTCAATCACCAACATTAACAGCCTAATCAGAATCATTGACTTCATATAGTAGGAGATCAGAAGTGATAGTAAAAGATAAAATAAAATAAAACATACTAAAGATATAATGCTTATAATTTTAAATAAGAAATTTAGATTTCTAAACTCACCTTCTAGTCACTATGAAATTCTTTATATGAATTTTAAATTAACTTTTGAAATTGAATAAAAACATCATAAGTTTCAAATTTATTGTGCAAAGGAAAATACCAAATATGTTTGAAAAAAAATAACAAATTACATGTATCCATATAAGCCAAAAATGTAAAGGCCCCAGACATCACTAAAATTAGGATGAACCTAAATGAGATCATTAGACTTTCCTAAACATGCTCCAATGAACCTAAATATGATAATTGGACTTGCCTGAAGGGAAAGCCATATAATTAAAATAATAATTTGTTAAGGAAGAGACTAGAAGAGCCTTATTAGAGAGAATTTGATGCAAGATACGAGACTATGGATGACCAGACCATCAATGCTAGACTTCAGGGATAATTGTTTTGTGATAAAGAACACTTGAGGTCTAAAGATAAAAGGATTGATATTAAAGTTATTATACACCATTTTTAACTATATTGGATAAAAGGGTGATTATGGGCATGGAATTAAAAACAAATCATTATTTAAAGCAAATTATCATATAAAAGCAGGGATTTCATGATATTAAGAACATGCAAAATGCAAGATAGTTTTAGTAGATGTTGAGGTGTATGAATTGAAGTATAACTAAGGTATAAGATATTAGGTTTCTTTTATCACCTACTTCAAGTTGTTCACAACCAATGTAGGGTTCCATATGAGTGACTCTAATGATGTCTAGTGTGATATAATATCTTGCCTCAATATTAGGATGTTATAATTGGCCATGCTTTAAAGATTGCTGACTGGTTGAAGCGCTCTTGGCCAAATATGGGGGACCTAAAATTAAAAAGGCTAAAAAATTTCCTTTAGGTAAAGAACCTACATTTGAAATGTAAAAGGATAATGATATGAAAATATGATTATATTTATCATGGATTTGGAACTGGGTTTGAGTGTTTTGTTATGGTTGATTCCAACCTAATTCATTCATTTAGCTAAAGTTTCTCTTTTTTTAGCGACCTTGTTGATTTCTACCACACCCTCTATTAAAAATTAAAGACCATTTTAACTAGAGAAAGAACCAGAGTTAAAGTTATTACCTATGTTAGCAGAAGTGCATTGTCTAGTACTCATGTTGGTTGAATGGCTAGTCACATCATCAACAGATATTGAGATCATACAAAAATTCATCCTTGTTTAAGAATCCATGGCTCAAGAATGAACTATGCGATTTTGAGAACATAACAAGTTCGGTTGAGCTATTAGAGCGGTCACTAACTCTTTGAACTCTTATCAGAAACCGTTGAACAAATATAAGTTATAATTTGTGAGAATGAGTAGCTTACCAATTGTTGCCAATTTGTCATTGTATGTTTTCCACTATATCGATATGTCAAAGAACCATCTCAACCCAATAGCTTAAGCTGTTAGGTGAGGTTCCAAGATATAATTTATATTATTCTCTAACACACCCCCTCAAGTGAAAGCCCTTTGGGCTTGAAACTTGCACAGGCCCACATTACCTTGTGTTTCAAATAAATGGGGATGGTGAGATTCGAACTCATGACCGCTTAGTCATCAAGGCTCTGATACCATGTCAAAGAACCATATCAACCCAATAGCTTAAGCTGTTAGGTGAGGTCCTAGGATATGATTTATATTATTCTCTAACACACCTCCTCAAGTGAAAGCCCTTTGGGCTTGAAACTTGCACAGGCCCACATTACCTTGTGCTTAATTTTTATCAAATAAATAGGGATGGTGAGATTCGAACTTGTGACCGCTTGGTCATCAAGGCTCTGATACCATGTCAATGAACCATCTCAACCCAATAGCTTAAGCTATTAGGTGAGGTTCCATGATATAATTTATATTATTCTCTAACACGATAAGCCAAAATTGATTCTCTAGGGAGCTATCATAGTTCAAGAAAGCCTACGCAAAAAGATATAATTTGGGTTATCGATGGTAAAGCCAATGATGATTCTACGATTATCCAAATAGAGTAAGAGGTTTGATAATAAATCACATGGGATAATACATTAGTAGACAAAGATGCAACTAATGATGTGTTCTCTACAATAAGAAGGGCTAGTAGGCATGGTTTTGATCCATCAGTGAAGTTATACAAGCCTTGACCAATAAGAAAATGTTTGATTTGAGCCTTCTAGATAGTTTTCTTTCATTAGTTTAATAGGGAGATATAATGAAGAGCATTCTGAAATGGTAACAAATAGGATGTTGTTGTAGTTTGCTAGCTAGTTAGAAGAGAAGAAATAGGTTATTGTTCTTAATTGCTAAGAGTGCAAGGGAGATTATCAGAGAAAATCATGGATATTGTTAAACAAAGGTTGTGATTACAGAAATGAAAAGAAGAAAAGAAGGAGAAATATTGTTCATAAAATATTTTGCCCCTTCGCTATAATTTTTATACATTAGATTCAATGTATTTCTCACACATTACAAGTATATATTTATATGATAACCCTAGTACAAATAAAAATAAATACAAAACAATAAAAATATATTAATTCCTTCTATAGGCAGGGAGTCTTTTAAGCCATGCAGTGAGTTATCCGCTCTAGCTCGCCCTATCCTTGGTATTGTATCATAATAAACAAAAGAAGAATCCAACTTTTAATTATCAGCATAATAAATTCAAATTATCGCGTCCTTACTGAATAAGATATATAAACATATGAAACATTTGTTTCTCGAGATCGAAAGGACACATTCTATAGATCATGGTTTTGAATGTGCTAGTGATATGTGATCTAGATATACGTCAACAATTATTAATGAAGATCATGCTTATCGAGTAGCATTGCATACTTCATTAAATTAATATTTAAAAATAATTTATAACAGCCAGCGTATATTTAATATTAAATATATTAGAAATAGTTCGAAGATTAAGAATATATACAAGCCTATCCTACTTCACCATATCCTTCCATGGAGCTTGTTGGTTCGTGTTTCATGCTCATAAATATATAATCCAAGAGGTCAACCGTTAAAAGCTGGTGGTAAATTACAGTACTACTCTGATATTATCTTAAAAAATTTATTACAATAAATTAGTTAACAAATAAATTAATTTAAATAATCCATTAAGATAAAATATCTTATGAAATTAACTTAAAACCACTAAACACTACATTAACATTACAAAACAATATGTCTGTATAGAAGATATTAGACATTAATATTCAAATTTTGATGCTTTTTTTTAATTAAAAACCAATATCAAACATGTTATCAGAATATTGACCTAATGTATCTGTATGCGCATGCGCACGCAAAGTAGCTACGACTACATTTAATTTTCCAAGTGGCTGTCTTCATGACCCAAATTCTCCTCTCAAACCAATAAAACTCAACGCAGAAAGGCCAAATGTTGGACTAATCAAAAGTGGTACTAAAAGCTTATAGCAACAACAGCTGAACTCAGAAGTTTTTGACATCATTGAGGAAAGTGCTTGAGACTAATCATACACAAAAGGGTGCCCTTTCAGTACGCTAAACGTTCAAAAACTAATTCCATCTCCATTGCAAGGCCACAGCATTAATGACTAGACAACCACTCATGGTCCAGACTGATGACCTTAAAATTAATCTGCATTTTGGCAGTATTGGTAGGAGCCTCGACCCCTACAATTATTTCATTCCTTGGAAAATATAGATGATTCTTTGTACTGAATTGGACAAGCTCATAACTCATCAAACATTGGCTATGGAGAAAAATTCTGTCAACTGGAATGAGATTAATTGGCATCATAGAACAAGACAAAGTCAGTACGACCTTAATTTGAGGGTTCCACTTTGTTTAAATATAGATTCAGTAGAGAGGTTATGAGAATATATAAGGAGGTCTCTCATTATCGTTTGAATCACAAGACTAGCTAGAATTCATACGAGGAGAAATATTGATATTATGGCCAATTTGAAGTTTTGGGTATGCCTTGTTTTGCTGTTTCTTACATTAGCAATGTCAGAAACTAGACATCTTGATCAGCCTTACCTCGGGAGGAAGAACCTAGCAAGGATTTTGCAGGAACTGCAAGAGAAATCAAAACAAGTCGATGTGAGATTCATAGATGATGGAGATGTGGCTCGAAGCCCTTACGAATCCAAACGACTCAGCCCAGGAGGGCCAGACCCCAAACATCACTAAAATCTCACTATAGGACTTCCATGCATGTTCATTCAAGTTCCGGCAGAGTAAGTCACCAACTGCAAAACCAAAGTGAGACTAGTACTTTTCATAAGGTTCAGTTTGTGACTGTGAATGCTATTATATAATGAAAAATGTAATGGAATGTATAAGTGAAATTCTAGCTTTTGGCATCGGACTCAATTGTTCATGAACTGAATTATCATGAACAAAGATCAATATATTTGCACTAAATTCCATCTTGTTTTTCTTTAGCTTCTCTTTCTTCTACTAACTTGGGCAAACCAAGACCATGTCTCCCTCTTGGATCAATATGTTTTCAGTCATTTCTTTTTTGGATAAGATTTCATACATTGAAACTTAGTTCACTAACTCCTATTTAATAGACTATCCATACCAGAATTATTTATATTAAATTGTAGTTGGGTCTTATTTATTGAACCACTTGACCTGCATGTAATTAAAAATTTAACATAAAGTATCATTTTTTATATACAGGGAGCTTGAAAAATAATACATTCAACGGGAAGGCAAAGACATTTTCTTTAGGGGCAATATTTAAGCTTTATAACTATTAGAATATGTACTTAGATTCACAACAAAACACTATAAAAGTGGTGCTCTATGAATATAAAATAGTCCTCAAGATTCGAACGTGCAACATCAACAACCTTTTTTGGTTCCTTGTATGATCACTAGAGTGTCCCGTGTAGTGTTGAAAATCCATCACTTTAATTAGGGCACTATAGCATATTGGATTTATTTGAAAATGCTTACTGCCTTAGAAGGTATTCAATATTCTTCAGATCATGCTATCTTTATTGAAAATGACAAGTTCTTCAACGCCTTGCTCTTTGAACAGTCACAAGCTGAGAAGCACATGAATCCAAATTCCCGCATGGGAAAAGGTAACATGAGCGATCCTTGAACAATACAAAAATTAATTCTCTTGCAATAAAATATACTTGTATTAGGGTTTTATCTACCTATTTTATTATTTTGAACACCATTTTTCTATTTTGAATTAGAGTAATTAATTATTATGTAAGTTTGAATATGAGAAGTTAGTAATTGAAGCAACTAAAACATTAATTTGATTGCTAATGAGTTTCTAAAAAACAATTCTTGAGTTGAAACCTCTCTTTAAAACAAAACTGATATATTTGAATAGATTAAGGGGAAAAAATGGTGGGAGGCAAGGCTAATTGGGGGATGGTGGAGACCTCAAGGAGTGGTCTGTTGATAGATGGGAGGCAAGCCACAATATCAGCACTCACACATCAATATGAAGATGCTCAAGGACACCATAAGTTTTGATACTTGTACTTACCATAAACAAAATTAAATAAGGTCCACTGAACTACATAAAAAGAAAAAAAAATTACAAAAAAGCTTAAATTAAGTTCTAAATTATTATTTAACTAATCAATTAATGAACTGTGCATTGTGGGCAATTTCTCAAATATAATCCTTCAAAAATTATTTAATATTATATATGAGGATGTTAAACAAAATCATGAATTAAATTTCATGAAATTGCTTTTAGATTTTTTAATGAGATTACTTCCAATGATTATTCATTATTCACGTATGTGTTCATATTTAGAAAACTCTTACAATGAAAGGATACATAATTTAAATAGATTAAATAATAAATAGGTTTGTGGAGAAGTTATAAGAGATTTTACTCAATGAATTTAGGTCATTAATGGAATGATGCGTTTTATTAGAAAGAATGAATAAAAATAATTTCTATTTATTAAAATCAAACACCTTAGAAAATCCTAAAATGGTTTTTTAAAAATATAAATTTTTTTATTAAAAGAAGTAATATTTTATGAAGTTGTAGAAGATTTTATTCAATGAATTTAAACTATTAATGAAATAATGTGTCTTATTAAATAGAATAAATATTGAAACAATGTACATTTACCAAAGATTTAACACACGTTTAACGAGGGAATCCTAAAAAAATATGTATTTTTACTGAAAATTTACTTTATGTAAAGGGGTTATAAATTAAAACTATAATAAATGAATTGAGATCATTATGTTTTATTAAAAATATATAACTAAAACTAATTCTTAGCCCTTTAATTTGTAGATCCTATTGTTGCTATGATTTCCAAGGCGTCTGTTAATTGATCAACAGAAAAGGATGGATTAATTTACTCATATATATCGTAAGAAAAGCCGACTTACTGAGGAGAATGGTTTAAAAAAGAATGGATCAGCAGCTTAGATGTGTTTGGAATTATGTTAGTTATTAGGATTTAAAATGTTTTTTTGTTTAGAAATATATTAAAATAATATTTTTTTTATTTTTAAAATTAATGTATAAAAACAATTTAAAAATATAAAAAATAATAATTTTTAACAAATAAAAAAAATAAAATTAGAGGGAAAACCGCGTTCCCGTATAGACTTTGAGGCTGCACAAAATACACGTCCTACTGCCACCAATCCGAGACTAGATGCCCTGCATGGAATGGATGCTGTCACATCTACCAATTTGCCCAGCTCGTCCACGCCAATGCCCAGCTCGTCCACGCCACTGTCCAGCAATGAAAGTGGGCTGAATTTTGTTGTCTGTGCCAAGTTGTCGTTCATCGGTGGATGCTCCTCGTAGTTCAAATCAACAAGGCAAGGCTCTTATTATATCTAATTGGCTATGGCTCAACAGATCACATGAAAAATGACAGGTCTTTGTTTCATGCCAAGAACCAACCTTGCCGTGAGTATGTGATCACTACAAATGGTGATAAAATTAATGTGGCTGGGGTATCTTACACCATCTATCTCATTACATCATATATACTTTATTTGTTCCCTTTTATCAAATAATTTATTATTTATTAGTCAGATTACCAAAAAAACTAAACTGTGTTGTTATAATGATCCCTGAATTTTGCTTACTGTAAGATATATAGACATGGATGATCATTGGGCATGGTATTAATAGGAAGATTTCTACTGTGTCGATAATGTGTGTTGAAGCCAGGTTCATCATGTAGCTGCTGTACAACGAGATATAATCCGGGAAATTTGGTTCTGGCATCTACGATGGAACATGTTTCTTTTGGATATTTACATCATTTACTTCCATCTTTGTTTCAGGAAGTAAATGTATTTGAACTCAAGTGTGAAACTTGTATCTTGATTCAGCATCTATTTGAAAGTATAGTTGTAGTTGTTTTTTAAAGTGTTTTTCACTTATAAATATATCAAAATAATATTTTTTTTATTTTTAAAAAATTATTTTTTATATCAGCATATCAAAATGATATAAAAATACCAAAACATATTAATTTAAAAAAAATTAAAAATATTTTTAAATCATAAAAATCAACAGAACCTAAAAATCAAATCCTTCAATTTTTAACAAAAGTGACAGTCCATTTGCTATTATTCATTCTGATGTGAAACAGAAGCTGTATGAATGGAGTACTTATCATTTTTCCATGAAAGGATTAGTTGTCATATCCTATCTGATTTGACTACCAAAGAATTATAACTTAAACTAGCCTTGCTAGGATTTCCATTTGATTGTGCTGTGTGGCGCTATAATTTTTTGTGAAATTTTTTTGACAACATTTAATTATTGCAGTGTAAAACCTAATGGCAATTTAAACAGTATTCATGATTATATTTATGTAGTGCATTTTTAACTTTCTTTTAATTTAGTGTTTATAAAAATTTTGATTAGGTTTATATATGTTAGTATAGATGTTGTGATAATAATAATAATAAAAAAAAAACAAATTAGGTTACTGAGTTCACAACTAGAAAATTAATTTTTACTGATAGAATATTTTATTAGTGATTAAATTTTATTTTTATCGATATATATATCATCAATGGATTCTTCGATGAAAACCTCTCACTGAAGAGTTTCCCATTAGGGATATCAAGTTCTTTGGTAATTCAGCCAATAAAGTTACTTACCGACAAAAACATCGACATAAAGTTCATGTTAAAAAAACAATTGGCAACCATTTTTTTGTCGGTCAATCTATCGGTAAATATTACTGACGAATCAACGATCGAATACCCATCGATAATAGATCATGTATCATCGATTGTTTCACCAACAAAATTCTATCAGTGAATTTGTTTGTCTGTATGAAAATAGTTCACAACTCTTCTGAGGAAAATAGGTCTACATTAATGATGGAATCACTTACAAATTTAATGTATGTCGGTGATTCCATCGATATATATTTCAATTCAATACATGCTTATTTGAATCAAACAATTTGACATTAAACAACTAAATTAAATTGAAGAACACATTTTATATTATTAATGCAATTATAAAATCAATTACAAATATCTTTATACATTAGAAAGAAGCTAAAGCTACAAGTGAAGGTGAAGGGGGAGGAAAATCTCCTACAGGTCCATAAAGGAGGGATAATGAGTCTGCATGTATGTCATCATCTACTCTCATTGCTTCCTACTTCATTATTTGTACTATGCTTCCAGTTCAACCCTCATATTAGCCATCACAACAGCAATTTATTCTTAAACGGCGGTTAATGGCTGACTTTGGTTGGATTGTGGGGTCCATATGATTAAGAGTCGACAACCCACCCTTAATTATATCTCAGGTCGTAGTCATATAGATACCGTTAACCCAATTCCTACCAAGTTCATCGGTTGCTCCAACCTCCAACCATAATTTTGAATAGTATTCCATATAGGTTGAAAGGTTCTCTCTGTGTTTGGCACACATGCTGACGTTATATGTTTCCTACATAAAAAAAACAATTCAAAGATGTCGATAAAAAAACATTTGTTCAAAAAAAAATTCAAAAGGTTTCAAAGTTTACTTACAACAAATGCCCTGGCTCGGCTATCCACAAACTACTACACCTTTTTCGATATATCCTCTTTTCGTATATGTGTTTTCATATATAACTCCATCGGAGTTAGCTCATGCTGAAGTTGTGTTGCTTGTAAAATAAATCATGAATTAAACTTTCTCACAAATAATCACTGACATCTAAAGAAAAATACTTACAAATGAAGCAGGCTTTTACTAGGCACTTTGCATGGTTAATAAAAGAAAATGATTCACAGGTATGCTTACTAATGAAACCGTAAATCCCCTTATTTTTATTCAAGGACCCACTTCATGACCGCCTCCTAAAACCCTCTAGCTTTAAGAATTCTATATATATCTTCCAATTATTGTTAGTGATGTGGGAAGGTCTAAAATTCTTTCACGCCTCAAAGTTATCTAACTCGGTTATTCTCTTAGTATAGGTGTGCCCATCATACCAGAAATCATGCAACTTGGTTCAGAAATTCATTAAACAAAAGAAATATGACAAAAATATATATAATTTCACAAAAAAAAAAATCTTCATATGTTAGAACTTACCTAGTTGTGCTGTGATTTTCCAAACTTATCTAACCGCCCTAGAGTTTGCAACATCCCATCAAAAATTTTCCTTATAATCATTTTCATAAAATAATCAGTTTCTAAATTTAAAAAATATGTATATTATCTAAAAGTATTGATTACTAACCTTAAACTTTCCCATACCATGCCTCAACCATAGGCACTCATTCTAGATGATATCTAAGTTAGCTTTATTTAAATTAAGGCACTTGTATCAGTGAAAATCATTGATGTTATCATACAGGTAACTTTCATATTTATAAACTTGAAAATCAATTAATTAATGAAAAAATATATAAACACTGAATAGAAAAACTATATTTTATGCTCTATGATATTGCAATTTAATCATCTCT
The DNA here is from genome assembly GCA_019202695.1 of Populus x sibirica. Lineage (NCBI taxonomy): Eukaryota > Viridiplantae > Streptophyta > Magnoliopsida > Malpighiales > Salicaceae > Populus > Populus x sibirica. The sequence continues at coordinate 1,000,979 of JAGMVL010000317.1, forward strand.
TCTAACTCGTCATAATAATCAACTTTAAACTCATTAGAAGTTGATCTTTTAACACAACTCCTACTATTATAAATATTTATGCCCTCTTCATACTCTTCAACATGAAAGATATATTCATTAATGAAATATCCATTATAACACTAGACTTTTCTTTTAGGACCTAAAGATAGTAATTTCAAACTATCAACATTGCCTTCTATGTTGTACACCTGGTTAAAGATAATAGCAAATCAACGATCAATGAAAAAAGTTAAGTATATATATTATTATTAAAATTAAAAAATATTATATACTTGTATTTTAAACCACGTGGTAAATATTTGATCTTGTAATTGAGAAATTTAAACTTCAGTAAGATATGGATTTTGAGATAACAAAAATTGACAATATTGCCTATAAGAAAATTATTGAGAATTTAGCCTATTTGAGAATACAAGAGAAAATTATTTAAGATTATAAAATTGTAAAATTAACTTACTGAACAAAAAATATATATATTCATTGTAGTTAAATAACACATAATTTTATACTTGTTTGAATTCAATGTCTGTCAAATATCTTCTCAAAACTATATTCTTCAATAATGGTCATCTAGCATAAAAAATATTGATAAATTCTCACTCGGCATTTCACCACCATCATCATGCCTTGGAATACGGTTGATTCTTTTTCTCATAAGATGCTTAAAATAATACAAGATAAATATTGAAATCTTTTCAGTAATATAAGACTCATATATTAAAACCTCAACATGTGTCATATTTTTAACCTTTTTTTTTTAATTGAACAAGTACTTGTATAAAAGTAGATATAGATTGAATGGCCAAATGTTTAAAAAAATACAGTAGAAACTTAAGATGTATGTAATTCTTAACCTCTTGAATGGATACATTCCTCTATACTGCACAAGCCCTCCAACTTTTGTCTTATACGTTAAATGTATGGAAAAATAGTCTATTGAGTTGAAGAATGAGGGAAGAAAGATCATTTCAAGTTTGTATATTGTCTCAATGATGTTTGTTTTATATTGCTCCATGTGTTGGGAACATAACTTATTCAAACAAAAATATCTAAAAAAGTGAATATTCTCCATGAGTGCATCTCATATCTTTTTTGGCAATAAATCTCTATAAGCAATCGGAATGAGTGTTTGTATACACACATGATTGTCATGACTCTTTATTTTATACAATTTGCATTCCTTTAAATTCATCATTTTAGTTATGTTTGATGCATATTCATTAGGAAATTATAGACTCTTAAGCCATTTAAAAACAACAATTTTTTTTTCTAAGGCAAATATGGCTTTAGACTTCATATTTTGATGGTTACAAAACAAAGCTATATCCATTATAGGTTTTATATTGTCCTTTTTTTTTCTTTTGACGTTTATAAACGTGTTAAAAATTTTCTCAACCACATTCTTCTTAATATCATGGCAACCAAATTATGACGGATGACATTAGTCTTCTAATAAGAAAACTCATAAAAAGCATTTTGCTTTACCTAGTTATGGGTTAAACCAAAACCAAGAAGCTTCTAGTTACTAGATTGAAAACCAAATGCAATGTCCTCATACTATGAGACTACATCAAATAATTCTTCACTCAATAGTATCGGTGATGCAACATCCTTTTTAGTTTTACCTTTCAAAAAGTCTTTCCTATTGCTTTTGTATCAATGACAACTTAGCAATAACCTCTGGTGGTAATCAACAAATAAGTTTTACCATTATTTGTTAAGGTGAAGGTCATATTGTTTTTCATATTGTATAGATAAGCTAATTTTTCATGTGTGCTCTATCTCAAAACCATATTATACACAGAAAATTATTTATATTCCACATCAGAGTTGTCTTTATCTTAAAATTCTATTTCATTAAGACATCATAAGTCAACGCCTCGAATACTTATAATTGATTTAACTTACCAATGAATGGTTGAAGACAAAAATCCATATTTCCACTTGGATTGTAAGGATCGAGTATGACCATAGATAATAACATAAATGTTGGCCTCATACACATTCCTGAAGACAAGTTGTAAATTTTTAGTATAATTGGTCAATATGAATAGGGTGTAGGAAAGGATCCAAATAGATTAAACCTATCAATACACAAACCAAGGTGTATGTTTTGCTGTCCCATTGAAAACTGAGGATTTATCTTATTAAATCGCTTCCAAGTTTCACCATTAGAAGGGTGCACTATGACTCTATCTACCACATCATGTCACATAATAACATGTCATGTGCTTAACTGTCTTCGAAGATATAAATAATGTTTTACAGCTTAGAAGTGGTTGGGAAGTATCTTAGTATTTTATATGCAATAAGTGTCCCTCCTTTGCTAGTATTGGGTTTATATCAAGTATGCTCACAGGTTTTGCGCTTGATTAAATTTGCATCTTCACCATAGTACAACATGCAAAAGTTTAGGCACATATTAATTTTTTGTATCCTAGGCCAATGGGTTTTATCATGAAATTTACAGCATAGAAGTTCTCTTTCAGCCTATTCACTTTAGGTAAAATGTTTTTCACCCATTTGATGATGTTATCATAATCGATCTCACTCAATCTATAATCTAACTTGATGGTAAACACTTGTGCAATGACTGATAATTTATTGTGACTTGTGCATCCATCCCATAATGATTCATCGAAATCTTTCAAAAGTTCAAAAAACTTAGTTGCATCTATATTTGGTTTTTTATTGACACATAAACCTTCACCTGAATAACCATAATTTATTCTTATTGCATCCATCATCATATTTTTTATAATGATTACTATTATCATCTAGAACTTCATGTATGTTTCAAGAACTTGATGTTAAGCCGACAATCCTTTCTAACATGGTCTCATAAGGAACATAGGGTTCTCTATGTGCAAGTCAACACAAGTATTTCTTTACGAATTTTTTTTATAAGATGCATCATCACAACATCTAATTTACAAAACTTTTTATTTTTACACTTTACATATGGATATCTAATTTCATCTCCACTAATATTTTTTAGATATAGAAGTGAAAAAATAATAAAACCCTCAACCCCTTTTGGTGAATCTCGATACATCAAAGAACAATCATCTGTTACTTATGAAACCTATATATAATATTGATGATAACATTTATTAATAATTTACATCAATTCAAAATTCAACTTTGGTAATTAAAAATAAATTTACAATCTAATAACAGTTATCATTTTCTGAATGTGAACTAGTAATCGGTACCTAACTAATTATCTATCATTCATTCAATTCAAACTTATCCAATCTAAATTAATACCATTTAATTGTTATCAATTCAGAAAAAAAAATTCTAAAATTTCCAACTTAACAATAAAATTTACAAAATATGATTGGTACCCGTCAATTCTTCTAGTATAACAACCTAAATTACAAAATCAAACATAATTTCATAAATTACAAATAAATTCAATTTTTTCTAAATCTCAAACAAAGCCTAACATACAAATCATATTCAATACATTAAAACTCTCTATGAAAAAGCAATAAAACACTTAAATTTACAAGAAAACTACCAATACAACATAAAATATCAATAAATTAACCTAAAATATAAATGGGTAGGTTTGCTTATTTGGTGTGGAGAATATTTAGAAAACAATTAAACTCAGACAGTGATGCTGACACTAGAGGTGTTCACTTTCCGGTTTAGTCTGATTCAAGCCCAGAAATATAACCAAAGTAGGAGTTAGTATTCCTCGGTAACATGACTAGGACCAAACTGAAAACCAGTTCAAATAGAACCGGTTTGGTTCGAGTCGAGTTGGTTTTTTACATTAAAAACTACAAAAACTGGAAAGCAAAATCAATTATATTGTTTATCCAAACCAACTCCATAGTAATATCCAGTCGGATCAAATCATAACAAACAAAAAGGGCAATTGTAAAGCACTATTTCTTTCCATACACCAGTATTAAACAAGATTGTCAATTTCAAATCTCATAATTTGACCAAACAATTCAGCATAACAAAATTTTCTCACATATGGAACGTGGACATAAAAAAGACATGGAAAGTGGAAACCACAACTACATCTTGATACAAGATATCATCAATTAATTAACTCTTCAGCAATGCTAAAATAATGAACATCACTAGTCATATTACTGAGCCTAAAAGATTATGGTTTTTTGCTTATAATTACCTTAGAAATAAACAAAAAAAAAGATGAGAGAGAGAGAGATAACAAAAGGAGGTGAAGAGGTGTGAGTGGGCTGTTGCCAAAACTCAAAAAGGAGATTTAGGTTAACAAGAGAGGAGAAAACAAGAGATGGGGGTAGATGGGGTGGCTTAAAAGGGGATAAAATGATTTAAGGTTAGGTTATGTTTCTTTACCCTGTTTATTTTTTAAGACAAATTCAAGTTTGATTGAATCGGTCTAGTTCAATCAGTTTCTAGCTTTTTAAAACTGAAACCAAAATGGACAGAGTGATTTTTCTAATTTTTAAATCAGTTTCTTTGGTTTTTCCTCTCACTTTGATTTTGTTTTGGTTTAATTAATTGATCAGTTTTTTTAACACCCCTAACTAACACTACTGCATGTTGGGGTGGTTGAAATTATGAGGATAGGGCCTAGTTTTGTGGAAAAATAAGGGAAAGGGATTGTTGTTTTGATCTGTAGCTAAAGAAAAAGAGGAAGAAGATGAGGATGTGGTTGTTGTTGGTTATAATACTTTTAAATTTGCTAATGAAATCACAGACAAAAATCAATAAAGTGGATTTCAAAAACTGTGGCATTGGTTGTTGCTTTTGGTTTTTTTTTTCTTAATAAAAAACAATTTTTCTATTTCAATTTTTAAATTAAAGAAAATTTTGAGCAATTCCTGAGTTAATAAATTTATAAAATTAAAGGTGGAAAAATGTTAAATAATATTTATCTAATCTTATTTATTAAGGGTATAATAGTATTTTCAGTTTAACCTATATATAATTTCTTTGTATTGAGGTTAACTCTAAGCACTCATAATAAACAGATTATTGAGAATTCTAGCCTCCTTTTATGTTTGATCTTAATTATTTTAACATGGTATCATAGCTGGTTTTATGGAACGAAGCTTAATCTCAAATACAGCTTTCGCAGATCCAACTATTAAATAAATTTTTTTTGGAGTGATATTTTGTCTTCCGCTTCAACAAAATCTGGTATTTTGTCTTTCTATAAAATTTGGTATTTCATCTTTCCTTTAGCTTCTACAATTTGATATTTGCGTTCAGTGTCTGCAATTATTTTGGTATTTCGTCTTCCCTTCAGCTTCTGTAATTTGGTATTTGCGTTCAGTTTCTGCAAATTTGTTTTATGTTTTGGAGTAATCGTACAATTTCGAGAAGATATTTGTTTAGTTTTTACAATCTCTGTTCAGTTTCTACAATTTGGTATTTTGTTTTCCGCTGCTTTTGCACTCTGGTTCTCTATGATTGTTGATTATGGCTACCGAAAGAGATGATTCGCTTCAGTCTATGAGTGTGAGGTTGGATGGGAAGAAGTATTCGTATTGGAGTTATGTAATGAGAAATTTTCTTAAGGGCAAGAAAATGTAGAGATATGTCAGTGGAACTTATGTGGTACCTAAGAATATTGAAGAAGGGAATGCTGCTTTGATAGATGCATGGGAAGCAAACAATGCAAAGATCATTACTTGGATCAACAATTCTGTTGAGCATTCTTTAGGTACGCAGTTGGCAAAGTATGAGACAGCAAAGGAGGTTTGGGATCATCGGCAACGGTTATTCATGCAATCAAATTTTGCAAAGCAGTATCAGGTAGAGAATGACATACGAGCTCTTCACCAGAAGAATATGAGTATTCAGGAGTTATATTCTGTCATGACAGATCTTTGGGATCAATTGGCTCTTCTGAGAATCAGCAAAATTAAAGGCATATGGTGCTTATATTGAGTGTAGAGAGCAGCAACGATTGGTACAGTTTTTAACAGCACTTCATAGTGACTTCGAAGGACTTAGAGGTTTAATATTGCATCACTCTCCACTGCCTTTTGTTGATTCGGTTGTCAGTGAATTATTGGCTGAAGAAATACATCTTCAGTCGTATTCTAAAAAGGGTACTCTTTCTGCTTCGAATCCTTCTGTACTAGCAGTACCCCCTAAGCAATTCTTTAATCACCACCATAAGCCTTACATAAAGGTTGGCTTCAATGAGTGCAGTTTTAGTAAGCAGAAAGCTCATTGGAAAGCTCAGTGTCCTAAGTTGAGACAACAAAATCAAGCTTGGAAGCCTGGCAGCCAATCATAATCTAATGCTCATAGACCATCTCAAAGTTATAAACCATCACACCACAATACCACAGCAGCAGCTTCCTCAGGCTTTATTACCGATCCTAGTACTTTGGCTGAGCAATTTCAGAAGTTTCTCTCCTTGTAGCCACAAGCAATGTCCGCTTCTTCTTCTATATGTCAGTTGCCTCATAGTTCCTCATGTATGTCACATTCTAAATGGGTTTTGGATTACGGTGTTTCACATCATATGTCTCCCGATTCTTCATATTTTACCTCTGTTTCCCCTTCGCTCTCCATTCCTGTTATGACTGTTGATGGCACTCTCATGCCCTTAATAGGTGTTGGTTCTATTGTCACACCTCACTTGTCTCTTCCTAATGTTTATCTTATTCCGAACCTCAAATTGAATCTTGCTTCTGTTGGTCAATTATGTGATTCTGGTGATAATTTAGTCATTTTTTCCTTTTGTTTTTGTTGTGTACAGGATCTACAGTCTCAGAAGTTGATTTGGACAAGCTGTAGGGAGAATGGACTATACATTTTGGATGAGTTAAAAGTGTCAGTTCCTATTGTTGCTACTATTGTTGATTTGTCTTCTTTTCATTTGAGTCCTTCATCTTCTAGTTTTTATTTATGGCATTCTCATCTAGGACATGTTTTGTCTTCTCGTTTGAGATTTTTGGCATCCATATAAGCCTTAGAAAAATTGAAAACTTGTGACATTTATGATTGTAGTGGATGTAAACTAACAAAATTTTCCTCTTTACCTTTTAATCGAAGTATTTATGTTTCTTCTTCACCATTTAATTTGATTCATTCTAATGTATGAGGACCTTCTCCTATTGTCACAAAAGGAGAGTCTCGATATTATATCTCTTTTATTGATGATCATACTCGTTATTGTTGGGTTTATTTAATGAAACATCGTTTTGAATTCTTTGAGATATATGCAACTTTTCGAGCTCTTGTCAAAACTCAACATTCTGTTGTGATCAAATGCTTTAGGTGTGATTTGAGTGGAGAATACATCTTTAATAAATTTTGTTAATTACTTGCCTTAGATGGAACCATCCACCAAACTTCATGTACAGATACTCCTAAACAAAATGGTGTTGTTGAAAGAAAACATAGGCACATTGTTGAAACCGGCGTCGTTCTCTCTTGTTGTCTCGCTTTTGTCCCTAATGAGTTTTGGGGAGAAGTTGTCCTTACTGCTGTAGGTTTGATTAATACAATTCCACCTTCTCATAGTTTGGGTCTATCTCCTTTTGAAAAGTTTTATGGGTATGTCCCTGATTATTCTTCATTTAGAGTTTTTTGTTGTACTTGTTTCGTTCTTCGTTCTCATGTAAAACACAGTAAATTATCCTCCTGATCCGCTATTTGTGTCTTTCGGGTTATGGTGAAGGTAAAAAATGGTATCGTTGTTTTGATCCAACAACTCAGAAACTTTATGTGTCTTGTCATGTTGTCTTTCTCGAGCATATACCTTTCTTTTCCATTCCATCCACTACTCATAGCGTGATTAAACCTGATCTTATTCGTATAGATCCATTTTCTGAGGATTCTGATAGACATATCTCTCCCCATGTTCGACCAATTTGTATTCATAACTCTGCAGGTATTGATACTTTACTCTTTGGCATACTTGAAGCTCAATTCTCATCTACAACCCCTCAAGCTTCATCTGAGATTGTGGATCTACCTCTACGTTAGTCCATCCGCATTCGTAAGTCCACAAAACTACTAGATTTTACTTATTCTTGTTATTCTTCATCATTTACTTCCTTTTTAACTTCTATTCCTTGTCTCTTTGAGCCTCTTCCTATAAAGAGGTAATTCTTGATTCGTTTTGGCAGCAAGCTATGGATAAGAAACTTTCTGTTTTACATAAGACAGATACTTGGGATCTGGTTCCTTTACCTCCTGGTAAGAATGTTATTGGTTGTCATTGAGTGTATAAGATCAAGACTAATTCTGATGGGTCTATTGAGCGATACAAAGTTAGACTGGTTGCAAAAGGATACTCTCAACAGTATGGTATGGACTATGATGAGACATTTGCCCCTATTGTAAAAATGACTACTATTCGTACTCTTATTGTCGTAGCTTCGATTCGTCAGTGGCATATCTCTCAGCTTGATGTTAAAAATGCCTTCTTAAATGGAGATCTTCAAGAAGAAGTTTATATGGCACCCCCTCCTGGTATTTCACATGACTCTGGATATGTTTTTAAGCTTAAGAAAGCATTATATGGTCTCAAACAAGCACCCCATGCTTGGTTTGAGAAATTCTCTACTGTGATCTCGTCTCTTGGCTTTGTTTCTAGTAGTCATGATTCTACTCTTTTTATTAAGTGCACTGATGCAGGTCGTATCATTCTATCTTTATATGTTGATGACATGATTATTACTGATGATGACATTGATGGTATTTCAGTTTTGAAAACAGAGTTGGCTAGACGATTTGAAATGAAGGATTTGGGTTATCTTTGATATTTTCTGGGTATTGAGGTAACATACTCACCTAGAGGTTACCTTCTTTCTCAGTCGAAATATGTTGCAGATATTCTTAAGCGGGCTAAACTTACTGATAACAAGACTGTAGATACTCCTATTGAGGTTAATGCAAGGTACTCTTCTTCTGATGGTTTACCTTTAATAGATCCTACTTTATACTGTACTATTGTTGGGAGCTTGGTATATCTCACCATTACTCATCTGGATATTGCATATGTTGTTCATCTTGTTAGTCAGTTTGTTGCTTTTCCTGCTATTGTTCACTGGGCAGCTGTTCTTCGTATTTTGCAATATCTTTGGGGTACAGTTTTTCGGAGTCTTTTAATTTCATCTACCTCTTTCTTGAAGCTGCGTGCATACTCTGATGCTGATTATGGTAGTGATCCCACATATCGCAAGTCTGTTACTGGGTTTTGTATCTTTCTAGGTGATTCTCTTATTTCTTGGAAGAGCAAGAAACAATCTATTGTTTCTCAATCATCCACCGAAGTAGAATATTGTGCCATGACATCTACTACCAAAGAGATTGTTTAGTTACGTTGGTTACTTGCTGATATGGAAGTTTTATTTTCTCATCTTACTCCTATGTATTGTGACAACTAGAGTTCTATTTAAATTGCTCACAACTCGGTTTTTCATGAGCGAACTAAACACATTAAGATCAATTGTCATCTTACTCGTCATCATCTCAAGAATGACACCATTACTTTACCTTTTGTTTCTTCTTCCTTGCAGATTGCAGATTTCTTTACCAAGGCGCATTCCATTTCTCGTTTTTATTTTCTAGTTGACAAACTCTCAATGCTTGTAGTTGTCGCATCGTGAGTTTAAGGGGAGATGTTAAATAATATTTATCTAGTCTTATTTATTAAGGGTAAAATAATATTTTCAGTTTAACCTATATATAATTTTTTTGTATTTAAATTAACTCTAAGCACTCATAATAAATAAATTATTAAAAATTCTAGTCACCTTCTTTTATGTTTAATTTTAATTATTTTAAGAGAAAATTCCTAACTCAAAAGAAATATTTGGAAAGATACAGAAAGCAAGGAATGAGAGTACCATGGGACGAGACAGGATACAGGACAACACTAACTTGTGTTTGGTTTGGTGATTATGACATAATTTTTTTGTCTTTATCTCTTTTTAATTGTGAGGGACAAGAATTTGTCTTTATCTCCCGTTGAAATAAGGTACAAAAAAATATCTAATTTTCCTCTCGGAGACAAATAAAATTAGGTTTTGTCTTCATCAGCTTCGCATTCAGAACTTGTCTCGTACCTATCTCCTGCAGCACCCTGTATCTCTACCAAGCCATATATTCTCAGATGATTGGAGGCGAAAGGTCACCTCTACAGTTAGTAGATCGATTTAAAATCCAATTGTCATTAATGATAGAGATGCACAGATGACTAGACCTTCCCCTCATCATGTTCAGAGAGACATAGATATATTGCTTTGCGTAAAGAGAATGGAAAATGGAACATAAACGCTAAGGTGAGAATCATACATCATAAAAACACAGAAGGCTCCATTGTATGGAGATCGATGACGACAACCTGCTTTGCATGGACATTGTCGGTCTCCACATTTTCTCCACTAAACTTTGTCCCATCTTAATTGCTTTGGTGTTAAATTTTGTCCTATAAATATGAAATTCTGTTTCCAAGCAAGCTACTACTTTCCTTTCGTTTATGTTAAATGTATGAAAAATGATGTGGAATTGGGTTGATTAATAATACTTTAACGAGAGAAAACTATATTGTTTTCGAGTCTATTTAATTTTATATTTCAAAAATGTATTAGAAAGTTTTATTAAAAAAAATTAATTTTGTTCATTTTTTTAGGTTGTGTTAATGTGATGACATCAAAATTAAATTTTAAAAAAATATTTTAATATATTTTCAAATGAAAAACACTTAAAAAAACAATTACTACCATAATATCAAATACTACCCAAATGATACATGAAAAAGAACTCAAGTATTTAATTATCACTATGTTTTCCATCCACTATATGAACCACATGTGTTAATTGATGGAGTGATGTGTTATTTTTTTTTTTCATGAAAGGTCAATAACTTAAAATTAATGGTCCGCATTTTACCTCTTATAAATTAACACACAATTTCTTTGGGAATTTAGTAGAAAAGGTTTGTTTATAAATCATTTTCCTAATTAATAATCCTAATTGACATGCATGTCTTGTAAATGAATTGAAGCTCAGAAATTGGTATTAGGTTTTTTTTTTTCTGAAGTCTCAATTATAATAAAAATATTTATATATGATTTAAGTAATTTAAAGAAATGAAACAATATATAAAAAAAAACCATAAAATACATAGAGGGAGAAAGAATAAAACATTCAAGAGTGAAGGAGACAAACAAAACATAGGGTAGCCCAAGACAATTGCATCCTAACAAAACACAAGAAAAAGAAAACAATAAAAAGAAAAAACTTACCAAGCCATCTAAACACAGAAATCAGTTTCTGTAAGTTTGAATATGTGTGGGTGCGTGATATTTTCTTTTAATGGGGTAGTAGAGCTCACAAACAGTGGATTTGGGACTGAACAGACAACATGTGGCATTCATAGGATGATAATTAATGAATTATTTAGGACATTCAAGTAAAAGTATTGAAATACTGGGGTGGCCATCATTCGGCTTTACGGTTTGTTGTGGTGGGCTCATTGATGTAAGTTTATGGTTTTGGGCTAAGTTTACGCTGTGATTCAAATGTTAAAAGCCCAAATAACATTTTAGATTATGGTATAAGAAAGAAAACTGAGATATTAGATCGGGTTTTTTCCTCATTTTTCATGTAAAAAGTGAAGCAATTTATTTTTATTTTTTATTTTCAAACTTTTTTTTTTGAAACAATATCAAAATTTTGACAAAAATATAAACGGAAACACAAATAGAATTTTTTCTGTTGGTAAACTGAGATGGATTTTACCGATAGAATTTGTCATCGCTATATTCATAGGTAAATACCAACAGAAATATTTCATCAGTCTATACCGAGAGGATTCCAGTGGGAAAAAAAAGAATAAAAAATCCAGAAAAGTACGATGGCATGTGGTCAGTCGTCAGAACCACCAAAATATAATTTTGACTTAACTATCACAAACAAAATAAATTTGTGAAAATCAAGTCAAACCCAAGAGAAATTTCGTTTAATCTTCCTACAATATACTGAAATGAAAAAGAACGGGGGATTTGAATGAAAAATTCGAGAAACAATAATTCCAAAAATAATAAATTGATATGTCATTAAATCAATTCAATGATCCATACATTTATTCTTATAATTTTGTTGATCATCGAAGTAAAATAAATATTTTTTCACGTCAAGCAAATAAATTTGATATCCCTTAAAGCTAAGGGAAATCGATGAGATTACGAGTACATTAATTAGAAAAAGCTCTCTAATCAATTTCTTACCATTAAGGGAATGTAATATTGAAAGCAATTTTCATTCATTCAACAGTAGTCTAGGAATAAAATCTATACATTTATTCTAAGCAAACGTTCAAAAGCTTGACAATTTAACTTAGTTTATTTTTCCCTAATATATCAAGAAGAGAGTTACAGCAATCAAATTAATTCTTTTGCTTCTTATTCTAGTCCCTAACAACAATTACGGATTAAAAAAAACTACAAAGCATACATATCATCTCAAAATAATTCAATAAGTTTGAATAACAATCAATAGCATAATTTTGAATAAGGAAAAATAAATACTTGAATCTGAAAGAATTACAATGATAATATTACTTCTTACAATTTTCTAATGGAGATGGTGTATATCCTTCTTGAACCGAATTTAGAAGTTTAGTTCATAATTGCTGGAAAATTGACAAAAACAAAGAACAAATGAATTTTTTTTCCGAATCCTGTTTCAGTTGTGTTATGCTTTAGTTATCCTCTCTCTTAGTTGCCAAATTTCTTCAGGATTATTAGGCTAATTAGAAGTATGCATGATACTTAATTCATTTTTTTCTATCTGGTCCTTAAGGTTGGATAAATCTTTCAGAATTTGTGTTAAAAACTAACTCTACTACTATCACTACTCTTATGTAATTCCAACTCTATTGCAACTTAGACTTTGTTTCTGGCTTGATTTCTTGCAATATCAGACCATCCCAACTGTTTCATTCATGGCATGTTAGAGGCTTGATCTTCATCTTTCTTAGGTCCTAAGGCCCACCATTTTTATGTCAAACTCTCAACCGTGGTAGGATGCTCGGTACCGTTAGTTTCCTGATCAGATTAGGAGACTCATCTCGTCATACAGATTGCGTCTAGAGTTTGGCCTTCAAAATGATTTTATTTGACTTGGAGTCCTTCATCAAATTTGTAGTCCTAAATGTGTAGATGAATTTGGGCATATTTAAATTGCATGATTTTGATATTTGAAGCTCTAGATATTCTCTTTTGAATATCTAATGTGAAAGTAGAGAATCCTGTTGCAAGTAGGATTTTGACCCAAGTTTGCAGGTCTGACTAGAGATCCAAATGAGATAGAATATTTGCCCATAATACATTCCTGGAAAGCTTGACATGTGTACTTCAACTTAGATTAAGCCCACGTTCTCTTTCGGGAACTCTAACCTGGCGAAAACCTTATCATAAAAAGCTAGGTCTAAAACATAAAATGCAGAATTTCTTAACTTTAGCAATTAATTAACAAAGTCTTTAAGGATGCCAAACTCATCAAAATAACTTCCAATAAACTCAAAATACATTAAAAAGCTTAGTGTAAAATGAGTAAAAACATATGCATATTTTGCACTTAATAACGTGTAACTTTTACCAATAGTTTTACCAATGAAATTAACTCGATGATAAAGTTCGTCCGTAGATATACCAACAAAAATAATCCTTCGGTATATACCGATAGAATTATAAATGGTATTGCAGTAGGATTCAAAAAGGCAAATTGTATGGTGACATAACACTTTTTATCGATAGAATAATTTTATCGGTAAATCCATCAGTAATATTTAATTTATAACCTTGTGATCGACCCTCATCTCCCTTCCTCAATTTCTATTTTTTTTCTACAATAAGTTTGTGAAGATTCACTTTTATTTCAAGAATGAGAGGCTTAGATCTTGTGACCTAGTTCACTAGTTTATTCTCGATATTGCAGCCATGAGGTTGCCAAAGTTATCAATTTTACCTGAGATAGAAGCCTGACGCTACTCTGAGACTAAACTCAGCAGGGTTTTTATGCCATGCAATTGCAAATAGGGTATGACAATTAGGTGAAGAGAGAAAACTTTAGTTTGGGTATGATTTGTCTTGCATATAATGATTCCAATAAGAAAAAAAAAAACTTTTCTCTAATACACTCTTCATCCAAACCCGTGACCTTTGGCTTGAAAAATAACATGAGTTCTTGCAACGACCTTCCTACCATTTGGTTTTGTGAAAAAGTGAGTACTATTCTGGAAAAAAAAAGATAGGTGTTAAGAGGGTTGATAAAACTAGAAAGGTTTTTTCTTTTGTCTGTTGGCTTATATGAAAGGAGGTAGACCTTCTTCTTTTTTATTGTTGATGCTTAGGCCCAAAGCATTTTTATATATATTATAGGAGGAAAAGGAGTTGAGACCAAAGTTATTAAACCCCGACCGGCCTGGCGGGTCGACCCGAGACCCGGGGGTTGGACCGGTCCAGGTTTGTCAAAAGACCGACCTGTGCAATAACCCGGCCAAACCTGGTCGACCCGGCGGGTCAACCCGTGACCCGGGCAACCCGGGCAAGACCCGGTGTTTTTTTATTCAAATGTGGGATTTGAAACCCATCAATATATATACTTTATGTTCCCATGAAAAAAAAGTTATGTTTTTTTAATATGGAATAAAAAAACCTTTTGGTTTAAATACTTCAACTTAAAAGGATAACATAAGTATCTTTTTAATGTGGGATTTGAAACCCATTAGTATATATACTCTATGTTCCCAAGAAAAAAGTTATCTTTTGTCAATGTGGGATTTGAAACCTACTAGTATATATATTCTATGTTCTTAAGAAAAAAGTTATCTTTTTTCAATGTGGGATTTGAAACCCATTAGTATATATACTCTATGTTCCAAAAAAAAAGTTATGTTTTTTCAATGTGGGATAAAAAAAATTTTTGGTTTAAATATTTCAACTTAAAAGCTTAACATAATATCTTTTTAATGTGGGATAAAAAAAACTTTTAAAATTCATTATTTACAATATGTATAGCATATATTTACATGGATTTTTTTTCTTAATTTTTTCATATAAAATATTAAAACTTTAATTTTTTTTTAATTTTTTCGTGTTGATCGGGGTTAACCCGAGTTGACCTATGAAACCCGGGACCTGGCCCCTTGGCCAGGTTAACCCCCGGGCCGGGTTTAATAACTATGATTGAGACAATGTAAAAGAGGGAGACATTATTTGATCTATATTTGATATCAGCATATGGAAGGAACATTTTTATTTCTCTTGACAACAAGTCATTACATGTAATGAGAAAGGATGTGTAGGCTTTTATTTGTTTGTTAAATATGGATTATAGGCTAGCTATAGGACTTGTTCGGACCAATTATAATTCTTAAAAGAAGTTTGGTTTGCGGGTCGGGTTTTTAAGCTCTGTTTGATTGGCCCTATTTCTTTTAGTAGGAATATCATCATTGCACTTTCAAGTATATTTTACCTTTTCATGGTACCCCTTTTTTTTAAAAGGAAGAAAAATAAAGAACAAGGAAATAAAAAATAGAGTATTTAAACTTGTTCTTTTTATAAAACAAATTACATGGCCAAGTTTCTTAAAGAAAAAACTCAAAAAAATTGTTTTTACATTTGTAAATGTTTTGATCATTACTCGTTTTCTTAGTATTTCCATAAAAAAAAGGCCAAAAATAGTTTGCATGTTTTAGCATTTTTATAAGAAAAATAAGAAAATAAAAATACAAAAAATATTTTGCATATATTTTTGGACTTAGTAACAAGTTTTATAGTCCATTAGGACTTAACCAATATTAAAAGGCCTATTAAGCCTATATACCTAAAATTCCAAAAACCTAACTTTGATTTTCAAAAACCCATTAAGAAAAATATTTTGTTATTCAATTTTAATATTTGGGTATATGGAATCATAGTAAGTCAATACTTGGACATTAAGAGAAATAGCCTCTCACTATAATTTCCTAAAAACAAAATGATGATGAAATATTTTGTTAAGGGTAAAACTGAATTTTTTAAATACTCCCCAAGTGGAGATATTTTCAATCCAATATTTTATAAGACCAGAGTTAGGAATATTTAACGTACCATATGACAAGTGAACCTATTTGAAGCACCTTTCCTATGATTTAAGCTGGGTTTTATAGACCCACTAGTACATCATAGATATAACTTAAGTTATAATCTAAAATGACCATTTTAAAGTTATCAACTCACCAAACAACTAGGAGTGGCAAAAACTAACTAGACTTTTAGAACGGATTTGTGTTGAAATTTTGACCATGGTTTAAATCATCACAATAAATCCACATTCACCTAATAGATAAACCACCAGTAGTTTAAGCACAATAGACCATTAGCAATTAAGACAAAATCATCAATGTAATTTACCTTAGATAGGACACTTCAAGGGTGATAGTATCTTCTTTATAGTGTAATTAGTCCCTTATAATAGAATCTATATTGACCAGTTAGGGTTTTCTAGTAATCATAATATTAGATGACAACTCCTTAAATAAGATATTTTCCATCAAAGAACAATGTGCCAGAATCCAGATGTTTATTCTTTTCTTATTTTTCAAGGTCATCGCGATGTACGATGAACAATCTCATAGGTCTATTTGGGTTAGTACATGTGCCTTTTGACACCCAAATAAGTTTAGTTTTAGTTGAGATATTTTTGTGTATGCAATGTTTTTTTTATGAAATCTATTTTTTCCATAAGAAACATATAATTTTGAAGATGTTGATGCCCTTACAAAGAAGTTTAAGTAAAGTTTTTCATTTTTCTCATTGGTTTATAACCAAAATCACTTTTCTAAAAAAAAACACATATTTGATTACCTAGAAGTCAATTTAGGTTCGTTTTACCTTTAGTGAATTTAGTTAAAGTAGAGTTTAAATCAACAATTAAGCTTTTAAGATCTCATTTTCTTTAACTAATTTCTCATTGGAAATAGATGAATTAGATACATCTTTCAAAGAATCTAATTGCCTTTTAAAACCAATATTCATAGTTAATAAGACATCCATTTGTTTTTGCAAAAAATCAAAATCTTTTAAAATAGTATCGAGTTTGCTTTGAAGCAAAATATTTTTCTTATGCACTTTCTTGTAATCATGATACAATTCTTCAAAATCATTTTGTAATTCATCAAAAGTAACTTAAAATTCAAATTTATTTACCTCATCAATATCGATAGAGCTTTTGGCCATTAAACAAGCTTGTTCTTTGGTGACATCAATATCATTATCAAACATAGATTTCTAATTCTTTAAAGTCAGAGTCATCATCTGTTAAAGATGTTGCGCTATCATTCTTATCATCCCAATTAGTTACCTTTATTGTCTCTTTGTTTGTCAAAATTAACTTTATTTTGAAATTAGAGCAATCATACTTCATGTGACCCGGTTTCTTTGATTCATAACATATGATATTATCCATTTTACTTGATTCTTTTTTATCACATTTTTCTCTTATAAAGTTCCTTCAATTGCCAACCTTTTGCTTTTTAAAAAAATATTGTGAATCTTTTAGCAATCATAGCTATGTCATCATCATCATCATCTTCATTATTATATCTATTTTTTCCTTTATGGTTAGTCACCGACTTTAACGCTAAAGATTTATTTTTGGTTTCATTATCTTTAATCTTAAGCTCCTTGATTTTTCCTTCATGAGTGATTAATGAACCAATAACTCATCAAAGTCAAGAGTTTTAAAATCATTATCATCTTCATTATTATATCTATTTTTTCCTTTATGGTTAGTCATCGACTTTAACGCTAAAGATTTATTTTTGGTTTCATTATCTTTAATCTTAAGCTCCTTGATTTTTCCTTCATGAGTGATTAATGAACCAATAACTCATCAAAGTCAAGAGTTTTAAAATCATTATCATCTTCATTATTATATCTATTTTTTCCTTTATGATTAGTCACCGACTTTAACGCTAAAGATTTCTTTTTGGTTTCATTATCTTTAATCTTAATCTCCTTGATTTTTCCTTCATGAGCGATTAATGAACCAATAACTCATCAAAGTCAAGAGTTTTAAGATTGTTAACCTCGTTTTTAGTCGTGACTTTAGGTTCTTAATCTCTAGGTAAAGACCTCAAGATTTTACCAATCATTTTCTCATTTATGTGTTTTTTTACCTAAGCTAATAACTTCATTAATGAAGATAATAAAACTAGAATGCATTTCATGTATACTTTTGTTGGGCTCCGTCTTGAACAATTAATATTCTCTGGTGAGGCTAATCAATCTATAATCCTTAACTTGACTTAATCCTTAACTTAACTTATTTCTTTATAGGTGACTTCCATAAGTTTTCAAATTTCAAAGACTATTTTATAATTTTTAACCCTAGTGAACTCTACATGATTAAGTGTACAAAAGAAAGCAATCATGTAGCATTATAATCATATCTTTTCTTTTCTTTATCATCATATTCACTTATGGGTTTTAGATAAACTTCTCCGTCTAAATTTATCTTAGTAGGATGAGTATAATCACTCTCAATAATATCCCACAACTCATTATCAATATATTCAAGAAAAATTTGCATCATAGTTTTTCAATAAGCATAATTTTTTCCTTCAAAGTAGGAAATCCTAGTTTTTAATTGGCCCTCTAGTGTCATGATCTTTTCTCCTAGGTGATTAAACTTTAAACAACAAGTTCAAGCTCTTGAAGTATTTTTCCATTTGTTAGAAATGACTATATCACCGATTTTGGATGGAAAAGAGTTATTTACAAGAGCTTGAGTGTAAAACAAGTTAATCATTAAGTGTACAACAAGTTAACTCTTAAGTGTAAAATATGTTTGTACAACTCTTCTAAATTACAAGTTTACCACTTATTTAAAAATGGATAAAAAAACTTTTTAGTGTTATAAAAAAAATACAAGAACTCATTTGATCCAGTTTATGCAATCCATTGAATATAATTTGAGTGATATTACCAAAATATATGATAATTTTTTTTCATAAGGTATCTTTTACCATGTATTAATTTGGGTAATAAAACTATTTTTAATTGATACATTTGGCAACAAAAATGTTTTTAGGTAAAAATTATTTTTGTGATTTCAAATTAAATTATATAAAGAATTGATTACATTAAATTAAGCTTAAGTATCTTTAAGTCAAGTTTGTAACCAAGGAGTAGATATTGCTTAAATTTGATATAGTTAAACTATTACAACATTAAAACTTTTGACATACATATTAAATTCAATAATTGTTGTTATCGTCAAAATCATTATTCCATAGACCTGTGGGCTAATAGTTCACATTTGAGTCAATGAGTTTGAGAGAGGAGAGAGAAAGTCGTTAAAAAAGAGTGAATGGAAGAGAAAATGGTTGATTGCCTAGATTTCATTAACAAAAAATCAACTCCAATTAATGTCCGTCTCTTCTTTGACAATATACCATATTATTAGCATCATAAACAACCATAATTAATAACTTTGCTTTGTACATACCATAAAAGTGAGTGTCATCAATATTAATTGAAGGATGACAATGTTAAAACCCATCAATTGAAGCACTAAATCCCAAAATATTCTCCAAAATGTTGCCTTGTTACCAAGGTTGTCAAAAACGCTTTTTTGACACGACACGGAACATACAATATAAACTCGACTCGTAAACTCGAATCGTAAAATCGTAAAATCGCAAGTAAAATTAAGTCATGCCTAACTACTATTTAAAGGATAAAAAAAGAAAAACAATGTATGTTAAGATATTGCAATCTTTTGTCGGGCATTGAAGTCCAACACAAAGGATCTGGACATAAAGAGTAACTCCCTAGCTTCGTAAAATAACCACAATCAATTTTGAAAGCTGGAAAGCCATTCAATAAGAAACCAGGCCATGATACAACAAGTTCAATCAACCGTTTGTGAAGGCACGATGATCTTGCTCATAATGCAATACCACTTTTAAGCTGAATCACATCCTCATGTTTCATCAAATGACTCCAAAACAAAAGATGTGCAGAGTTTCTTTGCAACCAAACAAGCCACAAATCTGGTGCTTCCAAGTTTATGAAATTTAAAGATCCAATAGGTTGACAACCATGTCTTAAACCTCCACTGACCTCATATGTTAAAATTTCAAATTCTCAGAAGTTGTACCATAAATATGACACTTAACATGAGGAAGATTCACAATTTGTATTAAGCATAATTTGAATCACAAAGCCTTGTATTTTATTCTATATTAAGCATTGATGCATAGATTCAACAAAAAAACAGAGGTTATATTCATTCGGCGAAGCACTCCTAAAAACGAGCTTTGTGAATAGGTGCCATAACTCCTCCCAAGTCCCACCTGTACAAGTCCTCCCTCTTTTCCACACTCATTCCTAATTGTTAATTCAAAACAATGATAATTTAGTTCTCTTTCATTTCTAGCTCTGATGTTTTTTAACTTGATCGAAGTATAGTAAAAAAAATTAATTAAGAAAAAAGAACTGAAATAAAATAAAATAAAATTATAACTTAATATAATTTTTCTAAATACTGATTGAAAAATAGAAGCGGGAAAAAAATATAAAGGCGGAAAAACGAAACAAAACAAGAAAAAATGAGGAAAAAAATTAAAGATAACGCATAATAATCAACAGAAATTAAACAAAAAAAAAACTAAAATAAACACGATATTTTGAAAATATACCTGATGAAATCGATCGGGTAAGAAATCATAAAAATCAAAGTCGATGAAATGAGGAGGAAGGACTGAGCCAATGAGGAGATGAATTTGGAGAGAGCAGAATCGATAGGACTGTAGGAGGTCTTTCGATCGGGAGAGAGAGCGTTTCAAGAGGATGGATTATGGAAGAATGGAAGAAAGAGAGCTGTTGTCTTGAGTCGGAGGACCAGAGGCATTTCAAAATTCTGCTTTTGTTGAAAGTTTTGCTTAACTCGGGAAAACGTTACGTTTTTAACGTTTTTCCGAGTTGACCCGTTTTTAAGCGAGTTTGACCGGGTTTGACCGATTTTACTGGTTTTCAAGTTTTAACCCCGATTTTACATGTTTTATGTGTTCTAACTCGTAAAATCGGACGATTTTATGAGTTAAAACGCATTTTTAACAACCATGCTCGTTACTATAAACTATTTTATGATCCCAAGAGACAATCGTTTCATGATTTGAATCTTCGATGGCTAGTAGTGTTTTAAACAAGTTTTGAAATAACTCTTCGTGTGTACTAAACAATTGCTCAACTATTTTCTATTTAGCCATCCATGTCTTCTAATATGAGATGTCATTCCCATAATCCATCTCCATTGTAGCTTGAATTGTTGCAACACTCGTACTTATATCTATTTTTATAATTATCAACATCACCTCGGTAATGAGATCTTAGTTAATATGATGATGGCGTTGCAAAATAAATGGGTTTTGATATATGTGTGGCCCTTTCAATTTTGAGATCTTCCATGAATTAGACATTTAGTGATATCCCCACACATATACCATTTACTTATGGTTCTTGAATGCATTGCAACTAAACATAAGTTTTAGTTGAACAATGGACCTTGTATTGAATTCTTGATATACCACTCTTAACTGCAATAATGTGTTCAAACTTGTCTCAAAATTTTTGTCCAACCTTCAATTCATCAATTGTTAAGCCCAAATGCTTATTACTACTAGCCTGATCATTACATATGTATTGGTTATGTATGCTCATAACCTGAAATTCAAAAGTAGAAGGTGTCATGTATTGATTTATAGGCTCAACTAACTCAACATTCTCATATTCCCTATCTTCCTTCTCTTCCTCAACTCTATTAATGTGAAACCCTAAAAAATTATAATTTAAATATGCGGATGTGTAAACTGTCATGTAAACGTAAGACTAAAAGTGATATATAATGGAGGGGATGACCTCCATAAAATGAATTTTGGTTTAGAATTCATAAGGACAGAGAAACTAGTAACGTGTTTTGATGGATAAAATAATGAGAAAAATGACAAAATGTTTCTAAGAAATAAGTGAGGTAATAAAGAATACATTATAATTAAGGATAGTGCAATAAAAATGGCAGGATTGAAGGTGCAAGCACCAATTAAAAATCAGTGACATTACTTTGAAACGATAATAATACCCGATAAATAAAGGTGGAAATTTTAAAATGAATATATTCCAAAATAATAAAATGACCTTAAAGGTTTAGAAGGATAATTGATATGATTTTATGTGAAAATTAAACAAGAAAATTTGGATCGTTGACGAAAAGTCATGAACTGACCAATTTTACATTAGAAAGTAGAGCCCTCAATCCAATCATCGGATCAAGATGAAATTTTACATAAAGTCTATTAATATGTTTTCCTACCTTGGTGAAAGATCTCATCCCAATTGGAGTTCAGTAAAGACTAGCGATTTAAGCAGAAACAAACCAGATAGTTTACATGAAAAATAAAATACATAAAGGCATAAATGAGGGACATAATTTTAATTAGGGAAAATATGCCTTTAAAACATCAAAGAAGCCACCAGTTAAAAAAAAAAGTGAGAGACCATAGAGAATTCAGCTAGAGAGAGAAGTGCAGAATTTGAAGGAACCAATAATACTCCGGTGGCCATATCTCTGGAATCCACTGTTGGATGATGTTGATATTTGGATATATTGTTCTTCTCCCACTACTCTACTAACTAATCGGAGGGATTTGACGGCACGTAATCCGTTTGACAGAACTCATCATCAGCAATTTCCTGGAAAACAAAAGGAAATACACCAGCAGGGCAGTTTTGGTCGCCGATCGATTTCTCTCTCTTTCCTTTGTTGGAGCATGCCTATTTTTGGATATATGGTGCACCTAGATGTTGCCTTTATTCTGGACGGTGGATATCGAAAACGCACTCTTAGCGCCTAGATGTTGCTTTCATTCTGGACGGTGGAGATCGGAAATGCACTCTCCGGCAAGGTATTGTTCACGTTGAACAGTATGGAAGAAAGCTTGATTAAATACATGTTTTGATGAAATTAGAATTGTATGGGTATTAAGGCTTATGGAAGATGTAATGGTAAAATATGTTCTTGTTATTAGTATTGTTATAGATTAATTATGTATTCTTTATATAAGGGGAAGAATGATTATTGTGTAAGAATATGAAGGAACATTGCTATATGAACATGTTGATTAAATAAAAAGTTAACTTGTTGGTTGTGTGGATATGAATGGGGTGGAACCATGAAGAAATTGAAATGAAAGAAATTTGGAAAATAAAACAAATTTAAAGCAAGCCATAAGTATATTTTTGGCGAATTGATTAGTTAATGAAGATTGTCATGGATTCTAACTAGTAGGGTGAAATTATTGTTGTGATAATGATATCAGAATATTAATTGTTAAGGTTTGTCGCATATTTTTAATCGCACAAGGAGAAAGTGAAAGAAAATGAATGGTTCATCATTTTGTTGTATTAATAATGCTAAACAAGGATAATAACATATATAGTGTGTAAAAAAAAAAAATAATAATAAGAGAAATCCCAAAGGGATGAGTTTTCCTATCTTGGCCGAATCTTGCTATATTGTAGAGGTAGGGAAATTGTTTGAATGTTTTATTTTAGAATTAATTAAATTTGTAATTTAATGATGCCAAATAACTTTGGATAATGTTGTTTATGCATGAAAATAAGTTGAAAGTTGAAAAGGGTTTCCAAGGGATGAAAATCATCGTTGTCCAAATTTTTAGCTATAAAGAAGGGGTTATTGTGATTATTAATTTTGAGTCTTAAAACTAAATAATTTGGAGTTGATTTCTTCATGAAAGTTGTCATGAAAGTTGTATTTCTATGCTTCAGCCTTTCATAGAGACAAATCACGCCCAGAACTGAGTTTTTTTCAATTTAGTTTTGATTAAAACACTAGATAGTGTTCTAGGTTGGTTAAGCTAAATCGATCGAATTAGATAATTTTTAATTTTTGTTTGAAATCTTTGTTGAGTGATGGTTTTGATAACAAAATTATAAGAATGAATATGAACATGAAAATGGGTAAGAGTATGAGATCCTAAGGAAATTACTTTTGATTGGTTTGAGAATACTAGTTGAATGAAAATTAAATAAAGTCGTGATGTTGGTTGTATTGTTGATAAAAACTGAATCCCTGGCGGTATAGAGGAAGTTGTGGGGACTAGACAATTGCATGGAGTGGCAGCACATGCGCATACTCTAGGTTGGTACATCGCACCTTGTCTTTTTAAATTGTGTAAACTTATTGATAAATTTCAGAATTGATTGTTTTATTGCTTCGATAATATTGGAATGAATATAAGTATCTTGCGTGCTTTGATGTGTATCAACTAGTTATGATATAATTGAAATTGATATAAGTATCTTACATACATTGATATGTATCAAACTTGTGATGATATTGTTGGAATGAATAAGAGTACCCTGCATGCAACGATATACCTCCATTAGTTAGGATGATGTTTGAACGAATATAAGTACCTTGCGTGCATTGTTATATATCGAATTAATTATGTTATTTTTAGGATGAATACAATTACCTAACATTGATAGGCATCGAATTAGCCATGATAACCTTGGAATAGATGTAATTATCTTACATACCTCAGTATGGATTGGGTATACACAATGACTTAAAGATTGGGAGAGAAATGATAGATAATTGGTCACCATAATGTCGGTGGCTAAGGATATATTACAATGATACTTGGCACTGCGATGAGGGTGACCAAGGTTATGTGAATGATGTTTAGTGGTCATAGTGTCGATAACTAAGTTTGTGTGTGAATGATACTTAGCAACTGTGGTTACAATGCATATGATATTAATAAAAAAAAAATAGAAGAAAGGTGATCGATACGAATCAAAAATTCAGATGACATTGATTAACTATACGGGTTTGGATAGCTAATGGTATCAATGAGGTTTCATTGGTACCGGCATTTCAGGTGACATTGATTAGCTATCCGGGTTTGGATTGCTAATGGTATGAATGAGGTTTCATTGGTACCGGCATTTCAGGTGACATTGATTAGCTATCCGGGTTTGGATTGCTAATGGTATCGATGGGGTTTCATCGGTGTCGACATTTTTTAAATTGATTAGTCGATCTCGAGCAATTGTGTGACTAATGATGTTAGTAAAGATTACTAACATCGACATGGTTACTCCTGGTTCAGTGAAAAAGATAAGTTGATTAATTATTCCAGGTCGAGAATAGTTAATGATATCAATGAGTCACATTGGTATCGACAACCATTTCTAGTGTTATTAGTTACTCTAGGTAAGGAGGCTAATGATGTCAAGGGTTCTTGACATTGACAACTTTGATGGTAAACCAGATATGATAAGATTTGATACTCCAGACAGGAATAATTAATGATATTAATCGGTTGTATTAATATCGACACGTGAATGTAATTGATTAGTCTAGCCCAATATTAGAAGACTAATGATACTAATGAGATTTGTTAGTGTCGACGATTACCTTACGAGAAAATAAAAGGGAAAATATTGATTAGTTATTCCAAAAGAATGAGATAAGCTAATGATACAAAGAGAGGAATATCTTGGTATAAAGTGAGAATTGATTTATAAGGAGATGGTGTTCGAAAATCGTTGAGTTGTGTTGAAATTTCCAAAATGAAATTATTCTCAATGAATGTGTTAGGTATTAGATGGATATTGGTAATAGATGGAAAATACATGTTGTAAAAGAGGTTTATACCTAATTTTATGTCTCAAAAAAAATTCTATGGAGATTATTACCTATCATTGTTATTGTTTGTTACTATCTTTTTATATTTAAGTGTACACGTTAATTTCTATTTTCAGGTCCATCAGGGTCGCGTCAAGAATGATATTGGTTTAGTTATCTTTTGCTTTTGACCATGTAATTATTTGTAAATTAAGAGTCTTATCTCCTAAAACTTGAAATGTAACATTAATCCGTAAATTTGAATATATGACTTTAATCTAATGTTGTAACTCTAAGTACCTATTTAACCATGCATGTTTATAATTGAAATCGAATCTTTCACTTGAATTACATTATATGATGTTATTGAATACGATGTGTTGTCTTGATGATGATGAGTTGGGTTGAGATCCAGGATGATTGGATCGGGATGTGAATTAAAATTAGAAGTGTAATATGATTATGTCGATAACTTGAGACCTCCCAGTATATGAGAGACTCTGCTGAAATTTTGGTAGAAATTTTGGTGGAACTTGTATATCTAAAAAAAAATTTACCTGAAAATTTCCAATGTATTGCGAAAAAGGATGTAGGAAATCGGGGTTGTTACAATTAATGTGACGGTCGTCTTCATCATCACTTGGTTTGGATTTTCCATAGCAATATAGAGCAAATATCTTATTCAATTGAGGTTCCAAATTAATAATTTCTTGTGCCGATGTTTGTCTCTTTGCATTACCGTTAAACCTAGATGGATCAGCTGCTTGTATGTCCTCTGAGTGTTACTTGACACCCGAGTGAACCCCATACTAGAGAAGTTTTTTTATTTAGATCTATTATTCAAGTAGAGCTCTTATATTTTAATCACATTAATACTCGCAAACTCAAACATTGATTTCACATTTCTGTCACTTTAGATTGGTATAAGTAGTTTGACTAACCCTAATTTGCAACATCTTCCAAGTAATATTAACTTCTATTTCAAACATATTCTAGCCATTATAAGTAATTTCATTGTCGATGTCGATAATGGTATCACTATAGAAGTATAATATTCCAAAATTACTAGACATTCTATCAAATAACATAATAAAATACAAGCCTAATTTATCGATATCGTGGGGTTAATCAAAGTGAATAATTTATCAACAAAACCATCACAGTAACATCATTGATGAAAACCTAAATTCACCAGGTTTCACCATCATAACAAAATAATCAACTCAATTCATGTATTTCATAACTAATTAACTTATTTTATACCTAATTTGGAAAATCCCTAATTTGACCTAGAAAACCTTAACTGTAACCTTAATTCGCAATTTATAGCAACTCAAAATCATTGATTATCTTCAAAAATAATATAATTAACAACTCAAATCAATGTGTTTTATATATAATGAACCTAATATAAACCTAACTAAAAAAACCCCATTTTTTTTCTCTAAAAATCCTTAATTCTAAACTCTAACATTTTCAAAATCAACAATTAACATAAATTAGTATAAATTATATCAAATGATAGAGGGGAAGTGTTAGAATATACATCTTAGTGATGAATATGGGTGGTGACCAGTGGTGGTGGTGGCGATAAAAAATAGGAGGTGACCCGCGAGTGGAGAGAGAGAAAGAGAGAAAATGAAGCAACAATGAAGAGTGAGAGGGTGATCTTGTGGTGGATTTGGGCATGTTTAGTGGTAGGAAGAGAGAGAGAGAGAGAGCGGTCATTGGAAGTGGATGTCGAGAAAGGTAAGATTGTCTTTGTGAGGAGAGAGATAAAGAAAATAAAGGTAAAAAGGGAAATAAAAAGATCTAAAATTTAAAATTAATAGAAGTCTCAAACATTATCTATGGCTCGCATGTCACAAATATTGAGTATGACGTGCAAGTTATAGATAACATTAAGTAATACACTAAAACGTGTTGGGAAAGCACTGTAGCTTTCCCCACATGTTTTTTTTCGGTTTTTTTTTCTTTTTGTTTTTTGTTTTCTCCCCAAGATTGTCTTTTTTTTATTGTTTTTTTCAAAAATAATCTTTGTTGATTTATTTTTTTAATATTGAACTGTTTGAGAATTTAGCTTTGTAGTTTTGTTTCTTTAAAACATTGTGGATTGCTATAATATTTCCCCACATGTTTTTTTTTCCTTTTTTTTTATGATTTTTTATCTATTTTTTTCTCCCAAAATGGTCTTTTTCAATTTTAATTTTTCATATTGAACTAGTTGAGAATTTAGCTTCGTAGTTTTTTTTAAAGAAATACTGTAGATTGCTATAGTGTTTCCCCACATGGTTTTTGTTTTGCTATAGTGTTTCCCCAAATGTTTTTTTTCAAAATTATCTTTGTGAAATTTACTTTTTTAATATTGAGTTGGTTGAGAATTTAACTTTAACTTTCCCCACATGTTTTTTTTTTCATTTTTTTTCTTTTTTCTTGCTTTTTTTTCCAAAATTATCTTTTTTTAGTTTTTTTTTCAGAATTGTCTTTGTCGATTTTATTTTTTTTAATATTGAACTAGTTAAGAATTTAGCTTTGTAGTTTTTTTCTTTAAAACATTGTGAATTGCTACAGTGTTTCTCCACATGGTTTTTTTTTTTTTTCCAAAATGGTCTTTGTTGATTTTACTTTTTTCATATTGAATTGATTGAGAATTTAGTTTTGTAGTTTTTTTTTAAAACACTGTGGATTGTTACAGTGTTTCCCTACATAGTTTTTATCTTGCTACAATATTTTCCCACATGTATTTTTTTGTTTTTTTTTTCCAAAATCATCTTATTAGCTGTTGAATTTTTTTTTTTTTTATCAAAGGTAAGTAAATATATTAAATCAAAAAATATACAAGGCTGGAGAACAAGCAAGTTCATATATAAGATTTACAAAAGAGGGAACATACTCCCTGAACAAAACACCAAAACCAAAAGGAGAAAGCACTATCAAGCTAAAAGAATTAGCTGACTAAAGAATTAGCTGACAATGGTTAGATGATGAATCTAATCAAAGACAAGGTGCCGAACCTAACACATGGCACAAAAAATATAAACAGCAAGAATGACTAAAGTTGCAACCAGAACAAAAAAAATAGCTCTTAGCTTTGTCGAATTTTTTTTTATATTGAACTGATTAAAAATTTAACTTTGTAATTTTTTTTTAAAACAACATGGATTGCTGCAGTGTTTCCCAACATGGTTTTTATTTTTTTTTTGTTATGATTTTTTCTAAAATTATCTTTGTCTATTTTTTTTTTAATATTGAGCTGGGTGAGAATTATCAATGTAGCTTGTCTCACAAAACATTGTGGATTGCTATAATGTTTCCCTACAAGGTTTTTTTTATCATTTTTTTTCTTTTTTTTATATGATTTTTTTCAAGATTATCTTTGTTGATTTTATTCTTTTTATATTGAGTTGGTTGAGAATTTAGCTTTGTACTTTTTTTCTTTAAAACATTGTGGATTGCTATAGTTTTTCCCCACATGATTTTTTTTTCGTTATGATTTTTTTCAAAATTGTTTTTGTCGATTTTATTTTTTTAATATTGAGCTGGTTGAGAATTACAACTGTAGATTTCCTCACAAAACACTATAGATTGCTACAGTGTTTTTCTACATAGTTTTTTCCTTTCGTTTTTTTTTGTTATGATTTTTTCCAAAATTATTTTTGTCGATTTTATTTTTTTAATATTGAGTTGGTTGAGAATTTAGTTTTGTAATTTTTTTCTTGAAACACTGTGGATTGCAACAGTCTTTCCTCACATGATTTTTTTTTGTTATAATTTTTTCCACAAGCCCACAGTAACACGTGGGCATGCCATCTAGTTTGCTACGAAATCATGAATGCTAGATTTTTAAATATTTTTTTTGGTTTGTGTTATTTTATTAATTTTTTTTACAAAAACAAAAGTTATGTTTTTCTGTGTTGTTTCGAGCCTGTTTGGAAGTATGGTTGCGGTTGCTTTTCAAAGTACTTTTGACTCGAAAATGTATTAAAATAATATATTTTTTTTATTTTTTAAAATTATTTCTGATATCAGTGTATCAAAATGATTTAAATTTTTTTTTAAAAAAATTAATTTAAAATAAAAAATTAATTTATTTTTAAAATACAAAAATAAACTATAAATATACCAACGAATATGAGGTTCTCACCTTTTAAGTTTGACTTGAACAGAGCACAACTGTTGTTACTGTTGTTTGAGTTTGAATTTCGGCCTACATATTGCCACGTCATCACAATTTTGACTTCTCGAACCTGCAACCACCTTCCCGGCGCGTGCAACCTCCGTTGCCTACTAATTCTCCCCCCTTGCCTACAAATTCAGCGATTACATTCCACGCCCCAGTCCCTACGTGAACGAACCTTTTAAAATTCCACAATCAAAACTCCGCGCCACTAAACTCTCTACTATTACCACTACCATGTGAATACCACGCGAACGCCTCTGCTCTCCCTTATTCGCTCGTGTAGTACACGTCGTTAGATACCACGTGGGTCTAACTTTCTTGAAAGTAGCTCTTAAATACACGAATGCACACGCACCGTACACCTGTCAGATAAAGGATAGTGAAGCAAAGTGAGGAGCTCTAGAGAGAGAAACAGTTTTTCTAGAGAGAGAAAGTCTCGCATTTTTTTGCCCTTAAAGTTTTAGAGAGAGAAAGCGAAAGCCAAAAGAAATCGAAGATCTCCATAAAATCAGAGCTCGAAACCCTAACCTTAACTCTATCCCTCTCTCTAGAAATCCCTCTCTCTATCTCTCTGTGTATATGGCGCTGTATAGATATATGTTTCTGTATGTATAGGTCTTTGGATCGAGAAAAAGATTCGATAAAGGTTCGTGCTTTAACCTAATTTCTTGTGCTTTAGTTCTGTTTTTTTTTTTTCCTGCCCATATTGAATTTCTATGTGTGTTGGGTTGATTTGGGAATGAAATTATGGTTTTTCTCTGGGGGTTGTGGTTATATAGGAAACCTATTTTGGGGTTTGAGGGGAATTTTGAGGGGATTCGGGTTTTGAAAGTGGGAATTTTGAGGAAATTAGGGCTTTAAAGAGGGATTTGGAGAAAATTAGGGTTTTAAAGGGGAAAGTTAGGGTTTTTGGGTGGTACATGTATGGCTTCTGGGAGTGTAGTAGAAGCAGGAAATGAAGGAGGAGAAGTTAGAGAGAAACAAAGGTATACAGAGAGTAAGGTTTACACTCGAAAAGCCTTTAAAGGACCCAAAAAGAACAGCCTCACCGGCACCGGCACCAGCACCAACAATAACACCGCCACCAGCACCACCACCGCTGATAACAATAACAGTAACACAAACCTAACCACCACTAGCACCGCAGCTGCTGGCAACAACAACGTCAACACCACAGCAACCACTGCCCCTTCTGCAACTGAAACCGCTACTGTTCCAACCACCACCTCCACTGCTGCAACTGAAACTGCAGCTGCTCCAGCCACACTCTCCACCACTGCAACTAAAAATGCAACTGCAGCAGCAACTACGACTGCAACTGCAAATGAAACAAGGGACAGGGACAACAACGAGAAGGAGTTGGTTGAAGTGCGAGAATCAGAACCTGTACTGGTAGAAAACACGAACACTGCCCAGCAAGTGCAACAGCCTGTTTCTCTCTCAATTGTAGTTTCTGATGCTTCCATCAGCCTAAATCGGCAGGAAGTTCAGGAGGTGGTGCCTAGTGTGAGAGAGAAAATTGTGGAGAGGGGACAAGCTGTGGGGAATGGGGTGTTTCTGAAGGAAGGGCTGGATAACAAGGTGAAGGTGGATTTGTTGTCACGGTCAAAGCAGGAGAAGAGGGAGCTCAAAAAGAAGTTGGAGAGTGAGCTTGCTTTGGTTAGGGGTTTGGTAAAGAGGATTGAGGCTAAAGAAATGCAGCTTGGTGTTGGTAGGTTGAGTAATTCGCGGGTGGTGTTGGTGAATGATAGGGTTGACAATAGATTGACGAGGGTTAATTCAGAAGTGGGATCAGTGGGTGTTCCCGGTGAGAGTACTACTATTCTTACTCCTACTCCTAGGCAGTCTAGGCCCTTGAATCAGCTTAGTATATCGGTGCTAGAGAATAGCCAGGGTGTGGGTGAGTTTGTGGAGAAAGAGAAGAGGACACCAAAAGCAAATCAGTTTTATATGAATTCAGAGTTCTTGCTTGCAAAAGACAAGTTTCCGCCAGCTGAGAGTAACAAGAAGTCGAAATTGATTGGGAAGAAGCAGGGGCCAGGGGAATCTGGATATGGGTTTGGGACAAGCACTAAGATTTTCAAGAATTGCAGTACGTTGCTTGAAAAACTGATGAAGCATAAGCATGGTTGGGTGTTTAATACTCCTGTTGACGCGAAGGGTCTTGGTTTGCATGATTACTTTACCATTATCAAGCATCCAATGGACTTGGGCACGGTGAAGTCCAGGCTGACCAAGAATTGGTACAAGTCCCCAGAAGAGTTCGCAGAGGATGTGAGACTTACATTTCACAATGCTATGAAATATAACCCGAAAGGGCAAGATGTTCACGTAATGGCAGAGCAGTTATTGGATATATTTGAGACCAAGTGGGCTGTTATAAAGTCGGATTATGATCTTGAGATGAGGTTTGCTGCCAGTTATGAGGTGAGTATTCCCACACCCACATCAAGAAAGGCTCCTCCATTTGTACCGCCCCCACTTGATATGAGGAGGATTTTGGATAGATCAGAATCAATGAATTATCCTATTATTGATACCAGATCCAGACCCAAACCCATCACCACTACACCTTCTAGTAGAACCCCTGTTCCAAAGAAGCCTAAGGCAAAAGATCCACACAAGAGAGACATGACTTATGACGAGAAACAGAAGCTTAGTACAAACCTCCAGAGCTTACCTTCAGAGAAACTGGATAACATTGTACAGATAATAAAGAAGAGGAGTTCAGCACTGTCCCAACATGATGATGAAATTGAAGTGGATATTGATAGTGTTGATGTGGAGACTCTGTGGGAGCTGGATAGGTTTGTCACCAACTACAAGAAGAGTTTAAGCAAGAATAAGAGAAAAGCTGAACTTGCCATTCAAGCTAGAACAGAGGCTCAGCAGAAGGTAAAGCCTCTGACCATATTTCTCAACCAGAAGCATTATTTCTAACAGAAATACGTGGTTTCTAAATTTCATCTGGTTATGTTTCTTTGCAGATCCCAGCATCAGTTGTGGTGGAGGCACCAAAAGAAACAAAAGCAGGTAAAGTTTTCTGATTGTTAGTAGTAATTTCATGTTGGTTAATTATAGTTTGGTTGTATTGTTTATTTGAAACATTGTATCTTCTGCTGGCAGATGAAAGGAACGCCTCCACTTTGTCACCTGTT
The DNA here is from genome assembly GCA_019202695.1 of Populus x sibirica. Taxonomy (NCBI): domain Eukaryota; kingdom Viridiplantae; phylum Streptophyta; class Magnoliopsida; order Malpighiales; family Salicaceae; genus Populus; species Populus x sibirica. The sequence goes on from JAGMVL010000317.1 coordinate 1,034,027, forward strand.
CAAGTGGAGAAACAGGGAGACAATGGAAGTAGGTCTAGTAGTTCAAGCAGCTCCAGCAGTGATTCTGGATCTTCTTCAAGTGGTACTTCATCACATTTCTAATTTTGTAATTTCTGTCACTGTTATGTCTCATATGTTTGTTCTGATGTTTAGTGAAGCCTTCTATTTATTTTCCTTTATCTGCATGATTATTGCAGACTCTGACAGTGACAACTCCTCAGCGTCTGGATCAGATGTAGGGAATTAATTGAGTACTCGAGTAGTTCCGGTGGGTAAATATTCTCCTGTGGTTGGCTTGAAATGTTTGTATTACTTTTGTTTGCTAAAACCTGTGCATTTTCCTGCCTTTTTTTTACTCACTGTTGATTATACAATATTTTACTCGACTTCTGCTATGTCACCTTATTGTCATATTAGCCCATGTCTTTAGTCTGGTCTGCAAGCGATACCTGCAATCTAGTAACAATATTGATGCTGATAGTGTGGTTGTAAATGGAACGAATGTGTGGTTGCTTAGGACTTGCAGGATGTGTAGGGACAACAGTCCTTATCTGTGATTTTCTTGTGAAAAGCTGAAAACGTAATTCTCTGCACATTATAGCATTATTTGATTGTCCTTGTAGGGTCTCTCAGTGAACAAGAATGTGATTGCTCAAGTCAGAGTGTAGTTTGGTGATTAACCGTTTCTTGCTTAAAGTGTAGTCTAGTCATATGGGTAATGTAGCCTTTGCTGTTTGCCTTGGTTATTGCTGAGGTGGTTCTGAATTCTGATACATACTTGTGGGGTTCCACTCATGGGTATGATTTTCTTATAGGCTGGGCATGGATTAATGAGTAAAAAAGAATTGATGTAAAAGGACTTTGGGGCTTGGGAGAAAAAATGGGTTCAGATGACTATGCATCTGCTCCGATATTGGCTGCCTAATGTAATGACTTGGCAGCAGAAATTGGTTTCTAAACAGTAGAGCACCTTTAATGCATAAACTCTAGCACACCATGACAATTTGGGTTGGAGTTAATCATTAGTGAATTTAAAATGTATTTTGTTTTGGATTGTTAGTTGGTTATAAGACTACTATGACCTACTTGTGAATCAACTATGCCCCAATTCCTTTATGTCTTTGCTTTTGTTGAGGATTTATATGAAACTTTGAAGCTTTTACCTGATGCAATAATTAGAGAAATCTTGAAGGTGTGGTATATTCTGGATGGCTCTGCGCTTGTGCAATGTTATGCCCACAAAACACTGGAGAGTAGGCTGGGGAATATAGTAGCTTGTCCTTGCCCTCATCCCTCTCTAGGCTAGATTGTGTGCTTTGTTTAGGAACTTGATCTACCTACATGGAACCTTTCCAGAATAGTTCAGAAATTCTGAAGCTGGAATCTTGGTATGTAAACTGGTTCGGAATCAATTGTGGGATTATCTTGGCAAACAAGTAATAATCATCAATGAAAGCAAATCAATGGCCATAAGAAACATGCTAATTTGTGGGATAATTGAAGCCTGATTATTTTTTTAGAGTAGTTTTCCTGTTGTATATTGCCATCTCTGTGTCCCCCCCTACTAAACTTGTGGTAGAAATGCTTATGTGCTTTCTGAATGAGTAAAAGTGAACCTGTAATTTTAAAGGATGTTTGCATACAGATTGGCATTAGTTTTTGTGGATTGTCGATGCTTGTATGAAACTGTAAATAAACGTGCTGTTATCAGTTGAAGTTTGGTCCATGGTTTTATGCAGAACTTTCCTCACCATTCTGCATTAGCTAGTTGATGAGAAGTATTTATTAACTTGTTATTGACATTTTCTAAAGTTTGTTTATTAAATACAGAGGCACCAGTGGCTAATCTTGGCTTTCCATTTTTGTGACAGATCTCAGAAATTTAGGGTAGATGGCTATCCCCATGTGGTGATATCATGAATTCCGGATTGAATAGGAATCTGCCTTTGGTGTACAGTGAAGTTCTCAAGGCGACTGATTGTCCTGCCAGTGCAAAGTGGAGTCTCTCTTGTTGGAACTGGTTTCTTGAATCTCCATGTGGCTTATCTGTGTAGTCTTGGAATTTGTATAATACCCCTTAGAATGTGGTGATGATTAGATACAGAGTGATGATTAGATACAGTGGTTTGTTTCCCTCAGCATGTGTACATGGCTAACAACTTCTAGTCATTTTAGTTTTAGCTACCGCCCCGTTGATTTTGTGCTAGCAGATGCAGGATTCGTTGGTGTTATAGAAGAGATACTCTGTGATTCATGCTCATGAAGTTGTTGTAATGGCCAATAATTTTTCTGAAGATTGTATGTTTGTGGTCGCGCACAGATCATATGGCTCCACCAATCCTGCTCTCCTCAAACGTTAACAGATGTCTTGAATCAAAATTGAAATTCTTGTACCTCACGGGCTCCAAAATTTTACTGGCTGTGGTGGACGAGACTCGAACTCTCAGACCGCCACCCCGCTGCGGGCGGTTCCATGAACCAAACACTCCGTGATTCCCCACTTGATCTAAACGTGCAGAACAAAGCTTAAAACATTGTAGACCAGTCACTCCATACTCCTTGAGCAATAACCTTCACCCATCAAGTCCACAAATGCGAACTCATTAGCTCAAGCTCATGCACTCTCCAACTCTTACAAGATGCTCCTCTTCTCTCTCACCCCTTATTTCAACAAAACCAAATCTTTCTCGTCGTCTTCTTTGGAATTTTCACCATGGTCTGGTCTGCAATCATGGAGAGACAGCCCATTAAACAAGAACCGGATGGGCCACAAACACCTCCCCGTCAATGGACACCAAATGGACCTCATTGGACTGTGCTTCATCTCTTGCATAACTCGGTGCTCTTGTTGTTTCTACTAGTGACCCTCTCTCAAAATCCACAATTGAAAGTGCTTACGAGTTTTGTGTTTGTATGGTTTATTTATCAGTTACTTCCGTTGAACTATTTTCTAGCATCACGAAGAAGAGATTTTTATGGATACAATAGTGCAGGCATAGCTTTGACAATATCAAGTTCATCTCAGTGGGACTGGGATTTGTTGCTTTCAATTTCAACGAGAGTTGGAAAGTTGAGGATTCACTTTCATTTATGCTGTTTTTTAAAATGCCATTAGCTTGATTTTCTCGCAAAAGAAAAGTGCCATTACCTTGGGATGTTCCAGAAGTAATTTGGGCAGGGACTTGATGATTTATTGATTTGGATATTACTTGTTGATCGAATTGGTATCCAATTATTGTATGTGAAACGTAATTGTTTGAGTTGTTGAATTGGTGGTTGGATTCTTATGGTGATTTCTAGGTATCCTTGAAGGAAATTCCAGCTTCTAAAGATTCAAGCTTCCCTCTTAATGCTTAGTAAATGCTTCATAATCTTTTTCGCATAAAAAAAAACAGTAAAAGATTTCAGTATTTTACCTTGAAATAATATTTATTGCACTGCGAATTGCTACAATGTAATAATATTTTGGCAATCCATAGTAACAACCAATGAAGTGAAAATTAAAGGACAAAATGATCTTTCCACAAGATTCATTTGACATTATCAAATTAGTCGAGGGTAAATCGCTCCTCTGATTTTTTAACATAGTAAAATAACTTCAGTATCCTTAAAAAAATCAAACTGACATCCAAGGGCTTTTTAGTTTTTTTCAAAACATTAAAATAAAAAAAGTACCCTTAAAAGCAAAAATTACTAAAATCACCTTCAAGGGATTTTTTTTTAATATTTTTTTATGGTTTTTTTTTGTTATAATCAAGAGCGTTGAGGGAAAACTCAGTATTTTAGTAAATGTAAATATTATTACAAAAAACGGCTGACACGTGCATTGCATGCATCAGTGCGTGGCTAGTGTTCATGAATTTTGAACGGTGTGTGTGACATCTCCTAGCGGCCAAACTCTAGCTTCTAAGGTGGCGTTGGAATCTACTCGATGACCTCTTTATGCCTAGGAGGGCGTGTGGGGAACAGACCTTTGGTTTGGCTTCGGTGGCCTTTTTCTTTCTTCTTCTCTCCCCTCAATTCTAGTGTGAAACCCTCCAATTATTCAAATGAGCCATTCAATTTGGTTTTTCTTCAACTTTGATTTATGTTCTTTAGGTTACTATTTATTTTTTTGAAAATAATTTATAACAATGCTTCGACTAATGGCTTCACAGAAGTTTTTAACAAGACCTTATGCAATATTCTCAAGAAGATGGTGAATCCTTGAAGAGGGACTGACATGATAAAATTAGAAAAGTGATATGGGCTTATCATATTACATTTTAAACGTCAACTCAAGCTACTCTATATTCTTTGGTATATGAGGTTGAAGTTGTTCTTCCACTAGAATGTCAAATTTTGTCTCTAAGAATTGTGATCCAAGAACTTTCTAATGAAAACAATGTTCATCTACGCTTTAAAGAGCTTGAAGTTTTAGTTTAAAAGCGTTTTGAAGCACAACAACAATTAGAATGTTATCAAGCCTGACTTTGCAGAGCTTTCAACAAGAAGGTGCGACCATACTCATTCCAAGTTGGAGATCTTGTCTTGGCAGTACAACGCTCGATAATCATGTCAAAACACAAGGGCAACAAGTTCCACCCCGAATAGGATGGCTCTTATGTGGTTTAAGAAGTCTACACCAATGAAGCTTATAAAATTATTGATGAAAATGGATTGAGGATTTGGCCTATCAACGAAAAATTCTTAAAGAGATACTATGCTTGAAATCTGATGTAGCTCCTCACTTGCACGAGCTAAAATTACAATGACTCTAGCCAGTATGCCAAACTTGAGGCCTACTTGTGAGGTCATGATAACCCCATACAAAAGAAAAGGAATAAAACAATGGAGGTCAACTCTTAAGCAAACTAAATAATGAAAGGCAAAACTAAAAAAAAATCTATTAAAAAAACATTGAAAAAAAAACTACGTCAACCAAGGCTAACTTGACTAACCCGTTACTTGAGATAGAGATTGTGATAACCCTATAAAAATAGAAAAAATCATGAACTGAAGGCCTTATAACCTATATCCAAGGATAAAATTAAAAAAATAAAGTCAAAACGAGTCAATCTTCAAAACTCATGACCCGGATCATGAGACTAGGTTACTCCAAAGAAGGCAAACTCTTAAAAATCAGTAAGCAAAATTTCCAATTATCCAAAATTAAAAAACAAAAAAAAATAATAAAAAAATAAGGATCGAATCTGGTATAAAAATTAAATGCAATAATATACTAAGGAATGAAATTGAAAAATAAAATATATCAAGAAAATGATAAAAAAAAATTAATAAAAAGAACAGGGACTATATTTGATAGATGAAAAATGAAATCGAATTGTGCACACAACTTATTCATGGTTGTATTATAGAATTCCTTTTCATTATCAGTTATGATATATTTCGGTACCCTATAACGGTAGATAATGTTTGTCTGAATGAAGTTTACAATTGTCTCTTTCTTGATCTCTTTTAATGCTGCAGCTTCTGCCCACTTTGAGAAGTAATATGTTGCGGCCAATATGTAAAGATACCCCCCCAGTTTTGTTTTAGCAATGATCCTACCACATCAAGTCCCCAAGCACCAAAGGACTAACAAGCAGTTGTCGGGTGTAAAGGCTCAAGTGGTTGGTGGATCAAATAAGCATGCAATTGACAACTTTGACATTTTCTAGTATAATCTATGCAATCTTTCACCATTATAAGCCAACAGTACCCTATTCTTTTGATTTGGAAGTGAAGTGTAGGACCTGATTGGTGCATTCTATAGATCCTCGACTGTGTTTCTTTCATTTTTTTTTTATAGTTTCTTCTTTTTCGAGACAACACAAAAAGACTCCATCAAAAAAATGTCGATAAAGAGTGTCTTAGAAGTATATGAAACGTGAAGCTCTTTGCCTCACCTGTCTTATGGTGCAGGTCTTTAGTTAGCTTACCATGTCTTAAATAGTCGATAAGCGGCTGGCGTCAATCTTCTTTTTCAATCTCATAAACGGAAATTACACCCATTTGTTCTTTCTCTTCTACGTCATGAGTTATTGATGGAATGACCATGTTTGACATACGAGGATATGTATTTTTACTCACTAAATGATGCTAATATTGGCATCGGTTTGCTTATTCTTCTCTTTTCCTGTCATTAGTTTTAGTGTATACTTGTAATATGGAACGAATTCTGGCTTCTTGACTTCATAAAATGAGAGAAGTTATCTGATGACTAATTAAGTATTCCATGCATCCCACTTGACTTTTGTAGTGGAGTTACTTGTAACTTCAGTTTTGGAGTGAGCTCTCGTACTATTTTTGCATTTGAAGTTGATGTCAGCTTGAGAATCGGCTTAGTTTGTGCATACAACTCGGTGATGGATTTTGTTTTCAATGGCGGGGTAAAAAAATCTTCAATGGTATGTTAGTGAATTGAATCAGTAGTCTTGTTGCTTTTGGAAGCTACAATGATGCTTCCTAGTTTCCATTGAGAGTTTGCTGAAAATTCTTTCTTAAAGGGAAGAGATGAGAGGTAGAGAAATCCTCAATGGAGTCGCCAGAAATTTATAAACACAATTTTAAGCACCTGAAATTAAACAAGCATACGTGTACAAATATGTAATTTTATTAAATATATGACCGAGTACAATCTCTATCTAAAATATTCTTTCAAAAGTATAAGACGATCCTCTGATTCTTCCCTTGGATTTGATATATGGTGACTTGATTTATTTGTGAAATCAAGCCAAGATTTGTGCTTTGCAAGAACTCGAATTTAGATGTGTATTGTGAAGCAAGATTTGATAATTTGATACTTTTAAGAGTACCTTTGATTTGTCTTCAGAGTGTTGTTGAAGAACTTTTATGGGGCGTTTAGGCTTGATCCAATAGAACTTCATTCTTTATAGACTTCGAGCGTAGATAAAGAAAAACTTGAAAGCTTTTGAAAGAGCTTCATTGCTTGAAAAGAGGGTTTCATTGCTTGAAGAGTTTGTCTTAAAGAAAATTTGTATCTCTAAGAATTTGTTTTTTTTTCTTTCTTTCTAGGTTGAGGCCCTCTATTTATAGAGGTTTACAAGGACTCTCAGGTTCTTTATTGGTTGATCTTTATTGATGAGATCTTGTATTTATGATAAAATATCTTGAATATCTCATCCTAAATGTCAACCTTTCATTAGCCAAGAAATATATAAAGACTTATTTATTTTTCATGTTATTTATCTCAATTTTATTTTATCTTTTCATATAAAAATAAAATAAAAAATAACACATGGCAAAATTTGATTGTTTTTACATTGAGATTTCTTGATTCTATTTTAGCCTTTGGTAATTTTATTACAATATGTGATCTGGGCTTGGGCTATATTCTTTTTTTATGTAATGCTGTATTGTACATTTGTATTTGAGAATTTAGGTCTATCCTGTGTGTGTCCATGTTGTTTGTGCATGACAGTGATGGTGGAACTGGCTTCGGAATTGATGAAGGCCCCCATTCATGTCATGGAGTGGTTCACTTCTCAGATACCTTGTTGATTTTCTGATTCTACTGAACATACCTTAGTCATGTAGTAGTTTTCTTGGGTACTATTATTCTCAGTACTCAGTAGTGGTTTCTGTTTGTAGATTTGGATTCTTCATCTTTCTCTCTTTCATGTGTTTTCTTGTTGGGTATTGAGTGGAGAGTGAGGAAATTTTTATGGCATGATTCATGAGATGATACATGTGCAGATATGATATATTGATTTTCCTATGATTTTGGACTGTTTGTGAATCTGAGCTCCAAGAATATGTTTGATGTTATCTTTTTGTCTCCCATAATTTCTAGGAACTGGTGCTGATTATCATCTGTGGATAACAGTTATTGTTGTAGAAATGTTTCTGCAACTTAAGGGTTACAAGCAGAGTAGTTTTATTGATAGATTTAAAGCAGAAACTTGCCTGTGAGGTGTCTAATATGTTCTGCTTTTCTAGGAGAGCATCAAAGGCATGATTTCAAGCTCCTTTCTCATCTTTCTTGTGATCATCAAGCTTCCAAGAACTATCTTTCTGCTAAACCATCCCCTTGTGTTCTTCACACCACCAAGAACTAGCCACTAAATATTCATCCTCCAGAGCTTTTAAAGAGTAGGACAACAATAGGGCAGAAAATTAAATTATTCATTGAAACAATAGGCAAACTCGAAGTCCAAATTTATTGCTAGAATATGTTAGACATCAATACTATATTTTAGTATTGAACACTAGATCTGACAAAGCAACAAAATTATTGATGGAGCTCCCATTTGGTCCAATGGCTTTCTTTGCGAGTTGTTGAAGTGCTCTTATGTTCTCCCTCATTTTCTCCCCGGAGTCTTGTGAAAGAACTTTATCCAAGCTATTTAACACTCCATGCTTTCTAAGGACTCCATCCTCAACCTGGAGACCAATCTTCCACGCATCCTCTACCATGCGTCCATTGAGCCTTTGATCGCCAAAAAATGGCCTACAAATCATGGGCACCCCTCCTGCTATGCTCTCAAGCAATGAATTCCATCCACAGTGAGTTATAAACACCCCTACTGCTTTGTGAGCCAAGACTTCCATTTGAGGAGTCCATGGTACCAGAAGTCCCTGTGATGTGGTTCTGTCCAAGAATCCATTGGGCAAATGAACCTTCGAGTTGTCCTTCAGTGACCATATAAATGGCACCCCACTTGTCTCTAAGGCCTCAGCTAGTGCCACAAGTTCATGTGGTGGTGGTGTTGTGATGGATCCAAAGCTAAGATATGCCACAGAAGCAAGTTTTTGCCTGTCAAGCCATGTTATACAACCATATGTGTCTGCCGCTGGTGGTGCTGGTGAAATCATATTGAAGGGTCCAATGTTGAGGAATTCTTTGAATCTAGACTTCAAGTCCCTTGTTATCCTAGGGTCTAGCTCTTCAAATGAGTTAATAAACACTGCAGCTGCTTGCGGCAACGCTCTTCCCATTTTATGCAGCATGTTTGGAAAGAACGATTCTAAGTTTCCGAAGAGTACCCCTTCTGGCAAATCACGGATTCGAATTTTGGACATTCCTGGAATCAAACTTAGCAGTTCATCTTCATGCCCTGCCACACCTGTATTTACACAACTAAATTGTTAGTTTCTCTCCCAAGAAACTAGGATCAATATTAACCAATGCGTAGTTAATCTGTTAGGCAAGGTCCTGGAATATGGTTTTATATTGATGTCTAATATATTCTAGCAATAAAATTTAATTTAATTGTAAGTAGGTACCTCCAACTCCAAAAGTATCCCTGATGAGATCAGTGTAGACATGAGCAGAAAGTGAGGTAGGTCCTGCAGTCCAAAAGGGCAGCCAAACCACCCCTATCTCCTCCGCCATCTCACCAGCGAACCAAAAGAAGGCATCACTCACCAAACAACTCACCTTTCTCCCTGTCTCTGATACAGCTACCTCCATGGCCTTCTTGAAGCTATTAGGAGCTGAATTCATAAACAGCTCAATGTGCTCCTGAGGCTTCCCAGAAAACACGTAGCCCTCAGGGACACCATCCCACACGTCGTATGCTTTGATGTTCGTGTTTTGCTTGTAAATGGAGAAGATGGAATTGTTGGACTGTTGGGTGCTGAAGAAGGAGAAGTGTGTGTTTGGGGAGGAAGTGGCGAGGCGGTGGATGATGGCAAGTAACGGAGCGGCATGGGTGGAGAAAGGGAAGGCAAGGACTGCAACATGATCAGGGCCGGCGGCGGTTGGAGGCATTTTTAGGATTAGTTGATGCATGAGTAACCATGTGCAATGCATGCATTTATAAAGAACGAAGGACGGAGAAGGTTGTCTAAATTATTACCTGTACTGTATGTGCACAAAACGTAGCAGGAAAGACTGCTCTACACAGGGAAAAGTTTGGCTGCCAGCATGTTGTCCACTGACAACAAATCACTACCACATGCCTGCATCCCCCAGGTAGTTAGATTATCATTGCTGACCAGCGGTTGGTTGACTTATTCGTTAGAGATGGCAGCTGAGTGCACAACACGCGTTAACCCCCAAGACAGGGCCGCTAATGTTACCAGTTTGTTTCAAAGTTGTTAAATTTAGCATGACACGGTGAGTTAGGATCGAAAATCGGTATCCGTGTTTTAAATTGAATTAAAAAAAAATTGATTTAGTAAAATATGGTTGATATAGTTATGACTTGGTCATTGGGATAGTCATCACCAAAAAAAAAAACATAACAAAATCATTTTAATAAAAATAATTAATTAAAATTGATTTATTAACTTAATAATTCATGTTGAATTTTATTGCAACGAATAATTGCGTGTTTGTAAGTGTAATTACGGTTGTTTTTTAAAGTATTTTTCACTCGAAAATACATTAAAATAATATTTTTTATTTTTAAAAAATTATTTTTTATATCATCACATCAAAATGATATGAAAACATTAAAAAATATTAATTTGAAGAAAAAAATAAAAAAATTTAAATTTTTAAAAAAACTTTTTTGAAACGTAAAAATAAACAGGATAATAGATGAAAAATAAGTATATCAGAACAATTCTAGTATTTAGCTGCTTAAAAAAGTTGAGTTGTATAAAACAATCTATAAATATCTTTATTATATTTATAATGTTTTTGTCATTATAATATATTTTTTTGTGTTCAATTTGATAGTAGTAATCCTCGTTTTCAATTCAATTCCATATTTTTTAATCCATGAAGATTTTTTTATTCACATCAAGAATATTATCAAGTTAAATATGTAATCATTTGAAATGATTTTTTGATAGAATAATTATTTGGAATGGTGAGCTAAGTAGAGTGGCTTAAATAAATTTTATTATGTTTATATAAACATTTAAAAACCATTTAAAAAAAAAATTCATTCTCACAATCACCATCACAAGTTGCTGAAAGCCCCACGCCTCATTAAGATCATGTTGGGATATTTAGACAAAAATATATATATATATAAAGAGATAAAATCGTCATCAATTTTAAATATAATTAGGATATCTAAAACTGATTTGGTAAAGTTATTTTTCGATAAAAATGCTAATTATACTAAATGAAATATAAAAATCATCAATGCTATCCTACTCACAACAAAGCTGCTATATGTATATTTTTTTAAAAAAAAAAAAAAAAAACATTGTAACTCGTGCTTTATGTCAGGTTATTAGCAAAAAGAACTTATAGTATATGGGAAAGGTAATATAAAAATGCCTTGATAGATTGTAGATTGAACCAATAAAATTATTATTTTATCTATTGTTTATTAGAGATAGTAATTTTTTTATAGGGTTTATTGATCATTATAAAATTAATCTTTTTATATTTTTTTGCATAATATAATTACTTAATTTCCTTTTAAAAAATAATTATTTAAATTGAAATTCGAAGTTTTTTTAAAATTTCACTTTTTACTTTATAGTTAAATGATTTTATTTATTGCTTTTAAAATCAAAATTTATTTAACTTGTCTCCGGGGGTTTATTTGTACTTTTATCTTAGTTTTTTTGTGATAACCATGTGATATAAGGGGTGATATAATATTTTAACAAATATTAAAAATAATAAAATAGTTGGCGTGTCATTACACACCCTGGCAAGTAAGTTGTCGTGCCATGTTCAAGTGGCGCTTCCAGCAATTTATGATGGCAAAAAATGAAATTCCTTGGTGTTTTTTTAATCTTTATAGTGGGGCCTACCTTCTTGGGCAATGCATGTAACATAATTCCCTCATATAGACTTTTTTATTTTTATTTTTTCTCCTTGATTTTTACTCACGAAATCCTAAAATTTTAAAATAACTTTTTAATTTGTTTTTTCTTTAAATTTGATTTGTGCTCTTTCAGTTAGTATTTTTTTTATTTGAATTAATTTATATAATTAAAGTTTGTTTTCAGTTTCATTATTTTTTAATTTTTTTATTTTTTAGATTTGATCTCATTCTTTTAATTTTTATTTATTTTATTTGATATCATTTTTAAATTTTATTTTTTTTTACAATTTCATCCTTCATTTTTTTACTAATATTTTTTTACTTTGAAAAAAAAAATTAAATTATTTTTTTAATTCTATCCTATAATATTAAATTAAGTTTCCTAATTAAGCTCAGATTTAAGATTCAACGAGGTCAGGTATTCAATGAGATGCAAATTTAAAAAATTAACCTAGATTTAAAAAATTTGTCTTAGTTTTTTTTTATTTTTTTTAGTTTAATTTTTTTTTAGTTTCATACTTTAGCATTTTATTTAATTAGAGATTGGGTAATTCATAATTAAATAATAATAATAATAAATATAAAAAAAAAAAACTCTAGCATGTGATGGCTTGTTCATTAGATCATTCGGTAGAACTGGCTCAAACACTTTTGTTCCCAACACAAAGCCAGTCAACTTTGGTTCATCTTCTGCTACAATGAACTTGCATTCTTCATGTAATCGCCACCCAAAATTATGCTGCTTGAAGTTAATTTTCTCTGCTGCACGTGTTTAAAACACTCTCTCTCTCTCTCTCTCTATATATATATATATATATATATATATATATATATATTCTTATTGCCATATAAATAATCAAGGCTATTGTTTTCTAACCGATATTGGATAATTAATGGTTTCATCAGAGCCCCCAAACAAAGAACTTGGATAGAGCACATGACTCATTCCTACAAATAACACCATCTAATGAGATGTGTTCATATTTACAACATGGTAGGTCTACTATGAGATATCGTCCCCCATAATTTCTAGTGAGTTTCATCTCTTAAAAGTTATCTCACAATGTCCTTCATACTATAAGCAACTATATCCTAATCAATGTAAGAATATATATATATATTAAGAAATTGCTTATTATACGTTCTCAAATGTATACAACCACCTAAATTATGCAAATCCAAAAGGTATATTACTGAATCTTGACGGAACCGATACAAATCTAAAGAAACAATCACCAACAAATTTTTAATGTTCTTCTTGCTTTCCATTCTTGTAGTGGCTTGTCTCGTATCCACCAGCATTCTTCCCCGCGCCAGGTTGGTGTTGCCCAATAACAAGATCTTTGGTTGCTTGAGCAATCTCCACTATAGTTTCGCCAACGGCGGCGCCCTGTATGCTGCTTCCTTCCTGTCGCTGTTGCTGCTGCCAATCCTGTTGTTCTTGTTTATCGCCTTCAGGGGAGACTTGATCGCTGAATTTCTTAGTGATGCTCGTTTCTTCTGGCCCTTGACCTCCTGTTGCATGAACTTGTGGTTCTTCTTTGTATTCTCTTCCTTAGAAACTCCTCTAACCATCCTCAATCAGGCAACATATATTCAATTTCTATTTCAAGTACTACAAATGTAATAAACTAATCCACATTTTTCATTTTCAATTAGAAAGACAGAGTTTAATCCATCAATTTCATTGGCCTGTAGTGGCATTGCTTGCATTGAAGCCCATGATGTAGAAATAGAACATCCATTCAAGATATTCAAGAGAATTTTGCATTACACAAAATTGCAGTTAAAAGAGCATCGTAAAATTCACAATGTGAATTCAACCCATGCTAAAACAACTCCTAGACGCACTATTTCTTGAGCTGTACCTCTCCTTCAGCTGCCTTTCGGGCCTCAAGCTCTCTCTCGGCCTCCTCTTTTTTCCAAGCTGTATACTCCTTCATACTCTCACCACTTTCCGTAGCAGTCTGTTTAGCAGCACCCAATGGCTTGCCTGCAAGCTCTGCAGTCTTTTGACCAGCATACTCTACTGCCCTTGCGGCTGCCTTACTCCCCTCCACTGCTTTCTCAGTTGTGTAATGAGCAGCAGTCCATCCAGTTGCAGCGGCCTTGTCTTTCACATCCACAGCCACTTTATCTACATAATTAACAGCTTCTTTGCCACTTTCCACTGTCACATCTTTAGCTCTTACTTCCTTCTCTGCAACATACTCTGAAGTTTTCTTAGCCCCTTCAAAAATGGTGTCTTTTGCTTGTGCTCCCTTCTCTGTTACATACTGGGTAAATTTCTTAGCCCCTTCAACTAGAGTGTCCTTTACCTGTGCTCCTTTCTCTGCAAGATAATGGGTAGTATTTTGAGTCTCTTCAACAACAGTGTCCTTTGCTTGTACTCCCTTCTCTGCTATGAACTGAGTAGTTTTTCTACCCCCTTCAACTGCAGTGTCCTTTGCCTGTGCTCCCTTCTCTGCGGCATACTGGGTGGATTTTTGAGACCCTTCAACTACAGTGTCTTTTGCCTGTGCTCCCTTCTCTGCAACTTTCTGAGCACCTTCAAGGACAGTGCTCTTCGCTTGAGACGCCTTCTCTTCAATCTGTTGACATGATTTTTGAGCCCCTTCCCAAATAGTATCTTTGGCTTGTGAAGTCTTCTCCGCTGCAGTATGTTTGGCTCGAGAGCCCTTTTCTGCTAGATTACGGGAAGTTTTTTGAGCCCCTCCAAGAACAGTATCTTTTGCTTGTTCAGCCTTATCCGCAGCAGCGTCTTTGGCTCGTGCAGTTCTCTCTGCGACAATGTCTTTGGCTTGTGTAGCCTTCTCCACAGCAATGTCTTTGGCTTGTGCAGCCTTCTCTGAGATAATGTCTTTTGCTTGTCCAGCCTTATCTCCAGAAGTTTCTTTCGCTCGCGCAGCCTTCTCCGCAGCAGTGTCTTTGGCTTGCATAGCCTTCTCTGCACCAGTGTGTTTTGCTTGAGGAGCCTTCTCTTTGCAGCCCACAACTTGGCTAGCCTTCTCTTTTTCTTTCTCATATCTTTCTTCAACTGCCTTTAAAGCCTCCAATGAATTCTGTTGTGCCATTCCTCTTAACTTCGTAATTTCATCTAGAGAAAGTTCTTGGTCATTATTTTGTTCACCATTCTTTTCTTTTCTACCACCTCTCTCATCTTCTTCCCTTCTTTCCCTTTCTTTATCACTAGAAACATCTGTCCCAGCTGATCTCACTTTATCAGCAAGAGACTCGAACTGCGCTCCCACTTCATTGCCACCTTCAGTACCCAAGTTTTCCATGACTCCAACAAGGACAACTGACTCTTTTGGTTTCTCAATCAAAGACACAAAATGGCTAGCTATTTTTGGGACTCTCTCTCTCTCCACAGAAAAATCTTTCTGATCACTAGAAGTATTCTCTCTCCTTGCTTGCTCAGATGCCATAGTTGCTAGTGTTTCAAGAAAGTAACTAAGAAACTAGATTTCTCCGTGGTTTCTTTTGTGGGTTATTTTATGTAAGATTCTTGATTTGCTGTTGGGATAGGAATGAAGAGGAAAGAGGAGAAGATTGGAGTTAAAAAGGAAGAAGGAATGGCCATTGGCGGCTGGAGGAAATGGAAGAGGTGTGTGTGCATGGAGTGGACATGTGTTGGTGCCTGGAGCAACGTGTTGGAACAGTACAATGAAGAAGGTGACTCAGCTAGACAAATGATTAGTGCATAGGCACACGTAAGAGGATATAGCTTAGGTTAGCCATTTCAGGACAATGGATCCGTGTCTCTTTGCCATGTGTGCCTCTTTTCTTCTTCTTGCGCGAGACTTTCAAGACTCACTCACTTTGCTTTTCCAAGCTTTAGATCAGTTTCGTCTCTTATCATGTCTGTCTCTCTTCTTCTTCTTCTTCTTCTTCTTAGATTAGTTTAGTGTATTAAGTACTTTTTCTATGCATTTACTAAAATTTGTTTTCATGAATTATTTTGTATTTGAACGGAAATATTTTCAAAGTATAAATCCAAGACTTCAGGTAGTAAGAAAGTGTCAATTAGGTTATAGTCCAGTGGTAAGAGTTTGAGACCAAGAAATTTGCTTCATCTGTGATCTTAGGTTCGAGCCATGTGGTTGCTCATATGATAGCCACTGGAGGTTTACATGGTCGTTAACTTAAGGGCCCATGAAATTAGTTGAGGTACGCGCAAGCTGGCTCAGACACCCACATTAAAATAAAATAAAAAAAGTGTCGATCAGAAACAATTAATTAGCTCATTTAATATTAATATTTTTTTTCTTTTTTATAAGAGATTTCAAATTTAAACCTTTCTTGTATAGAAAAAATATAAATATAAATGATTAACTTATTAAATTTGGTTATATTATTCTCGATTAATTTGTGCTATTGAGACTATATGGCTAAAGGGTATTTTTTAAAATATTTTTTAATTAAAAATATATTAGAATAATATTTTTAAAAAAAATTATTTTTAATATATACATATTATTAAAACCATTTAAAATTATCTAAAAAAATATTAATTAATATAATTTTTATTTAAGTAAAAAAAATTAAAAAAAACAAAACAGATTGTAATGTAAAAACAAACCCTCACTGATAGCAATCATAGGATAAAATATCGAGTAGATTTCATTTATGTTAAGCAAACCTACTACGTTTCACAAAAATCACGAAAATGCACTCCCAATCGGTTTTTTTTCCCCGCCCCTATATATTATATTGTTTGGACTTATGCTTTGTCTGACTGTCTAATTGTAATTACTCTTTAGCACTGGGCTGCTATTTAACTAATTCGGGTCCGTAGAGCTACCGAGTTGGCCAGAGACATAAAAAAAAATTAATTTGAAATAAAATAATATATTTTTTAATTTTTTAAAATATATTTTAGAAGCATAAAAATAAGTTTAAAATACATGTGCATGTCTATACCAGTTGTCCCCAAGGAATGTAACGTGATGATAAAGAGTTTGAGATCTGCACAGCAGTCTTGAGTTCAAGTCGGGCGTGCACCTCTTGTAAGAGCCTGGGACAACCAGGGTTTTACTCGTTCACCTAAGTCCACAAAGTGCGCTTTAATTTTCGGGGGGTGGGGTTTCCTCGAATCCAAAAAAGAGTCTATACCAGTATTACAAGAATCGGCTAACCCAACAAGTTAACCAGTGATTGATCTGTCAAATAACCATCTCAACCCAATAGCTTAAGCTGTTAGGTGAGGCTCTAAGATATGATTTATATTATTCTCTAATACACCCCCTCAAGTGAAAGCTCTTTGGACTTGAAATTTGCATAGGCCCACGTTACCTTGTGCTTAATTTTTATCAAATAAATGGGGATGATGAGATTCGAACTCGTGACCACTTGGTCATCAAGTCTCTGATATCATGTAAAAGAATCATATCAATCAAAAAGCTTAAGTTGTTAGGTGAGGTCTCATGATATGATTTATATTATTCTCTAACACATCCTCTCAAGTGAAAGCCCTTTGAACTTGGAACTTGCACAGGCCCACGTTACCTTGTGCTTAATTTTTTATCAAATAAATATGAATGATGAGATTCGAACTCGTGACCACTTGGTCATCAAGGCTCTGATACTATTTCAAAGAATCATCTCAACCCAATAGCTTAAGCTGTTAGGTGAGTCCCTAAGATATGATTTATATTATTCTCGAATACGATCCAGGCTAAATTATTAAAAAATCCAACTTTTTTATTTTAAAATGATATTGTTTTAAAGTTTTTTTTATATAAATAAAAAAAATTCAAAGTTTAGAAGTTTCAAATCTTAAACCAGGTAGAACTGCAAGTCAATCTTGTTAAAGAGAGAGTTTAGAAGTGTAAGTTAATTTATATTAAGATATTATTAATTTCTACATTTTGGTTTTAATTTTTTATATTGGCTAGAGAGCATAAAATTGAGTTTGGTAATATTAACAAAAATATGAAGCATTATAGCCCATGGACAAGCTATCAAATAGATTTGATTTGTAAAGGAAACTAATATTAATTACGTAAATTATACAGACCAATCACAAAATTGAGCTCTACCAATTTCACTGCTTTTGCACCTCACTTGATCATTTTGGACTTCGGGTAGTGGGCTTTTCTGTCAGTCTGGATGTGCACCAATACTTTGTCACTGGGCTTTCCCGTTGCAAGCTATTGACCAAGCCCAATCCTTAGGATGAGTCAACCGTCGAGTCCTGATTTCGGGCCCATACATGTTTTCATTCAGAATTACTTAATTTTATCAACACCCCATATTTATTAAGAACTAGTTTTTTAAAGCGTGAATCTCACGTGTATTATTCAATTATTTTACAGTATGCTTTCTTATAATCTTTAATTGATTTCGTTGGATAATTTATTTCTAATATTCTTAATTTCATTTGAAAGAGTTGTCTTTATTTAATGTGATGTGAATAGAACTTAAACGTATATGCATGAATAAAAAAAAATTGTAAATCTTTATTGTAAAAGATATTTTTTAATTAGAAAATTTCTCAAAAATAAATTAATCGAATTTTGTGGATCATTCTGTCCAAAAGAGTAAAAAGTAATTTAATACACTAACAAATACTTTCCTATATAAAAAAAGAATTCAATTTAATAATTTGATGAAATTTTATTATTTTTTAAATTTTACTATTGTTGGTTTTCGGGTTTCTTTCTAAGCGTTTTTTAGAGTTTTTATAGACAAAATAAAGTGCTAATAATATACTATATATTTTGTGCTAATATATTAAAATAATATTTTTTTTATTTTTAAAAATTATTTCTGATATCGATATATTAAAATAATCTGAAAATTTTAAAAAAATTAATTTGAAACTATAAAAAAATAAAAAGAATAATTTTTTTTTAAAATCGCTTTTGAAAAGTAAAAAAATAATATTAATGTTGAAATTTAGAATTAAGGGATACATTAGGGACGGCAAATGATGTTTTCCTTTCCTTGCATCTATTATTATTATATATATATATATGCTATAATTACTTTCATGAATGTTGATAGGGAATCATCCGGGGGCTTGGCCTTACTTCTCCTCTGGAATATTTATTATTAATAAAAAGAATAATAATAATAAAAAATTGCACCTCGATTCTCTTGAGAATCTGATCTCGATCCAACAAGAATTTGATAATACATGCCTCGTACTATTTTCGTTTAAATTAATAAACATAGTTGAAATTAAGAGTATCTCCAATCTCAATAAGCCTTTGGATTTGGAGGGGCATTTCATGGCAATCTCATTGCCAAAAAATCTAAATTTACAATTGAAGAATCGTACCTCGTTATTGCCCACAGGCAAACTAA
Source organism: Populus x sibirica (assembly GCA_019202695.1). Taxonomy (NCBI): domain Eukaryota; kingdom Viridiplantae; phylum Streptophyta; class Magnoliopsida; order Malpighiales; family Salicaceae; genus Populus; species Populus x sibirica. The sequence goes on from JAGMVL010000317.1 coordinate 1,053,019, forward strand.
ATATATCTCAAGAAGAAACTAAAATCCCTATGCCATGATCATTGAAACAATGATCCTCTAAAAAAATGACTAAATTACAACATCATAATCAGTTTTAAACACTATCAACTGAAGAGAGCTGCGTATAGAAGTTGGTTCCAAGTATCAGGCAACCCGGGGAGACACCAATGGCTACAGTCAGTGCCACCATGGTTGCCGCTGTAATGCGAAGGATGTGCGTCTTTCCGATATTGAGAAAGTAAGGTCACGTCTAGTAAGTAGACTGGTTTCTTAATCCTGCTCAAGACCTTGTTAACCACCACCCATTCCAACGGCGTCCCTGCTGGGTACCTTGTTCCAAAGAACGGTTGTGTCTCACCGGCACATGACTTTGATGGCTCCTTCCAATCCCCGCCCCTATTTTGAAAGGATCACGACGATAAATACACTGACATAACTGTTTACATATGAATCTATTTACTCTTACATTAGCATGTTTACTGTATCGACATGTTCACACACCCATAATATTATAAATTATATTTTAAAACTTTACTTAATCATTTAAGTTTTTGGATTGAATTCATTCTTTAACATGATATCATAACATTAATGACCAAGCGGTCATGAATTCAAATCTTATCATTCTTATTTATTTGATAAAAATTAAGCACATAATAGTGTAAGTCTATGCAAGTTTCAAAATTAAAGAACTTTCGCTTGAGAAGATGTGTTAGATAATAATAAAAATCATATTTTAGAACATCATCTAAAAGTTTAAGGTTTTAGATTGAGATTGTTCTTTGATATGGTATTAGAGCCTTAATAACCAAGTGATCATGAGTTCAAATCTCATGATCCTTAATTATTTAATAATAAAAATTAAACACACGGTAATATGAGTTTGTATAAATTTCAAGTCTAAAAATTTTTTATTTGAGAAAGTATTAGAAAATAATTAATATAAATTATATCTTGAATCCTAAATATATAGATATGTATCAGTTAACATTTCAATATATAAATATGTATAATACTAAGAAACCTATGTTATTCTCCATTACCAGAATCAAAAACATTGTTAGAAAGCAAACCTATCTAATTAAACGAATAAAAAGAGTGGATGAACAAGAGAAATTTGCTTACTCGTAATGAGTGGGAGAAATGTCCTGGAAGAAGACTTTGGTTCTAGAAGGATCAACATATCGGTTGACCCATCGAGCCCATGTGGTTAGTCCCTTGTAGAAAGCAATTAGACGGTTCATGTTTTTGTACAATTTATTCCCTTCTTGGATGTAATCCCATCTGCAAATTTTAGAGATATTATATCAGCCATGTTGTGATTTCTTTTATATATATATATATATATATATATATATATATATATATATATATATATATATAAATAAAATAAAATAATATGAAAATATGAGAAATAGGGTTGAGTACATACGGCTGAGATCTTCCGGTATGAGTCCACCAATGCCAGGTGTTGAAGATCAACATGTCCATGCCTCGCCATGCCTTGCCATTGTGTATCGTGTCAAGCTTCAAGATCCGTCCTGCCTTGTTATCATTGACAAGATCTACCAGGTATGGTGTTCGGTATAGTAGTATCTTGACTCCGTATTCCTGCTCAAGAAAGCACAGGCAAGCCCTTTAATTTATAGCTCACTTTAATCTTTATTTATTTATTTATTTTTATAATTTGATAGTATGGATATTGGATTTTGTGCTTGTTTAAAAGTGTTTTTTATTTTTATAACTAATGAAAAAATATAAATTTAATAATTTTTTCAAATAAAATGTGCTTTTAAAATATATAGACAAAAATAAGCTACTTAATTCCTTGAACAGTCCTTTGAATGTGCCAGGCAACTTGGCACGTAACAAAGTTTCTACTATCCCATCTGCAGGCCACTCTTCAGATTTTAAAAAGTCAACTGAACTCCATAGATTTTTTTTTTCAGAAGAAAATAACAAAGGAAGAGACAAAAAAAAAAAAAAAAAAAAAAAACTGTACTCCTCACTGAAATTTCCAACATGACAGCTATCTTTATTCAAAAATGGATTTGTATAAAACAGTAAAAAAAAAAATTCAAATCCAACGGTGTATAGTCATTGGCTTTTGCTGATATTGTAGTAACTCCATAAATCATCTATGCTAGCTGTTATCATTTAACCTTCAAATGTCACCATACCTGGATTAATAATTAATTGGTTAGTGGGCTCTATCCTACTTGTAATTACGTCTCAAACAGAGTTTTAAAAAATAATTAAATAATTAAATTTATTATTATTATTTTGATGTGCTGATGTCAAAAATAATTTTTAAAATAAAAAAATATATTTTTAATATATTTTTAAATAAAAAAAAACTTTAAAAAACAAACATAATCTGTCTTTTTTTAAAAATTATATTTTTTAAAAAATGATAGAGATTACTATCATTTTTCTTTGGCTTTTACAAAAACAGTTTGAAAGGTTTAAGGGCATTTCTATATAGGGTAGGAGACAGTATTCCATTCCAAAAGGCAAAGAAGACAATGATTCAGTGGTTAATCAAGGACTTTAAGGTTACTGCTAAAAGAGTTAACTTTCTGCACTCACAAGTATTGGCTGGAAAATAATTAAAAAAAATAAAAAAAACAAAAGAAATCTATCAATCAAGTTCAGATGCTTGGTTTAATTAAAAAATAAAAAAAAAATTATTTTGATGTATTTTCAAGTGAAAAACACTTTAAAAAACAACCGCAACCACACTCCTAAACAGACAAATATAATATTGATTTTTCTACAATATCAAGGAAAACAATTTCCGCAAAAGAATTTTGTCTAACTGTATGTTTGGTATTGTATCTTTTATTAATTTTTAACATTAACATATTAAAAACTTGTTTTAATGTGTTAAATCAATTAAAACACACCCTGAAAACAAAGTCCTAGATACTTCCAAACCCGCTCGATAAATCTAGCTATTTAAAATTTGAAGCATTTATTACAGCACAAGGACAACATGTAACCGGCAAATTCACAGAAAAAGCCTACCACCGCCACCAATCACGCTCCTGTTTTAGTGCTGAAAACGCCACGCACGCAGACCAACTTAAAATAAAGTAGCAAAAACTGGGAATGGAAATAGAAGAATTTAAATGAAGCAATAAAAACTTTACCTTCTCAAAAAGGCATGGAGAAAAGGACAAGACATGCATACTGCTGAAGTGCAATCGATTGTTGAAAATTTAAAGCAAAACTTACTCCTTGCTCACCTCAAATGTAACGGAGTATAGCCCATCTGCCCTGAACACTTTATACTTTGAGTTCGGCACCCATGAGTGAATCAAACACGTTAGAGATATCCATTGGTTCAAACTCAGTGAGTCGCCCACGAACATTATCTTCTTCCCCCTCCATTTCTCCAAGAAATACAGCCCATTAAACCTGGACACATGACGTATTGCATTATTCCCACCATTAGTGAACATGAGGAGGGCACAAAAGAAGAAAAAAAACATGGTACCTGGGCAAATCACATGCAAAAGGCTGCCATCTGTACTTGAGATAGGAGCTATCATGGCGGCCATACTTTTGACAGTTGAACTGTGGATCTATGAACGGACAATTTGAGTCATAGAGAGGATATTTTGGATCGAAAACCCATTTTCCTCTGAACCAGTTGCACTTGCCAGCCAGTTCTCTAGCATTACTGGTACCATTGCTGAAGCTGAAGCTCTGGGCACTTAGCTTTGAAGCTTCTGTTGCTGTGTGGTAAGATATGAACAAAAACAAAGAGAGAAACATGGGTTTGAAGAACAAGAAAGCCATCTTGATTTATTTTGTTTTCCAATAATTAGAAAATCTGTCGAGAGAAAAAGAAGAGGAGTGAAGAAAAAGTTGTCCCAGACAAGCGTTTATATAATGTATGAGAGAGAAGGAGCGAGAGAGGAGCTAGGGGGGAGCTCTGAGTGGGGAGGGCTTCACATGGAATGTGCCACATTAATATAAGAAAAATATTTGATTTAATTTCTGACAAGAAAAATAAGAAATCTTTGGATGAATTATTTCCACCGTCGCCTGTGGAGATGGATACAATTCGATCCCTTGGCTTTGAAAAATAGGAATCATAACGAGTTTGATTCTGAAATAATGTGAAAAACAAAGAGTTTCTTTTCCGGTAGATGACTCAATGAACTTTTTCATTGTCCCTTTCTAGCTAATTTCCTGGGGTACAAGTTTTTTTTAAGAAAATAAATATTTTTTTTATTCCTATATTTTCTAGTTTTTTTTTTACTATTTGAATAGAGTATTTTTTAAATTCATTTTTTCTATTTAATATTGTTAAGGTATTTTAGTTTTTTTATATATATAAAAGATTGTGATACACATAAAGGAATAAAATTTAATATTTTAAAAAGTCGAGATGAAATTGGTATATATATAATATAGTATGTACTAATTTGTATCTCAACCCTATATTATGAAAGGATTTAAATTTTTTTAAAATATTTAGGTTTGAAATTTTTTTTGATATTATTATTAAACTCAAAAATACAATTGTTTTGAATTAGAGTTTATTTATTTATTTATACAATAAGAAAATAACCCATTTATTTATTTTAGAGTGTTAGTATAAAAGGTCACATTTCATAGAAAATTGGAGTTTAGGTTGGCATTGAAGTCGTGACAAAGTACATCTTTAAATTTACAAGTTTCGTTATAATGTCAGATCTGTCTAACTTTTGTCCTAATTAAGACATCATGGATGACCTCCCGGTATCCAATACTATTTGATTGGCATACCATTTTGCATCTGCTACCGGATTTTGTAGTTCGATTATTTCTCTGTTTTGTTCTTTTTTAAAAAAAAAAAAAAAAAAAGGTCACCAATTGAAACGGAATGGAAGGGAGAAGCTGCACGCTGCTGTAGAGTGAAAATCTAACTAGTTTTAGTGGCGGTTCGATTTTAAGTTTTAAAAAATAATTATTTTTTTATTTTAAATTAATATTTTTTTGATATTTTTATTTGAAAAATAATTTTTAAAAAATAATAATAAAATATTATATTAATATATTTTCAAATAAAAAATATTTTGAAAAATAACCAATATAACCGTTTTAAACCATTTTTTAGAAGCATTGTCCCTTGTTTAAAGTTAAAATGGGTGAGAAAATCCAAACCATCGTGTTGATTTCCAGCCAAGAATTAAAATAACGAGACAGAATAAATGACATTTTGTTTTTTCAATCAATCTCTTTTTTATGTAGTTTATTATTATTACAATCAAATTATTTATATTTTTAACATACATTTATTAAAACCATTCAAAAACATTTAAAACAAACATCAATTTAATATTTTTCAAGTAAAAATTATATTTTTTTAAAAAAAGCACTCTCACGTAGTGCCATTTGAGGTGCGTTTTTAGGTGCCATTTGGTATTGTAGCTGCGAGTGAGGTTCACCCGCAGCCACAATTTTTCTTGTTTGGTTAAGTAAGAAACAAATTTTTTTTTTTGTAGGACCTACCATTTATTAAGGTTGTGCTGTAGATTTATCAAAAGCTATATTTTGTTGCTTCTCCACTGTTCTGGCTACTGTTTCGGCTGGATTGGATCCGATCCAAAGTTAAATGCATTGAATCGGGTTCGACCCGGTTAAAAAAAATTCAATTTTTATTTTTTTAATTGTGTTTTATTCAAAAAATTAGAAGGAGATCGCTTGATGACATAACATTTGTAAAATTTGATTGCAATCCCAATTTTGTTCTTGTCAGGTCCGACCCAGTTAAAAAAAATTCAGTTTTTATTTTTATTTTTAATTGTGTTTTATTCGAAAAATTAGAAATAGATCGCTTGATGACGTAACATTTATAGAATTTGATCGCAATCCCAATTTTATTCTTGTCGGGTCAGACCCAATTAAAAAAAATCAGTTTTTATTTTTATTTTTAATTGTGTTTTATTTGAAAAATTAGAATGAGATCGCTTGATGACGTAACATTTGCAGAATTTGATCGCAATCTCAATTATATTCTTACCGGGTCCGATCCAGTTAAAAAAATTCAGTTTTTATTTTTATTTTTATTTTTAATTGTGTTTTATTCGAAAAATTAGAAGCAGATCGTTTGATGACGTAACATTTGCAGAATTTGATTGCAATCCCAATTTTGTTCTTGACGATATTTTTACATGATATTGTTGAGCGCTTAAGAAACCATGGAAAATATAGTTCTTGTTGGATAGATTTCGTATGTGATGAAATTACACATAGTTTAATGGAATAAGAAAAAATATTTGATATCAATATTATTTATTTCATGATATAAAAACAGTAGTTAAATCTATAATATTTAAATTAAAAACAATCAATATTAATATATATATTTTTAATTATTTTATAACCTCAATTTGAAAAGCATTTTTTTAACCAAATACATTAAATTACTTTTTGTTCAACCTCAATTTCAACTACAGTTTTAACCAAATATATATTTTTCCAAACTAACCTCAACTAAAGAAACTTTTTATAAAATATTTTTTTTCAAACTACAACTACAATTACTATTGCAATACCAAACACAGTGAATCTACCTCTGGTTTGCCAAGGAATTCATGAACAAAGCAGAATTTGGAGTAAGAACTGAATTTAGGCCGAGTTCCAAACTTTTGTTTGATTTTTATTGAATGATTAAGCAGGAAATTATCAAAGAATTACAATTCTCCAAGTCAAGAAAGCCGGCCAAATCCTTCTATGGAGGAGGTACTATTGCCCTTGTCAGTATACCCTACCAAACCCTTTTTGCAGCTTTTTGGAATCGTACTCAAACTCTCATTCGGCTGCCACTATCCACTCAAATTCTCCAATCAGTGTAAAATGTATTGGTAGAGCTCATAATTGGTGCAATATATTGCGGCGATTTAGTGTAGAAAGAAATTTAAGGATCTTAAATTAAGAGTACACATTCGTGTAAAATGGTCTGAAGGGTGGTATCAAATACCACGCATGGGATTTATTTATTTTTTATTTTTGTAAATTAATGTTTTTTATACTTTTTTTAAATAATTTTGATATGCTTATATCAAGAATAAATAAATAAAAATCCAAAAAATATATTTTTAATTGAATTTAAGAAAAAAAAAACAGACTAAATTGGCTGGTAACAGGCTTGAACCAGTTCAATGAGGACTCTTTGAAAAGCTAGTTTTGTAGGGTCACTAAAATGGTCTTGAGTGAGTTGTAGGCCATCGGCTGTGCCCCAAAAAGGGTTTTCTTTTTCTCGTCTTGTTTTGTTTTTACTGACCAAGTTTCGTTTTTCCCCCTTCTGATTAATTTTAAGGTATTTTTTAAAATAAGTTATGTATACATAGAAAATAAATTGTTTACAAAGCAATCTTAAATGCAGACCACTCGATGAAATCAATTTTTTTAAATGCAGATCTAAGATTTGAATTTAAAAAATTAAAGAAAGAGCAAGCTTTCTTAATCATTTGACCTCTCTCTTAGAATTATTAACTAAATCGCGAGGAAAATCTTGTCGAATAAGCCGTGATTCTAGAAAAAAGTGTCCAAATCTCCAAAATAAATTACTTTTTTTTCTACATAATCTTTTGAAATGAGTTGTTTTCTTAATTCACCTCGCTTGTTTGATAAAAATAATACTTCTCACAGATTGTCTAGAATGGAATACACTCCTTTAATCAATAGTTTCATTTAAAAAGAATATATATATATATATATATATATATATATATATATATATATATATTATTTTTGAATAAAACATATCCCATGCATAGCTACGAACAACGAACTTCTTGATGATTTCAATTTTCGGTTTTTAATTTGTACAAAGAAGGAAATTAAATGGTTTGTTCAATGTGGTTGAGGAAGTTAGTAGTGTGGTTAAGGTACATTCAACTCAAGATAAGTTGAATTTATGTAGTGTATGATATCATGGTAATCTGTTATTTTTAAAATGTTTTTTATTTTAAAAGGTATTAAAATAATATATTTTTTTATTTTTTAAAATTTATTTTTGATATTAGGACATCAAAACGATATAAAAATACAAAAAAAATTATTTAAAAAAAAACACAATCATGCCACAAACAACAACTTAATGTTACTAGGGATGAGTTTTTTTTTATTATTATTAACATGAGTGTCCGGATTAACTTGGACGAACCTCGATTAGTCTCACGGATTCTAAAGTTAACAACTATGTAAGCCATCAGTAACCCTAAGATGATTCAAACTCGTAATTATTAGATAATAAATTTAAAATCTAATCAGTGAGCTACCGATTAGAGTTGCGATGAGTTTCCTTTTAATATTAGGTGGTTGTGGTTTTTATTAATAAGGTCAAGATCGATGTAAAGTATATTATTTCCATATGTTTAGAATTGAGCGGCTAGCTGGCTTGCAGAAAGATCATGCTTGACCGGAAAGGAAGGGAGAAATAGTTTTCACTAATACTATGGATTGCAATGAGAAATATCATGCATGGATCGGTGAGTGTTTAACAGCTTTTTATTTATTTATTTATTTATTATTCGAATACATTAACATCTGGAAAAAAAAAAAGAGAAAAGGAAAGAAGATAGTTTCACCAACTGATACAATATTATTAATTTAAGATGTAATTTCTTTTTAATGGTCTCGGATGAGGTGACTTATCTTAACATTCAAGCTTAATTATTTTGGTAGGGTGCTAATTAATGAACGATGTGTGCCCATATAAAAATAAAACGTTTCCACGTGTTGAGAATCGAGATTAACCAAATTTGGTGTCTTAATTATAAAGTAATCCAGGAATCTATTTATTTGAGAAATTTTAAAATACTCAATATTTAATTACCAATACCAATACTAGAAAATTAAAAAATACCAACATAATATTTTGTCGAGATCCAGAGAAGATTTTGTCGGTATTTAAAAAAACCAATGGAAATAATGATGAAATACTACTATCAAAAAATAACTCGTAGAGTTTTTTATTACATCGGTAATTTCATCAATATTTTCAACATCAATAAAATCATCAATAGAATATTCGCTTCTAAATATACACTTTTACCACCTGTTTTTCATCTCCCATCACTGTTTATTTTTTGATAGAAAATTCAGTTGGTGATTTCATCACCGAGTTGCTACACATTCTGTAAGTTTTAATTCATAATCCAATAACTATCAAACACTTTATAAGTGGAAACATGTTTAACCCCTAATTGTTTTCAATTCCAGACAAATTTAATTTTCCCCAAATTCTCAACTAAACCACAAAATTGACAAAAAAAAAATTGATACCCAACTAATAAAATGAATTAATACCCTAATTATTACCGATTACACATTAATTTTAATTTTCCTAAATTTCCAACAAAACCCTATATTGATTAAAAGTAATTGGCACTCAACTAATTATCTATCATTTCTTTAATTCAAACATATTCAAGTAAAATTAATACTTTTAATTATTATCAATTTCACATAAAATTAATTTTCCTTAATTTTTCAACTTAACCATAAAATTGACAAAAACAAATAAATAAACGGTACTCATTAAATTACCCATCATTTCTTCAATTAAATTTGACATGTCAGTAATGCTGATGGAATTGTCGACAAGATTTTTATTTTATTTTAATTTTTTTCATTCGATTTTCATTTCCTTTTGAAATTAATAACCAAAATTTTTCATCGTAATTTTTATCGGTAATTAAACTGTGATAAAACATTTTTCTTTGGTGTTTTTGTTGTTTTTTTCAATTTTCTAGGAATGCACTTCCTTAATGAGTCTACATTAAAAAAGAAAGAAAGAAAGATACCAAGATGAAATTAAAAGAAAAAACATCTAAACCTATTAACAGTTGATAAGAAACACACACATATATTCTACTTGCTGTTTCTCTCTTAGTTTTTATATGTCTATCTCTTTTTTAATGAGTAAATATTTATACTTACTTTTTTAAATATCATAAAATTTCTCATGTCTTTGAGATATCAATAACTAATCCCAAATCTACTTTTTTTTTCTTTTTTTTATTAACGTGAGTGTCCGGATCAATTTACGCGTACCTCGACTAATCCCACGGGCTCTGAAATTAATGACCATGTAAGCCTCTATTGGCCATCATATTAGCAACCACATGGCTCGAACTTGAGATCACAGAGGGAGCAAACCCCTTGGTTCCAAGCTCTTACCACTAAGCCACATTCTAGATGATTATAATTCACATCTACTTTCATACTTGATTTGCAATTTCATTAATTTATGCTCTAGAAAAACCTATTAATATATCTTTAAATATGACATCATTAAAAAATAATCAATCAATTATACCTTTAGTTTGTTCTTAGAAACAAACGGCCATACGGGCAACATGTGATCATTTTAATAGAATTTATAAAAAAAAAAATTCTTTTAAATCAATAAAAATACCTCTCTAGCTAGGAAAAAAAGAAAAGAAAAGTAAGGTTCATGTTCTTTACATTTGATAGTTTCAAAATATATGGAGTTTACTCAAATTTAAATCCCTACACACACATGTGTGTGTATTTTATTAATTTAAAGGAGTATTTTTATTAATTTATATTGAAATTGCTCATATTGCATATGTGATCATCAATTTTAACGAATCATTGTCTCCATGTATATCTCACTCACATAATGATAGCAACGAGTCATTACGCCCCATATATCGCATTTACAACTAATTTATATAAGTTAATTATATTTAATTCATATAGCCATTAGGTCAAAGAGAGGTTAAAGCCACATGGAAATGTAGAGGTTCAAGTAATAGCTAGTTCAAAATATTTTTGGTTTAAAAATATATTAAAATAATATATTTTTAATTTTTAAAAATTATTTTTGATATAAGTACATTAAAATAATTTAAAAATAATTTTTAATAAAAAAATTTAAAATTTTAAAAAAACAAAATTTATGCTGCATTTATAATCCGTCATAATCAACATGTTGCTGATGTTGCCAAATCGACAATCCCCATGTGCTCTCTATTTCACCGTATACTCACTCTTTTCTTCTTCTTCTTCTTTTTTAAGGGTTTAGTACATTTTCAAAGTCATGCTGGAGGAATCCACGCATAGACACGGGTTTAGATCCAAGTTGGTCGGATATCAGGAATGAGAACGACTTGACGTTTTCTATTTTGATGCGATCATTCCATGAATAATGCATGATTCGTTGATATTTCATAGCACTCATAAAAAACAAATACTGCTAAAAAAACCAAAATTGTTCTGCTAAAGGTCACTTGAAATGAAATTTCAGGTTAGAACGCAATGTCAAAGATGAAGGATTTATAGTCAAATTAACAAACAACATATAACAAAAAAACAAAAAACTAAAGACTTAAAAATTCTAAAAATTATAGATAAACTATAAAGAAAATCCCAATCTAATAAATCTTAAATGTCAGCAATTGTCTTTCAATGACATATAAAACTATTTAAATAATAACTTAACTAATCTAACTAATAAAACTTAAATTAAATAAATATCTCAAACCTAATTAGAAAAAGATTCTAAAAATAACATTCAGAACTAATTTAGGGATTAAAGCAACCTCAACAACTTATACTGAGTTGAATATTTATAAAATATTTTTATAGAACACACTTATAAAATTTCAACCATATATAATAGTCAAATTTAAAGTTATGCTAATTTTTATTGGTAAACTCCTTTAACTTGTTTATTTTTTTAAAAAAATTTAAACTTGTCCATCTAGTTTATCAATATATCCGCTAGATATTATATATGAAATTAATAATAATAAGGAAAAAAAAGATACATATACAATATAACAAATCAAAATTGTAAGAAAAATCTCATGTCACTAGTTACAAATAATTAAGCATTTTATTACAATATATTTAACCTAACAGAACCATGGCATTATAATCGTTTGTTTCACCATCAATTCGTAAAATCCTTTTTTTTTTAACTATCAACATAATTTAAGTATTAAATTCAGTTATAAATAATGGTGTACAATTTTAAAAAAAAATCCCTTCACACCATTTGAGCTTAGCCCAAAAGACATGTTTAATCACTATCCATGCTATTTGGGTTCGGCCTAAACAACATGGTTAACATCTCAAGTCATTCGTGGTAACCACAAACACCTTAGCCTAAATGGCTACACCTTGCCATTTGAGTCTAGTCCTCTAGCCTAGGTCTTCTACCTTCACTTATAATTTTTTCCTCTCCCACTTTTATCCATCTTTTTCTCACCAAATAGGCTCTTTAATATGCGTACACTGAACATTCTTTCAAGTCTCGAGGAGTCAGAATACAATGCCATGCACTGCCAGCACCCACAAATCTTTCCATGCTTTTACTAATAAACTCTTTACAAGTACAAACTTTTATGCAAGATTGGCACCGCATTTTCTAGTCAATGGTGACAATATAGACACACCCTACGTTCTATGTAAATTAGGCATCTCCTTTCTCGATCAAAAGCTATTTCCACCCAACATGTCACTAACATTTATCAACCTCTCCACCAATTACATTGATAGACACTATAAGAAAGGGTGGGCACCAACGTTTCCACCAATCAATTATAGCACCACTCTCTATATCCCGAGAAGAGATGACATGACTAAGATTTATAAATTCCTTGGGTCATTAGGTTATAAGTTATGATACTTAATAATTTCACTCTTTAACAATTATTGTTTATATTTTCTCTCAATTCTCTCATGTACCTAATGACTTAAGCATCAAAGAGTTTTTCATTCCACAAGTAACTTGTTTTTCATGAAAACTTTTAGTCATTGTTCAAGCCTATCCAGTAAGCTTAGACACAAAGTGCATAGTAAACCTACACTTTTGGCCCAAATTATAGCTCGTGGAAAATCCATTTTTTTTTTGTGAAGTTTTCTCATGCTTTATCAATGCTATTATCTATGAGAAACTAAAAACAAGCAAGCTCTCACATTTCACCTTTCACCAAAAAATTATTTCTATGACTAACAAAACTCTAGGACAAAGGAGAGTGACAGGTCTCCCCTAAGTCTTCAATAATTCTCTGATTAAGTACAGGTGCTCAATGATGTTATATAAGCGATGCAACTACATCTTCACACTCTTTCTCTTGCACAACAACAAGCTCCTATGTATGCATCGCTAAGTATGCAATAACGACTCTAATTCCCTAAAGAGGCAGGGCAGAATGACATACGAGCGAGTACCGCTTGCACTCCTATGCTTAAAAAGAATTACACCTATTATTCTCACATGAGACATTCCAAACAAGGATTTGGTCACCATCAATCTCCATACGAGTCTCACTCATGCACCCTTCATAGAAAAAACCCAAGCATGAGATGAGATCTATGAATTTATAAGATCTTGAACACAATCCCCACTAAATAGAAAAATCTCCACTTTGCCATAGAATATTGCACACTTGACTCCCCAAATACCGTGTCTCTATAAAGGCTAGCATATAAACATACAAACCCCCGAGAGCACATACAAAATGTGAAAAGAATCTTAGAGCTTATCACACAATACAGTGATGCAATGTGCAAAGTTCTTCCAACAATGCTTTGAAGATCTATGTGTGCATGGTATCATAGTCTATATCTATATCCTCTATTTTCATAATCTTAACTCTAAAATCATCTCTCGCTTTAGCACAAGCATTCTAGCTAAAAAGAGAGTCACCAAACTCTTTGTACAAGAAGTTATTAGTATAAGAGTTTATCTTTGAAACTTCAATGAGAAAATGATTAATGTCAAATGACTCTTGGAACCCATTGTAACCAAAAGTCTTGATTAATAGAGTTTACAACTATTCCTTATAAGAAAAGTTGTATACTCCATCTAATAGAAATCTTCTCGATATTAAATAGGCAATAAAAAATTATATTAAGATGAAAAAAGTTAGCCTGACTTAACAAGGTCAACCATTTTTCCACTTAGTAGAGCCTCCTTAACATCATCAGTCTCCCACTAGAGCATAAAAAAAACCCAAAAACAAATACATGATAACTTGATATTCTCTGAGCTCTTCATCATATCTTTCACCACCACATATGTTGTGGTATATGTGGCCACCACAAGTTCTATTTCTTTACTATGACCATGAGCATGGCACATGAGGAATGACATGCTCTGAAAAAGAGATAGAAAAATTGATCGTCTATGCCTATTAACTTAAGTATTGGAGAGTCTATTGTTTCTTGAGAAACTTGTTTTTTTAAGAAAACCTTCCTGTCACCGGTCATGCCCAACAACCAAAAAGCCTAGACACAAAACTCACATTAAACTTACATGTTTTGGTTTAGGATCGTAGCTTGTAAAAAGTTCATTTTTCTGTGAAGTTTTTTCATCATTTCATCAGCAAACTCACACAAATATCACTGTTTATATATAAAAAACATTAATTCGCATAACTAAAAATTTTAAGGATTTTTATCCCAACCTTTTTCCTCATCTTGCCTACAGGAAAGCTTCCAAAGCATATTTTAATCGAATTTAGTGATAATACGCACACAATACAATAGAAAAAACAAGCTAGCTTCCATAGTTTTCACCCTTTTGAACATACTTTAATGTAATTTATTTTATATCACTATATATTGTGTCTTTTGTGTTGGCTTTGAAGTGTTGCCATATATAGGCCTGCTAAAAAAAAAAACAAAATTATTAGTAAACTATATGGTAAAATCATAAACATGGCTTTTTGTTATTTGTTTCGTTGTCCATGGTATGACAATTCTCTAAGATCGTGATTGGCGCAGCTGTTGTATCACTGTTTTGTTAATTTTTATTTTTTTAATTATTTTTTAAATGGTTTTAATATGTTGATATACAAAATAAATTTTTAAAATAAAATAAAATATTATTTTAATATATTTCTATAAAAAAACACTTTAAAAAACAATATCTCTTTGCGACAACAAACACCACCCTGTTTGGAAGTGTGGTTGCAGTTGTTTTTTAAAGTGTTTTTCACTCAGAAATGTATCAAAATAAAATTTTTTTATTTTTAAAAAATTATTTTTGATATCAGCACATTAAAATGATCTAAAAACACCAAAAAAATATTAATTTAAAATAAAAAAATAAAAAAATTTAAATTTTTTATAAACGTTTTTAAAAAACAAAGGAATTCTTCTTCATGCAAGTTGTCTCATGGATAATCATTCTACTGTGGATGGGTTTGGGGCCCCAATTCTTCAAAGTTTCTTTCATTCTTGCCTGTAATCACAAAATGATTGCTCACATCAAATTTGATAGCTAGCCGCTCTAGATTTGGGTTTGTTTTATTTTTTTTATTAGGGCGTAGCAATTAATTTCAAGGGAGGGGCTTGGAAAATTGACCTTTTTAGTGATGGAATGGAATTTTGCTGATTAAGAGACTTTCCTAAAGCATGGCTTCTTTTTAAATCAACTAATTAATATAATAAAAAATAATTATATCTCCTAAAACATCTTCATGATGGCATGTAGGACCCAAATGTTAAGAAAACATTGTCTTGTGGGGTGTCGATAATGCCGCACCGAAAAGTAATTAGTAATTAGCGCCCATTTACCATCTGCTTTATGTGAAGGCACCAAAGAGGCCAGTGACTGGCCGCCGGGAGGAATGTATTGAACCCTTTTTTGGTAATTAAAACTTGAGAGAAATAGTTGTGTAAAATCAGCTGCCGACTCCATCTTAAACTAAGTTGATCAAGCCATTTTTATACATCATCATGAAGATGTTGGTAATTTGTTTTTTTGAATGTGATCGGAAATATTTTTAAAAATAAAAGAACATATAGAAATGAATTAACTGTGTGTTTAGTATTGTGAAGTGGAATATTTTTAAAAATATTTTTTATTTAAAAATATATCAAAATATTTTTAGTTTTAACATTGATATGTTAAAATCATCTAAAAACACTAAAAAATAAAATTAATTTAATAACTTTATTTTAGGTAAATATAATTTTAAAATATATCCAAATACTCAATATCAAACAAGCAAGAAGACTAGGAATGTTTTTTCCCCGTAAATTAACAATACAAACATCCACTCACGATAAACAACTCGATAATTCATAACACACGTAAACTATATAAAAAAATAACAAAAAACAAATTATTTACAATTTATCGTAAAAACCAACTAATTTTTTATCTAATAAACACCACTCCATTCTACAAGCTTTTTTAGTTTTTGTTATAATACGACGATGAGGAGACAATGATATAAAGGATCAATAAAGAGCTTTGTATTTATCGTAAACCTGAGTGGGAAGAACATAAGAAAAATATCGAAGCTTCGGTTGAAAGGTAAGTGGCTTCCAATGGGTCATAGTGTATGATGCTGCAAATGGCCGGTCCGGCCACTTGAGTGTATTGTAGCAGCAGCCCTAGTAATAATTTGATTTTGCCTTACTCTGTTCTTGAATATCACGATGCCATGCGTTTTTAGGAGGCCAATTGATTAATATTTTGAAATAATATTTTTTTTAATTTTTAAAATTTATTTTTAACATCAACACATTAAAACAATCTAAAAATACCAAAATTTTAATTTGAAATAAAAAAACTTTTAAAAAATTCAACCCTTTTCAAAAAAATCTTTTAAAATGCAAAAACAATTCTATTAGTCGTTGTATCTTTAGAAAAAAAAAATCATGTCATATCAATTACACCATGACATCAATGGGCTTGAGCCCACCTATTAAATAAAGGCCAGTTTCTAATTGTACCTTTGTGCTAGTTTATTCCTGTATTCAAGTGGTGATGGATTTTGAAGTTTCAACTTTCATAATGCAATGATGAAAGTCAAACGACTTTACGAGACAGAAAGGACAAAGCCCACTCACTGTCAAACGGGTTGGTAAAGGACATCCGGGTCCAGAAGAATGCAGCTGGACCTGCCCTGAAATGGTGGCACGTGGAGGAAAGTGGAAGTTCTGTAGCCGGAAAGCTCCTTCTGGGTTCATTTTGATTAACAGGCTTGCTCCATGCCTTTCAAGTTTCAACAGACCACAGTTAAGCATGTTGGGCTGGGCCTTTTGAGAAGGCCGGGCCTCCTTCAGAAGAGTGACATGGGTTGTACAAAGTCCATCTTAAAATGAGGAATTATTCTGCTCCTCTCCCACATAAATGAAAATTGATCGTCAATAATTTTATATATGAAAAGAAGCACAACTTGGGATATACATCATATATATATAAATAATTTATATATATATATATATTTGGAAAATTAATTCTTACAAAAACTAAACGAGAATAGTTTGATGGCTAGTTTGTTGGGTTATGTAAATAAATAAAATAAAAAACATTAATCATAGCATAATTCATAAATTCACCTCCAAGAGAGATTCTTACAAAGCTTTTTTACACATGAAAATACATATACATGGTACAAGGATTGTGCCTCGAAACCATGGGTATATGCCCTACCCTTAGGCGGTTGGGTAAGAAGAGTCTATCGCTATGCCACATAGATCTTCTTCGGCTTCGTGTGTCTCTCGCATCCTTATGTATCCTTCCTCGCCTGAGCCTAGTGCCCCATGAATTCTTGACAAGCCGTATTTGGTACCGTCTTGGTTTCTCCATAGCCAACCGCCGTAACACCGTGGTCCAACCGAGTTCCACACTTCGTCCTCCGAAAACACCGCTTGAATAGAATTAAAAGTCGGATCCTCCCGCATCAATGGAAACAGAAATTGGCTGATTGGCCACGGCCTTCAACAATGTTGCCTCACTTGTTAGCGGAATACTTTCATAGCCGTTATGTTGGCTATGCGGGATGCCTTCTTTTTTGAGTTACAAGTCCCATCACCGCCTGGTAAGGGTAGTTAACTTCAGTTGTGATGCCATGGTTCTTGATTATGAATTGAAAACCATCTTCCATGAGACCACCCTCACATCCTTGATCCTCACCCTAGGTGTCGCAGTCTACAAGCTCTTGCTCAGATAGGGAGACCAATTTACCCGTGGTGAGTTGATTGATGCCCTCGCAGCCGCTACGGTGGAAAAGGCCCAAGAATTACTGTTTTCGTTACAAATAAAATCAGCATCAATGATGACATTAATTCATGAACATGTAAGATCTAGTATTTAGCATAAAATCGGGGGGAAGGGGGCAATGCTTGGTGCAAGATTAAAGCTTACCACACCGGCCCCGGTCCTTGATAGGAGTAACGACACCTTTCTTTCTCCAATCCATGGTAGCGGGAACAACAAGAACATTTTCATACTTGAATGATGTTACTTTCATTGGCCTTGTCCGAAGTGGCCTCCTATAACCATTACGGGCGACCTTGAGCTCTTCATTGGTCAAGTCTGCAAATTTATTAACACTTAGCTTATACGGTTTGTTTTCAGCAGTATTGAGTGATTCTACGTATTCAACATTGTCCTTGAATATCTCGAACCGTCTTTTTTTCTCTCAGTATCTGCATAGACCTTTCCATAAGTTGCCATCCATTGCTCATGCCTGGCAGACATGGATGGCTCTTGGAGCTCTCGAGAAGTAACTTGGCATGCCCACGTTCCTAAAATGAGGAAGATTGCAAAGAAACATTTCCTTTTGCATATCGAAACCATGGTTATCTATATTATGTATAAAACTTGTGTTAATTTGAAATAAATTAGCTGCACATACACAGCCGATCTCTATATATAGCATGCCAATGTTCCTATTTGATTGCGTTATCCACCGTTTTGGAAAATGAAGACATCTCTCGATGCCTAGACTAACCGGGAAATTGCATATGATTTAGAAGGCCAGGTGGTGTTCCGTGCAATATGCTCTGTTTTTTATAGTACAAAACTACACGAACTTGAAGAAAATGTTTTGCGGTGATGTATTTATTCATTACAATATTATAGTTGAGTCTTCAGTTTTGGCAGGATCTTGGAATCTTCATTATCTGTGTTTAAACTAGCAATAAAATCTTTTATTTTTTCTAAAGATCTCGTGTTCTGGCCTTTTATAAGAAAAAAAAAAGAACATGTTCAAATTCTTAGGTAGCTTATTATTTTTTGCGTTGATGTATTGATTTGAAGGGCTCCTACATTGAATTGAATAGTTGATTAATTAAATGAAGAGGTTGTTTGTGATTTAACAGTCTGCATGAGTACTTGAACCATGTTGGCGTTAGCTGTCAAAGTAGAGAAATTAGAGCAAGAATAGGACACTGTTACGTAAAGGAAATCCGAAACCTTTATTTCCGCAATAGAGATTGTATTGAATAGGAAAACTAAAATCCTTCTTTGTATAAAACCTGGAGGTACTCTGTTACGTAGGTTAAGCAATATTGAGAAGAATAAAGAAGAAACTTACAGACTTCTAAAGTTAACATGGTATCAGAGCGGCGGGTTCTTAAGACCTCTGCTCAACCCACCTTGTGACCAGAAAAAACACTCAAACAGCCTAGACTCCATGGCAGAACCAACAGAACTGATGGAACACCTCAACCCCCAGACCGAATCAATCCTTACCAGCCTGACGACCAAGATGACAGAAGTTCTTTCTAGATCACAGACCTCCCAACACCCACCACCTGCTAATTCTTCGACTACTCCAATCGGCATCAAATTGAATGACTCAAATTTTGCCTTATGGTCCCAAGTTGTTGAGATGTATATCTCTCCGGCAAAGACAAGTTGGGATATATTAATGGAGACTTTCCTCGGCCTCCGTAAACCGACCTAACCTTCGAAGATGGCGAATCGAGAATGCCATCGTCAAGGGCCGGGCTGATTAATTCAATGGAACCTTCCCTAGTTGCTAATTTTATTCGCTTCCCTACCGCAAAACAAGTGTGGGATTCTCGTTGCTACAACCTATTTTGATGGGACGATACGTCTCGGGTTTATGACCTCCGCCGTCGTGTGACTCGGATGAAACAAGCTGGCAGATCCATTGAAAAATACTATAATAATCTTCAAGGCTTATGGCGAGAAATAGATTTTTGGCGTCCTAATCCAATGGATTGTGTTATGGACATTCAGAAATACAATTTAATCTTGCAGGAAGATCGAGTGTATACCTTCCTTGATGGATTGGATGACCGGCTGGACAAGACCATGAGCGATGTACTTCAGCTAAAACCATTCCCTATAGTGGAGCAGGCTTATGCTCATGTCAGAAGGGAAGAAATAAGGCAGACAGTAATGACTTCAGGGGCCGAGAGTGCTCCTAGAATGGTTATGAATTCCAAAGGACTCAAGGCAGGACGCCACCACACTCCAATGAAGACAGGTTTTTTCTCCTTGAACAATGACAGACCAAATCCATCTAAAAAAATGTCGGCTCCATCAGATGGAATGAAGTGCACTCACTGTGGCAATGCCAAACATACCTGTGAAACCTGCTTTAAGTTACATGGATAACCAGATTGGTGGCATGAACTTCAAACAAGAAAGAAACAAGACACTCCTAATAGCAGCACAGGGAGAGCTGCTATAGCCACTGGGGAACCTTCATTATCACTCACCTCCCACGCAGAAACCACACATAATTCAGGTAACAATAGTAACGTTCTTCATAGCTCTACTCACAATGCTGATGACAACTGGATTCTTGACTCTGGGGCTACAGACCACATGACATTTGACTCCAATGATTTTTCCCATACCACTCTGCCAAGACGAAGTCATATTGCTACTGCTAATGGGGTCCCTTGTCAAGTTACAGGGGTTGGAACTGTGACTCTATCTCCCTCTTTATCCTTACCTCATACGTTACTTGTTCTATCCCTTTCCCAAAAACTAATGTCTGTCAGCCAAGTTACTGCTGATCTCAATTGTGTGGTATTAATATACTCTACATTTTGTCTCCTTCAGGATATTCTCACCAAGGAGATCATTGGGCGTGGTACTAAGAGGGGGGGATTATACTATGTTGATGACCTCAGTTCAGGCAGAGCAAACCTCATGGATCATGCGGTTAGCAAGAAAGAACAACATATTTGGTTATGGCATCATCGCTTAGGACATCCTTCAATTGGTTATTTGAAGCACTTATTTCCAGATTTATTTTCCAATGGAATGCATTCAAACTTTACGTGTAATACTTGCATTATAGCAAAGAGTCATAGGGTTTCATATCCTGTGAGCATAAATAAAAGCACAATTCCATTTGCATTGATACACTCTGATGTATGGGGACCTTCCCCTATTACTACTACTTCTGGACATCGTTGGTTTGTGATTTTTGTAGATGATTGCACTCGAATGACATGGCTGTACTTACTGAAACACAAGAATGAAGTAATTAGTGTGTTCAAATCCTTCCATATCATGGTTCAGACTCAATTTTCTACGAAGATTCAGGTCCTTCGTTCTGACAATGGAGGGGAATATGTTAATCAGCAGTTTCGAGCACACTTTCAGAATCATGGTCTTCTTCATGAGACCTCATGTGCTCAGACCCCACAACAAAATGGCCTTGTTGAAAGAAAGAACCGACATATCTTAGAAACTGTACGTGCTTTATTAATCGAGGCACATGTGCCTAGTCATTATTGGACTGATGTTGTCACTACAGTCGTGCACTTGCTGAACCGTATGCTTGCTAAGGTATTAACGTTTCAGACTCCTTTAAAGGTTCTATCTGACCATGTCCCATTGCCTACTGTGTTGTTGCTCCCTCCCCGTATTTTTGGTTGCGTTGCATTTGTACGCCTTCATAAGAATCAGAGATCTAAGTTGGATCCTTGTGCAGTCCAATGCCTGTTCTTGGGGTATGGAGTACATAAAAAAGGATATTGCTGCCTTGATCCCACCACCAAACGCACCTACACTACCATGGATGTCACATTCTTAGAATCTGACACCTTTTTCCCATTACTAGCATTCATTTCCACTCTTCAGGGGGAGCACCGTGATGAAGAGCCGAATTGGTTGGGAGGACAACAGCACCTACTGGGCAGTGAAAGGCTGTCAAGACAACAACACCTACTAGCAGTGAAGGGCTGGATGTCGGAAGCAATCCAATGTATCTGCATAGTGAAGCTGAAAAAATTGAGCCGAAGGATCAGGGTACTTTAGTGGTTCCTCTGGATCCAAGAGATGAGTCCGTTTCAGTGATAAATGCAGAATCTGACGATGACTTTCCCCACTTCTTAGTACCTGACCCCGACAACCCTCCTCTTGAGAATAATCCTGAGATAAGTTCTCCTACTACACCTCTACACACTAATGTCATGGATAAATCTGCCAGTCATGTTCTACCTTACAGACACAATCGGGGTAAGCCATTAAACAGGTACTGTCCAGACATAGAAGACAGACGTTCCAGATATCCAATCACCAACTATGTGTCTACACAACGGTTATCTGGACCCCTGAGAGCATTTGCACACACCTTGTCCTCGTGTAAAATACCTGGCAACGTTGAAGAAGCCTTGACAGATCCACACTGGGCTAACGTTATAAAGGAAGAACTGGAGGCGTTGCAGAAAAATAAAACATGGGCACTGGTGGAACTACCTGAAGGGAAGAAGACCGTGGGGTGTAAGTGGATTTTCTCCACTAAATACAAAGCAGATGGCTCCATCGATCGACACAAGGCAAGACTGGTGGCAAAGGGGTATACACAGACATATGGCATAGATTATCAAGAACTTTCTCACCCGTAGCCAAACTAAATACCGTTAGAGTCTTGCTATCTCCCGCAAGCAAATTTAGATTGGCCACCGCACCAACTTGATGTAAAAAATGCCTTCCTCCATGGTGATCTTGAGGAGGAAGTTTATATGGACATTCCGCCAGGATGCTTGTCTTCCGCAGAGGCACGAGTGGTATGTAAGCTACAACGAGCATTGTATGGATTAAAACAGTCACCCCGTCATGGTTTGGTCGGTTTAGTTCAGCTATGAGAAAATATGGGTTTCAACAAAGCAACTCGGATCATACACTCTTCCTAAAACATCGACTGGGGAAGGTAACTGCTCTAATAGTTTATGTAGACGACATAATTGTTACAGGAGATGATGCAGAAGAAATATCCAGACTCCAAAAACAATTGTCAACCGAATTTGAAATGAAGGACCTAGAGGGGCTCAAATATTTTCTTGGGATTGAAGTGGCCAGGTCAAGACAAGGCATATTCCTTTCTCAAAGGAAATATGTACTAGACTTGCTGACAGAAGTGGGGTTACTGGAATGTAAACCAGCTGATACTCCTATTGTTCAGAATCACAAACTTGGAGAGTATACAGATCAGGTGCTAGCAAACAAAGAGAGGTATCAACGGTTAGTGGGTAAACTTATCTATTTATCTCATACCCGCCCAGATATTGCTTACGCTGTAAGAGTAGTGAGTCAGTTCATGCACTGTCCTAGTGAAGACCATATGGATGCTATAATTCGGATTCTACGCTACTTAAAGTCCTTTCCTGGAAAGGGACTTATGTTCTCAAAAAATAATCAAGCTCTTGTTGATGGATACACGAATGCTGACTGGGTAGGAAATGTTTCTAATAGGAAATCCACATCCGGCTACTTTACATTCGTAGGAGGCAACTTTGTTACATGGAGAAGCAAGAAGCAAAAGGTAGTGGCTTTATCCAGCGCTAAAGTTGAATTTCGAGGAATGGCTAAGGGTCTTTGTGAGCTTCTTTGGCTTAGAAGGTTGCTCACGGAGATTGGTATTGCTCCTAGCTCTTAAATGAATTTGTTTTGTGATAACAAGGTAGCCATTGACATCTCCTACAATCCTGTCCAGCATGACCGCACTAAACACGTTGAGGTGGATCGACATTTTATTAAACAGAACCTGGATGAAAAAATTATTCGGTTTCCTTTCGTCAAATCAGAAGACCAATTTGCGGATATACTTACAAAGGAGTGTCCTCTAAAATCTTCCACAGCTCACTTGACAAGTTGGGCATAAGAGATATATAAGCACCAACTTGAGGGGGAGTGTTGGTGTGAGCTGTCAAAGTA
This sequence comes from Populus x sibirica, assembly GCA_019202695.1. Lineage (NCBI taxonomy): Eukaryota > Viridiplantae > Streptophyta > Magnoliopsida > Malpighiales > Salicaceae > Populus > Populus x sibirica. The sequence goes on from JAGMVL010000317.1 coordinate 1,076,945, forward strand.
GAGAAATTAGAGCAAGAATAGGACACTGTTACGTAAAGGAAATCCCATATGTTAAGGGAAACCTTTATTTCCGCAATAAAAATTGTATTGAATAGGAAAACTAAAATCCTTCTCTATATAAAACCTGAAGGTACTCTGTTACGTAGGTTAAGTAATATAGAGAAAAGAATAAAGAAGAAACTTACAGACTTCTAAAGTTAACAAACCAGAGGTCCTGCCATCTAATGACCTTTGTCGAAATTGTTTTTCTTAATATGTCCAAAGAAAGCTCAAGAGCAATTCATGAAAAATATCATCAAATTCTGTTGGTTAATTTTGGGAATGCTGTCCGAACATACTATAGAAAGTAACTAGTATATTTGCCGGTATCTGCTATGAGTAGGATTTTAAAAAAAAATTAAATAAATATTCAATACGGAAGATTTTTTTTTACAATATTATTTAATTCAATCAAGCTGTTCGATCTTGAAACCTACCAATCCGGTTTCTTACCTAGCTCGAGTTTCAAATTAAACTGTGTGTGAGCTGATCCAAAGTGAATTATTCAATTTAATGGGTTTAAAGACAATTTAGATGACCAGTAAAATCATGACATAATTTTTAAAAAAACCTTTTAGATGATAATTGTTTTTTTATATTGAGACGTTGCGTATTCGATGAACCGCAGTCACCCTACAACCTGAGTCATGGACTTCGATAGGTTTAATAACTTTGTTATTTTTGTAAATTATTTTTATTTAATTTTATGATAACATTAAATGCTTTCAAAATTGAGCATCTACCCTAAAAAAATATTTATTTGAAATCATGATAACCCTATAGAAAGTAGAAAAAAATAAACCATAAATTATATTTTTCAATCAATCCAATATTGAATAAGAGTGAAATAAAAAAAAGCAATTAGAAAAATTAAAGGACCAGAAATAAAATAAAAAAAACATACCAGCTTTAAAGGGTAAACCCACTAAACCCGTGAATTGGGTAACCCGGATCAACACGTCAAACCCACAACCCGGATAATGGACTTTATTGGTATTAATAACTTTTTTTCTAAACTATTGTTTATTTAATTATCTGATAACAAAAATAGATGATTGCAAAATCGAGCGTCAAACCAATACGGAGATTTTTTTTAAGACTATAATAATCTCATAGAAAAAAAAATGAAACAAATTATGAAACTCAGTTCTCAATCAGTCTAATATCAAAGGATGAAATTGAAAAAAATAATTTTATAAAAAAAGAAAGAAATAAGTTAAACTCGCCATACATGTCAACTGGCACATGAACTTTCTAAAATTGAATATTATGTTTTTTTTCCGAAGTTATTTTTTTAACTATATGATAAAAAGAAAAATAGACAATCACATAATCGAGTTCAATTAGAAAAAAGAAACCCGTAAATAGGGGCAACCAATACTATCTCGTCAAACTCACAAACCGGGTTATTGACTCCATAAAGTTCAATAACCTAGTTATTTTTTAAATTATTTTTTATTTAACTAAATTTTTTTAAAAATAAACCATATTGCGATACTAGGGTATTTTTCTAATACCAACCCGATGCTGAGATATTCTTTTGATAGTGAAATAACCATATAAAGGCAAATTAAAATAAATTATCTACTCTAAATCCCCATAAACACATCATATAAGGACTAAATTAAAAAAAAAAATCAATAATCAAAGAAAAAAAGGAGTCAAAATGCACAAAAAAATAACATTTTGCTAATTACTATTGTAATCCACAATGCTACCCCACACCTTTTAGCTTTATTTATAATAAACAAGTTAAAAGAATATGAAAATTTTTTGTGAAACTAAATTATATCAAAGAATTATCTCAACTCAAAAGCTTAAGCTATTAGATGAGTTTACAAAATATGATTTATAGAATTCTCTAACACACTCCCTCAAGTGAAAGCGGCTTGAAACTTGCAGAGCTCCACACTACCCTGCGTTTAATTTTTATAAAAAAGGATGAGGGTGGCGAGAGTTGAACTCATGACTACTTGGTCAACAAAACTCTGATACCTTGTCAAAGAACTTTCTCAACCAAAAAACTTAAGCTAGTAGGTGAGACTCTAAGCAAAATTCTCAATCATCTAGAATTACAAAATAAAACAAATTGAAATAAAAATAATAAAGACTGAATCTTGCATAAAAATTAAATGAAATAATATAATAAGGGATGAAGTTGAAAAATTAACAAAAAAAACCAAGAATATGATAAAAACAAAAAACAAAAAAATAGCAATCAAAAGAATGAAGACCAATTATGATAGATGAAAAAAATCAAAGGATGAAATAAAAAACAACTTTAATTTTACAAATTATTTCAAATAAAATAAATAATTAAAAAATAGACTAACTCTGAAGAAAAATTGAATTGTGTGGGGAAAATAGAGAGAAAAGTTGAGGAGAAGAGAGAGAAAAAAATCATAGAAGTCAAACCGGAGGTAGATCATCCACATGCATTGCCCAAGCATGGAGGGTACACCAAGAAGATTTCAATGCAACCCTAAAAGTTGGTGTTTGATTGTCAAGCGACGCTGCACTAGCTACCTAAAGTGGGTGGGCACCACCCACGCATGAAATGTATATGTTAGCCACTTTTCATAATAATATTTATATTTATTAAAATATTACATGGCCTTTCAATGCACTTGATTATAAAAACAAAAACCATAATTAATATATGAAATAACTTTTGAAAACTAGTTTAGTAAATTTTACTTTAGGGGTACTTATCATTTTACAATTTTTTAAAAAAGTGGAAAAGACTAAAATGTTCTTGGATACCAATTTATTTTTTTTACTCTTAAGAGTAATCAAGTCATTTTACCGTGTTAAAATAATAATCTACACTGTGAATCTCGGTACACAGTAAAGCAATAATCCATTTTTGTTTTTTAAATGAATATGAATATGAATGACACCAGATATTTTTTTTTTGTTTTTACCCGGGTATCCTCACACCTTTTCATAGGGTAAGAGTAGTCTCTTTCGGGGTTCATGACTTCCCCTCCCAATAAGTACGCTTCCTGGGGATCAAACTTGTCTTCTCACCCTTGCAATGATATAACAGTGCATTAACCGCTAGACCAACACTTCATTGATAAACCAGACAATATTGGTAAACATATTCATTCACACATCACAGATTTTACAGGGAATTTTTGCACGCTAGAGGATAAACATATTGACAAGGAGTGTGCCACAGATCTAGACCATGGCTATATATTTAGGCAGTTGGATAAGAAGAGTCCATCGCTATGCCACAGAGACCTTCTTCGGCTTATGTGTCTCTCTGCATCCTTATGTATCCTTCCTCGCCCCGCCTAGTGCCCCATGAATTCTTGACAAGCCAATATTTGGTACCATCACTAGTTTCTCCATAGCCAACCGCCGTAACACCGTGGTCCTACTCGGTTCCACACTCGTCCCGTGAAAACACCACTTGAATATAATTGAAAGTCGAGCCTCCCGCATCAATGGAAATGGAAATTGGCCGATCGGCCACAGCCTTCAACAATGCTCGCCTCACTGTTAGCCGGAACACTTTCATAGCCAGTTATCTTGGCTATGCGGGATGCCTCCTTTTTTGAGTTGCAAGTCCCATCACCTTTACCGGTAAGGGTAGTTAGCTTCGGTTGTGATGCCATGGTTCTTGATTATGAAATCAAAACCATCTTCCATGAGACCACCCTCACAGCCTTGATCCTCACCTTGGGTGTCGCAGTCTACAAGCTCTTGCTCAGATAGGGAGACCAATTTACCTGTGGTGAGTTGATTGATGCCCTCGGTAGCTGCTACGGTGGAAAAGGCCCAAAGAAACCGCCTATTTTCGTTCCAAAAAATCAGCATCAATGATAACATTTATACATATATAGGCAAGATGTAGTATTTAGCATAAAATCGGGGGCGGGGGGGCAATGCTTGGTGCGAGTGATAAAGCTTACCACACCGGCCTTGGTCCTTAATAGGAGTAACAACACCTTTCTTTCTCCAGTCCATGGTAGCGAGAACAGCAGTAACATTTTCATACTTGAATGATGTTACTTTCATTGGCCGTGTCTGAAGTGGCCTCCTATAACCATTACGGGCGACCTTGAGCTCTTCATTGGTTAGGTCTGTAAATTTATTAACACTTAGCTTTTACGGTTTGTTTCTAGCAGTATTGAATGATTCTATGTATTCAACATTGTCTTTGAATATCTCGAACCGTCTTTCTTTCTCTCAAAGACATCTGCATAGACCTTTTTAAAAGTTGCCATCCATTGCTCATGCCCGGCAGACATGGATGGCTCTTGGAGCTCCCGAGATGCTACTTCATAAGCCCACATTCCCAAAATGAGGATGAATGCGAAGAAACATTGCCTTTTGCATATCGAAACCATGGTTTATCTAGATGATGTAGTTAATCTGCTTGAACTAGAAATGAATGAGCTGCACATACGCAGAAAACCTCTATATATAGTATGTTAATGTTCCTGTTTGATTGCTTTATGAATCTATATGCACTTGTTTAGGAAGATGAAGAGACCTCCCGTGCTTAGATCAACCGGCAAATTGCATTTGATTTAGATGGTCTGGTAGTAGTGTACCGTGCATTCTGCTCTGATATATGGCTAAATATTTTCCTTTATTGAGGCAAAGTAAAAAAAAAAAAAACTATTTAAAATAATAAATTGCTAATCCGATTAGAAAAAAAAAGGAAAGACCGCCTACTGAAATATCTCTCTATTGCTTTTCAGACTATAAGACGGACATTACTTCCTTCAAGAAACCGAAGCAATCAAAATATTTTTCCGAGTCGCAAACGGAAGACAAGATCCCTATATATTTACTCAACCAGCCTTACAATTCTCTATCCAAAAACAATTCCTTCCCCGTGCTCCGTAGTCTCTAGTCATCACCGATCTTTCTTCTTTCAAGCCTTTTTGTTGCATAAACATGGCCCGTTCTGTGATTTTTCTGGTCGCCATCTTTCTTTCTTTCTGCACATTGTCATGCATAGCACAACAACAACCATGCACGACCTATAAATTTTCAAACAACAAACAGTTCTCTTCTTGCAGCGACTTGCCTGTTTTGAGTTCCTCTCTTCACTGGAACTACCATCCATTATCCAAGCGAGTTGAGGTTGCCTTCGGGCATACCGGCGTGACCGATCGCAGATGGATTGCTTGGGCTATCAATCCAACTTCGGGAGGGATGATTGGTTCCCAAGCAATCGTTTCCTTTTCGAGAACGGATGGAAGTCTTCATTGTCTATACTTCGCCTATAACAAGTTATGGAACGCGATTGGAACAAGGAAATCTTAGCTTTCTTGTCTTGGACTTGTCTCGCTACTAATCGGAACAATGAGATGATAATCTATGCAAGCTTAGAGCTCCATGGAAACATCAGACACGTCAATCATCTCGGAAAGTAGGCCCAATGTCCGAAAACACTCCAATGATGCATAGTGTTGCTCCATCCAGTCCCAACATTAAATCCATGGGGAGTTTGGACTTCCTTTCAGGGAGGATTAAAGCGACAAGAAGTTCTTCAACAACACCGAAAAATGTCCATGGAATATTGAACACAGAAGTGGGGTATTCTAATGCATGTTGGGGCCGTCATTGCAAGATACTTGAAAAGGTTCGAATCTGCAGGCCCTTTATGGTTCTACTTGCATGTCGGTTGTCAACTGCTGACCTATATTCTTGGTGGTCTGTCTGGATTTGGGACTGGAATATTTCTTGGCATAAGGTCTCATGGAATTGAACATAGCTGTCACAAAATCATTGGCGTCCTCTTTCTGTCTTGCATTGCAAGCAGGTGTTTGGTTGTCCGGTCGACCTCGACAAAGATAGCAAGTATCGTCCGTTCTTCAACCTGGTTCCACTTCCTGGCGGGTTGCTCAACACTTATCCTAAGCATATTTAACATATACAAAGGATTTGACATATTGCACGCCGCAAGATTTTGGAGGCTTACCTACAGTGGCATAATACTAACTTTGCTACTGGTCACGCTACTATTGGAAATATGCACAAGATGGTGCTTGCCGATAACTAAGCGTTCGATGTCAAATACCGTGGACAAAAACACATCCACCGTCACCGCAGTAGCTGCAATGAAGGTTTAGATTTGGGATGCGTAATGCTGCATTGGAACATGCGAAAAAGAGGAACTTATTGCAGGTGGTTAAGGAGCGCTGCTAGTGTGGACGTTCTGATGGAAAATATTTGATCTATACTGTTTTTAATTATCCAGAAACTAGTTTTTATTTTTAATATTCTTGTTTAACAACTACCTTTTATATTGAATAATTATTAATTGAATCCCTTTATACCGATTCTATTAAGCTTGGGATCACTATTTGTTTTTCCTACTCGCTATCCCATACCTTGTACCGATCTTCTATGTTGGACATCCTCATCGAAGTTATCTTTATAATGCTCATGTGGTGGTGCCCTTTAATATTTTCTTCGTAGAATACATTTCCACTTGAGGAATGTGATTAATACAGGGTTAGAGAAGGTAGAGAATTTAGCTTATTGGTATTGTTTAGCAGATCAAGTAATGAAATGAAGAGTGAGGGTGTTGGACTAGGAAAGCAAGAGGATGTTTTTGATGGATTCCTTTTGACTTTCCTTGGTATTAAACCCGTTCTTTTGTGGTATTAGAGCCGGGATAGCTGCATTGCGGAGAATCCGACAACGCAGTTGTGAGGAAAATTGGCACTAGGATATTGTTGAGGGAGGAATGCAAAGTGGTTATAGAGGTGGGATGAAGGGGATGATAATGGGTCATACAATTTCGGAAGCCGGGAACAATGGGGTTTATTATAATGGAACATTTGAGATTAATGTGGAATGTCAAAAGATGTATAATGAGTTGCCTGACGTTTTGGAGATCAACAGGAATTCGAGTTATGAGATCTGTCATCAAAACCTTGGTATCGGGAAAAAAAACAGAGCAATTTCTTCTATGGGTTCTTTTGTCTCGATAAGATCCGATGGATTTTGGGGTTTTAATTATTTTGTAGTTTTGATGGAGGTTTATGTAGGGCTTGTAAGATTTCAAAAGAAAAGAAGTTCATATCTTGATGTTTAGATTGCTTCCAAACAAAAAGTTGCTCGGAGTTTTTGTCTTGTTCCTGCAATTTTTCAAGCGAAAATGCAATTGGTTGCTCGCCAAGAACAAGAAGAGCAAGGTAGAAAATTGTTGCAACTAGTGGCTACATGTCTGTCTCTTCTTAATAACACGATCCGATAGCCATGACATTATAAATACGATGCTCTAACCTCGAGATAAGCGGGCTCACATAACGGAAAGTGCACATGCATAGGATTTAGTTTGGCCGAGGATCTCGTTATATATTGAAGTTGGGAAGTTCCTTTCCAAATATCCCCTTCCGTACTTGCCGTGTCGTTTAAGTAGCCGTGTTTGGCGTGCACCATGGAATTGGTATCAAATCAACCTTTTGTCATGTCTGGCATGAGTTTGCGGCTCGCACCATCTCCATGCTCTCAAGAGACCAGTCAAAATGTGTTAGCTTTCCACTTGAGGTATTGGCCTAGTGGTTGTAGGGACTTGTTCCCTTTCTCTGCATCCGGGTTCGAACCTCTCTGTGCACGCCTGTCACCCCCGCGGTGCCTTACATGCTCACTGGGTTTGCAGGATGTTCAGTGGGCCGTGGGATTAGTTGTGGTGCGCAAGCTGGCACGGACACCCATGTAAATAATAATAAAAAAAAATGTTAGCTTTATTGTTATTGGATTAGTTTACACTCTAACGCTGAATTCATCAAGCAATGTCTCATGGGGCATCCAATTTGAAAGGAAAGGGGATTAGTTACAGAGCTTTTGGCATTTCCCACTGTGCATAGCCTATCTAAATGTGTTTTTATGGTACAAGACAAAAAAAAAAACTATAGGAAATGTTAATGTGCGCAAACAAACTTACATGAATATGAATATTAAGGCTCTGTTTGTTTTGCATTGTGTATTACCTTTTAATATTATAGTTTTTTTTCTTAATACATTATTATTTTTTTAATGATAGGGAATTCTTGAACCCAATGGAGAATAAGATTATTTGCTTCGTCCCGTCGTTAATGAATATAGAAACAGAGTGACGAAGTTCAATGATTGTTTGAAGATGTTGTAAATAAATATTTTTGAAATAAATGAAACTTTAATAGCAGAAGGACAAAATAATTGTGAAGTTGATTCGTGTAATATGAAATTCTAAAATAACATCTAAAAAATAAAATGAATTAAATATTAATTGAAAGTTTGATATTTTTAAGAAATTTAATTATTTTAATTTCAGCGTAAATAAAATGAGATAAAAAGTAAGAGAGACACGCATAATATATAGTGCTTCAGATAATCATCTATTCCACCCTTTGAATCTTCATTTTATTATTCAATATCAATTCACAATACAATCTTTTTAATGAGTGAGACCTTACTAAGACACCAATCTTTTTACATGATTAATATTAAAAAACCTTTTACTCCCAATCTTTTTTAATAATAAAGATTAAATTTTTCAATGACTCACACCCACTACTTTCCATACATTTTCATAATAAAAAAGATTACAATAAAGTTGGGCTCGATGAAAGTAATTTAGGTTAATATTATGAAATTGTTTAAAATTTTGAAAAGATTATGAAGATAATAAAAAAAATTTAAAAAGAGAATTTATAAACATCAAGTGTTATTTCACCTCAAATGAAAATGTGGTATATATAAGTGAATAAATCACACATGTTACTCACATAAGCAAATACGAGTCGAATATTTTGAAATTTTTGGAGCCTTCTTCTTCTTATTAGGAACGAATATATCACCATTATTAAAGAAAAATAGTTGTGACAAAAGCTTAAATTAGTTAAAAAGTGCAAGAGCTCACTAATAAAGTCTTGTACCAAAAAACAAAAAAATATACATTTTGGTAATTAAAAGTATAAAAAGACATGTGATAAAGTTCATGCTCTTCATTTAAAAAGAATAGAGTGATAATACAAAACAACCTATTTGATAAAAGAATTTCTCATAATGTATTTTTCACTATGTATAAGTTTTGGCAATAAGAATATTTTTTATGGTAAATTTTGGCAATTAAAAATAACTCAGGATGAAATTCATTTTTAATATTCCAAAATAAATTCTATAAATACTTGATTACATTAACATAAACTTAGACATCTTCAAATCATGTTTGCATCTAAAGAATCCATGATGCTTCAAATTGATGTGGAAAAATTCTTACAACAATAGACTCTTTGACATACATGTTAAATTCAATAATTATTGTTATCATTAAAATAATTAATCCATAGGTATTAAAAAGCTTTGGGCTAACAATTGAGACATGTCAAAACCATATTTTCTTTCAAACAATATTATTAAATTTGGATTGCACAACAGAATGACTAGATCAAGTTTCTGGATTAATAAAAAGAAAAAAAACTAAGTCATGTTGCATTTTTACAATTGAAAATTTATTGTTCATTCTCTCACAAATCACTATGAATTATAATAATATATTTTCTCTAAATTCTTAATTTGGTCCTCAAACTTTGTTTTTTGCACAATTAAGCCCTTTCGAGCCCAAATTAGCACCCAATTGCATTTTTTTTAAAGAGATGAATGGATTGAAAGACAAAGGACCAAAGTGAAAAGGGCGAGTAAAATAGGTGGCGACTTTGAATTTCATACAAAAAATTTATTTTGGTCTCCCCATCTTTTTTGGTTTATAGGTGATCGATTCTTTTAGTTGTTATAAATTAAATTTTAGTATCAAAATTCATTTCTCTTATTTTTCAGTCATTTCTTGTGACAGGGGAGAGAGAGAGAGAGAGAGAGGACAGCTGAATTCTAGCATAGAGAGACAAAATGGTTTTCGACGACGATTATGGCCATAAAATGGTTGAAATCAGTGTCAATGAGTTTCATTTTATAAAAAGAGTCTTACATAGGTGCTTTTTTTTTCCTTCTCCTTTCTTGAGGAGACAGATCTGACCACTAAAATATTTTTGGGCCTGAGTTGATTTTTTTTTTAATTTTTTCTTTAAGCCATTGATAGGTTTACCATTTTTAGGTGTTTTGGGTCAAAAATGAATTGAAAATGGATTTTAAAGCAAAACAAATTAAGGCCCTATTTCTTCGGCAACCTCTAGTTGCCAGATTTTGTAGAAAACAGATGACGTATCGTCTACTACTTTTTCTATCTCAGCCTCACGTGCCTATCATGATTTTTTTTATTATTTAAAAAATTGTTTAAAACAAAAAAATTATCATGCTTTTTATTGTCGTATAATTAAATAAAAAATAATCTATGGGATAAAAAAGTTTATTCAATCTAATGACTTGCATAATTTGTATCACGATTTTGTTTTGTTCACTCGAGTTCACTTAGGCTTTTTTTTAATTAAATATTGTTTTTATATCGATTTCTTCCTTCAACATTGAGTTAATTTAAAATTGAAATTTTCAATTTGTTTTTTTTTTAAGATTATCCCCGTGAATTTTACAAGTCAACCCAGGTTAATATAAGTTCATCAAATGTTTTTCTATCCCAATATTAGATTAAAAAAAAATTTATAAAACACGTTATCAATTTCTAGATTTTTTTGTGTTTCGAAAAAAACTGTGCTTCGAAAAAACTCTAAGCATTTTTGAAAATTTCTAATAATAAGGTTATTAAATTTCAATTTCTTATTTTTTTTATTTTAGTGATATAAAAACAGTGCTTGATTCACTCTTCTCGAATAATGCATAAATCTTTCGATGGAAATATTCAATTATGATATTGTTCTTTCATATGTTCCGCAGATCCACCATAACTTAAGAATATAGAACCTTCACCAATTTAATATGCGCTCCAATATTGGCAAACAAACATATAAAAGTCCCATTACTTCACCAAAACAAAAGAAAAAAAAAGAAGCAGAATACTTTTTTTTCTGAATATGGATGGCACCAGACAATATTTGTAAAACTATTCATTCACACGTCACAGATTTTACAGGGAATTTTTGCACGCTAGAGGATAAACATATTGACAAGGAGTGTGCCACAGATCTAGACCATGGCTATATATTTAGGCGGTTGGATAAGAAGAGTCCATCGCTATGCCACGTAGACCTTCTTCGGCTTCGTTTCTCTCGCATCCTTATGTATCCTTCCTCGCCCCGGCCTAGTGCCCCATGAATTCTTGACAAGCCAATATTTGGTACCGTCACTGGTTTCTCCATAACCAACCGCTGTAACACCATGGTCCAACTCGGTTCCACACCGTCCCGTGAAAACACCACTTGAATATAATTGAAAGTCGAGCCTCCGCATCAATGGAAACGAGAAATTGGCGATTGGCCACGACCTTCAACAATGCCGCCTCACCGTTTGCCGGAACACTTTCATAGCCGTTATCTTGGCTATGCGGGATGCCTCCTTTTTTGAGTTGCAAGTCTCATCACCGCCTGGTAAGGATAGTTAGCTTCAGTTGTGATGCCATGGTTCTTGATTATGAATTGAAAACCATCTTCCATGAGACCACCCTCACATCCTTGATCCTCACCTTGGGTGTCGCAGTCTACAAGCTTTTACTCAGATAGGGAGACCAATTTACCTGTGGTTAGTTGATTGATGCCCTTAGTAGCTGCTACAATGGAAAAGGCCCAGCAGCTGCCTGTTTTTGTTACAAACAAAATCAAGCATCAATGATGACATTAATTCATGAACATGTAAGATCTAGTATTTAGCATAAAATCGGGGGCGGGGCAATGCTTGGTGCAAGATTAAAGCTTACCACACCGGCCTTGGTCCTTGATAGGAGTAACGGCACCTTTCTTTCTCCAGTCCATGGTAGCGAGGGAACAAAGTAACATTTTCATACTTGAATGATGTTACTTTCATTGGCCTTGTCCGAAGTGGCCTCCTATAACCATTACGGGCGACCTTGAGCTCTTCATTGGTTTGGTCTGCAAATTTATTAACACTTAGCTTATATTTGTTTCCAGCAGTATTGAATGATTCTATGTATTCAACATTGTCCTTGAATATCTCGAACCGTCTTTCTTTTTCTCGCAAAGATCTGCATAGACCTTTCCAAAAGTTGTCATCCATTGCTCATGCCTGGCGACATGGATGGCTCTTGGAGCTCCCGAGATGCTACTTCATAAGCCCACGTTCCCAAGATGAGGATGAATGCGAAGAAACATTGCCTTTTGCATATCGAAACCATGGTTTATCTAGATGATGTAGTTAATCTGCTTGAACTAGAAATGAATGAGCGTATGTTGAACTAGAAATGAATGAGTTGCACATACGCAGAAAACCTCTATATATAGTATGCTAATGTTCCTGTTTGATTGCTTTATGAATCTATATGCACTTGTTTAGGAAGATGAAGACACCTCCCATGCTTAGATCAACCGGCAAATTCACTACTAGAAAATTGATAAATACAAACGGAAATACCGAGGGAATATTTCCGTCGGTAAATTTTCGAGGGATTTTACCGAGGGAAATATTCCCTCGGTATATACCGAGGGAATTACCGTGGGGAAAAAAATTAAAACAAAGCAAAGAAAAATGATGACGTGTTATTTTTACCAACGGAATTACCGATGGAATTACTTCCGTCGGTAAATTTGTTGGTAAAAATGTGAACACTATTCATCATGTCAATTACAAAGGGAATCACCGACGGAATTGTCTGTCGGTATTTTTCGGAGAGCTCCGTAACTGTTCACTTTCCAATTGCAATCGTTAATTGTTGTTCTTTACGGACAAAATCATCGACGGATTGAAAAGTCGTCGGTGTTATTTGGCGGTTTTCTAAAAAAATTCAATTAATTTAAAATTTTTATTTAAATATTACAGACGGAATCACCGACGGATTGAAAAATCGTCGGTAATTTTTTGACGGTTTTACGAAATTGAAAATTTAAATTAAATATTACCGATGGAATTACCGATGGAATAATTAAAAAATATTAATATTCAATTATCCGTCGGTAAATTCGTCGGTAACGCGCCCCAGTAAAAAGCCTGAATCCCCTTATTTCACAAGAAACAAACCCATTTCTTATTATTATTCTTCTTCTTCTTGTTCTTCTACTTCTTCTTCTTCTTCTTCTTCTTCTTCACTATATGTAAAAAACATCATTAAGGTATGTCTTCTTCTTCTTCTTCATTATATGTAAAAAACATCATTTCTTATCTATTTCTTTATCTTCTTTTCTCTCCTCATCTCCTTCTCTTTTCCTCCATGCTTGGGTATGTCTTCTTATTCTTTCTTTTATCCTCTTAGTTTTTTTTAATTAATATGCTTAACAAAAAAAAATTTCTCTCCTTAGCTTCACTTGCAACTATATTAAGATAAAATTTTTCTTTTTTCTTCTTTTTTCATGATTTTTTTCACTATATTTGTTTTTTATTTTATTTTTAATTGTTTTTGTTCTTAATAATTGTATAAATGTTGTTGTGAGATTTTTTTTTCATATGAGATCAATTTTTAGTAGATTTATTTATAGGATTTTTAAATTTTTAGCAATTGCAACTTCATTTTTTTCATATGAATTTTTTTAGTTGAATTTATTTTTTTGTTTTATTTATTTGTTGCAAATTTATTTGAGTTGATTTTCTTATTCTTTTTTCCAAGCATTTTGAGTATATATTATATAGTGTTAATTTATGTTAATTTAATTATTTTATAATTTTATAAAATGAATTTTTTTTAAAATGTTTTTAAATAATTACTGACGGAATTACCAACGGAAATTCCATCGGTAAATCCGTTGGTAATAAAAAAATATTATTACCGAGGAATATACCGACAAAATGAAGCGGATAAATTTATTTTTTTATTACCAACGGATTTACCGACAAAATATTCACCGACGGAGCATTTCCGTTGGTAATTCCATCGGTAAATTAATTACCGACGGAATATGTGTCTTACGCCGATGGAAAAATTCCGTCGGTAAAACTGTTAAATCTTATAGTGATTGCATATGATTTAGATGGCCGGGTAGTAATGTACCGTGCAGTCTGCTATGATATATGGCTAAATATTTATTCAACTATCTAAACGTGTTTTTATGGTACAAAACAAAAAATATAACCTAAAGGAAATGATTTTTGAGTATTTAATAATTGAGTTGACAGTTATTGTAGTCTTTAGTCTTGGCAGGATCATGCTGCCTCTAATATTGTTAACTGTGTTCAAATTCATTGGCAGCTTATACTAACTTCAGTTGAAGTACCTAAAAATACTTGTGAAGCATGTCTGGAAGTCATCGATATTACACTGATCTTCAATCCTCGTAGTAGATAATAAATGCAATCAAAATACTAATTTCTTCCTTTTCTTGGCCATCATAGAGGACAAATGACTCGCCTTAAAAGTGTTGTAATTTCTTTCATAGGGTAGCATTAAAAAAAATAATTTCTTTTACTTTGAAAATAAATCCATCTATAAGATAGTTTTAAAATAAGTTTATATAATTTAAAACATGAAATATAAGAGATGCATGCCTCATTTGTCCCCTTTGTTTTTATTTCGAAGCACTAATCAAATGCTATCCTAGGAGTATTAAAAGTGTTGTGAGTTTAGAGCATTAAAAGTTTGGAGTATCGGTTGTAATTTTTCTCTTCAACCAAACTTATTAATGTTTTCTTTTCCTGTGAATGTTAAACAATATACTAAAAAGATTTAATTTATCATTTAGATGTGTTTATACTTTGGTTAATTGTTTGCTGTAATCTGATGCTTAAATTGTTATCTACAAGCATTGGTATGCTTTCCTTTTGTTTTAGGCCTTCTGGTCTTTTTTTCACTTTCAGGTTTTCTCCTTGATGATAGGTGTTTTAAGCCAATTTTCTGGCTTATTAAAAACAAGTGTTTTCAGTCCTTCAGCTTATATATATATATATATATATATTATTTTACTCTGTTTCTAATCCTCTAGTGATTCTATTAGTTGAATTATAACCATGAATCAACTTAAGAAAAACTTGAAACATAGGATTTTACTCCTGTTACCGGAGTTTTGTTGAGCCCATTTTAGGGAAACACAAGCAAGAAACGGGAGCAGAGTTCCAAGGCTTCTTGACAAACTGTCGCCCTTAACCCAAATGTGGCGGGGAGACGATGCCATGGTTTTCAACAGTGGCCATGACTTGGTGAGTTTACAGTGGGAAGCTCAAGCCATAAGTTTCTGGTAAAACTATAATGACAAGGTTAGTCAACTTGTGGAATTTGAAAGGCAAATAATGTCGAAGTGGATGTCAACTTTTGCAGGTGGGATTTGTTCCAATACAAAGGAAAATTAGCAGAGGAAATGACTGAATCTGCATTCAATAAAGGCATTAGGACCTGGCCTTGTTGGATCATTCGCCACCTTGATGCGACCAAAACAACCATCGTTTTCTGTGGCATATCACCACAACACCAGTGTTGCAATAAAACACAACCCATCATGGTTGAATCCTATGTGTGCATTTCCTGACCCAGCAAAAGAAAATATTGAGAAAACAATTGGAAGCATGATGATACCAGTGAGATACCTGAACAATACCAAGCTATCAAGAGTATAGAGCGATGCACATCCAGCTTTGTATGCAAGAAAGCACCACAAGCTTTTGAAAACTGATCTGCAACAGCAAAAACAAAGGCTCATCGTGATACATGGAACAAGCTCTTACATGCATCCTTGGTCTTGGACACTACAATTTCCTCACATTTGGTTGTTTGACCTTCAGCAAGAGTTGTGATGTGCCTTGGTTTATTATTATCAGATCAGTTAATTTGTTATTAGTCTGCACTATCTTCATCAGCTGCCTACAATGATCTACGTATCCTTCAGAGTTGTAGTGCGCCTTGGTTTTAGAATTACTAACAACAAATTTCAAGAAATTCAAATGCAGCAACTCTTGCAGCTCTTAAAACAACTGAAACTTCATGGAGGAAGGAAATAATCAATTCCTTCAAGTGGTTTGGCTTGGAACTCAAGGCATGCACAATACTCACAGGCCATACAAGGTAAATACTTGTGTCCCCATGATGTGAGGACATCATAAAATAACTGAATATAACTTCACAAATTTCTCCATTATAGATCAGGGTGGTTTTTTTTTCTCTGCCGTTTACCGACTTCAGCACTCGGGAAGAGAAGAAAGTATGCAAAGAAGGGGAATAAAGGTTGGGAGAAATATTAACATCTGGCACAACATCCTAATCACCCCATTCAACATTTATATACACGTACGGACATGTTACTAATACTAAACACTACTGGTATCTAGACAAGCTCCCATTCAGATTCAGAGGGATCATGAGATGAGGATCTGTTTGCTTCCTTTATAGACGGAGTTGCCATTAAACTTGTTTTACTCTCTTCTTGATTGGATTTTGGATCACTTCTGAACTGTACAGCAAGCTGCTCATATTCCTTCCTCACTGACCTCTTTCTTGAACTAAAAACATCCCGAATCTTCTTCTAAACATGAATGTTGAGAGAAATAATTTACGGGGAGAGAGAGAGCAAGAATGTAAATGATTGATTAAGTAAATGGAGTGGAGAGGTTACCTTGTAAGGCTTGTTTTTGGCTTCACGAGAACCATCAAGTTCATCTCCATTCATCAAAACACAGGTTTCCTCAAGCTGAGCCTTATCCACTTGTTGGATGATTTCCATATCCTCTTCAATGAGGGTACCGTCTTTGTCTGAATCTATTCCCCATTCATCTGAACTTCCAGCAAGTTTAGACCAACATCAGTGAGTATGTAAATTAACAAGACAACAGGAAAAACCAGTGTTTATAAATCATATATACAGATTGAAAATTTGATGGAGAAAATGGACTTTGGAAACTATAGATGCCTAAACAGGATTGACTAGAGAAGCTGTTATTAGGCCAACACCCCAACCCCGAGATGCATGCATGAACACTTTTTCCATGTTTTTTTAGAATTTTAGTAAAACTTGATTGTCATAAATTTTAGATTTGCAAGTTTTATCTGGCATCATGGCATGTGCATAATGAATTCAATGCTTTCAGAGATGACTTAACATTCACATAAATAGTGATGATAATTGAACTTTGTTCTCTCTTTCCATTTGTTTTTCCGTTAAATGTTAGAAATTTAATTAAAGAAAGAGACAAAGTAAAGACAGGTGCAAGCTATTTTTAATCTTAATCATAAGCTGTACTGTTGCGAGGACATTCCAATTCAAGACAAATGAGTATTTCAACAGAAATAAACAAAACCAACCAAAAGAAATAGACACCCTTCCAGACAAAATCAGAATTAGAGATACAATGTTGTCCAGACACAATCAGAAGTAGAGATACAATGACGTTCAGGTGTCTACGCTCTAGAACCCGCTCATCTCTGTTTCTATAATAACATTAACCTCACCATTCCTTATCAGACTAGTGAGTCAAAGATAGTCATAGAAGGCCATAAATTTAAGGCCAATCCGAGTACCCTAATAAGTGGTCCGCCTCCCTCTAAAATATTTAAGCAAAACAAAACATACACACATCTTTTACCAAATAAACAGAATACTTGCATTTTCATGCAAGCTTGATCATATGAATGAACAAAATGCTCAATCCTAAATGACCGAAAAACAGATCCCTGAAACTTATAGAGATAAAAGCCATTAATCTGAAAATTAAATAAAGGCATTAATCCATCAAGGCTTCACCTGAATGTGATCCTAGGGGTGAGCATACAGAAACAAATGCTATCCTCTAGCAGTTTGCATAAAAACCTGTCTCAAAATTTAAACCCATGCCCTTGTGCTTGCAAGGCCAGGACATTACCATTTGAACTCAAGCAATGGAGGCTTAGCCTGAGGGATTAATTTTTCGGGAACAAATATTCCAAGTTTTGATATCTAACCACCAGTAATGAGCTAGAATAAAAATTCACAACTTTTGGGCACGAAGGACAGAAAAATGGGTTTAGCAAAGAAAACAAGAATTTTACACAATATGGGTGGGAAGGAAACAAGTTTATCCCTTTTATCTATTTTCAAATGTAAGATCTTGAATTTCAGAGACTGTGGACATGATTGGCCACGGGGTAAGAGAGTTAGATACTACATATAACACAAATTAAGATTTGTCAAATGGATATAATCCATGGAATTACACCCAACCATACAACACTCATGGGCGCCGCATAAAATGAGGTACTATATTAACCAAAATAAAGTTTATGCCAATCAATCCATTGTGTTTGAAAATTCAAATGAAATAATGTAAAGAAACTTTATGTCATGATTGACACTGGATAATAACTGGAATCAGGTTTTATACAACTTTTTCAATGTTTAAACTAGGTATAATGGCCTGTGTCTAATCCAAAATGTCAGGAAACAAAGAACATGATCAACTGTGGATACATGAAGATTTATGTACCCTTGTTGCAGTATTATGTTTGTACAACGCTACTGTAGTAACCAAGAAAATAACAGGAAAAAATTTATATAATGCTAACAGCTAAGCAGATCAATCCTTCCTTGAAAACACAACAGCCATAACTCAAGAACAATACACCAACATTTGTGCTACAGAAACAAGATACCAGAAAGAAAGATGATGAATATTCGCTATTTAGCAGTCTAGAGAGTGCACAGATTGCCAGGTTGAATGGGAAAGAGAGAGAGAATTTTGTTTTGACGTCATTATATCTGCTACATGTATTTTTAGTGATTGCATTATACCTGCTGCATGTATTTTTAAGTGCAGAGATGCAACAGAAGCATACCTGAATTAGACACAAAATCCTCCTCGTATGCAAATTTGTTAGTCTGCATATTCCCATTTGCATAAAAGTCTGTCATAGAAACCAATCCATTGTTTAAACAAACACCTGCAGCTGCCAACAAGAAGTCAAAAGAGAACATTCTACAAGGATTGGAAAAAGTAAATAATCAGAAAGAATGGTGCAGAAAACTCACCATTTGATTCTTCTAATAGGTTGATGCTGGAAGGCCTCCTGTCTGTTCCTTCATGCCTGCCAGTTTCAGTGATATTACCCCTATCCAATGATGGTTTATAGAATGAAATATCAAGCATGTGCTCCCTAGCATTTTCAATCTCTTTTTTACTTTTTTCTATGGAGAAATGCTCTGTAACTTCAACAGACCCTGGAGTTATAAGTCTTGCATTCCAGTCACAAGATGCTTCCAGATTTTGATCAGAATGTTCAGAAATTGTTGAGTATCCAATCAGATGTTTACTCGAAGGAGTGGTGATCCCTGATGTCTCTTTTGGAGACACATTCTTGCAATTAGAGTTTCCATGCATGTCCAGGTTTGATTTATTGGACAGACTTCCTTTACTATGTTGCCTTGAAATTCTTCTGATAGAAATCCTTTCACGTACTGGGAGACGGTCAGGACCATGATCAGTAGTCATCTTTGAATACCCAGTCAACAGCCTCAAATCATCAGCCTTCTCACATGTTTCTTTCGCACCATCATCTGGCTTCAAGTGGACCCCAACATCAGCTGCTCCCAAATCTACAGGCAACTTAGAGACTGCCCCATTTGCAGGAACCTCTGAATCTGGAGAGCACAAATCTTGCATGACATCCGAATAGAATTTCCTCACATTACCACTAACAGTCTGCATCTGATTTTCCACATATTTAACTGCTTCCTGTCCAAAACAACAACAATAACCAAGCCTCAATCCCAAATAATACAAGTAGCCAGAGGAAATAACTAGCTTTGGACAAGTCAATTACTCAATTCCCAGTGACATATCAATCAAGCCATCAACAACTGAATGGAGACAATAAATAGGTAACACCCGGAATGGAAACACACATCAAATATAAGAGTTCAAAGGAGATATCATCATCAATCTCTTTCCAAGAAATATAAAAAAAATGGTAAAGGCCAATCTCATAAGAAAGACACAACAGTACAATAGTAACTTTGGAAGAAACTGCACTGTTCTTGCAGGTCATTTGCTTCCAGCTGCCAACCCGTCTCCCATCTCGGCAGTTTAGGGATACAGCCCTTAGACTGGCCTTGAGCTATAAGTTATTAGTTTCAGGTCAAATTATGTAAAAGGAGATACCTCGCACATAATTTCTTCCACTTCCAACAACCTAGCTTCAAACTTCTGATAAAAATCACCAACCCATGTTATCCCTTTCAGGTCCATAGTGATCAAAAATTTGCCCCGCAGCAACAGGTGTTAGACTTCTTCCAGTTTGTATCTTAATAGTATGATTGCAATCCTCTCAGCTTCTATTTTCTGCCGGAATTTAAACAAAAATTCAGTTAGTGAAAAACAAAATCAGCCCCCTGCTCTTATGCTTTGACTATACTCTTCAGATAACCTCAATTTTCACTCATTAAAAGAAAGAAATATAAAACAACTACAGAAACAAACATCAGCACAAAAAAGAAAACTGCAGAAGCAAACTTTACATCAATAATTTAAAAGATTTTTTGTTTAATTTAAGCTCAAAATCAAAACTTTACATCAATAATGTATTGGACCGACATAAAAATTATATTAAATTCTTGCACCCGCTTGTATAAACATTATCCATATAAATCTATACACTTAACACACCTAAAAGTCTATAAATTTGAAATTCATTTATAACCCTTCAAGCAATTCCTTGGACATAAGAAGATAACTCAAAACGTGGAGTATCAATTAAGAGTTATTCTTGTGGGGTTCAAATTTCCCTTAGAAAAAAAGTAGTAGACTTACCTAAAAAAACTGGTCATCGATAAAAAAAAAATAGTTGTAAAATAAAATAAAATAGATCAGTGCATAATACTCACCTAAAAAACCAAACTCAAAAAACAAGTATGAGAGAAAAGAACCAAACTTCAACACAAAAGCAGAGCTTCATAAAAGTTGATGATCAAAGAAAAGAAAACCCTTTTGAAGAATAGCTGTTTTTGAGTAACCCTATCGAGAAAGAGCAAAAAGAAGAAAATAAAGACTGTAAACTTTGAGAATTAAAGATATGGAGAGAACTTACTTGGTGTAAAGGGCCAAGTTAGTGATGCCCAGAAGCCTAAACCCCCCGTCTCTCTCTCTTCCTTTTTTTTAAAGAATCAGAAGCCAAAACCTCTTTGATCATCCATAGAGACACTTAAATAAATAAAATTCCATTTGAGCTCAGACTTCAACAGAGTTTTATGTGGACCCAAAACTCTTTTTTATCTCTTTATATTTTGAAAACAAAAAGAAGAGGAAAAGGAAAAAGAATTAAAGATTAGACATGAAAATTGAAACGGCTTCTTGATTGAAACGTGCAAGGGGATAAAAAGAAGAAGAAGAAATTACTAATTTCTGAAAAAGTATGAACAATGGATTGCTTCTAATAACTTTCTTGGTTTGGTGGGTCCCCATGATAATGATAGCTAGCAACTGGCAACCTGGTTGTGTGTACCATGAATGAAATCCAACAAGATAGAGTTAGTTGGTACTTTGGATCCAGTTCGGCCTGTTAGAAAATCTTCTGTCGAGCCCAACTAAATATTAACAAATAAAAGAAACAAAAACAATGAAAACCTTAATTGGAAAGTCCACTTACTAGTTTGTCAATTAAATTAAATTTAAATGATTATAGCGGTTGACATGAAAACTGATTTAAAAATTAATAATATTATTAAATTAAATAAAATTATAATTTAAAAATAAGCAGGGAATCTTTTGGGAATCTTGAACTAACAACAAATTAGGCTTTAATAGTTTTAACTTGCAAGCAAGAAATCTTTGGAATATATACTGTAAATGTCCAATTGTTTTGCGTAGGTTGGTGAACAAATTTTTAGTTCTGAGCTTCAAATGATGGCATTGACCAATTGGTTTAACCAATTTGAAGGTTCATTTGTAAAGAGAGAGACAACATAAACTTATGATCAAAACTTTTCAACTAGGATACTTCCTCAAACTACGTCATGAACTGGATTAAGAAAAAATTAATTCATGAAAAACCTTTTATTATTATTATTAAACCCTGTGCCACTTGTCAAAAATCTGTACATTAACTTATAATAAGATCATTACTTGAAAAATAAAACTATATTATTTTTTCAAATTAAAAAATAAAGGATTGAAATGTAAAAACAGGACAAAAAATTAACAAGATGAACTTTTAATTAGGTATTTTTTTCCCCCATAATTTCAGGCTCAATTCTATCCAATTAGGCTGTGAAGGGGCTCGATTACAAAAGAAAAAAAATTTAAGAATGAAAACATAATAAGGCTATTTTTCACCTACTTGCAAATACGGAGATTGAATCCTTGTTATCTTAGACCAGTGATCTGCATTTATAATAATGCCTTTAAAAAAAAAAAAAACTCACTCACCACAGATTCTAAGCCCCGAGAGCAGTGATCCAAGCATTGTGAGAACAGTTTTTAGCTGGTACCATTATGAACAGAGCTTGAGGGTTAATTTTACGGATCTTGACTGCGCATTAGCCCTCTTATAATTAGGCTGCATTTCAGAGAGAAAGGTAAATCAATCTTAGCAGCATAATGAGGTCGGTAAGGTAACTCCACTTCCCGTAATATTTACAGCATATTTCACAAACCATGATAACCAAAAACTCAGTTGGATCTCTATCTAAATCCTTGAAAACACCAATCCCACAAAAACAAGAATAAAATCGAGGAATTTTATTATAAACACGTCAATTTGTAGTCCACATCATCAACCAGCTGCCTGAAAATCTCCAAAATCATCATCTTGTATATCTTGTGAGCTTTCATTGTCAGGCAAATGTTGTTGTTCTGCTTCATCCTTTGTCAAGTATGGGGACTTTTCAGTAGAAGTTCCTTCAAGAGTAATTTTTGGTGGTAAGTTTGATGGAGAATTCTGTACACTTGTAGCAGGTGAAAGCGGTGCTGGGGGAGGTGGAGGAGGTCTGATACTAAGCAAGGGTTCTTTTCGATCACTGTTCTCCTCCAATGACAGATTGTTCAGACCCTGCTCAAAAATCTTGGACTTCACACTACCTCTAGGTTTCTGTCATACCAGAAAGAGTAAATTTCATTACAGACATTAGGATGCATAACGTATCTATACACATTTGGGAAATGAGGATGCAAAAGAGCTTACATTTTTTATTTGGAGTACAATAGTTTCCCCTTCTTTTAAACTGTAATCCACCGAGGAAGTTGTTTGAAAATGCTGCTCCATCTCTTCCGCAGTTTTCTTCTTGTCCAGATATCTTTAATAGACAACATAAGAGAATGCCTACATTAATCAACTTTATGCAAGTGGGAATACTATCTCTATATGAGAACACACTGAATGCATTAACAGCTCAAATTACAAAGAATCTGTGGGGCGTGATCCTTGTATTGAAAAGGTACATAATGCATTTATGGGTTTTAACATACTTCATGTGATCGTGCAGTGCTGCCTGGAAGTCATAAGCTTCTGCTCTTTCTCTAAATCCTATGCCAATAAATGCATGCCTAAGGCGACCACCTGCATGATTCCAAAAAACTAATTTAGTAAAGAAATTGAAGATGAATCTGACTAAAGGAAAGGAGAATAATATATATATATATATATATATATATATGAATAGAAGATATCCAAGAAACATGAAACTGCTGACACATGATCTGGTCCAAGGAATCCCCCCTCCCCTCTCTCCCTTCCTCTCACCTACCCTCCTACCCTCCCTCTAAATCTTCCCTAGGAACAATTTTCATAAGAATCAAAGTCTGTTGGTCAATATCATAAAATCTGAATATCAGCACATGACTGTGTGTGGAGATCTTTTGCTTAATCATGAATAGGTGAATAAGAACTCATTCAATGCAGGTTTTTGGGTTCTTTCAGGACACCATATGAATAGAACATAAATACATCAAGTTAAATTTATCCCAGCCTTGAAGAACAAATTTATCACCATAAAGAGTGTTTCAAATAGAGTTTGCACACATGGGATTCTTTTTAAAAAACAGATAACAACAATAGTATAGAAGTAGAATCTTCAGTTAAATATAGAACTTGAACCAAGAGGCAGGCATGGTAGCTCACCAATATTTTCCTCTATTCGAAGAACAAAATATCTGCAAAAGAAAAGACGTCCATTTAAATACTCTCAAAACACAGTTATATGGGAATTCAGTTAGAAGCTAAGAACAAATCTCAGGTTAAACAGAATGAATTAACTTCATGCATGGAGGGCATATTTCATTACTCTTATCAGTAGAATCAGTGGTGCAACAAAGATATGCTTATGATTCAGTGAGAAATGGGCTTAACCTGCTGCTATCAAGTACAGGTTCCACTGGATGTAGATCCCCATTTCTCAAAAATGCCCGGGCATATAATTCACCTATATAAATTAAATCAAAGCATAAGAGACACAGCAAAGTTCATCAAACAAAGACACTATATACCATTTTCTGCATCGTAGCCATTCAGAGATAATCTAACCTGTGGTTTTATCTTCAAGTCTGATAATGCACTCTTCGCCCTTACTAATGACTTTCAAAGTCCCTTCCCAGGCCCATTTGTTAACATCCCATTCATCAGCCCTGGAATACACTTCAAGAGATATAAATATCCATACAATACGTAAAACCAAGTTTAAGCAGCAGATATAGTCCATAGCTTCAACTAAGCAATGGCATTGTCTGACTGGCTACATTTGATTGCAGGAAAAAACCATAGGAAGGATATGAAGTGACTGGGTTTTATAACAGGTTGTGTTTATGAAGGTGAATTTAGATATTAAGTTTCTTTTAGAAATCAAACTCGTTACTTGAATATAATTTTCCAAACCTAAAATTCCCATGCATATAGTAAAATCTTTCTAGTAATTTCAGATGCCTTGTTGTTCTTCTGTATATCTTTTGTTTCTCAAAAGAAGGAAAAAATTCATAAAACTCTTCGTGCAAGTATATCCTAATTTGGTCATGTGTGACAAATAAAGTCCAACTCCTAATTACGTTGATGGACACAATTTCTACAAGAGGATCTGAGCAACAATACAAATTGAATAAATTAACTTCTGCTTAATTCACAATAAGAAAATAGCACTTTTATAAAATGAATATTGTATGAAAGACATCATTTATAAAATTTCTGATCAATATCTATATCAGGCATCATAAAGACAAGTTGAGAAAAAACCTGTAAGAAGCAGCACTTTTCCTAGGAGGTATCTGCAGAAAAAAGAAATGAAAATAGCTTAGCAACTGTTATCTAGTTTGAATTGGCTTGATCCGCAAAAAACTACATTATGTGTAATTTAGATCACAGAAAATAAGTGGCAAATTATAGGATGCAGCTGATCTGTACGTGGTGTGTAATCATTTGCCTCTATGACATAATACCATACTCTGGGTGGTTTAAAAAAACAAAGAAAGAAGTAAATAAAAACAAAAAAAAAAAGGATCAAATTTTGATGGATTTGCAGCTGACTTCCTACATAAACAGCCGAGAGCAGAAAGTTAGCATAAATGTTAACATATTGGAAATTTGAGTTCAATTAAAAGTCTAAAAGATCATATCAAACATCTTAGACTTGTATAGATATCTGAACATGTAAACTTCCACCCATCTGCAATAGGTATGAAGACTAGAAAACAGATATGTTCAAGAAATTAATGCCAGGGCAGCACTTTAAAACATGTATTAAAGAGCAATGGGAAAAACAGGTATCAAATACATAAAAGTAACATGACAATATGAACTATGAGTCTTTTACTTCCAACAGAAGGACCAAGTCATAGGACCTGTGCTTTAGGGAACAAAATGATTGTAAATTTTCAGATTCAAACAAATTAAGGAAGTTTGACTATATTTGGATTTTAACCAACCATAATCAACTCCCTGTTAGAAACAAAATGCAAAGAACAGGGAAAGGAAGGCGATCAATAACAAAGACAGTATACTGGAAAGGGGAGAAAATAGCCCTTTCCTTGGCCCTTAGTTGACATGATCCAAAAACATATTATCAAACTAGAAATATAAGTTTTTGAGATGCCCATGTAACATTTAATTCTTTCCAACAAATTAAAATTTTCTATAGCCAGATCTCTCTAAATCAGCCTCATTCCTTTTAGTATCAGCCAGTAATTACTTCTAGGTGCAAGATCTCCAGCTTCTGACTTTTAGATACCACTTCTTATTTGACCATGATAATATCTGCCATGGTAATACCACTATTTCCATTACACATCTTTAATTGCAAATGACACTGTTAATTCCCACTATCAGAATATGAACAACAGAAAATCACTAATAAAGACAGCCAAGATTGTCTCTTCATAGATTTTTCCCTATCAATTATTAACACCGTCAATACTCAGTCCACAAGTACAAAAAGCATGGACCTTTAATCAATGATGTTTCTTTTAGAACAGTAAAGCAATCCCCAAATGCCCAACTGAGAACTTCTAAAACACAATTCACATAAATTTATCATATTTGATACAGGTAATTTCTTGCAACTCATCAAAAAAAGAAAAATGCTGCTGATTGCCACTTGTTCTGACGTTTCAATTCTTGATTTGTAAGACATTTCTCAACAATAATTTTTCCCACCAAAATGAGCAAAACCCAGATCCAAATTCCCACTAAGTTCTGTTCTCCTATCCATACAACTGAAAATCTAAATTTCTTTTTAGGACAAGGTTTCTGGGAAAAGGAATAACCTTTCAAGGTTGGTTATACACAAAAAACTCAAAAGATCATTAATTACAACAAATCTCAAAAACCCATTTGCAAAATCACAAGAAAAATCAACTAAACATAAATCAAAAGACAGTACAACACGTGCACACAGATACACATATAGAGAGAGAAAGTTACCATATAAACATAACATTCAGAGACTTGAAAGAGAATGAGCTCTATAGCTTCAGTTTCTTCACTCTCAATATCATTCGGTGCCTTCTCTACTTTCTCCATGATCTCACGAGAGAAAGATTAAATTTTGATACAGAAACAAGGATAAGTTAAATGAAGATGTGAGCTCACTGAGATAAAATTCGGAGCTTTACAGGAATTTAAGAAAAAATATTACAAGGGGGTGTTTAAGAAACAAGGAAATTGAGTTTCAAGAGGGAATTTGTCTGTCTCTGGGTTTTCCCTTGCTTGTACAATGACAGAGAGGACATAAGTTGCTAGTGCAAGTAATCTGCACCGTTAGATTGGGTAACCTTTAATGTATCTGCACCATTAAATTGTAGGTCAGATCGAGGGCTGTGGTTAAATATTGGACGGTCATGATGGGGTCAACATGGGCGTTTGGTGTAGTAGTTGCTTGATTTCTAAGGAAGCATCAGTTTGTCCACTACGAATATCCAACCTAACTGGCTTGACCATGGAACGTGCTGTTTTTATTTTGGTAGAGCATCCGGTTTTAAACAAGGCTGTGATTAAAGTGTTTTGTACTCGGTCGGAAAGGATTTTAAAAAAAATTCGAAAAAATTTTTATTTTTTATTTTGTTTTAAATTAATATATTTTTGATATTTTTAGATTATTTTGATATGCTAATATCAAAAATAATTTTTAAAAAATAAAAAAAATATTATTTTAATGTATTTTAAAATGAAAAGCACTTTAAAAAACAATCACTACCACACTCTCAAACATTTATTTTAATATATTCGAGTCGAGTTGAATTATAAAAGCGATAAAGTTTTTTTTACCGAGTATTTAACATAGCTATATTTTGAAGTCTCGAAACAAGAAGTTAGATTTTGTTTATTTTTATATTTTAAAAATATTTTTAAAAACTTCAAATATTTTATTTTTTTTACTTTAAATTATTTTTTTATGTTTAAATTATTTTAATATGTTAATATTAAAAATATATTTTAAAAAATATTATTTAAATATATTTTTAAATAAAAATTTCTCTGAAAAATTATTACAATTACAAAAATCTTAAGCTCGAATAGCCTTGGCTTTTGTAGATCTCTTGAATGACTCCAAGAGATTTTCTCAAATTTGTGATTTGATGATTGATATATCCATAACACACAACACAATTACACAGATAAATCTGCAGTATGCTATGGTGGCATTGGAAACATACCTGAAGGATCTTTGACTTCGGCTGCGTAAGAGAGCAGAAAACATCAATTATAGAGCCATGAATGCTTACTGATTGATCTGACACAGCAATTGTGCCTCCGGGGCGAAGTAGCCTGGATGCTTCCTTCAAAAATTTTACTATTGCTCTTTCAGGAAATTCCACAAATACGTTTCTAGCGTTCAAATCCTGATCAATGCTTGAATCGTAAACAAAATGTTGGGCCTTTTATTAATAAATTCCCAAGTGTCAAACTTCAACAGCTTTATTTGCTTTCTTCCGAGGCTAATTATACTCCAGTCTACCATGTACAGCTTTTGAATATTGGGAATGCATGTATGGCCACTGAAGAAAAGGTATCGTGTTTACTCAAATCATTCATTGCATTTCCAGAGATTTGAGAAGCTTACTGCTTTACAGAAGAGCACATACCACACATGAAATGGAAACAAGATCAAATGATTGGGATGGAAAGCCTGTGTCTTCCGCCATAGCATGCATCCATTTAGTAGGATTCTTTCTTGGGAAAATTCTGTCTTCTTTCCCTTGAATTGAGCTACAGAAACAAAGAAAGGTGACAGCTCCAGCCCCTGCAGGTTGGGATCCACATATATACGAAAAAATGAGCAAGTTTCAGCCAAACAACTTGGGAGCATCTTAGCTCCATTGCTCATATGTACAGGACTGTTAAAGTGATCTCGTTAAAATTGAAGATCGAACTTACGGCGACATTCGCAGAAGGAAACTTAATTATCAGCCAGAAATCTTGTGCTCACCTACAGAGCATCCAATATCTATAATGTCTCTTATCATGGAATTCCCGGAGTACTGTAGATGATGTTGTTCAATTGCCTGAAGCCAATTTCCACGTGCTAGCTACTTGATTTGCTTCATCTACTGTAGAAGCATTAGGCATTACGCTCCTCACCATTGACATGGTTGCAGCTTCAGCTTCAGCTTCAGCTGCAGCCTCACATTAGACATGTGACTACAATAGGATCGTCCTTTCTTTGATATTTTACGTTGAAAACTAGCAAAACTACAAGATTTAACCTCATCGCGTATATATGTCTCAAGAATTATCTCTCTTTTTTCAGTTAACAAATTTTATATTATCAAAAAATGCATGCTGATATTTTCTTCTTTTAGATTTGAAATTAACTTAAAATCCTTGGATAAATTAAGTAGTTTTAAACTATAGACATTACTAGCATAATTATGATAGCGTAAAACAACTTTTACCATCAAAAAAATGTTTTCGTTCTTTTTGTGACTATTAAAAAATACAATAAAAATTATTTTTTAAAATATTTTTTACTTGAAAATATATTAAAATAATATTTTTTTTAATTTTTTAAAATTTATTTTTAACATCAGCATATTAAAACAATAAAAAAATAATTAAAAAATTTAATTTTTTTTTAAATTACAGTATAACCACGACTTCTTATACTTTCCCTTTTGTACTGGGTCCAATGCTTCATAGTTCATACTCACAGTCAACATTACCTTTTCTAGGTTCTAAAGTTGCCCATCCAAAAAAATTAATAAAGTGTGTTTTTGGCTATTTTCAAGATTACAAGGCCTATTTGTTTTTATATTTTAAAAATATCTTTGAAAAAATTTTAATTTTTTTTTGTTTTAAATTAATATTTTTTTGATATTTTTAAATCATTTTGATGCGTTGATATCAAAAATGATTTTTAAAAAATAAAAAAACATTATTTTTTATATATTTCTAAATAAAAAATATTTTAAAAAACAATCGTAAATACACTTCTAAATAAGCTTTAAAAGCGTGAGAAAACCACTCAAACAACATGTAAAAAATATTAATTCAACAAAACTATTAATACAATAATCCTATGGAGTGAGATTATCTTTTTCCTTTTCAGAATAATTATTTGGTCAAAATATTTAAATAGCGTATTTTGTTACAATACCTCTAATTAAAATGGAACGTTCAATTAAAAAGAGGTATTTTTAGAAAACATGGATAAAAAATGAAAGGAAATACAATCCCTTTTATATAAATATGGGATCCATGAAAATATTTGACGTTCAATCACATATTTTTACGAGAGAGTAGAATATAGCTCTCCAAATAACTAATAATTTATGATATGATTTATAAATTAATGACATTCTTAATGTATATGAAAAAACAGAAATAATAATCTCTTTAAAATAAAAGAGTACTATATAAATTCAAAGAGGGAACTAGGATATTTTCTTTCTTGTTTTTCTATTTGTTTTTGTATTTTAAATATGTTTTTGAAAAAAATTAAAATTTTTATTTTTTTATTTATTTTAAAATAATATTTTTTTTGGTGTTTTTAGATTATTTGATGCGCTGATATCAAAAATAATTTTAAAAAATAAAAAATATATTATTTTGATACATTTCTAAGTGAAAAGTATTTTAAAAAACAACCATAACCACACTTCTAAACAGGTATCAACACTTATAAAAATATATTTGTAATGTATTAAACAATCTTAATATTAAAAATAAAGAACTTTATCATTATCTATTAGTTTAAAAATACCTCTTCATTTAACGCTTATAGATGCCAATAACAGCAAGAAAGCAGTTGGGGAATATTGTTAATAATAACCTTGAATTTTCAAGAAAGTGTTTTGTTTTTGCGGTGTAGTTATATTTTTTTAAAAATAATTTTTTTTGTTTTAAATTAATATTTTAGTATTTTTAAATTGTTTTGATATACTGATATTAAAAATAAATTTTAAAAAATAAAAATTAATACTTTAATATATTTTTAAGTTAAAAAACACTTAAAAAAATTATTACTACCACAATTCTGAATACTATCTAAATATTTATTAGCAAAGCAAGAGCTATTAATACACTACTATATATGAACCAAGGAAAAAGATTGAAGTGGGGACAAAAATTCAAGCACCAAAGTTTCTGAGTTTTTTATTTTTTTTTAGTAATATAGTTTAGAAAATCATAAATAATATTTATAATTTACAGGATATAAAATGTTATTTGTAATTTCATAAATATATTTATATTATAGTATATAGTGTTTTTTATTTAAAAATATATTAAAAGTTAGTTTTTTTATATTTTTTTATATCAGCATATTAAATCTATCAAAAATATCTTAAAAAATATCAATTTAATATTATTAATTTTTTAAGTAAAACATAATTTTTACACTGCATCTATAAATAAAAATTACATCACTTCAAACACTCACTAAAAACAAATATCATAAAAAGATTGTAACTGAAAATTCACCAGTCACATGGATGACATGCTCGAAGCCTCGAAAAGAGCAACCCCACACTGGGTCAACGGAGACGTCACCTGAGAGCAATTACTTACGTAATTTCTTGAAACTGATAAATGTCGTTATACACCACCTAATCCTCCAAGACCAAATGTTTTTGTGAAATTTTATATAAGAACAACTGAGTTAGGCTTGCAATCAAGCATGCAAACTATAGCTTATGCACTAGCGTGTACGAACTAGATCCTGTTTGGTGTGTTAGCTCATCTTCTCTTCTCTCCTTTTCTTTTTACGTTCATTTCTCAGTCTTTTCTCTTCTTCTTTTTTTGTATACTATAGCTCCATGGAACTACCAAGAATAGCTCCCAACTCTGGTAGGTTGAGAGCTCGATATATTATCGAGACGAAGAACCTTTCTTACAAGCTATGCGGTCAAATCGATGAATTAAACTGGCTTCTCTGGAAGAAAACGGCGGATGATAACGCGTACATTTTGAGGAAAGTGAATTGTGAAGCACGACCTGGGGAGATAATGGCAATTGCTGGTCCAAGTGGGGCAGGAAA
The DNA here is from genome assembly GCA_019202695.1 of Populus x sibirica. Lineage (NCBI taxonomy): Eukaryota > Viridiplantae > Streptophyta > Magnoliopsida > Malpighiales > Salicaceae > Populus > Populus x sibirica. The sequence continues at coordinate 1,108,852 of JAGMVL010000317.1, forward strand.
GAGCACACTGTTGGAGATTCTTGCTGGTGTAATTCCACCTAGCAGAGTTTCTGGTGAAGTTCTTGTAAATGGGCAGCCGATAAATGCCAGATGCTTTCGGAGGTTATCGGGGTACGTAGCACAAGATGAAGCTTTTTTCCCACTTCTAACAGTCAAAGAAACGCTCATGTACAGTGCTCGCCTCAGGTTGCCAGGCAGTTTCCATACAGCTGCAGCTGTAGTTCAAGAACTATTGAAGCAACTTGGATTGGAGCACGTTGCCAATGTGAGAATTGGCAGTGACTCAAACCGAGGCATTTCAGGTGGTGAGAAACGTAGAGTTTCTGTAGGCGTAGATCTTGTTCATGATCCGGGTGTTCTTCTAATTGATGAACCAACATCTGGATTGGATTCAGCATCAGCTCTTAATATAATTCTCTTGCTCAAATCTATGGCTACAAAGCAAGGTAAAACAATCGTGTTGACCATCCATCAACCTGGTTTCCGAATTCTTGAGCTGTTTGATAAGATTCTGTTGTTATCAAATGGAACTGTTCATCATCATGGTTCCTTGCTTCTCCTCGAACAGCGGCTTAGATTTGCTGGTCATTCCATTCCTAGGCATGTTAATGTGCTTGAGTTCGCTATCGAGATGACAGAGTCCCTGGCCATGGAAGATAGTGAAGCAAGAGAAACAGAAAATAGTGATGTAGCACAAGATGAAGAGCTTACCAGAAGAAATCCTAACCAGTACACCAATATTGAAGAAACTATTTACGCCAATGGTCGATTCAAGGAGGTTTTAATACTGGGTCAGAGATTCTCCCATATCATTTGCAGAACCAACCAGCTCTTCGCAGCAAGAATACTACAGGCAGTGCTTGGTGGGGTTGTTCTTGGAACTATATTCATGGATGTAATGAACGATTCAAAGAGACATAAACTTCAGACTCAAATTGGGTTCTTTGCCTACAGCCTCGCCTTCTTGTTGTCATCCACAACAGAAGGCTTACCCATTTTCTTGCAAGAAAGAAGAATTCTAAAGAGAGAAACCTCAAAAGGAGCTTATAGAGTTTCTTCTTATGTTGTCTCAAACACTCTAGTTTTCCTTCCGTTCCTTCTAGTTGTCGCACTGCTCTACAGCACCCCAGTATACTGGCTGGTTGGATTGAGAAGGACAATGGATGGGTTTCTCTACTTTTTATTGGTGGTATGGATGGTTGTTTTGATGTCAAATTCATTTGTTGCATGTTTTAGTGCTCTTGTGCCAAATTTCATCATGGGGACCTCTCTGATTGCTGGCCTAGTGGGGTCGTTTTTCCTTTTCTCTGGGTATTTCATAGCGAAGGACGACATGCCCAAGTATTGGATCTTCATGCATTATTTGAGCTTGTTTAAGTACCCTTTTGAGTGTTTTATGATAAATGAATATGGAGGAGAGGAGGGTAAGAGGAAGTGCTTGAAGAATATAGAAGGATCCTGCTATCTGTACGGGGAGGAGTTTCTGAAGCAGCAAGGTGTGGAAGAATCAAATAAATGGAGTAATTTAGCAGTAATGACAGGTTTCATTCTTGGATACAGACTTCTTTGCTTTCTAATTCTGCTGTGCAGATCATACAGAACAAGAATTTAAAATATTTTCAGCAATCGAATAAGAAAGCACATTCAAGAATTATTGATGCAAGAGGATTTTCAGGAGAAGCTATTCTTTCTTTTGATTCTCTTATTCAGAACCAGATTAAAATAATTTTTAGCAATCATTCAAGAAATATATACATCAACTTCAGTTCTTGGCTCAACACGAGTAACCCAGCTTCCAAGGGGCTTCAACCTTAACATTCAGCTTTCTTATGATTTCAGCCACTCAAAATATTAATTAAAGCTTGACGGGGTGAGTTCTTCGTTCATCTTTTCCCTTGAACATCAACCTAGCACACATTTATTGCTCCGTTTCTGCTAACATATTAGGTGGGAAATTAAGATTGCAGCAAATAATCTTACAGGTGATCAGTTGACATGATTCTTTGCTTTTTTGTAGGATTATTTTGATGCATCGACCTTCAAAAATCTTAATTCTTAATAATAATATGATATATTTTGAATGATTTTTCTTGGTAGAGGGTGGTCAATTGACACCCTTAGCTATAAGCTCTCCTCGGTAATTAACACAGCTCTAATATCAAGATCAACGGATGTACAAAGAAACAATATTGGAAAGAAAGAAAACGAGTATCACTGTAGAAAAACTTTAATTCAAGATTTTATTACTTAATATTTCTTTTTAATTATATTGTTGTTTATGATTTTTTAAATAAATCTCAAAATTATTTGAAGATCAAAAAAATAATAGAAGGCCTAAAAAAAAATAACAACACTAGCCGAATAACATCTTTTTAGGCCAGATTTGAAGCTCAATTATATCGAATCAATCCTTTTTAGAATGGATTGGAAAACTTTGAATGCAATTTAACATTTGAATAAAAAGTTATTGCTCTTTTTTTTACCAGGCCAATCACTCTACTCAACCTATACCTCTTCTTCTTGTGCTTAATTGTTCATGTTTCATTGCTTAATTAGTTATAATAGACTCACAATTAATTGATACATAAAATGGGTGTCCAATGAACATTCGACGTTTGATACCTACACATGTTTGAATGGACTCTTATCATATTCATACCATGTTGAAACTTAGGATACCTTCTACGAGGTTAATATTTAGCAAATACTAGATTGGTAATTTGTGATATGGACCGGAATAAATTTTATTTCAATTAAAAAAAACATTCAAGAAATGGTTGTGTTTTTAAAGGAGTAAAAGAAATTCAATTATTAGATTAAACCTTGAATAATTTGATAATATGAAGAATTAGACGACAACAATGACAACATAAATTAAAAGAATATATTACTCTTTCAACCCGTGACCCGAAAGGTTAACAAAATCCTAATCAATAAAATGTTGAGGGATGAAATAAAAAACAGAGTTCCAATAAAAAGAATTAAAAACAAAACAAATAGCAATCAAAAGAATAAGGATCAAATCTGACATAAATTAAAATGAACTAAAATATTGATGGATCCATTTGAAAATATAATTTAATAAGAGAATGAGGACCAAGTTTGAAAATTAAAAAGAAGAGTTAAATTGAAAGAAAAATTCAATTCTACGGATAATCTAAAATAAAACAAATAAAAATAAAAAAACTTGTGACTAAATCTAAAAGAAAAACAAATTGAAAAATTGATTTGAAAACGTGCAGTGGTTGGCTTTGGAATCGAGAGGGAGAGGGAAAAAAGAAAGTAAAAAAAACGAGCACCAACGTAAAACCTTACATATTTTTGCCATATATGATGCCCAGAAATGGAGGCGATACCATGAGGATTAAAATGTTGTTGTGCAAACTGAAGTTTGGCCGCAAAACAGTGTCGTATAATATATTTGAAGACCGCAGGAGAATTCACACGTATTTGTGTTAGCTCAATTTGCGGTTGTCTTTTTAGATTAAATAATATTTTATTTATGCTAAAATACTAAATTATTCATGTTCAAACTAGATAATTAAAAAAAAAAAGAAAAAGAAAGATAAAGACACTTCTTCGCCCAACACAAAAACAATTATGATTTAAAGGTATAATGATAATTTTACCGTGCAACTAAAATTAAAAAGTCAAAAGTGTCCATGCCCATCAAAATTTTAAGTTTTTTCCTCAAGAGGTTCACTTGCAAATAACAACGACATAAAAAAACTATTATACCCCTATTCTCAGTATCATTTGTGTTATGTTTAGACTACAAAATCATCCTTTTACTGTTTAAATACAGAATCATTATATTTTTAAGTAAAAAATATTTTAAAAAATAACCATAATAATATTCCGAAACACGTTTTAAACAGTGCATCATTTGACAAAATATAAACTTGATAAATGAGTCTCATTCTTATCATCCAAACCATCATCTTGGGGACTAGGTGCCTAGAGATAGAACTCGGACTCTAGTGGGGCATGCCATATCAATCGCTTAATTCTTATCTGAATACGGCGAATAAGAATTTGTGATTGCAGACAATGCCTCGTATCATTCCGCATGGGAATCTTACATGACTGCTGTATATGGAGACAGAGCCTACGGTAGTGAGATGAGTATTGAGCAGTACTGCTATCATAGCTGTGGTTCATCTTTGATTTATATATTCACTCTTATCATCGTGAATATTCTCTAGTTTTGTACCCATTCATTGTCAATTGTCGTCTTAACATATGGCCATGGAGTTTAGGGTTAATTGTCTCTCTTTGCCTCGTAGAAGTTGTAATGTCTCGAATGATCATGTTCTAATCCGATGCCCTGTGCTTGCTTTGTTCTATCAGCAAGAAAAATATGTTCTGTCATCTTTTTCTACTAGTAAAATTGATCTTTTGTTCTTATGGAAGGTCTTGAAAAGGCCTGCAGGGGGGCGTTCGACTCCAGTAATCCAATTTTAGAACATAAAAGGAGGTCAATTTAGATTAAACAATACACTTACATCTACAGGATTTCAAGGGGTTCATCCATAAGATCAAACCTTCTTACGACACCAGACACTCAAATCTAGTTATAACTTGTTTGAAATACACCTTCTGCTGTTACTTTTATGACAGTCTGCAGCTTCTAAAGTCATTTTAACTCTCTTTTCCCTTCTATTTCCCCAAAAGAAATACACTTTCTGTCAATCATTTTTCATTTATTGAAGACTGTGAGATTGGTAACATGTATGTTCACTCACATAGAGCATATGACACAGTGGAGCTCTACAATGCTAAGCATAAAAAGAGACTTGACAGCAAATGTAAGTGTTCAATGCCGACAAAATAACACTGCTGAAGTGCTGAGGCAAGCAAAAGACTAAAAGCCAACTTACATTAATTATTAAAACTTCTGTCGAAGATGTAATTGAAATAACTTCACAAAGAAATTATATTGAGATAATAAACATTATAATTACTACACTATGCTATCAATAATTTTCATTGCAACAAGTGTAGCACATCCAGCCATCTATCTGTCATTCAGAGATGAGACGCGTGTAAGTCTACGATTCTCGTTTTCATACAGAACAAGCCAAACATGCAAGGAATCAACTGCAGAGATCCCCAGAAGAAGATGATGAGAACGGCTGCAACAAACCATCCCTTCTCCTCTTATTCGAAAGCGTGGGTTTTAATGAGAATTCCTGCGAGGCAGAGAATTTGTCAAGTACGGATCTAAAGGCCTTGTGGACGGAGCCAGCGAGAAACTGGCGTACTTTGCTATCACCACCGAGACCTTCTTTGCAGCTGCTCATCACAAGAACGTTCATCATCCTGCCCTCCAAAGTCGCAATCTCTGCCCTCGTTATCATCAGATGGAGAGCATCGAGTGCTTGTCTTAAACCAGACAAGATTTCAGGCTTGTAATCGCAACATATAGATGCCCTGATTAAACAAGGGGCACTGCACAAACCATCCTCTTCCTGTTCTACTCTCACTTCATCAATATCCAGTGGCATGAGAAGGCCTTCACCAGCTCCTGCTGCCTGGATCTTCAGCTCCTTCAGGTGGCTTATAACTTCAGCAAGCAATGATGCCTTGTCCATCTGAGTGATTCAAATTGATTAGTAATTCAGCAACCCATCTCAACAAGCCCATAAGCTGGAATCTTAACAAGATCATAACAATCCAGCTCTTACATGACCAAATAAGTCCATCAAAATATCAAGATTTATTTATCAAGTACTCCATGGATAACATTGATCTATGATCAATTTCAATCAAGAAGAAGTAATGAGAAAAGTTACCAGAAAATCATAGCAGGTAATATATGTGTTTTGGGTGATAGAACATGCCAAGAACTAATTGATAACTAATCATTCTTATATAAACAACTCAAGTACATTCACCAACAAAAGCAGCACAACAAATCTCCCTGACATTGAACTTGAATTGTAATACAAGATTCTTGAAGAAATTCACAAATTCAAAAGTTATCAGCACAGACCTTACAAAAAATAAAATTAAGCAACTCGTGTTATTACAGTAAATAATAACCACTTTCAAGTACATTACCTAATCGTTCGCTAAGTTTTGTTCTCAAGCTTTAAGAAACAGAATTCATTAAAAAAAAAAGAGGCTCTAAGAACTATGATTCAATTCAACTCAAACTTTAACATTACCAAAACAAAAACAGCAAATACCTTACTAGTACCAGGTACTAGGCTCCTAAGTGTGTCAAGATGTGCATTAATCCTGGCTCTACGCTTCCTCTCAGCCTCACTGTGATTCCTTAAAGCAGCAATGCTTTTCTCAGCCGACACTCCTTTCCTCTCCATTCTCACGGTAGCCTCCACAAGCTCTCCTCTTTCATTATCCAAAACCAAAGATGAAGTTGAACGTGACCCGTTTCTTGTTTCGGCTTGTAACCCAGAATTCACCAAAAACACATCACTCATTCCCTCACATGCAGAGGCTTGCACCCTTGCTGAGTTCCAAGAACAAGGTTCCATAGCCAGTATAGGAACACTAACAAACTAGGGAAGGGTATTGATGTAATTGCCAGTTGATAATACCAATAAGTGCAACTCCCATTAAAACAGAGAAGACAAAAGTTTGGTCTTTAGAATGTGGTCGTTGCTTTGCTTTGTTGTTTAAAGGAGAGGCAAGAAAAGGGTGGGTGGTAGTACAGGTGGAGATATTTGAATAGTTGGTCGGACCGTATTTTTTTTTCCAGGCACAAATCCACACAACAATTAAACTTTTTTTTTGGGATTATATCATAGTTAAAAATTGTTTTGATAAAATAATGTGTTGCAAAAAAATATCTGGAAAAATAAAACAGACACTTTTAAATTGTAAAATTATTGGAAAAGAAAGGAAAGAAAAAAATTTATTTGGAAAAATATCAAGACTCTAATGATGACACAATAAAATAAATCTAATAATACCAAAAAAGATCATAAACAATAACTAGAGTGAGCCACACAAGTAGTTCAACGGCAAGTGAGCCCAACACCTTTGGACAATTCATGTGGCATATTCTATTCATCATCTATGATCTTATTTGGTTTTGATAAATTCGTTTTATTCGAATCTTTTTTATAGTTTCAATGGTGCATCATTAAGGGGGCGTTTGTTTCGCGGAAAGTGGTTTCCGGGAAACCATTTTCCAAACTTTCCTGCATTTATTTGCCATTAGAAAAGTTGGTCAATGGAAAACACTTTTCGGTCAACGGAAAACACTTTCCGGTCAAAGAAAAATTTGGCTTGGTTTCCAGGAAAGTGTTTTCCTTTTATTTTGGGCGGAAAAAACTTTCCGGAAGTTGTGAAAAATTTAGAAATGTCATATTATTTTCCGATTATATCAAATTTAGTCCTCAAACTTTTGATTGCTATATATATATATATTTTAATATTTATTTTTCAATTTCATCCCTTAGAATTTAATTTTTATATTAACTTTGGTCCTCATTTTTATTTTGCTTTTCCCTTATCATTTTTTAATTGAAAATTTTTATCTATCAAATTTGGTCACTCATTCTTTTGATTGCTACTTATTTTATTTGAAATAATTTATGAAATGTTAATTATTATTATTTTAATTTCTTCATCTTTCAATTTTTTATTTTTTATTTGATCTCTATTATTTTGATTATTATTTATTTTATTTGAGATAATTTATGAAATTATATTTTTTTCAATTTCATTCTCATTCAATTTTTTAATTTGTAAGATTTGTTTCTCATTATTTTAATAAACTTGAAAAAAATAAAACATTAATAAGTTATTTTCCAGCTCATTTTCCATGACATAACCAAACACTAGAAAGTGTTTTCCAACTTATTTTCCATTACACTACCAAACATCAAAAAATACTTTTCTGGAATTCATTTTCCAAAAGGAAACTACTTTCCAGCAAACAAACGGGACCTAAGACTTTTTTGCATTTTCGGAGTCTCACTTTTTTTTTACATTTTTCTCTCTCCTATCTCTTCACAAGTTATAAGGAGGAGAGAGAAAAAACAAAGAAAGAAAAAAACTTGGAGGCACACCGAAACTATCGTTGAAAAGATTTTGACAAGACGAATCCAACAATACCAAAAAAAATCACAAACCATATAAGTCATCCAAAGATGTCAGGGCTCACTTGCTTTCATGTGGCCTACTCCGGTAACTGTTGGTAACCTTCCTTGATATTGTTGGATTTGTCTCGTCGAAGTCTTTTCAACGGTACCAATGATGTTATCATCAAAGTTTTGGTATGTCTTCGAAGTTTTTTTTTTCTTTCCTTTTTTCTCTCCTCTCTCTTTATTAAATCTTGTGTCCAATAATTTTGCAATTTGAGAGACTCTCATATGACATATGCGACTCGCGAATCGTATATGTATTTGCGACTCTCTATATTATATTATTTCTCTAAATAATTTTTGCACTGTGTTATTTTATCAATTCTTTTTACTATGCTAGAATCCAAAAAATAAACTCCAACAATCATGCACAAATCTTACATAACTTTTCATTTTATTTTATTTTTTATTTTCATTTTTATCTTTTTATTGTCGATACTGCAATGGGATCTCACACGGGTTATCTAATGGTATCCAATAATTTTATCAAATATGATATGCCAATTAGTAAGGGATCTAATCCAATATTTTTAATTTAATAATTAAAAAATTATGATAAATTACAATGATTCTTTTAAAATGAAATAGATTTATAAAGATTGTCTAAAAATTGATTCCACGAAAACATCTTTGAAACTCAAAATGTTTTTATTACTATTTAATAAATATAGTTAAGAAACATCAATAAATAAGAAAAATAAATTAATTGAAATTAAATAGAGAATTTGATATTGTTCATATACTAAAACAATTTTTATCTTCAATTTAGTCACATTCCCTTCATTAATACAGTGAGATTTATTTTCTCTTTACTATAATTATAATAACATTATAATAAAAGCTAAATGGTGTGGAGAAATCACTGTAGATCAAGAGACTTTTTATTATGAATTGTAATAGTAGTTTCACTTTTAATTTCTCATCTTATCTTTTCACGATATGTTTCTTTGGCTTTCTTTTTCTTCTCATTCATTGCTTCTTCTTTGCCACTTTAGTGCCTGAGATCTGGCAAAAATGCCAGACCCATAAGCACCATAGGTCTGGCAACCACGCCAAGCCCAAACTACTTTGGTTTGACAACCATGGTTGGGTTTGACATGGTCGTTAGACTCAAGCGTGGGTCTGACATTATTGGCACACCCAGGCGCGAGGCGGGCAGATTTGCACGCCTGGGTCTAGCAACCATGTCAGGAAATCATTGTAAATCAAGAGACCTTTTACTATGGATTGTAATAATAGTTTCACTTTCAATTTTTTTATTTTTTCACAAGACGTTTCTTTGACTTTCTTTTTCTTCTCATTCATTGCTTCTTATCTATCACTTTAGCTTATTGGGTCTGGCAAAAATATCAAACCCATAAGCTCAAGTGCTAGGGTTTGGCAAACACGCCAGACTCAAACGCCTTGTGTCACGACCCAAAAAAAAAACATATATATATATTTATAAGTGTTAATTTTTATTAGGTGCAATTTTTTTTTTACTAAAAATTCGACAGAGTTATTCCTGTAACGAGACCATACCAAGTTATCAACATCTTCATTCCTGACACAATTCATATCATAATTATGGTTCAATCATCTTGAACCTCTTTCCCAATCAATACATCACAAAAATAATAGACATGTATTGTCCGATAATAAAGATGCAATCAATAAAAACAAAATACATAAATAATTCTAAGGTTTACATAACTTGCAAAATTAATTGATTTTAAGAAAAATAATAAAAACTTAGATTATGAATGTAATGCTCCCACTATTTTATCCAGGACAATTTCTTAGTTAAATATAAAAATTTAAGGATTCTTCTTCATTTTTTATCATTCTAACATTTCTAATCCTATGAGCAACTATGATAAAATGCAAATACTTAATATAACACAAAACACAAAGATATTTTTAAGTATAGCATTCACATTAATTACATATGACAAGTTTGTTCTACAAATAAAAAGGTTCATCCAACCTCTTTTACATCATTCATTAATCTCAAAATAATTGTTGATCATTATAAATACACAAAAAGTGTCATATATTCAAACAAGATCTATTCTACTACTGCGAGAGTCTCGAAAATAAGATTAACATTTTATTAACATAATTATCAATAAATGCAATGTATCATTTCACTACACCCATATAAAAATATTTCTCCTATATACTTTATTATGAATTATTAATATCTCACACCTTCATATTCATCCAATTAATTCCAATCTTAGCCATTTCACGGGGGTATTACTTCCTCATTAGGGACACTAATCCATTTGCCCAAATATCGGGAGTTAGTTCATATGTTCAATTACCAGGCATTAGTTCATCCGCCCAATTACCGGGCATTAGTTCACCCGCTCATTTACCGGACATTAGTTCATCCGCATAAATATGTTCATCCACCCAATTACCAGGCATTAGTTCACTAGCTCAATCACCGGGCGCTAGTTCATCCGATGACATCAAAACATAAATTACAGAATTTCTAATTAAAATTAACACATGTTTTTCAACTAATCTCTCTACAAAAAATCAAGATGTCGGACACCTACCTGCTGGTGATACTTGACTAGTAGCTCCCTATTGCTGTTTGGAGCCTCCGACCTCTCATGTTTCATTTAAAAGATCACATGATTTCAATAATTTATCATCCAATAATTTACTTAAAACTTTTCCACAAAGTAAAATTTTCGATCAATATATTTTTAATACCCGAAATTATTATCATTATTTTTTTCATGTTCTTTAATAATTCCACAAATAATTTTTACAATGTTACATCCACCTAAACTTTTAATCCATCACAATTATAAGGGAATCTTACATTATTATAAAAAATTTACAATAACTATAGGAAATTTAATTCATTTACACCCAATTCAACACATCATTTCATTATTTTTTTTACTATTTAAATGAAAATCATTAATTTCTTTATGTTTGAAATTTTATTTCTTATATTTTCCATGACCAAACTCACCTTTCTAAAAGGAGGATAAATTTCATTCTTCTCTAAATTTTAATCCATCATCCAAACTCAATTCATCCATTTAAGTCATGAAAAATCTCAAATTACATCAATTCAACCCACCCCTTAAAATTTTTTACCCTTGCCCGAAAATTCAAGTAAACAAATGGTGACACGATAATTCTTTAACTTTTTTTCACTTAATTAACTTTAACCCATTTATTTATTTTATTTTATTTTTTCATGCCAACATACAATACTCTAGCACAACTTCACAAATTACACCCACCATTTCTATTTATCTAAAAGTTCTATAATCACACATAATAATAACTAAGCATCAATGTATAAAATTTTATGAATCAACATAATAAGATCATATTTACTCATAACATAATAAAGGATCAATAGCAATCCAAGGTGGAAACCACTCTTTATCCCCCTCCTTCTTTTCTCTTCTTTTTTTTTTCCTTTTTTCTTTTACAAATTAACCTAATTAATGACAAGCCCAAGCATTTATTCCCTCAATAAACAAATAATCAAAATAAATCCATACATTCAAACCACCCTAATAACTTCAAGAACCCACCTTCACATAATATCAATTCTACTCAATCCAAGAACAAACATGAAAAACAACACAACTAATCATCATGGAGAGTTTTCTTACCTTTAAGGAATCAAGAATCAAAAGCCAAAACAAGTTGAATCAAGTTCTCCTTCACACTTCCCTCTAAGCTCAATTTTTTTCCTTCTCTAAAAGCACATTTAAAATCTTTAAACTCCTTACAGGCTCCTTAATGTATCAACTGTATCAAACCCTCTCTTTAATTACTTAACACTCTTTCTATCTTACACTTTTTTTTTTCAAGCAATTTCCATAAAAAATGACAAAAGCCCTATTTTCACATTTTCTTCTCTTGGCTGGTTGCACAATCCCTCCTTTCTTTTTCTTTTTTCTCATTGCTGGCAGCTTATAAAAAGGGTTATTTTAGGCAAGTTTTCAATTTGGTCCCTAAAAAATTTTTTAGACACTCATTTGTGCTATTTGTTCTTTTATTTGGAAAAACATCTTATCATACTCCAAAACTTCTTAAATTTTAACCTAAGCTAAAATAATATTTTATAAGATTCTACGCAAATCTCAACTTAATCTGATGACCAGATTGAAAGTTACGTTTTACAACGTAAAATTAGCCGGTTTGTGATTTTTCATCAAAAATTCAAATTTTCATATTTCATACTTGTACAAATCATATCACAATTAATTTAGTCAATTCTTGAGACCATTTTTTTTATCATATATATATATATATATGACCGGGATTTACACCTTGGGTTTGGCAACCACGTCAAGTCCAAACGTTTTGGGTCTGACAATCATGTTTGTGTCTGACATGGTTGCTAGACCAGCTCCTGGGTCTGGCAACCATGTCAGGAAATAATTGTAGATCAAGAAACCTTTTACTATGGATTGTAATAGTAGTTTCATTTTCAATTTCTCATCTTATCTTTTCACGAGATGTTTCTTTGGCTTTCTTTTTCTTCTCATTCATTGCTTCTTCATTGCCACTTTAGCGCATTGGGTCTGATAAAAATGCCAGACCCACAAGCGTCATAGGTTTGGAAACCATTCAAGACCTACATGCTTTGGGTCTGGCAACCACGCCAGCCCCAAGCTACTTGGGTCTGACAACCATGTTTGGGTCTAGCATTGCTAAATCCACGTGCGGGTCTTCCAGAACCGTGCACCTACGTTTGCCAGACCACAGACCCAATCGCTTGGGTCAAAAAATTTAAAATTTTACAAAAGCACAATTGGACTGCAAAAACAAACACTGCCTCATTTAAGCAGGATTTTTCATTCATATACAGTAGAACTTAATTACAATCTCTTTTTTGTTTGTACAGCTTATTTTATAAATTTTGAGTTCTAAGTGATTTATTTTAAGTCTTCAAAAATAAACTTCTCTTTTTTGTATGCATTGTGGATGAAAATATGTAAAATAAAACTAAACATATATAGTCTAATATTGTTAAAAAATATATAAAATAATGTTATCGCTGGTGAAAAATCACAAAGGACCACCCATTAAATAAATGTTTTTTTGCATTGAGTTTGATTAAAAAATATAAAAAAATAAAAATTCATAAAAAAAGAGAGAAAAAAAAAGAGAAGATAGAATGTCTATTGAATGAATAACAAATTCATAAACATAAAAAAATGAACTATTTCAATAGGAAGACATGATTTGAATTTTTAGATCTAAAATGTTAACTTAGATTTTTGTGATGATTTATTGTTTACAAATAATTTTTGAACTTGGATTTCTATATAGGATATTTCAATGATAGTTTAAATGTTTTTTCTTAAAAAAAAATTATAAGTCTCAACATTTTAATTATCACCTACTCAGACTTGGGTCTGGCATACCTGCCAGACCTAAAGCGCTTGGGTCTAATATTGATTTTAGACCCAAGTCTTTTTGGGTCTGGCATGACCGCCGAATCCAAGTCACTTGGGTCTAGTATGGCTGCCAAAGAGAAAAAAAAAAGAGAGAAAAAAAAAGAGAGAAGATAGAATTTCTATTGAAGGAATAACAAATTCATAAACATAAAAAATAAATTATTTCAATAGGAAGATATGATTTGAATTTTTAGATCTAAAATGTTAAATTAGATTTTTGTGGTGATTTTTTATTTATAAATAATTTCTGAACTTGGATTTCTGTTTAGAATACTTCAAGGATAATTTAAATGTTTTTTTTATAAAAAAATTATAACTCCCAACATTTTAATTATCACCTGCTCAGACTTGGGTCTGGCATGCCCGCCAAACCCAAGGCATTTGGGTCTGATATTGATTTTAGACTCAAGTCACTTAAGGTTGGTATGGTCGCCAGACCCAAGACTCTTAGGTTTTGTATTTTTGTTAGACCCAAGGCGCTTGGGTCTGGCATGACCGCCAAACCCAAGACGCTTAAAATGTTCTCTATACTCTTAATATTTTTTTTACATTAAAAAAAATTGATATTGACTCGCTGCGGAGCACGGGTTAATATACCAGTCCTTTACTTAAAAAAAAAAAAGAATTCCCTTTCCTTTTCTTCCTTTTTTTTTCACAGCCTAATAAATTTATAATACTCTCTAACACACACCTCCTTTTCTTTTTGCAACCTTATAAAGCATATTTATGAATATGATTCATATTATTCTCTAACACCCCCCCCCCTTCAAGTGAAAGTTTTTTGGCTTGAAAGTTGCACAAACTCACATTACTCTATACTATTAATTAATTTTAATTTAAAGAGATAATGAGATTGATGAGATTTGAACTCGTGATTATTTGATAAGCAAGTATTTGATATCAAGTAAAAAAAGTATCTTAATCCAAAAATTTAAAATATTAAGTGATGTCATAAGATATAATTTATATTATTTTTTAAAAAATATTACCTCAAATTCAAAATACTATAAAATAACTTTTAGGCCTATAAAGATTATTTTTTATCTAGTTCAAGAGTAAACAATCTGAACAATCTTATTGTTTAACCTATCTGAACAATTTCTTATCTAAGCAAAAAATGATATACTTTAAAGCCAAAACTTTCTAGGTTAATGTTGTTTTATGATGGGTAATTAAGGCTAATAAATGGTGGATTTTTAGCTCAGTTTTTCTAGATCACTTTCCTTAAGTTTATGCTTTAGTTTTTCTTTCTACTATTATAAAGAGATTTTGAGTCATATTTCCTAGAGTTTGTGGACCTTATTTAGTAGAGAAATTAATTAAGATGGTGTGTTGAAATTTTGAGAGACTAATTATAATTATGATACGGACAAAAATAACACAAAAACAACAATAAGCATAAGAAACACATAACTCTTCTTAATATGGTCACCACACAAGAATTCTAATTCAAAATTTTATTCTTAAATATTTTCTCCAATAAATTTAATATTATAGCTATTTTAGGTTGATTATATACTAGAAAAAATATTCTAAACAAAGTTGAAAAAATAATAAAATAGTCTTAAAAGAAATAAAAAAAAAATAAGCCTAAACTAACAACAAAAAAATAACAAATCTTGAACAATAACTTATAGATTTTATTAGAAGTCATTTTCAATATTAGATAACTAATAAATTTTAATTTTATAAAAAAAATATACCTTTAAAATATCTTAGCAAAGATTTAGCCCGATCAAAGCCTGTATTGCATAAGAAAGAAATGAAAATGATAACGAATCACTTTTTTTCTTTTTTATTTTTACGTAGCATTATTTAGCTGTTATTTTTACCCTTTATTTTCTGCAAACCAAAGGGATGGCTTGCTATGCATTGTGATAACTTTGGTTGTTTATTTCAATTTAATGAAATATCACCTCCTATTTTATGTGTTATATCTCACACATTCTCTATTTTTCCAGTCTAGATTTTGTTGGTGATTTTGTTTTTCTTTTTTATGTTTTTCTCTTGTGAAGAATTGTGGTTTTATCTCATGCAACAGGCAGATAATTATGTAAAAGTTTTCTCCTACATGAAGCCAAATAACATCCTTGGGCTTTCCCATGGATTTCTTCTTGGGCATTTGCAGTCAATGAGACTTGATTTCCCAAAGAATATTTGTGTGATTGTTGTGTGTACCAAGGGAATGGGTTCATCTCTAAGGAGACTTGTATTCCAGGCAAAGAGATCAATGGTGCTGGAATTAATTCCTGTTTTGGAGTCCACCAGGTTATTATTTGTCTCCCATGGTATCAGAGATTATTGACCAAGTAATTACGAGTTTGATCTGACCTAATCGCTTAAATTTTTAGAAAATATGCATATAAGCACACACATTGACCTACTGGCATGCATTAGTGTTTATTTGATCTCACCAACTCTTTAGGTGTCTATTGTTTTCTCTGTGTACAGGATGTAGATGGTAGAGCCATAGATATTGCTTTGGATGGTGAATTGCCCTTGGTTCCCCTTTCACATTTGCCACTACACTGGAGCAGGAATACAAGAGTGACATTTTTGGGGATTGAGGTGAGTGTAGTTCCCAACATCATTATTTATTTTTGTTCTGTAATTTTTCCCCCCTTTCTGATGGTCTATAGGTTTTCTACTTGGTGTTATTCATGGAATTGTGGAGTCCTTGTTTAGACTGTATACTGAAAATGGAATGAGTCAAGGTTCCTTGATATAGAACTTGGAATTCATATTTCCCTGCGTATGGTTAATTAGTTGGATCCGTGAAAGCTATGTTTAGGATTAAGCCTCGTTCCATAAAACCAGTTATGATACCATGTTAAAACAATTCAATTAACACAAAAATAAATATGAACTTGAAAGAGAAGGAGGCTAGAATTCTCCTTAATTGAATTGTACTATTGTTATTACTTTAACCTAAATACAAAGAGCTTATATATAAGTTAAGTTGAAAATAATATTCTACCCTTAATAAATAAAACAAGATAAATATATTATTTAACAGTTTTGACTATATCCTCCCCTAGCAAGTGGTGGTAGCAGTGCACATTGCACTCCTATCAACCGTGATCTCATAAGTAACTTCCATCGGATCCAGTGCATGGAGTTGTTGAAGTATGTGTCCCATTAGAGCCTGCTACCGACATTTTAGTTCCATCATATGCTAACTTTGTTCGACCTGAGTTGCGTTAACTAGCAGGTGAAACACCAGCTGTTTAGCTTGAACTAGGTAGGATAAATCTCCATATAGGTTGAGGGAGAAGCTTGCTTGAACTTAATCCGATGCGATTTTATAGTGTTATCATTATGTCTTGTTGGAGGAATAAGACATTAGTATGTATTTTTTATTTTTTTCTTGATATTAGTGACATAGTTGGGCTTACGATAACAAGTAATTTTGGGCAATCAAATGTGAGTTTGTCATAACTAGATAAGGATATGTCCTAGATAGATTACATGAATGACCTATAGATATATTTATGGACCAGTGGGACGGGTTTAGACCCAAGAGAAGGTCTGGCCGCGCCAAACTAGAATAACTACTGAAAAGAGCCATAACTTTTGATCTGACCGTTAGATCGCACTCAAATTTTTTTAGAAGTTTCAGGATCCGATCAATGGAATTGCTACTCTGACATCAAATCTTTAGATTTTGAAAATCTCGCTCCAGGACCTTGGTTTTGGTAGTTTTTGTGATTTTTCTTGTTATTTTTGGATTTCATATATGCTTCTTTCCTTTATAATTTCGGATTTTTACTTTGTTTCCTAGTTGAAGTAGGGTTTCAAACCTATTTAAGGCCTTGTAAACCTTTAGAGGATGATTCATTGAGAGAGAAAAAAACTTGTGAACTTAAGGTTCTCATCTGCAGTCTCTTTCGCTCACTTACTTGGTTGTCTTTACTGAATTTTTTATTATTAAAATCAGTTTTTTATTCAATCAAACAATAAAAAGATTATATAAAAATGAATAGTTTTTTTTTCAAAAATAATGTTCATGGATATAAAATATCTTCAAAAACTAAATGCATACAAAATTAAAAAAAAAACTATTAAAAAAACAAGGCTAAATAAGCAAAATAAAAAATCATAAAGGAAGGATATTAATTGAAACATAAATTAAAAAAATCACTTTTAAAAAAAGACATCAATTACAAATAAAAAACAAAATTAGAATTAAAAGATAAAAAAAATACAATGATAGTTTAAGTGCCACAAAGTGTTTAAAAGAAATAAGAAAAACTAACAACTTGGGTTACACGCCCGACTGACTTTAATAAGTTGATTCTATTTTAATTAGATGAAAAAATAGATAATGATAATAAATAAATAAAATTTTTACTAAAAAAAGATCATAAAAAATTAGAAAAATAACTTTAGAAGTACAAAATTGAATTAAAAAGAACTGAGTTAACTTGATAGACTTGTAATTTGGATAATAAGAGGTAAGTCAATCTAAGTTAACTTGCAAAATATATAACTAGGATAATAAAATCAGGATAATTCAATAGAAAAAATTAAAAAAAAACCATAAAATGAATTTAAAAAAAAATAATATCAAAAAATGAAATTAAAAAAGAAAATGAGAGAAAAAAAAAGTTAACTGGCCTTAACTTTTTGGAGAAGGAGAGAGAAAAAATAACCACCGGTAATAAACTGCCTATTCTACATTGTTACGTGGAACGTTACGATGTGTTTAATGACACGATGGAAAAGCAAGTTTAACTACCAGGATGTGCCGCACATGCCTCCCAAAAAACACGGGTATCTCCCACGGGCTATGCACGGGACAAGAGACGTCCATCTTCAAGAAGGAGAAGATCTCCCTTGCTGGCCATGACGAGGTATTTCACTTCATTTCTCTTTGAATTAATGTCATATAGTCAGATGATTAGCCATGACGAGGTATTTTGTTCTTTTAGTTTGTTTTCTGTTGATCGGGGTGGTTGGTCTTCACCTGTATTAGTAAGAGAAATGAAGAGTCAAGAATATGACTTCCTTCATAGGCAATTAAACGCCATTTTGCTTCATATTTTTTTCAGAGTGCTGATTTATAGTAACAAAAAAAAAAAGCTTAGAGAAGAGCATCTTAATTACGAGTTACCTAATAATTATGCTTTTTTTTTTTTTTTAAGTTGATGAATGCCTGTTGTATTTTCAGTCTAATATCTGTCAATCATCACTTTCTCTCTATTTCTTTTCCTTTCAACGTTTCTAATCTTATCTTGTACAGCAGGCAGACAATTATGAGAAAGTATTTTCCTGCATGAAGCCGAACAGCATACTTGGGATTTCCCATGGATTTCTTCTTGGGCATTTCATGAAGTCGATTGGACTTGACTTCCCAAGAACATTAGCGTAATTGCTGTTTGTCCCAAGGGAATGGATCCATCTGTTAGAAGACTCTATGTTTAAGGCAAAGAGATCAATGGTGCTGGAATTAATTCAGGTTTTGCTGTCCACCACGTAATCTCTCCCCCTCTCTTTCTCTCTCTCACACAGGCATGCAGGCGTCAAAAACACTAAAGTTTTGTTGCGTGCATTGGGGTTGACCTCATTTCTACGACTGTTAGGAGTTATTGTTTACTGCATTTACAGGATATTGATGGTAGAGCCACGGATGTTGCTTCGGGATGGTCAGTTGCTCTTGGTTCGCCTTTCACGTTTGCTACTACACTGGAACAGGAGTACAAGAGTGACATCTTCGGGGAGTGGGGTGGGTGTATCTCACATTCTTATTTTGTTTTGTTTCTGATGTTGAACTCTCTGCAATTTATTATTTGTAGGCATTTTACTTGGTGCCGTGCATGGTATTTGGTATTGTGGAGTCATTATTTAGATGGTACACTGAAAATGGAATGAGTGAAGATGAGGTTTACAAAAACACTGTTGAGAGCATAACAGGAATTATATCGAAGATCATCTCAACTGAGGTTCTTTGTTACGAAATTTTGGAATTCATATCTGATGCAAGTTCGGGTATTCCAAGTAACAACACTCCAGTCCAAAGCAAGCAGAAGACTTACAACTGACAGGGATCAATGGAGGCTACAATGCAGGTGATACACGTTGGCAAAAGGGGAAGTTACAATCAATAACTGAAGATCATCTCAGACTTCCAAGTGGCAGAAGAAGTTATTATAACTGTTATTGTTCTTATCTTAGGTAGTTATTTAGTATTAACTGTAATATGTATTTCTATTTAATGTAGAATGTTTGTCTGGATAGGCAGATTGTAATGAAGTTCATAGTTTTTGGTGTGATTCCAAAATGAAAGTGATTCTCTTGAGTGGTGTGAGGCTACTTGTTTTCTTTTCTTTGTAATCTTTAAATTTTCTGCAATAAAATATCAGTTTTCTTTCCTTTTTGTCAATTATTTCTTCGGTTATCTTTTCTACTGGAACCAAAATTAGTGAATTTGGTTCTGTGTTGATATCGCTCGGCATTAATATCTCTTGCGTATCTCTCTCAGCATGTATATATTCCTGCATTAACGTTTCATTATTTGGGGAAGACAACAATGGTTAATTAACATGTTTGTCTTGTAACAGGGAATGCTAGCTATATATAGTTCCTTATCTGAAGAAAGCAAGTTGGAGTTTGATATTGTGCTTCATATTATCCTTGCATGGACATCTTGTATGAATGCTATGAAGATGTAGCCTTTGGCAGTGAGATTCTCAGTGTTGTCAAGGCTGGGCGACGCTTCTATGTATGTTCATTTTCTCATCAGCTCCGCTGCCAAACCGGCAGCGACGTCATCTATTCCCTCTGCATTTCTTTTTGAAGTTAATGATCTCAATTTACCTTGTAGATTGTGAAATGGATTTAAGCTCTCTTTTTTTAATGTGATTGCGATATTGATTTTCTTTGCTTGTTCATTTTACAGGAAAAAGATGGTGTACGTACCAGCTTTTCAAATGGGTGAAATTGACCAGACACGGATGTGGAAGGTTGGTGAGTGAGTTCGATCTACCCGACCAGCAGGGAATTTGGGTCCTTTGTATCCTTTTACTGCTGGTGTCTATGTGGCATTGATGATGGCCCAGGTATGAGTCTCCCCTCATGGGTAAATGGGAATATAAAAATGCTTACCTTAATTGGAACTATGCTTCTATTTAATAGAGGTCGGACATGCATGGAGCCAAGTCTATTCCATTTTGGAAGTTGGGAATTAACGAACCAGCAAATAGTTTATTCTATGAAAGTTTAATGGAGTTTGGTCCATTGGAACAGGAAAGAGGTTTCTAGGAAATGGTGTTTCAATGCTTCATTTCTCTTTTATGTGTATGTCTAATGCATCCTTCTTTATATTCCAGATTGAAATCTTGAGGAAGAAGGGGCACTCATACTCTGAGATCATTAACGAAAGTGTGATCGAGTCTGTGGATTCCTTGAATCCATTTATCCATGCCCGTGGAGTTTCTTTTACGATCGCCAACAGCTCAACCACTGCAAGATTGGGATCAATGAAATGGGCTAGCTCTTCGCTTTGACTATATCCTCACCCAGCAGGCATTGATAGCGGTAGCCAATAATGGTCCGCCCACAGCAGCAACTTTCTATCTGATCCAGTGCATGCATGGTGCTATTCAAGTCAGTTCCCAGTTGAGACCAGCAGTCGACATTTCAGTGCCACCAGATGCTGACTTTGTGCGACCTGAATTACGTCAATCTAGCAACTGAGGTCGGGAAGGGGAA
Organism: Populus x sibirica; assembly: GCA_019202695.1. NCBI lineage: Eukaryota > Viridiplantae > Streptophyta > Magnoliopsida > Malpighiales > Salicaceae > Populus > Populus x sibirica. Next base: position 1,130,108 of record JAGMVL010000317.1, read on the forward strand.
ACTTCTGCGTGAACTAAGCTAGGGGAGTTTTTCCATGTAAGTTGAGGGACAAGCATGTATTTATTTATATTTTAGTCTTTTGGAACCTTTCATAGGGTTATATCAGCATTCTACCCTTTTTTCCCTCTCTCTATCTCAAATCAGTAGTGGAATATCAAGAATGCTTAATCTTCTGAGACATCCAAGAAAAACAGACATAAAAAACGAGGGATGTCTATTTGATTACAGACATTTGATATGTTTTAATGTATCCTATATAAGATTAATTATGAGTTGGGTAAGAGTCTTGTATTGCTATGTTGAGCATTGAATCTTTTTGGAAAGATGAATGAATCTGCTTGCAAGATGAAGAGTTTTGCTTAGATAATTAAGTTCATGATAGTCAAAAGACTTCTGCATGAACTAGCCGTTTGTTCTTATTGTGATATCGGGGCAGTTCAATCGTTTCATGCACGTAAAATAACAAAGAAAGAACTCATCTCAGTATACTTTCACAATCCAAAATTTTATCTGGGCACTGACTCAATACCTAACAACAGCAGCACCGTAGGTATAAATATGGTGCCACAAGCTCCAGTAAAGAACCCGCTCAAGTAAAATTCGAGCTCGAATCCCCCAGCATCACCGGCAACAGAATTTGGTTGGTTTGCAACGGCTTTCGCCAGTGCTGCCTCGCCGTTGGCTGGCACATATTCTTAACCTTTTGTTTTGGCTGCGTATCCTGCTTCCTTCTCATTGTCTCATGTGCCGCTGGTTGCAAAGTAGTATCCACACCCATGCTCTCTACATAAACTTATGGCGTGTCGTTGATTATCCATAAGAACATATATATATATAATACCACCTAGGAGTATTAAAGAGGTGTAAGAATTTTATCCAAAAACCTAGTCACCATGTTTTCCACGGAGGATCATCATTTTAGGCATCAAATATTAATGTTCCGATTACCTAAAGGAATTGATTTGCTAAATTAATGAAACCTTTCCTTGAATATCCTAAATGTATCTCTCGCCAGCCTACAAAAGCCAAGCAAGAACCTGTAATCCTTGTCAAAACGTTTCATTCTTTACATTTTGTAATTTTTCACTTGATAAGTACATCGAGAAAGAGAGATGACGACAGACAGTGAGAAGCATGAGCAGGATTTCCCATCAGAACTTTCTGTTTCTGCGGTCATATGTTGGATTCTTGCAGCTTTTGGTTGCTTCATGTTCGGTTATGATATTGGAATTTCAGGTATGCAGTCATTAAGAAGAGAAGAGAAGAGAAGAGTGTAACCAAATACATTATTACATTGTAATTAATAACAAAGAAAATAAGTTTAAAAAAAGAATAAGGGTTAATCTAGATTGATCATCTTAATCTAGATTTTTTTTTTAATCGAGTTTGAAAACAATGATAATAATTATTTTTATTCATATATTAACTTGGTTAACGTGAGTTGAACCCATGATTCAAGTTTTGTCTTAGGTTGACTCTCGGGTCGATCGGATTTTAAAACTATAATCATAACCATTTTTATTTTTAGATTGAACCTTTAACCTGTGACTCGGACCTTACTCTGGGTTGACCTCGAGTCAGGTCTTAAAGTTATGATTATAATTAATTTTATCCTTACGTTGACCCGAGTTGACTCTCCTGATCAGCGACTCGGGTCTTGTCTCAAGTCGACTCTTGAGTCAAGTTTTAAAATTATGGTAAAAACTATTTTTATTATTTAACTTGGGTTAACTTGAGTTTGCCCTCCTGAATTGTAACTTAAGTTTTGTCTCAAAATAACATCCAAGTTGAGTTTTAAAGTTATGATCATATCTATTTTTATCTTTATATATCTTAGTTGAATAATTTTGAAATTGAGAATTGTTTACAAAGTTATTTTTAACATAAAATAATAAATATTATATGTGGAGACATGTATATTCTTATGTATTTCCAAATAAAAATTACAAAATTCATTCTAAAATTGTTTTAGAAACAAACTTATTTTTATGTTTTTATATATATTTCATTAAACAAACACATTTTTTTTTTATTATCTTCGTTACTTATGGTTTTAGAGTTCATTTAGTATTATGGTAATAATTATTTTTTAAAATATTTTTTGTTTAGAAATGTATTGAAATAATATTTTTTTATTTTTTAAAATTTATTTTTAATATTAGAAGATCAAAACAATATGAAAAAAATATAAAACATTATTTTTTAAAAAAAATATTTTAAAACCCAAAAATAATAAACGGCCTATTCTATTGGATAGTAACGAAACAATGGCTAGATGCTCAAAGAAAATTTAAAAAGAACGCGGCTCTCACCCAGCGACAAGTCGCGAGTCGTCCACATATGAAATGTCAAAATACGTGTCGTTCACTTCTCGCAAAGTCAAATCCAATTTTCTTCAGTCTCCGTCCTCTCCATCTGAAAGTAACAAAAGAATTCAATTCCTAAGCCAAATTTCCGTTACTTTGCGTGTAAATCTGTATTATAGAAATCCAAAATGATGGCGGAGGATCTGGGCATCGAAGCGAAAGAAACCGCCGTGCGTGAGGTGGCGAAGCTGTTACCGCTTCCAGAACTCTTGCAATCCATTGTTTCTATCAAAGCCGATTACATTACCCGCCAACAAGTAACTTCAATTCACTCCTTTTTTCTCTCAATTTTTTTATGGATCTCAATTCAATTAAATTGCTATTATTTTTGGTTTTTTAGGCTAATGACGCGCAACTTAGTACAATGGTAGCAGAGCAGGTACACTTTTCATAGATTTAATTAATTATTGCTTGTTGATTTTATTTTGTTTTGTTTTATTTTTAAATAATTTTGATAATGTGAAAGTGCAGGTGGAACAAGCACAATCTGGATTGGAATCGCTGTCCTTGTCGCATAAGACGATAAATCAGCTACGAGAGAACTTCATTTCTATTGAAAAGTATGCTCTTATTTTTAAAAAATATATATATTAATGAAAAATGCTTGTGCATTCTTTTTAATTTTTTCTATGGTTTGATTTAATAGTTATAATAATTGATTTAATTTTGTGTTAGGTTATGTCAAGAATGTCAAACTTTGATTGAGAATCATGATCAGATAAAGCTACTTAGCAATGCAAGGAATAATCTAAATACTACCTTGAAGGTCGGTGCCATCTTTTCACCTCTTAGATTTTTCGAAGTCATTGCTTGTGATTAGTGTGACAAGTGAGAGTGTGTTATCTTGAGTTGATATGATATTTGAGCTCTTATAAGCTGTATGTTCTGATGCCTGAAGCTTCAGCTAATATGAGTATGCTGATTTTATTATTTGCTTCACGGTTACTTTTTGGCTTGCCTCTTGATTCTATGTAGGATGTTGAGGGTATGATGTCAATATCTGTTGAAGCAGCAGAGGCACAGGATTCGTTGAGTGATGATAGAGAAATTGTTAATACTTACGAGGTAGAGCTGAGTTCTTTATCTTGTTGAGTTGTAAGTTGAATATATATATATATATCATGAATGTGTAGTTATAACTTGGTTGATAACTTTTTTTGTTAATTTGTCGCAGAGATTAACTGCACTTGATGGGAAGCGAAGGTTTGCATTAGCAGCTGCTGCATCTCACAAAGAGGAGGTTGGAAGATTAAGGTCCGTATCTTCCTCTTCAAGTTAATTTTGATGAAGCACAACAAATTACTACTATTAAAGAGAAAATAAATAGCACCTAAGTTTTGGCTTGGCTATGAGTTCCTGTACATTTGTTTGACATTGTAGCATGTAGCTGATAAAAACTACAAGTAGTTATAAATATTTGGACTTCAAAGAAAAATGTTTAACCCCTTGTGATGCCAGCCTTTGAATTATACACAAGAGATTGGAATTTGATGACAACCTCATGACCCACCTCTCTGTTATAACTCTTTTCCAATTACTTTTTCCTGAAATAAAAATTCTAATGTTTGACACTTTGACTTTGGCTCAACCATGAAGCTCTGTCTCACTTGGTGGTAATGTTGATGCAGCAGAACCTTTATAATTGATATATTTCTTTTCTCTCTTGGTTTGTGTGTGCTTTTTATAGTTTGAGGTTCAATGAATTGATTTCTTTTTATGTGCAATTATCAGAGAATATTTCGAAGACGTAGATCGGACATGGGAAACCTTTGAGAAGACTTTATGGGGACACGTTTCCAACTTCTTTAAACTTTCTAAAGAGAGGTACACCCCGTATTTTCTCTTGAAGTTTTTGATAGTGGGTATATGAAAAGTTTGTCTAGTTCTTGGAGCCACATTTGACAAGGCCTTACTGATGTTCTCTCAGTCATCCTACCTGTACAAACTGTATATTTAATCTGAGAAATCAATCGAAACAGTGGTGTAAATGTTTTATGGGTGGTGATAATAATTAGTGTGCCTTCTGATCATCATTTTGCAAAAGAAACCTTAACCCACCTTTTCTCTCAATAGAAACACCACCCCGAGCGATCCAGGAGCATTGAGGTTTGTTTGAAGTAAGCTATTTTTTTTTTTCAGAGAAGGCCACATTCCTTGATAAAAGCCTTTTGCTCATCTGGTTCAAACATGTTAACTAAACCCACTCCCCTTAGTCGAGTGAGAGGTCTCACTTCAACTGGGATTTTGGGTGGGGGTAGAGAATTTGCCACCAAAAACCTCCAGAGAACCAAAATTAAAAATCTTAACGATGGCAAATGGAACCCATTCTGCTGATATTACCACAGTATCTACTTGTAGGCTTTCAGCCTCAAAGAGCTAAAATTATGATACCTAGCATTAAGTAGTTGATCCTAATGGTACGAGAGTAAATGCCGTATTGCCTGCTCATTAACAAATGTGAAAATGTTTGTTGATTAGACAAACACATGTATGAGAGAGAACAGAGTGACTGGGGTTGAGACTATTTTGCTTGATTCCTGATCCTTGTGGTATCCTGGAAATACAAAGCGAAATGATTGTTCTTGAGGATTTAATGTATATAGATCTTCTGTATAATAAATAAATTGCCCATATAATTCTTTTCATTTATTAGTTCTGTTACTCTTTGCTATAGAACACAATATATGTTTTATTGACCTTGTGGTTCTTCTCCAATGCTAAACTCTATTAATTGTGCTTTTTCTTTCTACTTTCACAGCCCACAAACACTGGTTCGTGCTTTAAGGTATGTTTCTGACAAGTCTTTCAGGCTTCTCTCTTTTGTACTTAGGCTGCTGCATATCAAAATGTCCTCTCTTTCATGTTCTTAAAGAAGCTGTCATCTATTAGTGGCAAAACATTAGTTACTTATTGAAGGTTCCAATAACTATGAGGTTTTGTATCATGTAAGATGATGATAGGAGATCTGGTAACTAGAGATAGCATTCTTTTATAACCATTTTGTTTGTAACAGAATCCTTGCTATGATATGAGTCCATTTTGTTTTGTCAACCGTTACTAGCATGATGAAGAGAGAGAGCATGGTGTGAATACATTAGTTGCTTGTTTCTCTTCCTAATGGTTTGATATGGCTTTTGATTCAACAAATGATGGTGAAATAATGAAATGTGAAACTTCATATCCAGTATGTTGAAAATTTATGACATGCTTGTTTGTCTTAATTCAGTATATATTTGAAAGGCTACTGTGTCCCCTTTTCCTTTTTCTAGGGTTGTCGAAATGCAAGAAATTCTTGATGAACAAGTTGCTGAGGAGGCAGCTGAGGCTGAGGGAGGTGGTGCAATGGCAACTGTTGCAAATCCTCGCAGATCTTCCAAGTAACTTGAGTCTCATCTGTTTGTGTTTATATTTTGTTTAAATTCTGAATTACTTTTTCCACCAATGATTTTGTATTTATTTTATCCATTTGTATTTCATGCTGCATTCACCTTTGTTCCACAAAGTGAACATCACTAACAGAAAGTTTACATCACTAACAGAAAGTTTACTTGTGAACCGCAGAAAATCCACCACCACAGCAGTTTCTTCCGAAAACCTCACGCAACAGAAGTTGAAGATTCAGGGGAAAGGGTTTAAGGATAAATGCTATGAGCATATAAGAAAGTCAGTTGAAGGACGGTTCAACAAGCTACTAACAGAGGTGTGCTTCTTTTGAATAATGTTTCACTCAATATAAAATTCACTTCTGATGCTGTATATGATTGATAATGGTATTTGTTCATCAGCTTGTACTTGAAGACCTCAAAGCTGCCTTAGAAGAAGCTCGAACAGTATGTACAAGTGATATCTCCAATTCGCAACTATTTAATTTTCCCTGTTCCTTGAGATTGGAAAATTTTATACTCTGTTTTTTATTTAATTTAAATGATTTTCATTTGATACACAAAGGTCTTGAATAAAAAAGCCATGAGATATAATAAAGCTACTATTATGAAATTTTAAGAAAATCTGAACCGGGAAAAGGATTGTTTGTTTGTCCCCCACACAGCATTTTGTCTGTGTGTGCATGATTGCCTCTGTTCTTCTGCTTGTGCATGTTTTCACCATTGTGCTGGGAGTAGCATTTATTGCATTTGAAAGAGAAAATAGATAGAGTCGATTGCATTTTTGGATTTCATGTCTGCCGTATTGTTTTATTACTATATTTTTTCTTTAAAGTTCTTTTGTGGCTGCTTTTGGCATTACTTTGCTTGTGAGTGAATTTTAGTTTATAATCTATCCAGAGCTGTTGATACTGCATCATATTGATCAATAATTTTTATTTTTATTTTTTTGACATTTAGATTGGTGAAGAGCTTGGTGATATTTATGACTATGTAGCCCCATGTTTTCCCCCAAGGTAAGGCCTGTGCTAAACCTGCTTCCTTTTGTTAATTTATCTGGACATATGCAGAATTCAGTCGTTTGATTTGAGAATCAAAGTTTCTCTCATTTTTTATTCATCAATCTCAACGTTTGCATGATATCTTTGTGCTGCACAATGCAATGGTTCTATATGGAAGCCTCAGTATGCTTGGTGCTATTTCCTCTGTATGTTATGCTCTAATAGTCACCCTTAATGAAGTATCCATTTTTTCTAGTTATTAGTAACAGATAGATGTGAAATTGTGGGTTGCTTTATAAGTTTCCTAGTGGTTGTAAACTGGTCCTTTGAGTCAGCTTCTGTTTCAATTGGATAGCCTAAATAGGAACTCATGTCTTTATTGGAGAGTATGATGCACTTAGATCAAACACTTCATCATCTGGTAATTTGTTTATTTTCTTGATCAACATTAGCACATCTAAGAAACTGCTTTGCCTTGGACTGTGAAGAGCTTTAGCTGCATGAACAATTCTGCTATTTTTTCCCCAGAAACCTTTTTCTGGAGCAGAGCACCATCTTCTTGAAATAGGTTGTAATGTGGTCTAAGAACTTTGGGATATTAAGTTGATCTTTGATGTTTGCAGATATGAAATATTCCAACTCATGGTAAACCTCTATACCGAGAGGTTTATTCAGATGCTCAGATTGTTGAGTGACAGGGCAAATGAGTTATCAAATATAGAGATTTTAAAGGTATTCACCTGGTCAACAATGTGTTTGAAACACCTCATTTCATACCTATAAGAGCACCATATTGGAGGGTGACCCTTTGTCCCTTTGTATGGTGCTTTCTGACTTTATGTACAATTTTCTTTTATGAGAAAAGAAAGTCGATTTTCTTTTACCCAGATCTCATTTATTTTCACCCTAAGGTAATATTAAATGATTTCTTTCATGTAGATTAAGTGGGTTAATTTTGATTGTTTACAACTAGGTAACCGGTTGGGTGGTTGAATATCAAGATAATCTGGTTGGACTTGGCGTTGATGAGTCTCTTGCTCAAGTCTGTTCTGAGAGTGGTGCCATGGATCCCCTCATGAATTCATATGTGGAGAGAATGCAAGCTACAACAAGGGTAATGATATAAGATCCCATAGCTCCACTGTGCTATTTTGTATGGAATATGTATATTATTCAGCTTTGACCTTTTCTAGTACTCATCTGATGCTTTTGCTCATATTTTTTAGAAATGGTACTTAAATATCCTAGAAGCTGATAAGGTACAGCCACCAAAGAAAACAGATGATGGAAAGCTATATACACCAGCTGCTGTTGATCTGTTTAGGATCCTTGGGGAGCAAGTTCAGATTGTTAGGGATAATAGCACAGATGTCATGCTATACAGGATTTCTTTGGCTATAATTCAGGCAAGTGTAGATAAATTCTGTAGAAATAATAGCTTCATTTTTTGTCACTTGGAATTGATTTCTGAGCTCGTTTGCATAAAAACTGGAAGAGAGTTTGACAGTATCTTGAAGAAAATGGTAATACGTGGAACAATCCAGTTCACTTAATCGTTTTCAGCAGTGTCCCACTTGAGTCTTGCTTCTATGCCTTGATAATAGGACTTCTGGCACCATAGGGATGACTGTTTTTATTGTGAATTTGTGCAGTGGCATCTAGCTGCGCCTGCACTTGAGTGTGTATTTATGCTTCATACTAGTTCTGCACAAGTCTGCCCTCCCTCTTACTTTCTGACCATGTGCTTGATGTTGTTTTCTGTATCCACCATTAAAATTTCTGTTACTTGTGTTTTATAGGTGATGATAGATTTTCAAGCTTCTGAAAGGAAGAGGTTTCAGGAACCTGCTTCAGAAATTGGTTTGGAACCTTTTTGTGCAATGGTTTGTGGATTTTTTTTTTCTGTGTGTTTTATGCAAGTATTTTGTCATGGTCGAGAGATAAGTTCCATTTTTGTTTGCCACTTGTTTTTGCTATGAACAGATAAATAACAATCTGCGATGCTATGACCTTGCAATGGAGTTGAGTAGCAGCACCATAGAAGCACTACCACAAAACTATGCTGAACAGGTTATTTATATGATTACTTTTTATTAGCTTCTGCTTCATCCATGTGTTTTCTTATAGGTATCTATGCCAAGATTTTCAGTTGCATTACTATACAATATGCTTGAAAACAACTATTCTAATTGCATAGTTAAAATTAAATATGTAGCTTAGCTTTTCTTCTTCTTCTTCTTCTTCTTCTTCTTCCTCCTCCTCCTCCTCATGTTATGAAATTTATTATCCTTGTCACTTTTGCAGGTTAATTTTGAAGATACTTGCAAAGGCTTCCTAGAGGTTGCAAAGGTATAAACAAATAATTGACAGTGGTTCCACCTTTCTCTCTACCTCTTTTGTTGTATTCAAATATCCTTCAAACTTCTTACTGATCATGTATAATATCCTTATCTTATTTAATATTGATTGGGCATGAGGTAATTTCATGTTGACCATCGACTCCAAGCATTATTCCCACTATATTTGATGGTTGATGAAATCAAAGACATACTTTATTTTCTGAGTTTTGGCTCTGCGTTATCTAACTTGAAGCAGAAATCTTTCATCAATTAATTAGTAGTTGTTGTTGTGTAGATAAAATTCTTCTGGGTTATGAGCAGTCTTGTGTGTGCATATTGATTTGGATTTGAAAACAGTAGAGATGGACAGTTTAGGACTTATGGTTATATGAGGCCTCTTTGATTTCTGACTTTTTTGGTGGCAAGATATTGCTTGTGAAATATGTGCAGAAACAAAACTGTGTGCATAAACCAAGAATTTACAGTGGTTTGCAGTAGGATAACTAGAGATTAAAGGGATGGATAAATGGAAACCTGAACGTGTATAAATGTGTTTTCATACTTTTTGTTGTGCTGGCTGTGAATTTCCAACCGCACCCTATGGGTACTGCATGGAGCTTGGTCACTGCAAATGCTATTTTCTTCCACAATCCTGATGTTTGTGTCGTTGTAGCCAGTGGCCTTGCTTAGCATACTTTATCATTTTTATGGACATTCTTTTTATGAGATGATGATTAAGCTGATGCTCAATGTTCCCTTTGATGGTAGGAAGCTGTGCATCTAACCGTTAGGGTTATCTTTGAAGATCCTGGAGTGCAGGAGTTAATTGTCAAGCTTTATCATAAAGGTAAAGCAATGTTCAGATTTATCATACTCTATACTGTTAACTTAACAACTTGATATGTCATTTATGCTATCTGTGTTAAATAATGAGAACCAAGCTGACAAAATGTAAGCGCATGTTAACAGCCCAATACAATCACAATATCTAATTACAGTGATGTGGGACTACATAATAGCTTTTCTAGGACTACTTATTTTAGAAGGAAAAGGTTTTTAATTTAATTCTAATATTTTAGTTTCCTTATGTTTCCTACTTTCATTAGGGGCTTGCCCATTCTATTTGTTTGGGTGCCTATAAATAAACACTACATGCAGGCATTCAGTTCTGAGGTTGAATTTTTGAATAAAATAAATTGAGTTTTCTTCAAGATAGAGAGTGTCTCTCTTTTATGTTGTGGTGGTTGGACACCATCCAGTGCTTAAATGAGTAATTGGTAGAGGTCAGAAAGGGCATGATACTACCCTGGGAATACAATGCAAAAGGAGCATATATCACTAATGGATGATCTTGAAAAATATTAATGAAATGTTTCAAGTTTAACAACTAAAAGAACTTATGTTGATTTTATAGAATATTGTCCAGAAATGTTGAAAGATATTAACTCAACCAATTTTCTTAATGCATTTGGCCCATCTAATATTGCCTCCAAGTGTTTACCTCATATTTCAGAGTGGTCTGAAGGACAGGTCACCGAGTACCTAGTTGCAACATTTGGTGATTATTTTGCAGATGTGAAGATGTAAGTTTGCTCGTTTGTCACCTTTCTTCTACTGCTTTTTCCCTTTGGGTGACATCTCGTGGGATGTGCTGCGCTTACATTTGCATGGAAACTTAACTTCATAGTTTCCACAAACAAATCATTTTAGTTCATGCTGTATTGCAGCTGAACGTACATAATACACTCCATTTGCTTGTTGCATGTTCTTCGCATTTCCAAGGGAAAAGTCCAGGTTTATGATTTTTGTGAGGGAAAGTCCCAACTTTTATAGCCAAGGCTACTTAATTGTGATCCATGGTGTGTGTGGCAAATTGAATCAGGCATGCATCCTGGTTTTAGAAGCTGGGTTTCAGCCTGCTAATGGAAGGGGAAGTGTTAGAGGAATATCACAAGGTTTTAAATAACATGGTGTGCTTTCAAGAAACTACCTCTTGTCCGTGAGATGCTGGAAAATCTTGAAGGGCTTTGCACTAACAGATTAGATAAACCCATATGATTAGAATAGTTTGCTTAGGTTTTCCTCTTATCTGGAAGTTGTTATCTTGAAATTTAAAACATGGATTTGGGTGTGTAAATTATTTCAACTACTGGCAACCACACATGCATATACCTTTATTGATCTTGAATCTATAGTTTAAACAAGAAAAGCTGCTCTTATTTGTTTTATTTTTCTTACCTTAGGTATATTGAAGAAAGATCATTTAGGAGATTTGTTGAAGCTTGTCTTGAGGAGACAGTGGTGGTTTACGTGGATCACCTTCTGACTCAGGTTTTATTTCAACTATAAAGTTGAACCTTTTATTCTTGGAAGATACTCCTGCATGTCCTCTCTCCCAGTGTCTTTCTATTTTAACATAATGTTCATTTGTAATGTGTTGTGATTGTTGTAGAAAAACTACATCAAGGAAGAGACGATAGAACGGATGAGGCTAGATGAAGAGGTTATTATGGACTTCTTCAGGGAGTATATTAGTGTGTCTGTAAGTAGCTGCTTCATGTAGAAACTTGCCTGGATTATTCTATGCTTACTATATTCGCAAGCAGTTTCTGTTGAGATTACCAACATTTTCTATCATCTTTTTGTTCTTTATTAATATTGATCAACTGACAAATTTCAGAAAGTAGAAAGTAGAGTCAGGATACTGAGTGATTTGAAAGAACTTGCTTCTGGAGAGAGTTTGGATACCTTCACGCTCATCTATATGAATATTCTTGAACATCAACCTGACTGCCCGGTAAATGTTGCTTAATATTTCTTCTTTTGAGTGATTATATTGGTCCGATAATTATTCTTCTTATACTGGGTCTTTCTGTGCACAAGTGGATCACCAGTTGTCAGTTGTATGATAGGCTAGGATAAAATAACAGGTCAGACTTCAGTGATTTCCTGCAAAGCCATGGGCAGGAAAAAACAATGCAGTATAAATTTGCGCATATCAAAATTTTGTGATTAACCTAGTATCTGATTGTATCGTGCTTATGAATTGCAGCCCGAAGTAGTTGAAAAGCTTGTTGGACTGCGAGAAGGCATACCAAGAAAGGATGCGAAAGAGGTGCGCGCAACCCTTGATATGGATCCAATGCATAACAGACACACTTAACGACAACAAACCTCAAATATTTCTTATATTTCTCCATTTTAACATGGGAATATCTCCACTTGCATCATATACCATGTTAGGACTAAACAAAATAATAATAATAATAATAATAATAATAATAATAATGATGAAGCTTATTTTCATGTTATTCCTTTCACAGGTTGTACAAGAGTGCAAAGAGATTTATGAGAATTCACTTGTTGATGGAAACCCCGCGAAGGCTGGTTTTCTCTTTCCAAAGTTGAAGTGCTTTGCAGCTTCCAAAGGATCTCTCTGGCGAAAGCTCACTTAATTTCTGTGCCGATGTGGGGGCAAAAAACAAGTGCTGTGAAGTTAATCATCCATAATCATCCATTGCAATGACCTGATGTATTCATTTTATTGATGGTAAATTTTGAGCTTGTATTTTCTTCTCTTATATTTATATATATATAAAGCCAACCTATTCTTTTCTTTGTAATTATGTACTTATAGATAGCAATGACTCTAAAGTGTTGGTGATCTCAAGTCACTGTTTTTGACGAAAAGAAAGAGTAAAAAGTTCTAATATTTAGCTTCTATCAAATGTTGCTAGCCAAACGACAGTATTTCCCACGAAAAAAAATCAGTCAAAACAAGAACTTTGTTGTATTTGTTTTCTTGTACTGCCAGCCTATTAACGTAATCATATGGTATTTTTACCCCTTTCTTTTCCCTCCTCCCACCATAGCCAGCTTAAATTCTAATATCATCAACAAGAATAGAAAATTTCCCTCCATTGCTTTACAGAAGCCCCAAAAGAAGCTCTAGGCAATCAAGTAAATACCTTGGAGTATGGAGAAGACCAGAGAAGACCATAGGGGAGATATGCTTGTTTGACAGTGCAGCTAAAATATATTAGAATGTTTTGATGTGCTGATATTAAAAATAAATTTTTTAAAAAATATATTATTTTAACGTATTTCCGAGTAAATAACATTTAAAAATACAACATTTACCACATTTACAAACAAGTCTTAAGATTGAGAAATTGGCTGGGCACATTTGACACTGCTGAGGAAGCTGCTATGGCATATGATCTATCACCCATCTCTTTTAGTGGGCATTGAAAGAACTTGGTATGGAAGACATAGCTAGGTACCACACAAGATGATGAGTCTACTGTTATTGCTTCTATCTTGCAAAGTTTTTGCCAGTACACTAGTTATTCTTTCCATCCACAAATTTAAGTTTTTTTTTCCTAATAATCAACTGCCTCCTTTCCAGAAAGATAATATATAGCCCTCTTGAAATCCTCTTGAAAGATGAGAATGAAAGGTATAGGATTTCAACATGTGAGCATGTGTTCTTTTCATTCTTTTTCTAATTTCTACAGAGGAGCGCTATGGCATTGTTGAAACTCAGGTAGCTCTAACTTAGTTTTCTGAAGAAAGCCACCCCTCTAAGGATATTATTGTAATTTGGTTTTCACTGCCACGCACATCTTTTTAGAATTCACTCTCGTTTGTTTGTTTGTGAGGCAGATTTGTTAAAATTTAATATTATTTTTTTATATGTTTTGATAGGTTAATATTAAAAATAAATTTTAAAAAATATTATTTTGATTTATATTTAAATAAAAATATTTTAAAAAACAATAATAATCAAACTCTCAAACATCCATTTATATGTAGCTAGATTAAATTTAGATAAATGTCATTTTTTAAAGAAGTCAATTGACTTAAAACTTAAAATTTAAGGTTTCATGATTTATTTTCTTGTCATGTGAAGCATTTTATTAGAAGAGTAGACTAATTTTGAATTATAAAAGATTAGTTGTGATAATTAAAGGAGACCCGCAGATATTCTGCTACTTGGTAATTTTAAAAAATAAATTGCGGCAGCTTTCTGGTCTTGGAGACTAGCTTATTTTCACCTTCGACTGAAGGAAACTTGAAATTGAACCCTCTATATATGAACCACTGAATTTACTAGCATGTGTGAAAGGCTCTCGGTGGACACAATATTTTTTTTATTTTATTAGGGTGTTATCCATATCAATTTGTATGTACTTTAACTAATTTTACGAGTTCTGAAATTAACGACTATGTAAACCCCTAATAGCTTTGAAGGGACTCAAACTTATGATCAGTGGGAAGCAAACTCAAGATCTAACCAGTTAAACTATCTCTCAAGGTTGGTGAACACAATATCTAACCTCACAACTGTTAGTTGAAAGTGATTATTATTATTATTATTATTATTATTATATAAAACACTAAAACATGTGAGACAATTACATTACACTCTCACATTTCGTTGTGAACTTATTGTTCAATTTTTTCTAATTTTTCACAAACTTATTTTTTGAATGATTACATCCTTCTAGAGCCAAATTAAATGGTGATTAATTCAAATTTGTTGATCAAAGACAAGATTGAAAAAAAGATGACCAATGTGGTAAAGGCACAAAAAATAGGTGATGGGTTCAAAGTTCTTGTGAAAAGTTCACTTTATTTCTCCTACTTTCCAAATTATACCAATTCAATCCCTAACCATCTTAGTCCCTAATTTTTTTTGCAATTCAATCTTGGTATAAATATTTATTTTTAATATTTTCTAGTCCCTGTCTTAAGAGAGACAAAAGAGAGAGAGAGAGAGAGAGAGAGAGAGAGAGAGATTGTTGGATAATGGCGTTAAGAGAAAAGGTCATTGTTCACGTCATTTCCGGCCAACAAAATGATTGTTCTTGGTGTTCATGGGTTCCATATAATGAAAAAAGTTTGATGGTGATTATTTGGAGTCTCAATGTTGCTTGAAAAACATATTTAGGTTGAAGAAGATAAATCTAACTCGATTTAATTTTGATTTTTTTATTGTTTTTTTGGGTTGATAAATTGGTTTCTAGATGCTTTAAGAGTGTTGGTAAGGTATTTTAAATTTGGTTTTTAGTGCAAACCCCCCCCCCCCAACCTAATTTTCTAGTCACGACGGTGATGGCCATCATTTGGGTTGATAAACAACATGTTATTTGCCTATTTGTTTTTCAAAAAAACAACAAAACCAAGCCTGGGCACGCAAGCTGGCACAATGCTCAATTTTTTTTTGGCTTTTTTCAATTTTTATTTTATATTTACATTAAATATAAATTAAAAAAAAAAACAAGTGTTGAGCTCGATTGAGTTTATGATTCGGATTGCAAGTTTGATGGGTTAAGCCACAACGTTTGATTTTTTTTTTTTTTTGGTTTAATGCATTTTTTGTCCCTTGATTAAAAATAATAATTTCACTATTTGTTATCAATTATCTTTTTTTATTATTGAACTTGAAAAAAAAATACAATTTCACCTTTTGTTATCAATGATCTAGTTTTTTTTTTATCTTAATCCCACGCTCCCGTCTAGTTTTTTTCTTTTTTAAAAATATTTCATATAAAAAATTATCATTCGCTTTATTGTCATATAATTAAATAAAAGTTAATCTCTTAGATAAAAAAAAAATTAATGAATTTGATGATATACATGACTTATGTCACGAGTTTAGTTAGTTGACTCGAGTTCACTTTGGTTATTGTTTTTAATTGAGTGTTGCTTTTTATCATTTTTTTTCCTTTAACATTGAGTTAATTGGGGATTGAGCTTTCTAATTTATTTTTGCAAGATTATCTCCACAGATTTCATAGGTTAACCCAAATAAATCTAATATATTTTTGTCTCAATATTAAATAAAAATATCATCGAGTATGCAACTGATTTTGAATTTAAGATTAAAATCTATTTGTTTTCTTAAGAAACATGTTAGCAATGCCAAGACTCTTTTTTTTCATTCAATATTTTTTTGCTCCGACATGTGGTGTAACCGGGCCAATTCTTTTATTGTTTGATTAGATAAAGAGTCTATGATATGTATGACCTGTGTTGCGAATTCAAATATTTTAATCTACATCTATCTCTTTATCTTTTAGTTTAGTCTTTGATTATTGTTAATAACTTATTTATATTTTATAGGCATGGATAATAGTTTTATTAAATAAAAAAATTATTCAAAGAAACAAAGTTATAAAACACAACTAGGTATATGACATGTGTTATAAGATCAAATATCTTAATTTATATCTATTTCTTGATTTTTTTAATTTAATATTTACTTATCATTAACATCTTTATATGTATATTAGCATAGATAATTCTCGTTTTTTCATGGCCACAAACCCGTTGAGAAAGCACGTACATTCAATTTAAAAAAAAAAACTAAAATTACTCAACTCATAACAAAAGCACGGGACAAATAGCTTTAAGCTTTATACTTGTACAATTTCTAATTTCTTGTTGCATCTGGCCTCTTTTAAAAGCATCAAGATGGGTTGACATCAGTCCAAAGACTAGTGTGACCTAGTGTAACCAATCTCAGTCCATGGAAAAAATAATTATGGAAATCTCACGGGACCAAAGATACCAAAAAAGAAAAAACCCTAATATATAGACAATTGAATTCGATTGTGTGATATATATCAATGAGCTTCTAACTCAGGTGATAACAATATCTTGATAGATAACAAAAGATTTACATCTCATGTAAGGAAAGATCAAAGTTAATTATTATTATTATTTTATTAACGTAGATGTCCGGGCCAGCTTGTGCACACCTCGACTAATCCCACGGGCCTTAAAGTTAACGGTCATGTACGTAATCCTCCAGTAGTCATCATATTAGCAACCACATGACTCGAATCTGAGATCACAGGATGAGCGAACCCCTTGATCTCAAACTCTTACAACTGAGTCACCTACTAGATGGTTAGATCAAAGTTAATTATTCATCCTTATTGTAGTGGTCAGATTAAAATACCTATAAGCAAGTTTATCTCTCTTTTTTAAGAGTCACAATTTACACTAACCATGTTTATAACCTAATATATAATAATATGATTGTGTTATTGTTAAAATAATAATAACCTAACTCAAATTAATATTATATCTTTGTATCGCCATATGATCAGGCTGTTCATAGACCTGGTAGTGGATTAGTTGGGTCAAACATTTGAAGTTAAGAATTAAATGACTCCTTTAATGAAAGACCTGCACTTATCTTTAGTACAGAGTACTTTTTTCTTTTAAGCCCTTAAAAATGAAGGGATCCGTTGCATGGACTCCATTAATGCATGGAAGAGACAGCCTTGTCAAGTGTCGAGGGCGTCATGTGTGCAGTGCAGTTATGATGTTGCAGTTATAAGGTTTGCTGTCTGAAAATTTAAAGCCTCAAAACAATAACCTAAACATATGTAATATTCATATATGTATAACTGGTACAAGATTTTCAAGTTCATGTCACCCAAGAGAGAGAGAGAGAGAGAGAGAGAGACGGAGAGGGAGAGAGTATCCCTAAGCGCACACACAATAATTACAACTAGTACTCGTGAAATCTATAGAGAAGATGATTTTTTGGACTTTAGCAAAGCTAGCATGGTGTGACCGACAGATCTTTGAGCTTCTGCGATTCTTAAGCTGAGGTGGAATTAATTAATCTGACCACCGCTCCCGCTGCTTACTGGTGGAGTCCGCCTCGCAAGAGCACTTACAGTGACTGCAGGAGGATCTTCCTATATGCACATCACACAAAATATTAACTGGTATAATTCTGTTGAACTAATAATCATGAGTCATATTTAAGAAGAAAAAAAGATTACTAGTGCTACACGAATTTAATTTGGAATGCAAGTTTATCTGTTGGATACGAGGAATTAAGTTATTAATGCCGATTTGATAATTCAGGAACTACTCCATTTGTTGAGCCCAAAACAGATGAGAAAAAAGCTTAATATCACATCGATAGGTGATCAAGTCACATTTCACAGGTTGGATTCACAAGCTGAGAGAGAGAGAGAGAGAGAGAGAGAGAGAGAGAGAGAGAGAGAGAGAGAGAGAGAGAGAGAGAGAGAGATTACAGAGTTATCTGTGGGAGGATCAGCTTTTGGGTCGGTTGTTGTTGGAGGAGGATCTTGGGAGCTTTCCTCAGAGGCTTTTTCATCCTCTTGTTTCTCTGAACTGGAAGTTGACGAGCCTTCTTGGGTCTTACTTTGATGATCAACAATAACCAGTCCCAAGAACTGTAGAAGAGCATTATGAGCTTCAATAAAGAAGGAAGAGAGATAGGAACCCATTTTGATACTTCTTCTTCTTCTTCTTCTTCTTCTTCTTTGATCTAACCTCAACAGTCAACAGCCCTAGTTAAATAGTTCTCTCAATGGTTGTCTGGTGTATGTATTGTATCATGACTATCGTTGACAAAAGTACGAAACTGTCCCCCTTCTTGTCTCCTCTTATTTACGTGTAGGCACCCTTTTATGACCAAATCTAATATGAACTAACCCATTAAATGTAAATTGTAAAAAAGAAAACTAGGAGAGTGGAGTTTTTTTTTTTTTTTTTTTTTTTTGCAATGCTGTTAATCTCGGCATGTAAACAAATTTTGAAATCTTTTTACCTGAGTTTTCAATTAAATTATATAAAAACTAACTTGATATAAATTAATTGATTTAATGGGTTTAAAGGAAAGTTGGATGATTGTCAAAAATATTGATCAACTTATAAAAAATAAGAATAATTTAAAAAAAAAAATATTGAGATGATAGCACATTTGATGACCTTGCTCACACGAAACTTGGTTCATGAACTTATTAACTAGGTTTGATAAAAAAAAATTAAATTAATTTTTACTTAATTATATGATAAAAATTAAATGCTCGCAATTTCAATCATCAAACCTAAAATAGACGTTTATTGAAGACTATGATAACCCTAAATAAAGCAAAGAAAAAAAAATTATTCACGAAGTCTATTTCTCAATCAATTGAACATCGATGGATGAAATAGGAAAATAAATAAAATAATTTTTTAATTATTATCAACATTAATTAAAAGATCAAATTGCCTTTAAGATGATAATTAAGCCCCTAGAGTCAAGCTTTAAAAGTGAAACTTTAAAAAAAAAAAAAAAAAAAAACATTAGACCCAAGTTAAGTGTTGTTTTGCATTTATGGACATTATAGTAACTTAATTTTGCAAAAATGAATAAAAAAGACAACAATAACCTCGATCAATTAAAAAATAGTTATCCACAATAAACGAAGAAGAGCGAGTATGAAAGTCATTATAGAAAAAACCAATAAATTTATTGTTTCAACCCATACTAATTGATTCAAGTGAATTTTTTGAACCGGGGTTAATATTTCAAATTTGCAACACATGAATTAAAAATCTGGGTTCAATTAAGAATTTTAATTGTCAACCAATTTAATACTAAATGATGAAATTGAAAAAAAAATCTCAAATTAAAATACTAACCAAAGCAAGGGGGCAAAAAAAAGAATGTAAATCAAATATGAAAGGAGAAAAACAAATGTTGGGGTGAAATTAAAAAAGAAAACAAATTCAAAAATTATCTTAAATTAAAAGAATAAGAACTAAATTCGATAAACAAAAAAAATTGAAGGATGATACTATTGAAAAAAAACAAAATTTGAGAAATGAATTAAAATAAAACAAATAGAAATAAAAAAATGAGGGACAAAATCTAAAGAAAAATAACTTAAAAAGCTGATATGAGAATGTGGAGATCCTAGCATGGATTTCTAGGAGAAAAGAGAAAAGAAAGAAAAGAATGTTAACGATGCATTAAAGGCCCGTGCGACTACATACATCATAAAGGAAGGAAGAGGAGGCCAAGACAAATTGATTGACGAGACAAAATAATATTTTCAATCATCAAAGTCAACAACATATGCCTCCCGAAGACAGTGGAGCAGCTGGCAAATGCAACGTATATGTCAGCAGCTTTTTGCGTTTTTTTATTTGTGAAAATACTACTCTACTCTTAAGAACCCAAATATTATTAAAAAAAAAAAACCATTGTGAAATTACAAATTAGTCCCTCAAGCAAAGCTTTTGAAAATTTGAATCCAAGGATAATTGATTAATATTGTAGCAAAAAATATAAAATGCCCAAAAAATCCCTAGATGATAGTTAAATGATTATTTACTTTTAAGTGCACCAAAGTCTTTTTATTGCCTAAAAGAATAATGAAAAGACCTAGACACCTCTTAACAATTCTAAAATGATAAATGAACCAAAAAAAAAACCATTATACCTATAAAAGACAGATTATTAAAAGTCTTTTTAATGATAAAATCATCAATTTACTATTACAATTCACAATAAACAAAGAAATATATGAAGTGTTTTCGATGTGTTTTAGCTTTCTTTTTAATTCCCATAATGGGAAAGTTTTTAATTTGAATGCATGAGGAACTTACAATGCAAATTATACAATGCATATCATTCTTAAGACATGACCTAATTAATTACTTGAAACAATGCTCACTAATGGAGTTTTTTTTTTTACAAAATGAGAAGTTCGAATTCAAGTCTTTTAAGAAATGGAGAATATTGAGTTATTGCTTATTAATAATGAAGAATTGATTTAAATGGAATTACCTTTTAATCATTCAACATTATCATACACCCCTTCAATTTCATCTGATTATTTAACCCATATATGTTATCTATATGTGTTTGTACGGACATCATCTATCTGATTTTACCTTACAATATCATTATGGTATTATTCTACAAAACTAGTTTGTGTATATATTAATGAAGCTAGCTAGCTAGCTAGTATATAGTTTCAGGAACTAGCTAGCTAGTCGTCCTTGAGATCTTTGAAATAATTGTTATTAATTGGCTAGGTTCCAGCCACAATGAATAAATAAAAGACCTTAATTAAGTTAATTATTTTTCACTTGTGTTATCAGAAAGTTTTTTTTTTTAAATGCACTTGATAGCATTTTAAAAAATTGATCAACATAATTCACTTTCTAGTTAGATAATAAAACAAATTAAGCTTAAAATGATATAAAAAAAAAGTATTTTTTCAGTTTAAAAGAACTGAAAATACAATGACTCAAAAATATTTTATATATATAAGGATTAATATATTAACAAATACTTTAAAATATATATATATATATTATTAGTTATCTAATATTTGAAAGAAAACTTAATATCAGCAAAACTATAATCAATCAGCATGCTACAGAAACAGCTTGAATTGTCTGTCACTCGTGAGGGTATCAAAGTAAATAGCTTGAATTGTCATAAGGTAATAAATATTATTAAAGAGACATGACACAGATGAATCTACCCCTTACCTACTCCTGGGAGGAGATGTCAGATGATAATACATCATGCCATGGCCCTTCTCTGTTTGTCTTTTTACACCTACTCCGATCGTATATTAGACTATTAGTATTAAAAATTCTTCTCACTGGGATCGTAGCTCTCTGTCTATGAAGAATCTCACTTAAAAAATCTAATGTTCTCGTCAGAAGTCTGAATACGCTACCTTTCTTCTTCCTCTTCTCTGCGTAGGAATCAAAGTTTCGAAGTCGCCCCAAGTTTTTGATGACTATAATATTTTGACATTGTATCAAAGCAGTTGCAGGCTGTTTACTAATTCGAGACCACCATGTCTGTGGTCATTTCTTACGTCAATGGTAGAACAGTTCTTTCAATTCGAGTGTGATTTGTGGAATTCCTCTTCTTTTAATATCAAGAATTACATTTCAACATTGCATTTAACCATATACTTGGAATAAATGATGCTAAGAATCAAGAGCAACGGCAGAAGGGTGATTAGGAAAATAGATAGAAACTTTACTGTGCTGTGATGTTTTCTTGTGGTGCATGCTGAGGGCATTGTATAACAAAAATAAATCAGAAGAACAATTTCATTCGTATGTAAAAGACATGTACCCTGTATTTAAGTAAGGAGAGAGAGAATGCCGACCTCCAGAAAGGAAGACCAGAGGTACCATGTTACCATGAATGTCAAAGAGTAACCTAATGATTATCTTGGGAATGATGGAGTCGGCAGGTTCAGAAACATTAAAGTTTCTTAGCTCATCGAAGCATTCATACAATACTCAATTGCTGATGAGTTCATTTTTTAATAGAATCCCCACAGAAAGGATCACTTTTTTATTAATATTAAATGTATTTTTCCGGATCGATTTGTGTGTAATTAATTTGTATTTATCTTAATTAATTTTGTAAATTTTGAAATTAATGATTATATAAATTTTTAATAATTATTATATTATTAACCATAAAAAAAATAAATTTTTTATTCCAAACTCTCACCACTAAATAATATAATTAACAAACAATCACTTTATAAAGACAATTTGGTGGCTGCATGAGCCATGTATATACCTCCTTCTATGCTACGGGGCCAGGACATCATGAGCTACCGTGTTCCCGTTTCTCCTCACATGAACACAGAAAATACCTCCCAAGGCATTAAACAAATGTTTCAGAATCTCAGCAAAAATAGTTCCTCACCATGACTAAAGAACTCGATTGCAAGCAAGAAATCACTTGAGAACCAGCCATCACAACGAAAAGATGCATTTTAGAGGTGTTAATTGAGTCAATTGCAAGGTTAATGACAAAAAAATAAAATAAAAAGATGGTTTTATTTTTATGTTTTTTTCCAATGTATACAATTATAATTTTTAATTTAATCATTAGATCGGGTTGAAATTTATTAGAAAATTTCAAAAATCTTATTTTATATAAAATTAAAATTCCATGCCAATCAGATTTTAAGAAGATCTTGCAATAAAAATCAGAAGCTACTGTATAGAAATTACATTATTTTTCTTGTTAGTTTAAAATTATATTTCCTTTAATTTATGAATTTTCAGGATTTTTTTATATCTGGACACTATGGGTATCAGATCTTCCATATTCAACAAGGATAGTATTGGCAGTAAGCAAGTGGTTTTTTTTTATTATTTCACAAGAAATCCTAACAGTCCAAGATTCTTAGTTTGCAGCTTACGAGTTATATTTTGGCAAAAGGATATACTTATTATTCTCCAAGGTCACAAGGTCAGCTAAACAACATTATTCTCCAAGAATATTACAAGGTCAGCTTACAAATTATAATTGTATTATAAAAATATATAGGATGTCATGTATAGAAAACAAATTTAATGTCAATGTTCACGAACGACCAAGTAAATTTAATAACTCAAAATATTTAGTTATTTTTTAATTATTTTATGATCAAATATTGAAAGATGGTTTCCAACTAGTTAATTAGTTTTTTCAACTAAACATACGAGATTATTTGCCCAATATTTGAAAGAAAACTTATTATCAGCAAACTATAATCAATAATCATGTAATTCAATTTGGTTTGGTATTGCATCTAATTTTTAAGTTTGTTAAAAAAAACTTACAAAAGACTAAGTTCAATAAAAATTTGTTAAAGCTCAATATCCAAAAAAATTATTAGAAATAATACAACTCATTCATTTTTAATATAAAAATAAAAATTGCAAAGAGTTTTTGTATCTAAAATATTATTTGGAATGATACAATAGCCAAAAATTCCAAGTTCGTTCTAAAAGAAACCTCAACGATAATTAAAAATATTCCAACTTATGTCTTATGGTACAAGAGTTATGGACATCCAAAATACAAAAGAGAAAAGAGAGAATGAAAATCACTGAATCTCTTTGAATTTCTAGTTGTGGTTTATTTGTAGTGTATAAGCTGTGAATAGATTTGTTTTTCTTAGATATCTTTTAGATCAAGTTCTTCACTTAAGAAATTAAGGTTTGTTCATCATAGCAATCCTGTCATAATAGGCTAATAGGATTTAAAACATCATCAGATTATAACAACTGCAAATAAAAATGATGCATCTTACCTGAGGTAAGGCATATTAGGGGTGCTAATACATTTTCTTTAGGCAACCAATTCTTTTTCTAGAATCTCTAAAGACTAATTAGAGTAGCAACTTATTATCTAACCAAAGACCTCTTAACTCGTCTAGAAAGGGTTGTCGTGATGTCACGTACTAACAAGGGGTATGGCAAAACATGATAGAAGAAACCTTAATTCATAATATCATGTAGCAACTCCTTATCCAACCAAAGATCTGAAGGCCAATTAGATGTTTTAGTAATCATAATATCATGTAGCAATTCCTTATCCAACCAAAGATCTTTTAACTCGTTCAAAAAGGATTGCCGTGATGTCACATTCTAACTAGGGGTATGACAATTATAATTATATTACAAAACATGATAAAAGAAACCTTAATTCATACTTCATTTTTATCACTTTCTAATACCTAAACTTTTTTAAAAAAACAAATAGGTGAACACGTGCAGTGGTATGGAATTACACGTCCATGAGGCTCGTTTCTTTCCCAAATTAAACAAGAGAAAAAGCTACTGACCTTTTTTCCTCAAGGGGCCAGTCTTCGAAGTTCTGATTGCTGGGTTTTTTACCATTAGGTTTTTGAAGTGAAGATCCATCCTCTTTTTTTATTATTGTTATTGTTAGGGCATATTGCCCCCACAAATTTAAAAGAACAGAAGATCCAAGTACAGTGCTGAGAATTCCCTTGTAGGCCGACACCCTCTTCATAACCCTACTTCTGTGTCTTCTTCTTGCTTAGCAGAAAAGAAAAATAAATCATATATTTTATTTAATTCATGAGGTTTTAAGTTTTTTTTCTATAAATTATCAGTTCAAATCTCATAAAATTTACAGTTACTGGTTATTAACTTCAGAAACTATAAAATTAGTCGATATACATATAAATTGACTCCAACATTTAAATTAATTAAAAAATATTAATTAGGAACACAAAGGCGTACACAGGCTGTTCTGTTCTATCAGTAGACTTCTTCCGTTATAGAACGGGCCGGTTTCTTAAAAAAAAAATATACCCCTTCAAACGGAAATGAAGACGCTTTGTTTTTTATTTAAATAAAACACACACACGGGCACACATCGCTATTATACCAAAGATACCATCTCTCATGCCTTTATCACACCCCTTTGGACCGAATATTGACATGTCCAAACCAAAACATTATACAAAAGTGTAAATCTATCCCCCAATTATTAAGGCACTGAATGTTTGGTCCCTCGACAAAAAATTTCATCAATCGAGTCTGTGGATATACATAGACGCATCCCGCTTCATAGATGTTTGGAGTACAAAATCATACCTTTTCTTTTCCGACAATACTTATGTTTGGATTTATGTTTATTGATCAGGCGCATGTGTTGGTGTTGGTGTTGATGTTGATGAATTTGTTCATTAATGTATAATAATCTCTGATTAGGTGAAAGGGATGCAATTTTACAGTTGCTCTAAACCCTTGCATGATTAATGTTGCTTGCTTTGAAAATCTTGTTTACTCTTAAATTAAATTTCCGAGGGCCAATTTACTTGATCAAAGGTTTTACAATCTAATTAAGGTTAAGGTATTGAAATTTATGATGGGGATAAAACCATTGAGGTTGATGGGCTAGCAAATCAAGTAATTATGATGACTGATGCAAAGGTAATTAGAAATTAGTAGAATTATATGTCCTTAAAACATAATTAATTTCTTGTTTAAGGACCAAAGCCTTACCAGTTTAATAGCACAAGGACAAATTTATACCTTACCCCAAGAAAATGTATTGACAGAAAAACGGTGTTTTTGGGGGTCACGTCACTTTCCACGATATAGCGCGAATGCTGTTTTTGACTGCGTTCGGGCAACGGGTACCTTCAGCTCCCTGTCCGGGCAACGCTACATCTCTCTCCTCTTAAGAGGAAACCATTAAAAAAAGAGAAGAAAAAAAAGGTGTAATAAATAAACATAGATAAGCGCACACTTTCACTCATTAAGCTGAAAAGGAGAGCTTTTTTTTTTTTTTTCCTTTCATTTTTAGTTACTATTATTACGAAAAAGAAAGTGAAGTGGTAGTGAACCGAAAATGCTTTGAAATTTTTCGACTTGGTAATTGTTGTTGTGTTTTTTGTGGTGGGTTTTGTGGTCTTGTCATAAAGTTGTGACCTTTTTGAAGTGAGGTATAATGGGGTGTGAGAGATCAGGTTAGTTTTTAGAGGGAGAAAAATGGTGGGGTTGTTAGTGTTTTTGTTGTTGTCACGGAGATGAAAGAGAAAATGGAATGTTAGGGGTTTTGTGGGTCTTATTTTTTAATTTTTGGTTGCCTATGTAATGGTGAGTTGGGTTTTGGTTTGTTGTTGTTTGGATCTGAGGAGCTTGAGAGATTAAATTCAAGAGCTTTGGTGGGTTATGGAGAGGAAAGTTGGGGACTTTCTTTTTGTGTGGTTGTTGATCTTGGCGTTGCTGCTGCATCCAGTATGGCTGGTTTTGGGTAATATGGAAGGTGTGTTGTTTCTGCGCGCATTTATTGGTTTTTTGGTACTGTAGTTTTGTAGGTTTTTTCTTTTTTGGAAAATTTGAGTTTGATCCCGGTTTTTTTTGCTATATTTGCTGATTTATGAAAATGGGTTTTTGTTTTTGCTTTCGTTAATTGTTTGGTGAGTGAAGGATGAGTTTCTGTGGTCGAGTAAAGTACTTTGATAATGGGTACTGGTGATCTCATTGAATTCTTCAATTTATTGCTTTTGATGGTGAATTTGAATGTGTGATGTAAATTTGAGGTAAAGGTTGTTGATCTTTTAGCTCAAGAGTTAAAGATTCTATGTTAGTTTTTACTGTTCGTTACTTTTTAGAATTAAGATGATAGTTGAAATGGCTTTATGTGTACCTGAGAATTTGCCTATTGAGACATTGCCTTTTTGTTCTTCACTTTAAAATTCATATCTCTAGAGGGATTTATCAAATGCTTTAAGAATCTGTACTTGCTTTGAGATACATTTTGTTGTGGATGTATATCCTTCCATATACATTAGATAATGAATGGATGGTTACTGTGAGATGATTCCTGTCTTGCACATTTGGTGCATTTCTGCCTTAA
Source organism: Populus x sibirica (assembly GCA_019202695.1). Lineage (NCBI taxonomy): Eukaryota > Viridiplantae > Streptophyta > Magnoliopsida > Malpighiales > Salicaceae > Populus > Populus x sibirica. The sequence continues at coordinate 1,157,180 of JAGMVL010000317.1, forward strand.
ACCCTGCGCTTTCTTCTTCTTTTTTGAGAAAAAAAATCTCTTTTTTCATCTCCTTTCATGTTTATAGATGAAATGCCCTGAAGCAAGGGTCAGCCTCATTGTTCCTATACCTCATTGACTTATCTCTGTATATAATGTGCCTTAACTAGTGTATTGTTATCAGTTGTCAACCCCTAACTTAACTGGTTTGCTTGCTTGAAAATAGGTGATGCTTTGCATAGCCTGAGGAGCAATTTGAATGATCCAAACAATGTCCTGCAGAGTTGGGATCCTACCCTTGTCAACCCATGCACGTGGTTTCATGTCACTTGTAACAATGATAATAGTGTTATAAGAGTGTAAGCTTCTTGCCCTTTTGGTGTTCCTCAAGAACAAGCTTATGATGTAACTTGTTACAAACGTATCAGCTTACTTAAGCATTCCTGAGGATTACAGGCTGTGATATTTCTTCTTAATTGCACAGTGATCTTGGAAATGCTGCTTTATCTGGTCAGCTTGTTCCACAGCTTGGCCTGCTTAAGAACTTGCAATACTTGTAAGTCCTGCTCTCTGATTTTGAATACATTTGTGCACTGCACCAGTTCTCTTGCTCTTGTAAAGGGGATTTTGAAGTGCAATATTACAGATCCAGTTGCATTTGGAGACACAAATAAATGTTCTCAAGCATTCATTTCTTTGTCAAAATGAATAATGTTGATTCCCCAGAAATATATTTTTCTGAAATCATCAAAAAGTTTATTTCTTCTTTCTGGAAAAATATGATTTTGGAATTAGTGCATATACATTTAAGTGTAGATGTATTTCCATGTTGAACAGTTTAGCAATTCTTTTCCGAGTTAAATAAAGATTCTTGGATGACATTAGTAGCAATTGCTTCATTTGCTCTCGAAGATATTGTGTTATTATATCCTCACTGGGGTAGAAAAGGATCTAGTTCATGTCAGACGTATGGGTTGGATGAAAGTTCATAGGTCAATTGGAAAGGGTTGACGGCATTCTCTGCCGGGGCTAGTTCTCCTAAAGAGGTTACATTATAAGGATGGGAGATGTGATGACAAAAAAAAGAGAGCAGCATGAGATATTGCTCTCAATACTCTTCCAAGTGGGAAACGATTTTGGAAATATTATCTAGATTGTTTATGTTGGCAGATATTTTTCTCACTTCCAACCATGCAGATGATGGTGCTCTCTTGACAGACTGTTGCAACCAAAGTTTTTTCACTAAAACTATGGAGCCCATGAGACAGAACAATGAACTGTGAAAGAATTGGATATTTCCAATTATGTTAGCATTTCCAGTGGTCTAACTAAATCTAACGCACATGTAGTCAGCTGTCTGGTTGAGTGAAACTCGTATTTCCTATTGCAAGTCAGCAGAAAGTAAGAAATGTTTTATGTTCTGAGCCCCTGTTCTGTGTATTGGATGACCCATCACTTAATTATAACTCCATTCACAATGAGTGAAATGCTATCTGGTTATAAAGAAGAAAAAAAGAAGGCATTTCATGGGTATTGTTCCACTGAAGTGGTATCCTGGGAGGAAGAATTTGGAGACTATCTTAGCATTTTGCTGGAAGCGCTTGTTCCCAAGACTCAAGCCATGTTTCTCCATGGCTATAATCCCAAAAATCTTAGCATTGTACCTAGCTAGGGCCCCTTGAGATTTTCACGGAACAATCTTACATGTACTGATGCTCATCTTTGAGCATAGGAAAGTCTCAATAGTATGTGCTAAGGTCTCAGGAAAAGGATTTAATGCTTTTCTGGCATGAAACTGTGTGCTTTTAGCTTTGGTCAGTGAGATTGAATGTGGCCAAATGTATTCCACGACTGAAAATTTGTTTAGAAGATGTATCAAAAACTTGTGGCACTGTTTCTGCTGCTTGATCTAGCAGAACAAGATTAAATGCCTACATTGTGATATTCATCCTAGATCTTGCATTTGCTCCATGCCTCGATGTTATAGTTGGGTGTATGTAAATTAGATAGTGTAATATAACATCATCTCATGTGGATCAAGACCTGGAGAATTGTTTGGTAAAAGGCGCAAAATAGCTATTTGGAAACTGTTTCAAGCAAATTTAGCAATGATGTATTTTGTCTTGAACAGATGAAAAAGGATATCCTGCTTGATCTAGTTATGGAAAATGACCCGTAGCAGTTTGTTAAATCTTGTTTCATGAATCTGTCGTCGATGCATCTTTCCTTATCTTTAATTTTTCCTTGCATGATTCACCAAGCCAAATTGTTTGCTACAGGGAACTCTACAGTAATAACATAAGCGGACCAATTCCTAGTGATCTTGGAAATTTGACTATGCTGGTGAGCTTGGATCTTTACTTGAATAGTTTTACTGGTCCCATTCCAGACACTTTGGGCAAGCTGTCAAAATTGCGATTCCTGTAAGTATGCTCCTATAATAGTCAGTCTCAATGTTTATTGTGTAGTTTCTAAATTGTCATTATATCCTATCTATTCTTTATTCCTATCCATTACTAGTCATGCTTTTTGTTATGTGTACATTGTTGTAGGATGACTAATGTTTGATTGAATGGTCATTTGAGCTATTACACTGCAAAAGAAAACAAAATGAAGTGTTATTAGTTGGCTCTTGGTTCTATTGAACTGCCAGAATCTCTGAGCTGTAGCCATATCTAAGGAGTCATCAAATGAAAAATTGCAGTTGCTTCATGTTAGACATGCACACAAGTGCTGTTAACCTGCATCTGCACTTGCATGCCCAATCAATCATGCAAATTCATTATTTCACATGGCTTTTATATCCTTGACCTTAATAGACTTTTATGGTATATGTTTATGATGCTAATGTGAGTTGCTTCTCTTGATTGATTTTAGATCTTGTTTATTTATTTATTTATTTTGGCCTGTTTGGTGCAAGGATAGTCGGCTTAATAACAATAGTTTGACGGGGCCAATTCCAATGTCATTGACTAATATCTCAGCTCTTCAAGTACTGTGAGTGCCAAGTTATTTTCTACCTGTCATGAAGAATTATCTCTTGCTCTTTCAAAGTAATCATTTGCGATACAAGACTAAGATTTTTACTTATTTTTTTCATTTTGAAATGCAGGGATCTTTCAAACAACCGCCTCTCTGGAGTGGTTCCAGATAATGGTTCCTTTTCACTATTCACTCCCATAAGGTTTGATTATCATCAGAGCATTACCTGTCTATAATAGACTGGTTTTGAAATCTCTTCTGAAAAGCTTCGTTTTCCCTTTCAGTTTTGCTAACAACTTGGATCTGTGTGGACCAGTTACTGGTCATCCCTGCCCAGGGTCTCCTCCATTTTCTCCCCCTCCTCCATTTGTCCCACCACCTCCAATTTCTTCACCAGGTAATCTGCCGTTTGTTTTTAGTTTGAACTTAAAAAGTGTAGAGCATGCTCTCCCATTGTAGTTTTTTCTTAACCCTTCAGCGTGGTTGGTCATCATTTTTGGCATGTGAACTGGACCTGGGATTTTTATGCTCAAAGTTCATTGTTCTAGCATTGCATGGTCAATGTGAGCTGTTGTGTGGTCCAAGTTATGCATACTGCTAAAAATACTCCTGAATTTTGTGTCTGCATAGTCTGTATCAATATGAAGGTTTTTTTATTTTTCCTGTTCATTTCTCGTGTTGTACACACTGGCCGGAATATTTAATACGTGATATAACATTACTTACACAAAAATATAATGCTACACATTGTAACTTGTAGGTTTTAAATTAATTGAAATTGATTTAATTGTGGTTATAAAACCCATTTGATTAATGCAGTGATATTTTAAGAAATTTATAATCTGATACGGATATTGTTGTCTAAAACATGTACACTGCCAATTCCATCACCTAAAGAAACCATAATTTTTTATCTCTTGTTTTTCACTTTCCTTGATTTAGTTTTCTTTTTGTGGGCAAGTATGTAATGGAAAACCAGTTGGAAGCTTCATCTCTTTTGTCTGCAAAGGCATCAAGGTTTCACCTGCCATAGGCAGAACTACCATTTCTTAATGTTATTGTTAATAATCAGTGAAAATGAAATGTATTGTCTGACTTGATTAACTTTTGATTGATATTCGGTTTACAAGTGAATAGTTTGTCTAGAATTTGATATCCTGTGCTAATTTTGGGCATTTTTTTGCATGTAACTTCAGGAGGGTATAGTGCCACTGGAGCAATTGCTGGAGGAGTTGCAGCTGGTGCAGCCTTACTGTTTGCTGCCCCAGCATTGGCATTTGCTTGGTGGCGTCGGAGGAAACCTCAAGAATTCTTCTTTGATGTGCCTGGTTAGTGTATTAACTGAAAACAGATTTTAGACTTGTAGGATGGTTTGATTAAGTATGTTTATATTCCTTTGCAGCTGAAGAGGATCCTGAAGTTCATCTAGGACAGCTTAAAAGGTTTTCTCTGCGAGAATTACAAGTTGCAACGGATACCTTTAGCAACAAAAATATTCTGGGTAGAGGAGGGTTTGGTAAGGTTTACAAAGGACGTCTAGCAGATGGCTCGCTGGTGGCTGTAAAAAGACTTAAAGAAGAGCGTACACCTGGAGGGGAGCTACAGTTTCAAACAGAAGTAGAGATGATAAGCATGGCTGTGCATCGGAATCTCCTCCGGTTACGTGGCTTTTGCATGACACCAACTGAAAGACTGCTTGTTTATCCCTACATGGCTAATGGAAGTGTTGCATCATGTTTGAGGGGTAAAGCTTGCTATCATTGGCATTTATCTTTGATATTTTAACTGCCTTGGCACAATTTGTTTTGATATTCAGATAGGTCGATCAGTCTTTGTGCCTTTTGATACTACCTTTTGTGCCCACCATTATAGCGTTGTCTTAACCATTCCATGGATGTATGTTGTCTTGACCATTCCATGGATGTATGTTTGTAGAACGCCCACCTTCACAGCCTCCTCTAGATTGGCCAACGCGAAAGCGAATTGCATTGGGATCTGCAAGGGGTTTATCTTATTTGCATGATCATTGTGACCCAAAGATTATTCATCGGGATGTTAAAGCTGCAAATATTTTGTTGGACGAGGAATTCGAGGCTGTTGTCGGGGATTTTGGGCTGGCAAAATTGATGGACTACAAGGATACTCATGTCACCACTGCTGTCCGTGGTACAATAGGACACATTGCTCCAGAGTACCTATCTACTGGTAAATCATCTGAGAAAACTGATGTTTTTGGGTATGGAATCATGCTTCTGGAGCTAATTACTGGACAGAGGGCTTTTGACCTTGCCCGGCTGGCAAATGATGACGATGTCATGTTACTTGATTGGGTATGCGCATTTCACTGTGCTCTTATTTTATTTATGTTTTTGTCGAGGTATTGTGTAGTTGTGTCTGTTCATGTACCTGATGCACTTGATACTGTCTCAGGTAAAAGGACTTCTCAAGGAGAAAAAGCTAGAAATGCTAGTCGATCCTGATCTCCAAAACAAATATGTGGAAGCTGAGGTGGAGCAACTAATCCAGGTTGCCCTGCTATGCACTCAAGGCTCTCCAATGGAGCGGCCTAAGATGTCGGATGTGGTGAGAATGCTTGAAGGTGATGGTTTGGCAGAGAGATGGGATGAGTGGCAAAAGGTTGAAGTTCTACGTCAGGAGGTGGAATTAGCTCCTCATCCTAATTCTGACTGGATTGTTGACTCCACAGAAAATCTACATGCAGTCGAATTATCTGGTCCGAGGTGACCCTGGCACAGTTACAAGAGAAAGAATACTTCCCCTTTTTTTTGCTTCTGATTTGATGAATGTATCCTGATTTTAAGCTCGTGCAAGTCCAGTATGCATTATTCTATTCATTACCTTTTGTGCATACAAGTCGCTTTGTTGATCTGCAATTTGTCATCTGCCGACATTTGGAGTCAATGAGATTTAGATGCAGCCTATGCAGTTCAATCTTGTCTACTGCCTGCAAGTTCATGCCATGGTAGACCTGAGTAGCGAGTTTTTCAAATTAATCATTGTTGATGAGGCAATCGATTCCATGGATTATCTTTATGCTGAACCCATGCGTTCATTAACTGATCGTCCTCTTTCGAATTGCTGAGCTATTTGAACAGTGTACTGACTAACATATGCTTGCCGAGATTTCTTGTACTATGAAGCTGATCTTGTATCAAGTTACGAATAAGTGAACAAAATTTTGTACTAGAATCGGATAGGGGCCGCGACTCGCGCAGCCCCCTCTGCCACAAATTTTGACGTAGGCTCTCCCTCTTGGGGAGACCTTAGGCCAGCACCCCTCCTGCGTGCAATGAAGGTCACAGACCGAGACCATGGGCCTTCAGGATCACCCATTGATCCCGTCCAGGTAAGTATGTGTAATGTTGCTGAGGCCTTCTAATTTATACCCGCATGCCTTATGTCCCTTCTTGTTTTTCCTCGATGTGGGATTCTAGACTACCTCGCGACATCACTTCCTCGTGCGAAGCAGAAGACTTAAATACCCCCACATGTGCCCTGCCTACTTCCAAACAGTTAAGCGACTACACTATTTTATTTTTCTAATTAAGTTCTTAACTATTATTTTACCCTCTTTTTAATTGTGCTATTTTGAAAGAAAAAAACTCCAAATTTCGATAATTATTGTATTTTTATACTTAGATAATATAAAGTAGAGATAATTCAACCAACCAATTATTTATTTCCATAGAAATATAGAATTTATATAAAAATACTAAAGCTGGAGGTAAAAACATCATGTATCTAGAATGATTTCACTGTTCATTGACATTCTTGTTTTTCCAAAAAAAATATAATTGCCTTTGTGTTGGGGGTGTTTTAGTCTTTTTCACATGGTGCATTAATTATAAAAGGATTATACAGGGATATAATTGTATTTTTTTATTTTTAAGCACAATAAAATGACTTAACCGCCCTTAAAATAAAAAAATTATAAAACTAGTAAAAAAGTGTATAAATATCTTTTTATTTATTCATGTACAGTAAATTGATAAGTATACTCTTTGAATAAAAAAAATAAATCATAGGTCGAAGAGCCTTTTGGTCTTTTCTTTCATGTTTTTTTTCTTGTAATTATTGTGATAATCAAGGGCATTTTGGTTTATAATTCAATTAAAAATTAATTAATCCAAAAAAGTTATTGGCATACACGCACCAGCATGTGGGAGGCACCCGCGCACTTTAAGTGGCAAGTGTGGAGCCTCCCGGCGGTATAAAATGCTCATTCGTCGTGTATTTGGATGCATCGCCATGTCTTCTTTCTTCTAATGCGGTGCGTGTCGACAGCGACATGGCAGTTTGTTGCCAGTCGACCTTCTTTTTTTTCTCTTTTCTACCCTGAAAAATACATGTCGGTTTTCTTTGTTATCAATATTTCAACTTTAACCCTTATTTTTTTTAATTTCTATTTTTTGTTTTTGACCCTTTAGTTAAAATTTTATTTGTTTTCAATTTAATCACTTAACTCTAATTTGTCATGTATAATTTTTTTTCCGGTTCTTCTTTAGATTTCTATTTTTTTTCCTTGGTTCTTTTGTAAAATTTTTGATGGTTTTCAATTTCATCATTCAATCCAAGGTTATGGTGTATTGTTTTTTATATATAATTTGGTCCTCCTTTTTATTTTTTTTTCCTTTTGTTAAATTTATTTTTCTTTTCAATTTAACCCTCCAATTAAAAATTTGTTCTTTCTCTCTCTCTCTAATTTATTTTTTATTTTGATTCTTTTTATTTTATTTGCTATTTTCTATTTTAGATCCTTCTGTGTAATTGATTTTTTTTCCTCGATTTCATCATTTGGCATTTGATTTGTTGAAAATTAAGCTTTATGATTTTTCCATGTATGGTATTTTCAGTCTAATGACTCAAGTTATGGGTTTAAGAAGTTAACAGGGTCAACATCCTCTTTTTTTTTTTTCATCGTTCAACATTAATTTTTTTTAAAGAAAATAGCTTTGCGGTTTTCTTTAAATTTTTTTATTAGATTATTCCGATTTTATAATCAGGACCATAAATTTTACAAGTTAACTTAAATTAACTAGTTTTTTATTATCCATATTACATGTCTATTATACTAATTTAGAAGTAATAATCTTTTGATTTTTAAGGACTTTGAGCACTGGTTACTAACATTCTTTTCCATAATCATGCAAATGGTATAAACAAACCAAAATTCGAACCATTGTTTTTTTTTTTTTTTGTTATGATGTGGAGGATGCATAATTTATGTCTTTTCAATTTACATCACCTGCATTTCATGGACGATTATCCAAATGATCAGCACTTGATTTAATTTCAATGCTTTTTATCTAAAAAAATTAATCTGTGATGCGTCTCGCAACCGATATCATGGTAGTTTTAAAAAATTCAATGAAATGAATAGATTTTTAGCATCTTATTTTTAAAATAGAAAAATTCTAGTTTAAGAAATCGTTATTTAGTATTATAGTTACTAGAAATCCTAACTGATTTACAGAGATTCTATAATACGAGACTGGTTACGTAAAGGGAAAGATATTATCATCCCTTAAATGTCCTGTCTAAGGCAGGCTGCATTGCTAGTTTTATCTTAAATTGCTAAAAGTTTGTTGGTTTATGCTATGATGGTTTGATTATCATATTCCTGACTCTGGCGTTAGTGAATATTCAGTTACGGATACTTCAAACTCTGGCGTTGATAAATATTACGTAACAAAAAAAAACAAAACGTATGATATTACTGACTCTAACGTCAGTGAATAAACCAATAAAATAAATTTAAATCAATACATGCATGTTTATTTTTCTCTAAAAAAAAAAGTATCGTGCACCATATTTGCATTTCACAGTAAAAAAATCCACAGATTAATTATACAGTGAAATACCTATAAATAAATGTGATGGACGCAGCCGGCCTGGTTCAGTCACTTGCCCAAGCCAGTGACCCGGCTGGGCAAAGTAGCAAGCGTGCGCTAATTCACGTGTGTTGCTACAGTGTTCAGTGGAAGAGATAAAAAAAAAAACCTTACCTGGTTGCTGAAGACTGTGAAGACGATGGTAATGGTGTGCTCTAGACAACGCTTCTGTTTTCCTTCTCTGTCTGTCTGCGTGTTACTAGGTTTTTCTGTTCTCTCTAGTTTTCTTGCTTTTTTTGTTCGCTCGTTCTTGGTTCTCTGCTTTCTTGTTTTCTCTCTGTCTCTCCTCTGTACTTTTACTTTCCGTCTCCCTGTCTCTCTACTAGTTTCTTTCACTTTGGTTATCTGCTTTTGTTGCTCTAGTTCTTCCCTGGGTTCTAACTACCTTCTCTTTCTATATACTCTTTGTCTATTCTTTCTTTTTAATCTGCCCCCTGCTTGTCTTTCTCTGGCCTTCAATAAGGCCAGAGAGATTGAAGTCGTTAACAGTCCTGTTCTTGCAGGACTGTTAATCGATCTGGAAACGGGATCATGGGCAGGAGACGTGGTCCGGGTTTGGTGCCATTTCTTCCTGTAAATGAAGTCGTCGACAGTCATGCTCTTGCAGGACTGTTAATCGATCTGGAAAACGAGATCGTGGACAGGAGACGTGGTCCGATTTTGGTGTCATTTCTCCTTGTTGAATCGGTCTTCAGGATGATGAGATGATGAACAGTGTGCGTTGAAAACAACAACGTTTTCACTCGAAATTAATATTTTCAATTTAGCCTCTGAACTTCTGACATTTAACAATTGGATCCCTGATTTCATTAATTAAACAATTTTAAGTTCAATTAAATCCCCAAACTTTCAATTCTTTTAATTTTTTACCAAATTGACTCTCAAATTATAATTCAATCCTCAAACTTCAAATTTGTGTTTTCTTAACCCAGTTCTCAAATATTTTTTATTCATTCATTTTTTTCTTATTTTTTATATATTATTTTTAAAAATTCAAAAATGAGGTTATGAGAATGTGTGTGGTTGCATAGTAAGTGTAAGAAAAAAAAATCAAGATAAGTTCCATATTTAGAAACTTCTGTATTTTGTCTGGATAAATCATACTTTGCCAAATAATTGCAAATCAATAAGATGCTTTATCTCCTTTGTTTTAATCCCCAGAATATATATATATATATATATATATATATATATATTCACCTAATCATTGATGACATTGCTTCCTTGGTAGATTTTGCACGTAGCTCAATATTTATGACAGCCATAAAATAAACTCAGATAAAAAAAGGAAAAAATAATCTGCAAAACCAATGAACACAGGCACAAGGTTTTGTTACATCTTTGCACTCTTTACTGGATGACATTCTCAAAATTGAATGTCAAAATTCAAGGAAATATGAATTCATTACCTGCAACATAATACGGTTTCTGTACATGAATCCTAAACTTGACCAACACAAAATATATGAACTTGTCTGAGATGGCTTCTCAACTACATCAAGTAATTGAAATTTCCTTATTATAAACCTCATTGGACATGATTGCAGAAACGACTCTAGGGAATTAACACCACTACGACTAATAATCTCACACTCTACAAATAACAATAAAAATGGCTCATACCATATTTGCATCGATAAACTACGTAGCAGTCAATCAACTCACCACATAACCAATGCACAGGACTCAACTTAAAGGTTCCCACATAACCAACGCACAGGACTCAACTTAAAGGTCATAGGTGGAACGAGAATGATCTGTAGCAGATTGTGCACCAGATCCGAGATTTGAGTTTTGTGATGTGAACAAATTTGGGTATGAGAAGTATGGCTCATCGTCCATTGAAGGCAATCTCTGTGGCTGGTGACTAACAGGCCCTTGCTCAGCAACATGATTACTAGGAGGAGAATCACAATCCACTTTGAGTTTCTCAAAGGAAGGAGTATCCAACAACTCTGATGCCTGGTGGTCTTCATGAGGTCGATGGGAGTCTTCATAGTTGGGAACACTACCTGGGTCACCAAAAGATTGTTGGTGAACAAAGTGTGGCATTTCAGTAGAGGCTGAATGACCGGAAGTATCCACAAAAAACGGGTTATCATCCTCAGGGAACTTCTCACTGTTTTTCTTGGTTAGCTCACTAATCCTTGCCTGGGCAAGAGTTGCTGCTGAGCGAGCCGCAGCCGCCGCATTTTCAGCAGACTCGGCAGCAGCATGTGCTGCAGCTAAAACATCCTGAAGATCCACATTAGCCTCGGTTCTGGTCCTCATTACAGAGGGTGGTGAAGTGCTTGGTATTGCTGCATGTTTAGCAGTCTCCACAGTGCCCTGCACAGCAGCTGAAACATTCTGCAGATCCAAATTGGCCTCACTTTTGGTCCTTGATGCAGAGAGTGGTGAAGTGCTTGGTATTGCTGAAAATGATTCAGAAGATAGTGAAGGGGCGGAAATGAAAGGAAGAAACTGTTTTTCTTCCCTGTCACTTACTGCAGTGCTTGAAATTTCATCCCTGGTAGCCACTGACTTTTTTTCAATCACATCACCATGTTCAAAATGAGGTTCTTGTGATAGATCTTTGTGAGTCACGGAGTGATTTGATGACTCATGATCGATGTCAGGGTGTAGAGCAGCTTGTGCAGGTGGAGCTATTTCTGGTGCCAAGGCAGAATTTGCACTTCGCCAAGGTGATATCTTAGGAACTTCAGGAAAATCTAATGGGTCGAAATCTGTATCGGAATCAGGCTGCTCATGCTCAGCATGATCAGGAGCATTCAGTACTTCATCATGCTTCTCTTTTGGAAGAGGCAACATAGTGATATGTGTTGGACCAGCAACAGGTGTTGGATCAGTGATATGTGTTGGACCAGCAACAGGTGTTGGATCAGTGATATGTGTCGGACCATTCTGACAAAGAGAGAACACACATAAGACATGGAAATAACAAGAATCGAAGCAGTTGCACCAAACTACTTACCAACAAGTCTTCGTGCTTTTTTAAGAGCTCAGTTTCAGATGCAGCTGGGTCCCAGTCTAACTCATGCTCTTCAGCAATTTCCTTCAGAAGCTTCAGTTTTTTTTTCAGGTGAAGGCGCACGAACTGATAAGAGTTCTATTAACTGCAGGATTTCAATTTATAGGAAAAATGTCAGAACAAAAGAGGCATAAGCATAAACATAAGCAAAAGGAACTTGTTGCGAGAAATAAATCAAGGCATAAGATAGAAATCCAAAAAACCTGACGATTAACACCACAAGATGGCATAAGCTCAGTTGCAGCAGCTACAAATTCCTTTCCATATTTGGAAGCAAATAGGATTTGAACCTGCAGTAGCTCAGGTAGATCCGCACATCTTGGAGCCGCAAAACAAACACTGGATATTGCTTCTTTCAAGTCTAGAGGACATTCCCTGAAAAAGGAAAAAATGACATTTGAAAAATACAATCTAAGAAAATGAGTGGAGTTCTTAGCTCCAAGTAGCTACGGAGATTCTTCAACTCATTTCACATAGGTATAAATTTATTACATGCTGGATTAAGCAAATAAAATAGCAGAGCAACACACAGATGTTGGCATTCATGAAATTGTATAACCAAAAAGAAATATTGACAGGATAGGAAACATAAACAAATTGATTCCCCAGCTACATTGGAACTCCTATATGAAGAAGATAACTGGTTAGATTAGATCTAACTTGGGGATTTATAAGAGGCACTTAGTAACTATACTGTCTTCAAACCTATCATAGTATTGACTGATTTTAAGACATCCCACGACCATGATGCCTCTGCCAGTTCACAATTAACATGTCATAGCAACTATAAGATAACAGTCACCAATGAACCTCCTAATTTTTTATCTTGCAGGTTTGACCCGATTCTCACCTTTAAGAGTTCACAATCTTAATCTTAAACAATTATGTCAAATGCCACATTTAGACAACGGCCTAGAGTTTCTAAGGTAAAGAAAAAATATAAAAGATCATTGACTGGCACTGCTCTAGCCAAAACAAGTCTGGAAAGTAATCACGATTTCTTCCTAGACCAAGAAATGGTGACTCTCCAGAGTTAGAGCAGGGCAGCCCAGAGGAGTAAAAAAACATCCATCATTATGATGTAGTATGTTAAAACTTAAGAAAGGTTAAAACATTCAAAAGCATCCCAAGTTTGTGCTTCTCTAGTCTTTTTGCATGTATAGATATGAATATCAGTAGTTTGTTCAATGACTACTTCTTCCACCTTCCATTTCCTCAGCCTTTTGGTTCTCTGGTTTTCAGGGAAGGTCAGTAGTTTTTTTTAAGCCTGCTACTTGAAGAAAACACAAGCAATAATACCTACAAAACTTTCATAGCTAAGATGCACTGTTAACAAACCTATAAAATTCATGTGCAGATGGAAATATATCTCTAGTTCAGCACATCAAATATTAACGAAAACAAACTATCTAAATTTGTCCCTATTAGTTTCCGGTCACTAATTGCAAAAGGCGCCATACATAAGACAAGAATCCAAAGGGGAAGTGAATTAACAAACCAGGAGAAATAAACATAGTGCAAGCCAGATAATGTAATGCGAGGAATAACCTTTGTGTTTCAATAATCGGAAGGCGCACAGAAATAAGCTCACAGAATAATTCAATGATCTCTTGAGCAGCCATCATATTCTCCTCTCTTATTATGTGTTCTACCTGAAATGGAAATATCAACAACACCGTAAGATTATTCCTTCTGCAGGTACCTTAAAAAGACTAAAAACAGGCAAAGCTAGTTCATACTATAAAAGATGATATTAATAAGAAAGTAGCAAACCCGAATGCGAGCAGTAGCTTCTTGACCAGTTTCAAGAAGCTTAGCAATGTCTCGACGCATATGCTTCATCTGAATATCTCTCCTGTTCCTCAACAACTTTATCCTAGGTATCGTCAACTTCAACAGGGTTTTACTGTATACAAGCAAAACAAGTTGAAAAAACAACAATCCTCATCAAAACTTTAAACCCCAAAAACAATAAGTAATGATAGCATTTAATCAAAACATAACTCAAAAAAAAGTACGAACACTCCAAATTCTCGATGAATTCTATTTACTTTTTAATAAACAAAATATCTACAGCACAAGAGACAAATACCCAGAAAAGTTTACTTAATTTATCCAAAGAACAACAAATTCAAAATTATCCAAAGACAAGTTTTGTGCAGTCCATATTTCTTTAATTTATCCAAAGAACAACAAATTCAAAATAGATTGTACATTGAATTTCATCACGGTTAAATTTTGAATTTTTTTATTACTAATATCGTCATTTTCTCAGAAACCAAACAAAACCCAGAATTCCAAATCCAAAAAAGAGAAAAACAAAGTAGAGGAAGATAGAAATCAATTACCATTTAGCGGCTTTAAAGCCTTTGTTGAAGAAGGAATCGATCATCGACATGATTTCTTATTTTGAATAAGAATAACAGAGATCAGATCAATAATTATAACTGTAGAGAAATTGTTTCTGTTAGATAATATAGCAAAAGAAGAAAAGAAATCTTGAATTTCAAAAGGAAGAAAAGGTAGGGGATAAGGAATCATCAAACAATTAACAAAATACCTGCTCTGCTGGAAAAGAGAAGACAACTAGTTTAATTATTATTATATATATACACAAATGAGTTCTGTCGTTTTTTATTTAGTTTTTGCTTAAGATGTAAGATTTCTATGATTCTTTTTTTTTTTAATAAAACATATTTTTAAAACACTTTAAAAAAAGATGCTGTAACTTTTCCAAACAACCCCTAATTATTGCCGGAGAAAAAAGATATTATCAATGTTTCGCCCTTGTTTGATATTATGTTTTAAAAGGGGTTGGGTAAAATTTAATTTTTTTATAATTAATATTTTTATATTGATGTATTAATATAAAAAATAATTATAAAAAAATAAAAAAATATATATATTATTTTAATATATTTTTAAATAAAAAATATTAAAAAAAATATTAAATATCCTCTTCATGTGGGACCAAACACGGCTTTATGTCCTTCCGGTGAAGCTGCCTCGTCGGTCAAGTACTCATAGAAATTTTTTGCATTATGTATCTAAGCCCTAATTCAGTGCGCCATGTAATGACACTAGGAAATAAAATATAGTACATGATATTATTAACCCTAATTCAGTGGGCTCATCTTATAATTAATATTATTATACTTTATGAACAATCCATTTGAATTTTGTTAATGTATATGTTAAATTATGATATGAACACCATAATCTTAATATATATATGCTGCCTTATGAATATGAATATGAGCTCTGTTTTATTAGGTTAAAATGTTTTTCTTTAAGATATGTTGTGATCATAAAATCTATAGTATAAATTTAAAATATAAAATATATATATATCTGAATTTATTGGTTTTAAAAGATTATCATAGAACTTATTGGTAAATTGCTTTTCAAAATTGAACTTATATAACCTTTTACTTGACGTTATGTAAAGTCCTAAAATTTTGTAAAAATTTATATAATTTCACTGGAATTATTTCTTATATGAAATGTGTATATAATTACAAAGGGAAAATTAATAACCCTTGTTATATTACAGTGTAGTACATATCAGGATTACATGTTATAGTTTAAAAAATTACTATCTATATCCTAAATTTTATACTTAATTTTATTGTAAAAAAAATCAATAAAAAACATATTTACAAGAGTATCATTATTTTTCACTTAATAATTAGAAAATCCTAATATTAAATACTACAAATTTGTTATTAGATTAAAAAAAAAAAAAAAAACTCTAGCCATTCCACCCATCTTCTTTCCCTAGACATCAAACTTAGCTACAATAACCTTCCCCCTTTTTCTTTTTTTTTTACCCTTTACAGCCACCATCTCCAATCATAAACCCACAATCTCACAAAACCCATAATCTAGCCGAACTCCATGGATTTTCTTAGAAATGCTTTGGAGTATAATAATACATGCACTCTTCAAAATACCGTACTTCATTTCATTTCTTACTAATTTTTTATATTATTACCATAGTTTTAAAATCCGATCCAGCCGCGTGGGTCGACCCGAGATTGAAACCGGACCGGGTTGAAGAAAAAACATGGGAAGAAAAAACCTGGTGTGACCCGACGGGTTGACCCGGTGACCGGTCAAAAACCCGGTTGCAACCCATTGACTTTTGTTTTTTTTTTTACTAAAACGATATCATTTTGATTTTTTTTAAAAAAAAAATTAACACGGGTGACCCGGTTAAAATCCAGAATCTAGACTTTGAACCGAACCGGATCTAAAAACTATCACTATCACTATTTGAAAAAACAAGAAAAATGACATGAATTTGCTATTTGCTACGTAAAAATTATTAGTTTGAGTATTATATAAATTTTTGAGTTATTAAAGGTTTATCTAATAGTTAATTTTAGGATTTAAGGATTTAGTACAAATATGTATAAATTAATCTCAATTTTCACAATTAAAAAAAAACAAAAAACAAAGAGCATATGCAGCCATCAAACAAGGTCTATGGTCTTTGTGCTGAGATTCACAACTCCTTTTTAATTCAGCTGGTTCCAAGAAGGTGTCACCTAACAAGGGTGAATTAGGGAGTTAATTTGTACTAACTGTGTTTTTTAAATATTTTGATTTTGATTTTATCTTAAATTATTTTTATTAATTCTTGGATTGTTTTTATATACTAATATCTAAAATAAATTTTTAAAAAATAAAAAAAATATTATTTTAATATATTTTTGAGTAAAATATATTTTGAAACGCAACATTTATTACATTAACAAATACAACACGAATTAGAACTAAGGTAGCAATCCTCCCTGCCTAACATTAGACGTTTCACCTGCATGGTGGAGAAATTGGACATCCCAAAACTGAACCAGTTGCATCTCCAAACTTAAATGCAATCACAGACAAAGTTATTGACAACAACACCAATCCTTTCGTAGTTTCCTTGAATGACTTCAAAAGGATGGATTTCATTCAAGGACTTTGGTGTTATGGGCGAGCAAATTAACCAATTATTCAGAAATATGGATAAAAACCGACTTGAAACAATTCAACTTGGAAATTTTGAAGAAAATTTTGTTCAATTTACCAAATTGAATTAAATAAAAAAAAACTTAATTTAAAGCTCCTTAATTTAAAGTGAACTTAATCATTTTACCAAATATAAAACTAAAATGAGTTCTTCTCTCGTTCAATTTGGTTTATAATTTTGAGAAGAAAAGAAGGATTTAGTTGGATTTTTTATCCAAATTTAAAACTTTTTTAACATCCTCTTATATTATGGTTATAGATGAATTTCATGCTTTTCAGTAAATACATCGCACAATACACCTTTTAAACAAATATATTAATAATACGGTTTGAAATTGTGTTTTGTACCTCCTTTTGAATAGTTTCAAAAATGTAATTAAAAAATATTAAATTAATAATTTTTTTATTTTATTAATAGCTATGATATGTTAATATAAAAAATAATTTTTTTATAAAAAAAATATCATATATCACATACTAAAAAGTAATTTATAGTTTTTTTAAAATATACAATCACAAATTCTCTTTTGAAAATTTGGATAAGAAAAATTTATAATTTATAGTTTTTTAAAAACTTATTTTTTCAAGAAAATAACTGTAAAAACTTCTACGATGCCAAAAACATATTAAAAAGCATTAAAGATTTAGAATATTTTTAATATTGTAATTGAATTGTTATTTTTTATTTTTTATGCTTTTTGATATACTAATATAAAAAACAAGTACGTATTCAAATTTAAATTATAGTTATAAGATCCACCATAATTAATTCACAAATAAGTAGATTAATTCATTTTTTTATTGTTTAAGTTTTTAATAAAAAAACTAAAAGAAATATCGTTTTAGTTAAAAAAATCATATTCAAAATAAACTCAACATAGATCACTAAATTGACAGTCTATTTTCATAAATACGATTCAAATCCTCTGCTCAAAACATCAAAAAATACCCTCCAATAATTCAAAAAAAAAAAAAAAACATAAAAAGACAGAGAGACATTGAAATACAATTCCAAATAGCAACTCTATTCCAAAATCCATGCCACAACAATTAAATCCAACCCCCTCCCCACATAATTTACCACAAAAGAATTAACAAAACAAAAAAAAAAAAGTCCAAAAATTAAGCAGCAAGTTCAATATCACTTAAATCAAGCTGAGCAGCAATCTCCTCCAACTGTTTCTTCACACTCATATCAATCAACTTGGACCCTGAATTTCCATACCTTACAGTAAACCCAGCAACCAAACTGGGGTCAATCACTGGCTTAACCCTTACATTCTTAGCTCCTGTCAGTTTCTGCACTTGTTTTGCTATCTGTGCCAGATGTTGCGACTCCAAAGGCACCACTGAACTCACCACAGCAAGCTCTGTATCTGTCAAGCTATTGTAAACCATCTCAAATTCTTTCACTATATCTTTAACCAAATCAATCCTCTTTGCATCTATAAGTATATTAACGAAGTTTACTGTATGGGGTTGGAGAGGTGAGGACTTGGCAAACTCATCAACCATTTGTCGTTTCTTTTCTGTGTCTACTGTCGGGTTAGCAAAGAAGTCATAGACTGCTGTGTCTAAAAAGAGTTTGTCTACCTTGCCCATGTCAGACGAGGTAGCATCTAATGTGTTGTTGGATTTTGCCACGTCAGCTAGCGCTGCCGCGTAACTTCCTGCTGCTGCTGCTGACATTTTGGTCCCCAAGGCCGAGTCACCACGGAGGCGGAGGGTGGTTGTGGTGGAGAGGTTGAGGGAAGGGAAAGTGGCGGAGAAGGAGAGGTTGAGAGGTTTCGGGGAGGTGAAGTTAGTTGGCAGCCTGGCTGATGGTGGGATTTTGGATTGGAGTGAAACGGCGGCATTTTGGAGTGCTGATGCCATGGTAACAGTGGCGGAGAGATAGAGGAGATTGTTTTGATTGGTGAAGTGTTTTTTTGGAGAAAAGGAGGGGGTTTGAGAGAGGAATGGAGGGTGGTGGAAGCAGCGGGGGTTATCTTCTTAGGTAGAGAATAAGCCACTTATCTGCGTACACAGAGGATAATGGAGTTTGACATGTGGATCACGCTGATGGGCTAATAGAGATTGAGTGACCTATTTATTTTTTTTGGCGCGACTTTAATAATAATAATAATAATAATAATAATAATAATGTGTCACTTGTGGATTATGGAATATATATATATATATATATATATATATATATATATATATACACGATTTGTTTTTATTTGGAACAAAAAGAGAGATATCTATATGAGAAAATTTTAATGAGATTAATTAAATTTAAATATATTATTTTAATAAAAAAATCAATAATCATTTTTTATCATCTAAATTCGTACATGTTTTGAACTAACATGTATTAAATTTTTAGATTTATCTCTTTAATTTGATTAAAATGGCTATTTTTCTACAAATTTTGGATTTGAATTTTTGTTTATATTCAAAATACATATTTGTTTGGGATTTTCAAGCTCTAAATATCGGAGAAAATCTATAATTTTGGCATTTATATTCCAAAAAATCCATGGAATATTTCTTCTTTTTCAAGATTAAATAAAAAACAAGGCGAAAATTAGACATCACTCAAAAGATTAAAGAACTAACCACACACGTGTGAAAATCAAGGGAAAAATAAAACAGAAACACATGATTGCTGTAGCTGCACGCGCCATTTCAATGAGCAACTGCAGTTACGGATACAAGAGCAAAACCCTAGCTAAAACCTCTCATTCTTCTCCTCTCAAGCAAACGCCAAGGCATCGCCATACACGGAAATTAAAATAAATAATTAAAAAAGGCGAAAAATGAACGGTCCAAATCGATCATTTCTCGACGACGACGAAGACGATCAAGGCGAAGTTTTCCTTGATGATTCCGATATCATCCACGAAGTCACCGTCGATGAAGAAGGTATTGATTAAATTTTCATTATTTTATTAATCAAGTTATTGTTATTTTATACTGGATTGATAAATAATTCACGAATTTGTAGACCTTCCTGATGCGGATGACGACGACAACGACGACACGGATGATTCTGTGCACATATTTACCGGTCATACCAGTGGGTTTTTTTTTCCTTTGAAGTCTCCATCTCTTTTTATAATGAAATTAATTAATTTTCAAAATAAAAAAGAATCCCAATTCTATTATTTGGATTTAGAGAAGTATACGAATTAAATGAAACTAAAAACGAAAAAAGTAATTAATTCCTTTTTGTAATCAACTAAACGATTATGAAATAATAGCTAAAAATGTATTTATTTGGTTTTAATTTGTTGGATTAAGGTAAGCAATGAAGTATTGTTGTTTCTGTTTTTTTTTTTTTTTTGTATGTAGGTGAACTCTATACAGTTGCCTGCAGTCCAGCAGACCCTTTGCTAGTGGCGACTGGTGGAGGAGATGACAAAGGGTTTCTTTGGAAGATTGGTCTTGGAGATTGGGCTGCTGAGCTCAAAGGTATGATCTTTGTAGCCGTTGGAATCTTTTCTATTTAGTAACTGCTCCATTCATGGATTTGTTTTTTATTGTTATTAGTTGATTTCTGCTTCTTTGTAGCACGATTGAGTAACCTGCTTTTTTTATTTTATTTTAATTAATGATGATCTCTAATTCCTTGAAAAAAAAAAGGGCTTTAAGATTTTTGTACTTCTTGTTGGTCCTGATACGTGCTATAGTGCCTGTCAATGAAGCGAGGTCTTTTTCTGTGGTTATTTTATGTGGGTGATTTTGATATTGTGTCCTTCTAGGTTAACGTTTTAGAAATTTTTTGACAGGTCATAAGGAATCTGTGTCTAGTTTAACATTTAGTAGTGATGGACAGTTGCTTGCATCTGGAGGGTTTGATGGGATTGTCCAAATTTGGGATGCTTATCTCGCTGGAAACCTTAAATGTGTACTCGAAGGTCCTGATGAGGGCATTGAGGTGAATTTGCTTACTGAATTTACTTGCACCGATTTATTCTGTTTTATGTCTGAGTCTGGGTATCAACTTTGTGGTTTCTCAGTGGGTCAGATGGCATCCAAAAGGGCATCTGGTGTTGGCTGGTTCTGAGGACAAAACTGTTTGGATGTGGAATGCTGATAAAGGTGCCTATCTTAATTCATTTGCAGGACATGAAGCAAGTGTTACCTGTGGTGATTTTACTCCTGATGGTATTAAACTACTCCTTATCTTGTTTTTTTTTTTCCTGAAGACCTTTAGATTTAGCTTGCATTGGATCTATTTCTTTCATCTTTTTTCTCCCTATCTGCCTGCTTCAGGTAAAACAATCTGTACTGGTTCTGATGATGCATCCTTGAGGATATGGAATCCTAAAAGTGGTGAAAACATACATGTTGTGAAAGGTATTCATTTATATCCTGCTCTGTTTCATGTTTTGAAAAAGCTTATTTATCTGGTCATTACATAAATATAGTTGACATCACTAAAGGACATATTCAAATTCTACCTTACCTTAAAAATAACTACATAAAAATTAAAGGAGCTTGCGGGGGAGGGGGGGGGGTGTTGTTTGGCATTGCTGACAACTCTGCTCTTCAGGTCATCCATATCACACTGATGGACTGACATGCTTGGCATTGAGCTCAGATTCTACTCTTGCTATTACTGGTTCAA
Organism: Populus x sibirica; assembly: GCA_019202695.1. Classification (NCBI taxonomy): domain Eukaryota; kingdom Viridiplantae; phylum Streptophyta; class Magnoliopsida; order Malpighiales; family Salicaceae; genus Populus; species Populus x sibirica. The sequence continues at coordinate 1,178,715 of JAGMVL010000317.1, forward strand.
AGGACAACTCCGTCCACATCGTGAACATTACTACTGGCAGGGTTTGTTTTCTTCTTGCACTCCATAATGTTGTGGTTTATTTTAGGTATTGTTCTCAATTTTGGCTAGATAACTTGGTTGTGACCTATTTAACTGTTTACCTTTGCCGTCAGTGCCTTTGGTTCTTTGACATGTTGTGCATTGGCATGCTCCTTTTAAGCCTTTTTTCCGGGTCTTTATTGAGGTATCTGGAAAGCCTTCTGCGCTATAGTGGGAGGAATGATAGAAAACATAATCTCCAATAAAATTTAAAGATGGATTTAATATTGAAACTTCACTTCAGCAACTACTGAAATACTAGCAAGCTTTAGCATGGGGGGTTTTATGTTTTAGCATTTAAGGATTCTTTATTCTGTCATATGAAATTCAGCATGTTGGATTAAAATTCAGTTATTGAATGAATGAAGAAGCAATAGTTATCCAATCTTTGACAAAAGGGCTGACATTCTTAAAAGTTGTCTTTGGCACCAGAGAGGTTAATGTCTGGAAGCTGAATGCTAGTACAATTTCCCAGAAATTCATCTGTTCTTAGAAGATCTTGCCTTGGGTCTTTTTATTGAGATTCTTTCAAGTTTGAAGCAATTAAGCAAGTTGTGTGGTTAATATGTGCTCAAGTTCTATTCTTCTTTAGATTTATTGGAAAGGTCTGAATAAAGCTAAGGTGTGGGGTTGAATAGAGCTAAAATCTTGGTTTAAATCTTCATTCTGCTATGGGCACTATTGAATTGTGGGTTATGCTTACCCTGTCATATGGCATATCTGGCATAGCTTTTGCTACCTTTTAGCCCAGAGGATTTGGAATCAGGGATATCTTGGTTCTGGTGTTTCTATCATCATTTGGATGGATTTTCAATTTCTATCCTCTTTTTATGTTGTCATAATCTGGGACATTTTCTGTTGCATTTTTTTTTTGTTTTCTTGTAATGTTTGGATATACCTGCCAATGCAATTGCTTTCCACGTGTTTGCTTATATGATTTGATCAGACTGGTAGCCTCTTTAATACTTTTTCCCTGTAACAGGTGGTTAGTTCTCTAGTTTCTCACTCGGATTCCGTTGAATGTGTCGGGCTTGCACCAAGGTAGAAACAATCTTTCTCAATGCCTGTTGAGTATGGTAAATGTTGCTTTTTATAGTGTTTTTCGCTTAAAAATGTATCAAAATAATATTTTTTTTATTTTTTAAAACTTATTTTTAATATCAGCACATCAATACGATAAAAAAACATTAAAAAAAATTTAATTTGAAACAAGAAAAAAATATTTCAAATTTTTTGGAAATGGTGTTGTGTCTGCCATACCAAACAATCTCTCTCTCTCTCTCTCTCTCTCTCTCTCTCTCTCTCTCTCTCTTTTTGTGGGTGTGACAACAGGAAATTTTGTGGCAGGAACTAGGAGAAATCGTACATACTTTAATGTTAGCAAAAACAATTATTTAGTGAAACTAGGAAGTACATACGCAGACATTAGCTAGGCTTTGGTGCAGTTGAAAAAAAGTTGATTGTATGTTGCCAGGCTTTCTAAAGAGAATAACATTTGCTTTGGTGACAAACTTATACAAGTAATAGTCTCTGTTTTTATCTGGAAGATTATCTTCAAATTGAGACGCGCCTGCTTTTTCTTGAAGTTTCCGGATTTGGACTGACCATTGTTTATAAGTTGTATTTTGCATATTTAAGAGTCAACTTCAGATAATCTTAAGCTTCTCCCATCATAAAAGAAAGCAGGCGGGGGAATAAAAAAGATAATCAAATTCTGTGAAATCTCGTGTAACCTAGTTTAACACTCTTGTATTGTATACCATGTGCATGGCAGCTCCCCTTGGGCTGCTACGGGAGGCTTGGATCAAAAGCTTATCATCTGGGACCTGCAGCATTCTTTGCCCCGTGCCTCATGTGAACACAAGGTCCGTTTGAGTTTTGTTTTTGTTTCATTTTAGTATCATCCGGCATATCTCAATTGATGACCAGTTTCATGTAGAAGCCCTCCGAATAAATCATAATTTCTCAGCTCATAATGATCAAAGTTGCAATTAGCCCTAGAAACATAAAGTTGAGAGAATAAGACGATGAATTAACAAAAGCCAGCACTTCACGTATGCAGCAGTTGTAATTGATCAACAGTTTAGTTATCGTCTAATGATGTTTTGGCTTGTTACAATGGCATCAAGATTCCATATCTCACAAATTGAACTTCTGGACAGGATGGAGTTACATGTCTGGCATGGCTTGGTGCATCAAGATACGTGGCTACAGGTTGTGTGGATGGGAAAGTAAGACTGTGGGATAGTCTCTCTGGTGATTGCATAAGAATATTTAGTGGCCACGCTGATGCCGTTCAATCCCTTTCTATATCTGCTAATCAAGATTATCTTGTCTCGGGTTCAAGTGATGGAACCGCCAGAGTGTTTGAGATTGCAGAGTTCAAGTAAGCCATAGTAGTATCAATATAAGGCCTTGGATTGTAAAATTGTGGATAATCCTCTTCCAAATTTTTAAATCCTTGCCCCTCTCTTTCATGTTTTAATGGGAATTCTAGATTTTAATTGTTAGAGCATTCCCTAGAGAAAGAAAAGGATAAAAGAATTTAGTTATGTATCAAATCCTAGTTTCATTTTTTTAAAAGAAAAAAAATAAAAAAAGAAAAGTTGAGAAGTCAAAATATGGGTTATTTAGGGTGTTTGTTTTTTGCGAACTCATGTTTGGGAGTGTGGTTGCGGTTGTTTTTCGAAGTTCTTTTCATTCGAAAATGCATCAAAATAATATTTTTTTATTTTTTAAAAATTATTTTTGATATCAATGTATCAAAATGATATGAAAACATTAAAAATATTAATTTAAAGCAAAGAAAAAAATAAAAATATTTTAAATTTTTTCAAAAGCGTTTTTGAAATGTGAAAATAAACAGGATTGATGATGTATATTTTGTGTGGTATAATCCTCTGCAACAAAAAAAAAAACATGAGCAAAAATAATAAATTTATAATTTTGGTAATGTATATTTTATTTTTAGTAGTGAATTCAATATTAAAAACAAAAAATACAGCATTAAAAAACATGAATTTGCTATTTTAGCAAAAATAAACATGCATTTAATTACTTGTCCTATGTATCCAACGAGAAAATCAATTCTTTGAACCCTTATATATACAAGTTATTTTATTGTTGTTAGATTAGGTGGCGTTTGCTATTAGGTTAAAAAAACATAAAAGTCATAAAAGTGAGTTATTACAAATATAATTATTAAAACATTGTAACCAATTAGCTTAGATTTTACTAACCTCCTACCAAATGCCCTTAAAACTACAAATCTTTAAATATAAGTTGAAGAATAAAAAATATATATTGGAAGAATGCAAAAAACTCTTTTTCAGAAAAAAAAATCAAGCCTAAAGTAAAAATAAAAAATACATTTTGAAAAAAGAGGTTCAATAAATCATGTGACAACAAAATTAAAAAAATAGTTTAAAACTAATATCGACTACAATAGCTAATTAATCATAAGTTATGGTAAATAATCACCAATTTCTTCACTCATGTTTTATATAATTTTTTTTAATCAATTATAAAAGTTATTTTTTTATCTATTCATATATCAATTAAAATTAAATATTTTTTTTCTGATTTCAAAAGCATATCTTTTAGTTTTGGGAATCTTTTTCATAAAATTTTAATTACGGGTTGTTTACTTTTAATCTAAAAATATATTAAAATAGTTTTTTTATTGTTTTTAACTTTAAAACAATCTAAAAATATTTAAAAAAAAATTAAAAAAAAATTAATATATTTTTAATACACTTTTCCAACCCAGAAACAAACACGCTCTTGCATAAAACAAACCAATGGCAAACTCTTTTCCCAACACTTCAATTCCGCAATGCTTTTAATTAATCTTGGGGGAAAAAAAAGTCAAATTAGAGAACTTGTCGCTGTTTCATAAACTTAACAATCCAACGGCCAAGGCTATTGTCTGAAAACTAATGGTCTTGATTTAGCCACATCGACAAAGACATTATATACAGAAGAAACCTCAAATTACCCCTAACGTATTACCCAAATCTCAATTGACTCTAAAATAAATATTGTTATCAATTAGGTCCAAAAACTCTTAGATGTTTCTCAATTGGATCTTCCTCTCAATCGATTTTAGTTTTTATGTAAATTATATTTAAAAATAAGTCCTTTTATTGCATAAAATATGCAAACCAGATGGAAATATTAACAGATTGGGACAGATTGAGAAGTATGAGCTGAATTGAAAAATATCTTTATTTTGGGACTTAAATAAGAGTAAATGTATACATTAAGGACTAAATAAGAGGTTTCCCCAAGTTAATACAGCACCCTGTACCGCCTCTACTTCTCATAAATAGAACTACGAAAACCCCCAAAGAAAAACCCTAGCCTCCTCCGTGCTTTACATTCACCAAAAGCAGAGAAAGTCTCCATCCTTGATTGAGAAACCCTAAACCTAAAAATGGTATCCTCTCTCTCTTTCTCTTTAGCAGCGCATGGGATTTAGTTTTGTCTTCTATGAAAGGTTTCACTTTGTTTTTTTGGTTTTGCAGACAGTAGAAGCAGTGAATCCAAAAGCATACCCGCTTGCAGATGCCCAGTTGTCAATAACAATACTTGACCTTGTTCAACAAGCTGCTAACTACAAGCAACTCAAGAAAGGAGCCAATGAAGGTTAGTTTTGTCAAAAGTAGCAGTTAATGTGTGTTTTTTTTTTTTGGCTAATATAAAACATGGGGTTTTAATAAAGTTTTGATTTTCAGCTACTAAGACACTTAACAGAGGTATCTCCGAGTTTGTTGTGATGGCTGCTGATACTGAACCACTTGAGATCCTTCTCCATCTTCCTTTGCTTGCTGAAGACAAGGTTATCTTTTCTTTTTTTCTTTTTTCTTTTTGTTGATGGTTTTTTGTTTGGGTTTCTGTCTTGTTGTGGATTGGTTTGTTGTATTTGTGACAATATTAAGAGAATGTAGTTTTAGGGATTTATGCTTATTTATTTGGTTTTTTGTTTTTATTTTTCCTGGTTATTGCTATACATCTGGTTTTGTCACCAATTTAGTTCTGGATGCCTTTGTTGGTTATATATGACAAGTTCACATATATACTCGTCTTCAGTCATACCGACTTCAATTCAGTAATCTGAATAAATTTGATTTAGGATGAATGAATTTCATTGGATTGGATTATGGTTTTGTAACTTTTTTTAAGACCAAGCTATTCTGCCTTTGAATTTCTTACGCAGGCTTGAAACTCCCATTCTAAACTCCCAAGTTTAGGTCGTACTTATTTATAGAATTTCACACAACTTTATTTCTTTTCTGGTTACAAAGGATATATAAAGCAAAGTACTAGCTGGTACTTAAGTGGGGGAACATAAACCAACTTATATCACTCCAGATAAAGCTAAGACAACTTTATAATTGTAATGTCTAACTGCAAGTCATATACATAATTTGCTAGCCAGTCTGCTACTGAATTAGCTTCACAATAAATGTGCTTCATTTGCTAGGAGTCTTGTACTGCATAAGAAAGGATAGCTGTTTGTAATAGCATCATCCCTGCCCAAAATCACATGTAACACCATGCTAGAATCCACCTCAAGCATAAGCTGACTATAACCCAAGTTCCATGCTACGTGAAATCCTTCATAAATACCCTACAATTCTACCTTGAAAGAAGTATGTGCATGACTTAGTTCTCTTTGTCACATGATTAAAGTAGAAGTTGACTTCACAGAGCTTGGTTCATTGACTTGTGATAGTAGAGATTGGATTTCAACTCTTTTCTTTTTCAACTATGAAAGGATGCTTGGGAATTATCCTAGATTACTCTTTATGTCAAAGGCATGAAATTAATGTTGTTTTTTTGCCTGTGCTCCTTTTCTATTCATTTTGTAAATGACTTTGTGGAGGCACAGAGCAAACTAACTTTTTTTTTTTTTTTTGAATTGGCAGAATGTGCCCTATGTATTTGTACCTTCAAAGCAAGCACTTGGCCGAGCATGTGGTGTCACAAGGCCTGTTATTGCTTGTTCTGTGACGACAAATGAGGGGAGTCAATTGAAAACCCAAATTCAACAACTCAAGGTATTATGCTTTCTGTACGTTTCTGGAATTCATGTAGTGTTAACCTTGTTGAATTCAGCTCATAATTCTTTTCTCTCCCTTTTAAAATTCAGGATGCCATTGAGAAACTTTTGATCTGAAATAGTACGGAATGCAATTTCGGTGTGATGGGCCTCTTGGACCATTGGTGGTTTGCTACTTTGGAGGCTTTGACTGATGAAGTTGTGCCCTGTTGCCATGAACAAATAATGTTTTTGACTTTTTTAAGGGCCTGTTATCTTGTGTTTTTTTCAGTCTGTGACTTGGGACCAATTATATAATGTTCAATATGAGTAGTTTGTTTGTTGTGGTTTAAATTTTGTCATGGAGTTTTTTACAGTGAAAGGTTTGTGCCATGAAAGCCAAATACTAATATTACGAAATGTGGCATTTGTCATGTGGAAAGTAACCAATTGCGCCCCAAAAATGTTCAAACTGAGGTAATTCTGATAGAAAGTATTGCTCTGAGAGCTATTTGGGGAATTCTAGTTAGGTTCCATTTGTTCTTCACTCTCGATCTCAATGGTCAAATGTGCGATGGCTTCAAATCACGCTGAGACATGAATTCGTGTTTGTTCATGTTCTCTTGCTTTCTGCCCTTCATTTATTTTAATGAGCTCTTATAGACCGATTGATTTATGTTCATGGTCGTATACCATGTTGCTATCTATCTTATACGAAGAGATTAAACAGGAAACTGCTCCTTTATTCTTGAAATACTTTCTTGCAATGTCACGATGAAATCTCAGATTTACCACCAGTTTTTACTATCATAACTAGGTTTGCACCTTGCAAACGTTAACTTTTGATAACTAGAGATTTTTTTTAAATTAAAGATATGTTTCCACCATCTAATGAATTCTTTCGTCAAGAAACTCTCATTGAAGAATGGGATTTTATCAAAATTAGACTGTGAATTAAGTAAGTTTCTTCACAGATGCATGATGCCTACATGAGTTTGAATGAATAATTCTGACATTGGTTCTGCCACGAGGTAAATCTTTGAGGACTTCTCTCTCGTCCCATTTGTGCCCACCACAAAGTTACTACAACATTTACGACTTCCTGTGAAACTCCTAATCACTCAAATTAATGATCATTCCTCTGCTATTGACGTCTCAATACCACCTTCAGCTCTACACAACACCTAAGATGAAAGGCACCTCTTTAGCCATGTCCACGTTTGATATAAAAAAAATAATATCTCAACACTGTAGTATGATGTATTTTTAAAGAAGTTTGGTTAAATAAAAAATAATTAAAAAAAAAAATAGTTTAATAAACTTTGTGGAGTCGATGATCTGTTTTGCGAGTTTGACAAAGTAACAATGGTTGCCTCGATTTCTGAGTTTAGTTGGGTATTTTTTTTCTTTAATTGAACTTGATTATGTAATTGTTTATTTTTTTTTATTATACAGTTGAAAAATAGTTTGAAAAAAAAAACATGTAATTAAATTTTAGAAAGTCCATAAACCTATTGACGAGTATGACGAGTTTAACTTTTCTTTTCTTTTTTTTAGCTTATTATAAATTCATTTTTTTCGATTTCATCCTTTGATTTTGAACTGTTTGAGAATTGAGTTTCATAATTTATTTTGTTTTGCTTTCTATAAGGTTATCATAGTCTTAAAAAAAAGTAACAGTATTGGTTTGATGCTCGATTTTGCAATCGTTTATTTTTGTTATCATTTAATTAATGAACAATACTTTAGAAAAATAAAATAAAATATGTTATTAATTTCAATGGAGTCCATTACCTGGTTTGCGAGTTTGACGTGTTGACCCAGATTACCCAATTCATGGGTTTAGTGGGTTTACCCTCAAACCTAAAATGTTTTTTTTTTAATTTATGGTCCTTTAATTTTTCTAATAGTTTTTTTATTTCACTTTTATTCAATATTAGATTAGTTGAGAAATAGAATTCATGGTTTATTTTTTTCTATTTTTTATAGGGTTATCTCGATCTTAAATAATTTTTTTAGGTTGATGCTCGATTTCGAAAACATCTAACATTATTATAAAACTAAACAAAAATAATAAATTTATTAAACCTATTGAAGTTCATAACTCAGGTTGTAAGGTGATTAAGCTCGATCTAATATGGTATCGTCTTAATATAAAAACAATTGTTGTTTTAAAGTTTTTTTAAAAAACAATGCAATATTTTTACCGGTTATTCAAATTGTCTTCGAACCTAAAAAATATTATTGTCTAATATTTTTATTTTTATTTTAAAAAATTAACTCTTAGTGAAATGCACGAGAATATGCTAATTAACAATAAACTAAAAGCTTAGCGTTTCATTGTGGAAGTCCACGGTGAAACGCCGAGCGCCTTTTTTTTTTTTCTTTTTCTATGACTTTATGGGTTTTTTTTTGCTTTTTTTTTGTGTTTTTTTCTTTTAATGAATTTTTTTGTTTAATTTAGTTTGTTAATATTAATTTTTTTATTTAGTTATCAGATTTCATGACACAAATCCCGGGTTTGACGAGTTAACTCGAATTGTTTTTTGCTTTTTTTATTTTTAATTAATAACATATACTAAAACTGTTCGGTGTTTCATTGTGCGGTCCACATGAAACGCTAAGCTTTTTTTTTTATAGTTTTTTTGCTTTTTATGCCTTTATGGGTTTTTTTTTTGCTTTTTTTTGTGTTTTTTTTAATGAATTTTTTTGTTTAATTTAGTTTGTTAATGTTAATTTTTTTTTAGTTATCAAACTTTTATGACACGAATCCCGGGTTTAACGGGTTAACCTGGTTTGACGAGTTAACCTGCAATTTTTTTTACTTTTTTTCTTTTTAATTAATTTTTTTTTCATTTAGTTTAGTTTTTTAATGTTAAATTTCTTTCTATTTAATTATCGGACTTTCATGACACGTATCCGGGCTTGACGGGTTAACCCGTCAATTTGTTTTTATATTTAGTTATCAAACTTTCATGACGCGAATCCCAGATTTGACGGGTTAACCTGGTTTGAAAGGTTAACCCAGTTAATTCAGATTCTTTTCTTTTTCTTCATTAGTTTTTTTCTTCCTGTTGATTTTTTTTCTTTATTTTTTTTAATTAATCTATTTAATTATCACACTTTTATGACACGACCTTACAGCCAGACTCATTCAAGGCTCTTGGGTCCGGTGTTGCAGCCAAACTCACTTAAACTTGAGTCATGTAAGTTTAATATTATTATTAATATTATAAATACTACTCTTGAGTCAAGCGTTGCAACTAAACTAAAGGCTTTTGGGCATATCTTTGCAGAAAGACCTAACACATATTTTTTGATATTTTTTATGCAAGAAAAAAAATTTAACCCGTGGTGCGTGCCTTTGTTTTTTTTCTCTTTTTTCTTTTTAAGCCTTTTACGTGGATTGCACAAGACAATCCACGATGAAAAAAGCCGATGCCTTTAGTTTTTTTTTTTTTTGTCTTTTTTTAATTATTTTTTTTAATTTAGTTTCTTAATATTAAATTTTTTCTATTTAATTATCATACTTTCATGACATGGATCCCAGTGTTTGACGGGTTAACCCAGTTTATTCAGATTTTTTTTCTTTTTCTTTATTAGTTTTTTTTCTTCTTGTAGGTTTTTTTTCTCTTTGCTTTTTCCTTTTTAATTAATCTTTTTTTAAAATTTATTTCATTAATAATAAATCTTTTTTCTATTTAGTTATCACACTTTCATGACACGAATTCCAGGTTTGACAAGGTTAACCTAATTTGGCGGGTTAACCGGTTGATTCAGATTTTTTTCTTTTTCCTCATTAGTTTTGTTCTTCCAATTTTATTTTTTAATATTATATGCAGTATATAGTGAAAAGATTGAAGCCTTTAGTTTTTGCTTTTATTTTTTGCTTTTTTTTATGCCTTTCATTGTGGATTGCACAGTGCAGTCCACGGTGAAAAAGCTGATGCCTTCTTCTTCTTTTTTTAATTAATTTTTTTATTTAGTTTGTTGATATTAAATTTTTTTCTATTTAGTTATCAGACTTTCATGACACGGATCTTAGGTTTGATGGGTTAACCCAGTTAATTTAGATTTGTTTTCTTTTTCTTCATTAGTTTTTTTCTTCTTATAAGTTTTTTTTCTTTTATTGTTTCTTTTGATTTAATATTTTTTTATTTAATTTAGTTCATCAATATTAAATTTTTTTCTATTTAGTTATGGACTGATGCTTTTAGTTTTTTTTTCTTTTTGCTTTTTTGCTGTTTTTATGTCTTTAACTGTACACTGCATACCGAGTCCACATTAAAAAGGTTGATGCCTTTTTGTTTGTTTTTTTCATTTTTAATTAATTTTTTTCGTTTAATTTAGTTATCAAACTTTCATGACACGGATCTCGGGTTTGACGAGTTAGCCCAGTTAATTTTGTGTTAACCTGTCAATTTTTTTTTTCTATTTAGTTATCAAACTTTCACGACACGAATCCAAGGTTTGACGGGTTAACTCAGTTAATTCAGATTTGTTTTTTTTTTCTTCATTAATTTTTTTCTTCCTTTTGGTTTTTTTTCTTTGTTTTTTTCCTTTTAATTAATCTATTTAATTAACACACTTTTATGACACGACCTTGCAGCTAGACCCACATCCAAGACTATTGGGTTTGGTATTGCAGTCAAATCCACTTAAACTTGGGTCATGCAAGTTTAATGTTATTATTAATATTATAAATATTAATCTTGGGTCAGGCGTTGCAGCCACACCCAAGACTCTTACGTATAACTTTGCAAAAAATACCTAATACTTTTAGATCTTAACTTTTTTTTAATATTTTTTATGTAAAAATCATTGACCCGCGGCATCACGCACGGGTCATGTAACTAGTAGAAACTAAAAAGAAAGAAATGGTTGAGGTCCTATTTGACAACTTGGGGATTTCTTCTTATGTACTTGATGACTTAGATATCGTCGTGCTTGTAACACCTAAGATGAAAGGCACCTCTACACAACACCTCTCCAATTATATGTAAGAAGTCTATTATAACCTTTTCTTAAATAAAAAACTATAAAACCTAATTTTACCATGCACAAAAGCTAAATGAAATCCTAAAATGACAACTAAGATACTTTCCTAATTTAAAAATCAACTAAACCTTAAAAAATCTTAACAATTACAATATTACAAATAATTAAACAAAAAAATACTGGGATTTGTTTCTTACAGCAATTCGAACACAAGTTTGTGATTTATGGTCTTATGCAGCAGAAGAAGTGTCTTGTGGGACTTGATCATCACCCCATTCAGATTGCATTGAACACTTGCAATTAATTAGACGGCTTCAATATATTTGCCATAATATGTTCTTATAAATTGCATTCCTGCTTTAAAGGGATTAAGCAGTCTGTGACCATCACTTTGAAGATGAGGAAGACCATTTCTTTCGTCGTCGGGGTTCTGCTTGTGCATGCTTTTGTTTCAGGTCTCCTGCAGCTGCCTAAACACATACTTTAAACTTCAAACATTGAACAATTTAGGTCACTGGGATTTTTCATCTTAGCAAAGCTGACATATGTAGCCATTTTTTCTTTGACATTTTACAGAGGGGCTCAGCCATAAAGAGACAGGAAGAGATTTGTCGTGACGAATTTGTGCTGCCCGAACCAGATTGCAGTTTTGAAACATGCATGGATCTCTGTGTTGCAAAGCAGTAAATTACACCCTATGGCCATGAATGCCTTGACGGTGTCACCTGTGCTTGTGCTCACTTCTGTTGATCTCATGCCTGATGGAATCAAACCGGCCTCTGTGTGCGCGCTTGCGCACCAACTTAATGCAATAAATTAATAATCACCGGAACCTATTACTATGAAGATATTAGGTGATGATGACTCTTGTACAGGAGAATATCACCAAACAATGGAACGGGAGAAATCACATACTTGAGTATTTGTGATGAAAACAACGGAAGAACGTCTCAATCAAGCAAGAGGTGTAAGCGAGTTATTTGATTAAAATGACCACATCACAAGTGAAAAAATTTGCGGATAACATTCTTGATCGTGGAAAGCAACTGACACAAATAGAAGGTAACTAACTAAATAGGCACAGAAAAATAAAATAAGACCAAATTTACATAGAAAATCCTTCAACTTAACAACAAATGAGCATCCAAACCTGCATCTGCACTTATCAGCCTACAAAATATTATATGCACTTTTCATGTTTGCCATTGCCCTCGAATTGCATAGTAGTACAAATTTCCCTAAAGGAAAGTGCATTTCCACTAAAATACTAATGCAAAGCAAGCATTAAACAAGTAATTGGTAGCAAGATGAAATACCAACTAATCTCCAAATGCGAATGACATCCACAAGTAAACAGATTCAATTTCAGAATATAAAGTGCCACGATGACTGATTAAAGCAGAAGCTTCACATGGCATGGCAGCTTTATGTACAGCTTCCTGTCATCACTAAGCAATTTGGGTTCAAATAAACGTGTAAATGAAGATTGTAATGTATAGTCATAATAATATCACCAAAGACCATTAGCTATATTATACAGGAATATGCTGGCAAAATTAAAGCAGCTATAGTGAAACATATATGACAGCAACAGCCTACTCTGTGCACCTACTCAGTAATCAGAATTCAATATTTTTAGTCATTGAGCAATGAAGCATAGAAATATATTTGATGCATGGTTTGAGTGGCACAATATGAGCAAACCTCGTGATTTCACAAGTATTCCTGTAAGCCTAATTGCAGTACAAAAAGAAAATTGACCAGTTGAAAATTCGAACTGGAAACACTGCAGAAATAATGATAATGGGGGAAAACACTAGCATCACTTGATACCCATGTCATTGATTTGATTTGAATATGATTCACTGACATAACAAAAAAAAAATTAAAGAGAAACAGTGCGCCTGAAAAGTACTTCATCTTCATCATCATCGATCTCGTCTTCCTCATCTGACAGAATCTCACACCCTGGTAGTTCTAACTTCCCACCCATACAAAATGATGGGCCAAGACTCTCTGATTCAATATAATCGCCTTCTAACCTCTCCTCAAATCTTTTATCACTACAATTGAGGAACCAATTAAGTGAAGACCTGATCCCCTTGCTTTTCAGCATCTCGTACCTGGGCTTTATTCTAGATTCCAAGCTATAAGTAAAATATTCTGGGAATTCCACGAGTTCCTTCAATGGCCTTCCCATTTCACTCTTGAAAAAGTAATAGCTGTTCTTCATGAGTGGAACTCTCAATGCAAGTAACTGTGGGCATTTTATAACCATCATAGCGACATCCTCAGATGGGATTGCCCGCTCCAAAAGGAACTGAACAGGTTTCATAATCACATTTTGGTTAAGGCTAACAATTTGTGGCATTTTCTCTATCACTCTGGCAAACCTTTCAGGATCAATCTTCAGTTTCAAGTTAAAGAAATACTGCTGAGAAGAGAGCTTAGCTTTCAGAGGCAAACCCAGAATTGGTGGATACTGTGCTACAATGGAAGCGAGTACTTCCCTCCTAATCCCAAAACTAATCAAACAATCCACATTTGGCTTAACAGTCTCTTGAAGATCATATCCAAGTACATATGGCCTTTTCTCCAACATCCGAGCCACTATCTTCTTTGGCAGACCTAAAGAAACCAAATAATCAACCAACGGCTTAATCATAGTCCCCACTCTCATCCCCAATAAGTACGGATATTGCGTTACCATTGGTCCAATATCTCTAGGACTAACACCGATGCTAACTAAATATGCCACGGAAGTACTCATGGTCCCTTCAAGCTTAAACCCAAGAAGCTCTGGATACTTCTGCAAAACATATCCAATATCCAGCTTGTCAACATCCAACCCCCGAAGAAACTTAATAACAGGCTGCAACTCAACTACTACACTCGCATGCAACACCTGTGGATAACTCTTAACAAACTCCCCAAGTTTAGACCTACTAATACCAATCTTTTCCAAATAACCCAACACTGGTATAATGTTTTTCCTCACACTACAACCTAACATTAAAGGGTACTCATTAATATCATCAATAGTCAATCCCATTCTCTGCAAGAACTCAACACGCTCCTTCATAACCTCAACAGTTGATGGAAGTTCTAAACTTTCCAATTCATCAGGAATTATCCCTAAACCCTTAAGATAATCACAAATTATAACACGATTAACAAGCTTCTCTTTTTTACCTTGAACTACACCCCAAGTAACTGAAGGCATCTCATATTCATGGAATTTAGAAGCTTGTGTTGAAAATAGGGCATAAAATTGTAAAACCCCGAGAGGGTTTTGTGTGAGAGGGTTTTGGGGACATGGGTTTTGTTGGGTTTTGGATATTAATGCGGGATTTGGGTAAAATTTTTGTGGGGAAATAGGGTTAGTGCATAGAACTAGAAACTTTCTTCTTCTAAGCAATGAAAAGCTCATAGTTATTAATAAAATGGAACAGGGTTGTCCTTGAATTGCTTCTTTTGATGATTTTTGTATTGAAACGAGAAGAGTGGGAGGATTACCTTACTGAAGAGAAGTTAAAAGCTTTAAACTTGATCGTTGTTGTTGTTGTTGTGCTGCTGCTGCTGCTGTTTGTGCACTGAGAAATGAGGAATTGTGAAGGGAGGAGGAGGGGGAAGCCAGTCTGCCAGTGTATTCTGGGCTAAGAGTTTGGATTTTAAGTTTGATGGGCTTTTGGGGAAAGTAAACGACCTGTCGTTTGAGCTGTTGCCTTGTAAAAGTTTTGAGATGGCATAAAATAATTTGAATTTTAATAATTGCTTGATGTCATAAAACAGGAAAAAACTTGAAATCAATAACGAGCACACACAACACAAACAAATTATGTGATTGAATAAAAAAAATAAAATTTAAATTCTAATGTTGAGAATTAAAAAATAAAACAAAGAACTTACAACATATTTTATTTTCAATGCCATCCAACATTTCTAAAATCATTCCTTAAAAAATTTCATTGTAAATCACTCCCTTGTGATAAGTTTTTTATAAGCTATTTAGTTTTAATTGAATTCAATTATAATATTTAATTTAAATGTAAATGGTAAATAAATTGAATTTATATTTTTAAAGAAGATAAAATTTATTTTATTTTATTTTCTATATTACCCTTTTTATATTTTATTTTCATTCAAAGTTCTCTAAAAAGTAATGTGTAGATAACTATTTTGAATAAACTTATTTTAACATTATTTTTTTTAGGATAACGAATGAAAAAGGTTGATTTCTAATTTGAAATTTAATTATTAATACTCAAAATATTTTCAAATATGAAAAAAGTTAAATAATTTAATATTTTCAAAGTTCTTTTTTTTAAAAAAAATTCTCAGATTATTTAAAAAAATATATGTTTTGGGTCAACCCTCCCGGGTTGGTTTTTAAAACTAAGTCTAAAACTATCATATTTTCTTTCAATAGAATATTTTATTTTTATTATTATTTTCAGAAGAAGATGCTATTTATTTGATGAGAAATAAGAATAAATATAAAAAAAATCGAGTGCTTAAAGCTGAAGCAGCTACATTCAAAGTAATAGAAAGAAAAGCAACGAATAAAATAGGAGTCTGAATAGAAAAGAGAATTCCTCACTTCTTTCTCCTATTCAAAACCATGTATGAGATCTTCTATAATTTCACGAGTCGATTTTTCAATTCCATTTTAGAATTTCTCTCCAGCTTTAATGGTAGAGGAGGAGGAACTAGAAAATCAAGCTTGGGGGATGGGATAATTAAATTGATACTTACAAATAATATGTGTGTATACACTATATATTGGGTTATTGAGTACTAAGTTTTCATAACTTTGAATCAAGAAAACCATGTAAATGAAATTGACATTAATAAATATGACTAAATAATAGTTTTTTAATAACTAATAAATTTTTTATTAGACTACAGAAATGAAAATGTATTTTTTATTTTTATTTTTATTAACAAATAAGATTGGAATTTAATAAAATTAAAAAAAAACCTAGACCTTGTATTACTAGGAATAGAATAGTTGGCCACTCTACCACTAAGCTACTATGCAACTATGAGAGATTAGATTTTATAGAGTTTAATTCTCGTTTTCAACCCATGAAAAATATGAGCTCGAAGTTTCCTTTGTAATCCTTGAAATTTCTTTGTATTGTCTTTGTTCCATATATATATAAAAAAGATCTAGAAGAATAGTAAAAATGAATATGATAATAGGGAATTGTGAAAAAAAAAGAAAAAAAAAAGAGATCTTTGAGATCTTTTTCTTCGTATTTGTTTTGTTTTGCTCATTCCATCTCATTCCAATGAATTAATGATACGAACTCATTTAAAAACTAATTTCAATATAACTCAACAAAAATCAAATCTACTAGTAAGTTATATAAATTTTAAAATAACTTACTCTATTTAGTTATGAATAAACTGGAGTTTCAAATACGAGTTTTTTCAAGGTCTGTTTTTCTTATAAAAAAAATGCTACTCGATAATGTTCTATCCTTGTTAGAAGTATCATTGATCCGAGTGAAACCCAATAATTCAATTCTAATCTAATTAAATATTTTTGAGAAACCAATATAATAATTTTAAATATTTAAAGATATATCTAATAAAAAATGCTTAATAGCATGATGATATATTTACATCAAACTTTTACCCCAAGCACATATAATAAAGCCATAGAAAATCAAGTAAAATTCAATACATGAAATAATTTGATTTATGAGCAGCATCATCAGTGGTTATGACTCACCCTGCTTTAAGAGCATGTTTGGGAACGCGATTCAACCTGTTTTTCAAAAAAATTAAATTTTTTTTGCTAAAATTTAATATGGTTTGTACATTTTAGATTGTTTTGATATGCTGATGTTAAAAATAATTTTTAAAAATTAAAAAAACATCATTGGCATGCATTTTGGCACGAAAAGTTATTTGAAAAGCACCCGCAACTACACTGCCAAACAAGCTCTAAGATAATTGTGCCACTCGCGGAGGTTTCACACTAAAATTTATCTTACCAGATAAATCATTTTCAATTAATAACACTCTAAAACACATCGCACTTAATTGGATGATAACGATATAGATTTCTAATGTGTTACACTTACATTTATAAAAATATATTTAAATTGAAAAGGCATTCAATTTAATATTTTATTTTTGTGTTTTTTATTAATTTTAATATTTTATATCAAAATAATCTAAAAACATCTAAATTAATTTAAAAATATTTTGAAAAACATTTTAAAATTAAAATATTTAAAAAGTATATCAAAATAATCTAAAAATATCTAAATTAAATCAATACATGAAATATTTCATCGTTTGGGACCTTTTTTTTTTGTTTGTAATTGTTTCAAGCCTCCAAAGCTTTTTGTTGCTTACTACAATAATCCTCTCTTTCTAGCCTCCTAAGCTTTATTACACGGGATCAGTTTTACCATGTCAGCACACCCATGCTATCAGCAGCAGCCAGTCATTCCTCATGCACAGTACTTGTGTGGCCGCAACGATGGGATACACGGGAACAACAATAAAGAAGGAGACGACAATTATCCATGAAGGCAGGGAAAAGAGTAAAACAAGTTCATTTAAGCCCCAGGCCTGACCTTCACGTTTATGGCAGGCCTTCACAGTAGTCCTTCACGTCTGTGAATAGGAATAGGAACTTCTCTTCTATATATTTTTTTACTGTTACACGTGAACTAGCCAATTTAAAGCTAGAGTACCAAGTGGTATTGTTCACTCAAATATAGGAAATGCGCATAAAAGAACACATTCAAATGAATGTTGTGTCATGATTTGCCCACCTAGATCCATAATTCTTCTCTTTCTGGTCAATCTCTTGTTACTATCTCAGGCACATAAATGAATGCTGGTCTTCTAGATATGTAGTTTCTGAACCCTTACGAGGAATTGGATTTTATTTCATTAATAAATCACTTGCTTGGCTTAATTTGTAGAGAGATTTTGTCATGTTAACGATTTGTTGGCCTAATTCATGACAACTATTTTGCTGAATTTCCCTCCCAGTTTCTTTTTTCCTTCTTTGGGGCCCGTTTGCAATTTGTTTGTGGGTGTTTAGGCAAGTACCAATGCAGCTATAGAACATTTTGCATAATAAAAAAAGAAATGGACTGCAATATTAGTTGACTATCCAGACAATGGACAGTAATACTAGTTGACCATCCAGATCATGTGCAGCTGTTTCATGTGTTGAGAATTGAATGCAGGATTCAAACTTGTACTTATGATTTTAAATATACTCCTGTTGAATGTTCATTTAAAGCTTTGATATGTGTGTGTGTGTGTGTTTTGATTTATTTTCATGAACTCACCAAAACATGTGAAACCTTTATAATTAAGATAGCCGTGGATCATGTGAAGTGTATCAGGTGTACTTCCATTTACATTTAAAACCGACCCCTTTCCCTCCTTGTAAAATTTATATATTCAGCTACTCACTTGTCAACTCCACTCAGCAACTTCTTTCTTGCAAGATCTCTTCTCTCACATTTCTTTTCCTTTTTTAGGATTTAAGTATTTCTTGATCAAGTTTCCCAGAAGGAAGCAATGAAGTTCTTAGTTGGAGCCCACAAATCTTTGCTTCTTGTGCTTATTTTTATGGTTTTCATGGTTGGTAAAAGCCTCCGGCCTCATCATTGTAAGTGCACCTTAATCGACCATTTCTTCTCTCGATCTTCAATTGGTTTCAGAGCAAAATGACTCTTAAGTCTTATTTTCACTTCCAAAATGCTATCATCGTACGTAGGATAGGAACATGAAAGTTATTACAAGCATGATCTCTATATTTATTTTCAACTATTTTGGTAGATACCAAGTCCAGCTACAGCAAAGAAGGTGCTTCAAATGGTGATGAGGCTCATGATTTCCCCAAGGTTTGTTTTCTGGATGTTTTTAGGGTTATCTTGTCAACGTTGTTAAGTAAATTTATTTATGGTGAACAAGGGTATTAATTTGTGTGATCTTCTGGCAATGTAAACATGTGTAGGAAGCAGCAAGAGAAGAGCTAGGAATGGAACTATATCCGACAGGATCAAGCTTGCCAGACTGCTCTCATGCCTGTGGACCTTGCACTCCATGCAAGAGGGTGATGGTGAGCTTCAAGTGCTCCGTTGCAGAATCTTGTCCTATTGTTTACAGGTGCATGTGTAAAGGGAAATACTACCATGTGCCTTCAGCTTGATTGCTTCAAAAGCATGCACTAGCTATTGATAGCTCATTAATATAATTAATGGAGGACGTTAGCACTCCAGTAGTAATCTAGTAGCTAGCTAGGTCTGGTTTATGAGCGTGGATGTTCTGACGTAAAGTAGTGTTGGCCCTAATTACGTACGCCATGAAGTTATCTATGTGCATTTCGAAAGGGAGTTGGAAAAAATTTAGGAGGAGAAAGATGTGTAAATAGTGGAATCATGAGGTTTTGCTAGCTTGAATGGTAGAATATTTCAGATTTTGTTATGTATTTTCTCCTCAACAATCGACTAGTGGAGTTGTGTTTTGGTTGCTCCTTTCGTCTCTCTATGTTTACCTGTGTATGCATATTATGCATCTCGAATGTATAATTTGTCGCGATTGCAAAGCAGTGCTAGCGTATGTAGTGTTTTAGTGATTATGATTTAATATATTTTTTTATTTAAAATATATTAAGATAATATATTTTTTTATTTTTTAAAAATACTTTTTTTGATATCAGCACGTTAAAACAATTTAAAAATATAAAAATATTAATTTAAAATAAAAAAATTAAAATTTTAAAAAACACAATTTCCACATCATTCTCAAACATTATCCAAATTTCAATTAATACCCGTATCAGTTCTCACTCTCTCTCATAGTTTCAAGTTCAAATCTCTTCTTTATTCAAAAAGAAAGAAAATAAAAAAAGGGTGATATTGGAGGAAGAAAAGGTGACAAATTGAGAAATTACTACTCATATATGTTCTACAGAATTTAATTATGGATCAAGAATATTTTGAACTTCCTGGGCAGTAATCAGCCCTGAACAGGGAAGATTTTAGGATTTTCATTAATCCTCTTAAAAACAAAAAGAAAAACACATGAGACGTCACCTTCCTTGTAGCAATGTAGCAATTTAGTAGTTTTCTATGTTAAAAAATAATATAAATTATATCATGAAATCTAATCTAACAATTTAAGATATTGAATTAAGATAATTAATCTTTGATACGGTATTAAAACCTTAATGACCAAACAGTCACGAGTTCGAATCTCACCATCCTTATTCATTTAATAAAAATTAAGTACAAGATAATATAAGTCTCTGTAAGTTTCAAGTCCAAAAAATTTTTACTTTAAAAAATATGTTAAAAAATAATATAAATTATACCATAAAATCTTATCTATATTGAATTGAAATAAATTTTTAATTTGTTTTTTGTTTGGCTTAACTGGACGAACATTAAAAAAAAATAAATTAGGAATAGACTGTTCAATGGGGATCTCGAGAGGAACCGCGTCAGCCTCTTCCATTTGAACTGGGGCACTCCAGAACGGCATTGAATGCCACAACTCGGACAAAATAATTCACCTTGCAACAATTCTGTTCATCAGGCAGTAATTATTAACTCTTACAGAACAACATTCAATATTCCAACACATTCGTGCTTGTAAAGAACTGTTCAATCCTGGCATGACAATCTTGGCTTGATCTGGTTCTAAGTTCTAACATCTCCACATGAATTACCTTGGTGTGTGTTGTAGAAATGTTTTGACATTAAAGAAGTACTTTTCTCAAGTAATGGCATAAGCTTCCAACCCTCTTGGTTCACTAATAGTTTAACAAATTGTTCTGTCACAACCGACATTACAATGATTTTTCTTAAAGAAACAGATATTGGCTTATCTATAGTATTTCTAATAAATTTCAGCTGACTCAGACATCTTTAAATATACTATAATATTAATAAATAGGGGATAGATATTTCTGATTTTTACATTAATAAATATTAGAATTGATATTAACAATTCTGGTGTTAATACTCATCATCACAAACAAACATTTACCACCACAGGAAAAAGCTTGCTTTGGCTCTTTTATATATATATATATATATATATATGAATGAAAGGCCTAATAAATCATTTTATTTGAGTCAAATTTTTAATGGGTTTGATAACATACAAATAAAAACATAA